>JAOYRS010000092.1:2350000-3010000 GCA_032432895.1 Dryadula phaetusa | reverse complement strand
CTAAGCATCGCTCTCTGCCGAGCAACTCAACAACTGAGGAAAGCGACTTTGCATAAAGAACTCCGCATCGAATCTCTGAAAAACCACGTAGTAGGCTAGTCACTAAACGTATTCGCCCACTCTGGTGTTTTGGAATCAATCTCTCTCCGTAATATGCACCGTATCATGCTAGGCCACCAGATTAACGCTGTTTCCTGAGGGATCTCCTTCCCACCCCCGATCCCTGAGCCTGCTGTCACAACCACTGAATCGCGTCAGCTGGGCCTTCCTCGAGTAATTGAACATCTCACCAGACTGGGCGGATCAAAAAAAAAAAATCGACGGTAAGAGAGCCTGGCCTTCGAACCGTCTATCCCCTTGCCACAAGGATTAGATGGAAGACTAGAAGTTATTGGAAAGTCCTCTCTTAGAGCTTCTCCAAACAGCCCAAGAAACCTACATGCTGTATTTCAACTTTGTACCAGCTGTAGTTTCATCTGTGCAATGTCTGTCTGTTGATAATTCAACCGTTTTATATATTGACTAGAAGGATGCCCTACGATACATAAATGATTGTAGGGTGACTGCACGAAATTGTATTCTCTACCCTAACAGCGAACGACCTTTCGTGGAGAAATGCGGCGAGTGTCTGGGCCAGGTGGATGGGAATGCTCACCTCTAGTACTTTGTGGAGTAGCCCGAGGTGCCAAATCCGCTCAGAAGCGCGAGCGGAATAAAAATACTGCCATGATGCTCTCCCGTCGGTTGGTGGCAGCTGTGATAGTGAATAGCCCTGACTGTCTGCAGGGTTGTTGAGCACCCCTCACAAAATTCAAACTGTTCAGCATCAATTTCTCGAACAGCTTTTACACGTGATACAGTACCGTTAGTCCTGCTACCGGCAGGAATATTCTTTTCTTATATCCACTCCGTATCTTCCATTTATTTTAAACATTCTCCCAGATATATATTCTAGATATTCATTTTATAATGTTATAACAGTGAAAAAAAAATATTACCAGATTTGGGTATTTCGTGAGGAAGCGGCATCGGCTCTCTTTGCCTATCAGGAACAGGTGTTCTTGTTTCTTTAACTGAAAGACGAGTGAATATATTGTAAATATATTTTATTGGTATATTTCTTCACCTTCACGAAGGATGAAAGTTTGAAAAGGTAAGCGGCAGTAAATAATAAAAGCCTAAAAAAGAAATATTTAGAATTTTGTGTGTGAAAACTTTTGTGTCTTGTATTGATTTTTTTATTTGGAAAATAATTGCAGTTACGGAATCGTGCTTTATGGTTACTTTGCCACATCTACCTAGTGTCAAAACATTCCGTTGACTGGTTTCCGCCCTAAATTGAGATATTGAGATATTGCGTGTCGAATAGCGAATGCAACGCCACGTTTTTTACCAGAACGGAGAAATGAAAATAATAACTGAAACATAAGTATAATTCTAGCCTCTGACTAACCTTAAAAACAGATTAACGAGTGTAAGCTATCCCTAATAATTGATTTCAAGCTTAAAATAAAATATTAAAATTTTATAAATCTAATTAATTTTAAATGTTATTATAAAAAATAAGTTAAAGTTATATTTTGTAATAGAAATATTTTACAGAATTTTAGTCAATATATGTACCTATGTATAAAACTGTTCAGTTTCTAGTTGAGTGACAAACTGTAGTTAAAAAGTTGAAATTTATCAAGTAGGGTTCTTGTGGTATTGAGAAAATCTCTGAAAGTGAATTTCCCGGAAACTCCACGTTAAGTTTACTTTTAATGCTAAAATAAATGACAGTATCATACTACTTTGCCACAGGCAGACTCTATACGTGTATAGTCTAACTGTGTGTGGCCAGGAGTGGAATATTTGTGTAGGTAAAGTGATTAAACAACATTTATAATGTAATCGTACTGTATGAGAGAGATGAAGCGTGAAAAGTCAGAGCATGAAAAAGACGACAGAATGACAAACAATTTCCGGGAAAACACGAAGCTTTTTTTGCGAGACGTTAGTGATTCTCGGCGTTGTTCGCCAACCTGTAGAATAAATGGGGTCCTTTCCGAGGATGGCGAAATACTTATGAAAAGAACACATGTTTTGCAACGATGGGCGGAATTCTACCAGTAGATGTATGAATGTGATGACGCCTCTGTTTCGAGCGACAGCAATATGCTGAGTCTTGATGTAGCAGATGGCGAAATCTGTATAAAAGAATTAGATAATACTAAACGAAGTCTGAAATGTGGTAAGGCAGCGGGAGGAGATGGAGTTACTGCAGAGATGATCAAATAGGGTGGGCCGCGCATCTTGGACCTGTTCTTTTTTTTAAGCAATTTATGCTGGAAAACGGGAGAGGCGTAGTCATCGTGCTTTTGTATAAAGGTAAAAGTTCACAGATAGACTGTGCAAGCTATAGGGCTATCAGTTTGATTAGCTTGGGCAGTAAAATATATGCTAAAATTCTAACGAGAAGAATGTAAGAGAGATCCAAAAGGCTTTTATGGGAGGCCCAAGGAGGATTTAGACCTGGAAGAGGGTACATGGATCTTTTCTTCTTCTCTCCACATGATCATAGAACAGTTTTGGCTGTAACCCAGGAAACTTTCTGTTTTGTGAACTTAGAAAAGACATTTGTAAAAAAGAAGTTATGGGAGGAACTGACCCGGTATAATGTGAATGGATCCTTGTCACAGGCTGTAAAATATCGAGATAACTCGGCCTGTGTACGAGTAAGAGCTGTTGCTTCAGTTTGATATTCGATCGGTTGTCAAACAGGGCTGCGCCATGTCAGCTTGGCTTTTCAGATTGATAGCTGTCTCCAAGGAGTGAAAGAAAGTGACATAGGAGTGAAAGTTGTTGATTTGACAGTTAACTGTCTGCTGTACGCCGATATGAAATGTTTAAGTAATGGTTTAACCCTGAATGCGAGTAAAACTAAGATTCTAGTGTTTTAAAGAGATGAAGAAAGAACGGAATGTAAGATTAGGGTTAATAGAAAGATATTAGAACAAGTGAATGAGGAGGTATATCTGGGAAGTATGTTTAGTAGAGATAAAAGATACGACATGAATGTGGATAGGCGTATTGCTGCCGGTAACAGGGTTAACGGTACTCTTGCTGCATTGATGCGACGGCAACACGTCAGCGTACCTGCACGTCTTGCCGGTCACAATGCAGTACTGATACTGACATTGTTATACGACAGCGAAACGTGGGTGTGTCACAAGAAGAATGAAAGAAAGATGAATGTAGTAGAGATGAGATCTCTTCGTCGGATATGCGGAGTCAGTTTAGCTGACCATATATGCAGCTAGGAGATACGCAGAATGGCAGGTGTAAGTGCTAATGTCTTAGTAACAATGAAGAAGAACGTGCTCAGTTGGTTTGGGCACGTTGAGAGAATGAGTGATGAAAGAATGGTAAGAAAGATCTATGAAGCCAAGATGAGGGGTACGAGAGGTCGAGGTACGAGAGGTCGAGGGAGAACTCGGTTGACCTTCGAAAATACGGTATCGAAGTTACTTGAGGAAGGTCACGTAAAACGTATGAGGACCCCCGAAGGACATGTATGAAGAGGATAATGACTGTGGATAAGACGAAAGAGGTGTGCAGGAACCGTAGGGTGTGGCGCTCTGTACTCTTTGCCTACCTCGCAAGGGATAAAGCGTGAAGCTATATAATAAAGAAATATAATCTTACCATTATTTCTTGACGGTGTGGTTGATTTATGTGACCTTACAGAAATGGGGGTATCTGAAAAAATATAATAATTTAGATTTATTTATTTAGGCTCCTCGTATGTTTGGGACCTAAGAGGAAAATCCAAAAAGTTATTTATAAAGGCCTCTGGAAACCCCCCTCACTCCAAGGGGCCCTCTGTATTGTTCTAGTAGATAGAACTAGGTTTTTTTTTGATGTCAGCCACTACAATAGTTACTGTCAACATAAAAACAATTTTCAATCTCATCTCTCCTTTTCATAGCAGGTATTTTTAAAGTCTTATTGTCAAAATAATCCATCTTCCACTAACCATCAGATAGATTCAGATAATGCGTGTTGAATTACGGAACTCAACACCGTGCTAATTTAAAGACCTCCAGATACTGTCCCACAAGTCGAACAATTTTATTTTCTAGCTTTGCGCTAAGTAAATAGCATCAACACACTCCGTACTATGCGCATTGAATGGCGGAACTCAACGCCGTGCTCTATCTTACTAGAGTGAGAAAACGAAAATTATTTAAATACAATCTTTTCCCTCGAGTGAAATCGAACCCACTACCGATCGCGTTTACAGTAAGACCATATCGCATTGCGCTATGACCGTTTTTAATAAAATTTACCTGTACTTATTAATGGAGGATGAATCGGCTTGGTACGTGTCTTGGGCAATCCTGGAAAAAAAATATTATAGATACTAAATATTTGTTTTAGCTTCACGCTTTTATCCCTCATAGCAGGGTAGACAGAAATTACCTAGAGTGAAGACACTCCGTACTTCGCTTTCCGCGGAATTAGAGACGTTGCGTGTTAAGTGACGGAACTCTACCCCACACTTTGTTTTATCAGGGCGAGGAATTGAAAATAATTTAAATACAGTCGGGGAAGTCCCCGAGTGGGTATCGAACTTACAACCGCGTCGCGTTTACAGTCAGATACTGTCACAGTGCGCTACGACCGGCCTATATATTAAATATATATTTTGAGAAATATTTATTTATTTAATAAGCATTACTGCTAGAGGCCTCGTTGGCGTGTAAAAATCGCGTTGCCTTAGCAACATGTATATCACTTGGAACACAAGTGTATGTCAAACATAAGATAGTGTGTGTAGTAGTTTTTTTATAAATTTATCGTATTTGTAATTTATCATTATGAAAAAATATATCCTTCTCATATACCTTTGATAAAATTTTATTTTCTTCATAAGAATTGTCAAAAGATTTCAATTTAATTAATTATATATTTATTTAAAAAATAAGGGACAGTGGGTCGTGACACTAGGTAAGGCTAACTACCCTGCTATGCGGAAAGCTTCTTATATATGTAGTATATAGAGACTATAGAGAGTGAGCTCCTCTAGTTTCAGTCGAGCCTGGTACAACTCTCTTATTTATTTGATACACCTTTTTAATATATAAGCAGTCAACGGAGTGTCTTGACACTAGGTACTCTCTGACTATCCTACTATACGGGATGGCGCATGATGCTGCTTATATATGTAGTATATATCGACTATAGAGAAGGAGCTCCTCTAGTTTCATGCAAGCCTGGTACAACTCTCTTATTTATTTCATATACTTATTTAATATATAAGCAGTCAACGGAGTGTCTTGACACTAGGTTGTCTCTGACTACCCTACTGTGCGGGAAAATGCCTTTTTCTAAAATTAAACATAGAAATCCTTACTTGGTAATGAATCCAGTGATGGCGGCGTTGGCGCTAGAACATAAAAAGGAACATACATGAGTCTATAAAATATATATTTACTTTATATTTTATTATATTTTTAAAAGTATTATTCCACACTGAAAAATAGAAAATATTTTTTAGAAAACAAATAAAAATTTGAACGCAGCGGGATTTGAACCCACGCCTTTAGGAAACTGCCCAAGCGGTGTGACCGCTAAGTCAAGCTTAACGCTTATGAAACATTTTTTTAAATATTTTTTATTATTGTAATATATATATATATATATATATATATATATATATATATATATATATATATATATATATATATATATATATATATATATATATAATCAAAATTTCACGTCATTTTTGAAAAGAAGTTGTAAGCAGAAGAAGTTCATATTCCATGCAAAAAAAGTATAGATTTTTTTATTTATTAATATAAATTATATATTTTATCAAATTTAGTTATAAGATACGAGGAGAATACTTATATGGATGTTATCTACAGTCATTAACCTCTTCATACACGCCCTTCGGAGGGCCTCCATGCTTTTAACGTGACCTTCCTCCAGTATCTTGTTTTCCAAAGTCAACCGAGGTATAAACTATTGTAATAAACTTTTACAAAGATTCTAAATTAAAGTAAAATACCCCATTGTGAAATATGCAAAAAGCAATACGTCAATTAATTATACGTAATACATACTAGAGGTGAATCGCCGGACAGCAATAGATTGTACATACGATTGGCTGTGGGTTCGATTCCCATTTTGGGAAAATAATTATATTTTAAAATATATTTTAATTTCTCCGCTCTCTCTTGAGTTCTCAATTTTGAGCGGAAAGCAGTCAATGTAGTGTCTTCATTTGATTAGGCAATTCTGCTACAACCTAACAGATAAAACAAATCCAAGATAATTTCGATTTCCATAAAAATTTATGGGAACAAGAAAGAGGAAAATGAAATTCGCATTTAAAACTATGGGAGGTATTGATAGAAATATTATAGAATCAGATAATCCATACAAGCCAAGTATTGTATACTCGTTTAGTTTATAACAGTTATGTTTTTTAATATATCAGATAAAAACTCACCCCTCTGCATCTCCGACAAACATTCATACACGTTCAAATCCTGTTGCACAGTTTTAATCGCATTGTTGTTTTGACTTGTATGCTTGTAATATCGCACTGAAAATTTTATATATATATATATATATATATATATATATATATATATATATATATATATATATATATATGAACCTTTACAATAATATAGCTTATATATCAGAATAATTTGTTTTTTTGTTTTCGCTTCACGCTTTTATCCTGCATAGAAGTGTAGACAGAAAGTCCCTAGTGTCA
Organism: Dryadula phaetusa; assembly: GCA_032432895.1. Classification (NCBI taxonomy): domain Eukaryota; kingdom Metazoa; phylum Arthropoda; class Insecta; order Lepidoptera; family Nymphalidae; genus Dryadula; species Dryadula phaetusa. Next base: position 3,003,225 of record JAOYRS010000092.1, on the reverse strand, counting down.
AGACACTTTGTACTTCGCTTTGCACCGAATTCGAGACATTGCGTGTGAGTGGTGAAACTCAACGCCGCACGTTGTCTTTTACCAGAGTGAAAATAATTTAAATATAATCACTTCCCCGAGTGAGGATCGAACCCACAACCGATCACGTTACAGTCTGACGCTGTACGCTGTCCCACTCTGCCACGACCGGCCATAATAAGTAAATAAATATATTAAGAATAAAATAAAAGAGGTCATCGTGGCATAGTGTACCATTTTCTTACTTTCTCCTCTCTAGTTAGTATAAAAGCAGTGTTTAGTTCCGCCAATTAAGACTCTATACCTGAAACTTGGTTAAACGACGAAAAATGGAGACTTAATAATATTAATATTGCAATCTCTCTGTTTTTAACTTTACTTGTTGAATTGAAGAAAAAGAGAAAAATAAACTTTATATAAAAGAAAAATGTAAAATGATAATAAAATAAATCAACAAATAGCATTTAGTTAGTACAAAAGTAGATGCAATTTTTCAATTACAATCGTTTGTTTACAATCAATCAGAATTTTGATATGTTTTTGAAAAACATATGTACAAAGATTATCCCAAGTATTAACTAATTATAATTCTATCGTAACTAGATTACGCTCGCAGATTCGTCCGAATTGTGTGTTGATAAAAACTATATTTATACTTGAAATAAAAAAATGCAAAACTTTCCTCTTATTAAGCGCTATTAAGCGCTTTATGGCGTTCAGGTCACATTATCATTATAATTTTTATATTATCCAGCCAAATTGCTTAGCGTAAAAGACATAGTTTATCTATATAAAATACTTAAAATAACGATTGTATGGATTTTGATAAGGGTTTGTATATAAATATTTTAAAATATGCATTGTAAACAAGTGTCCAATAATTAAATTTACAGTTCACCATTTTGTTCATAGTGGCTTCCACATAAAAGATAGATATATGCTATCCTAGACGTTTATCTAGAACTATTCAAGACAAACATTCCTATACTACATCATGTCTGTGTAACTCCAATGGTTTTATCTGTGTACGCTAAGATAGCTCTCAGAAGACAGATTTCCGACCGATTTAATTGATATATATGTAGGTATATTACGCCAAAATTATAAAAAAATAAATATAAATTGTAGCCTATATTTACAACTTGTAAAGTTTCATTCAAACCAAACATACATCCTCAGAAACTTTTGCTTTAATAATATTAGTAAGAAGAATATCGACACTGTCAGCCAGCGTCCTCCCGCCTCACCGCCTCACCGCCTCACCGCTGTACCACGCTCACCCCGCACATTAACGCGCGCGTGGTATTTGACGTTATTATTTTAAAACGATACTAGTTCCTTGAATATTGATTGAAATCAAATACTGTCAAAAACAATTTGGGTCAAAAATCAATGCCCGTGATATATTACTTATTTATTTGGATAGGGATTAATATTAAGTGTATAAAAACACCTTCACAAATAATTTATTATGCTAGAACTAAAATATGTATATAAAAATTGTTATAGTGAATCAACCATAAAAGCTAGACATGGTTGTCGTTTTCACAACATTTTTCATTACTCAATAAATATAGCCTTCCTCAATAAATGGACTAATGGACCTGAGATTAGAGCGTACAAACAAACAAACAAACTGTTCCACTTTATATTATTAGTATAGAATAAAGATATAGTATAGATGTATTACATTTTATTATAATATTACAGTTTTGTTGAATCTATCGTGCCTTGTGGAACAGCATCTGGCTGTACGATTGGTCGTGGGTTCGATTGCCACTCGAGCAAACGACTACATTTAAAATGGCGCTCGCCAGTCAGCACATAATGCCTCAACTTCAGGCGGATAGCGGTCTATTGAGTGTCTTGACACTAGGTTCTCTTTGATACCCTGATATGCGGGATGACGCGTGAAGCTGCTTATATATGTAGTATATAGAGACTATAGAGAGGGAGCTCCTCTAGTTTCATGCAAGCCTGGTACTACTCTCTTATTTATTTAACACACTTATTTAATATATAAGGAGTCAACGGAGTGTCTTGACACTAGGATCTCTCTGACTAGCCTGCTATGCGAGATTGCGCGTGAAGCTGCTTTTTTAGGTTATTTATATATATATATATATATATATATATATATATATATATATATATATACATATATACATACATATATATATATATATACATATATACATACATATATATATATATATATATATATATATATATATAAATATATATATTAGGTAGTTATATATAGATACCTGAATCACTTGAAGTAGTATTTTGATTCAATCTTCTCGCAATTTCGTTAATACGACGTAGTTTAACTGAAAATATAAATATGATTTAAAATATTTATAAATAAGTTATTTATTTACGAACCAAAGCTTTTTTGATCTGTTTTAAAAGTATTTTTAAAAGGATCGTGTATTCCGCCATTTTGTTGTCCGCCATCTTGTGTGAACAAAAGCATAGATTATAAATTATTATATTCTCTATACCTACAGATGTATTAGGAATTTCAATTCATATGTTAATGAAGATGTAAATATTCATATAATAAAATATAATTATAGAAACAAACACAAACATTGGGACAGGTAAAAAAAAACCATAGAAAAGTGTTTATATTAATATTTTTAAACCTGTTTTTCTTTAAATTATTATCTACTATTTAGTATAAGATTATGTATGAATCAGCTATTGTATTCTCAATCTGACTGTTAACACGATTGGTTGTGGGTTCGATTTTCAGTTGGGGGAATGATTGTATTAATTATTTTATATTCTTGTAAACGCAAACGCAACACATAAAGTGTTGATAGACGAAACTCTACACCGCTTTTTGACTGACCAAGTTACTAATAATGTAATATTTTTTAAATAAACTTAATATTTTTTAAATATAAATATTCCCCTAACAGGGAATCAATCCTATGAGGATAATCTATCTACTGAACTATAATAACGTCGTGTTAAAAAAAATAATTACCTCTTTTAAAATACCAAACCAAGCAACAAGTTTGTATGGCGAAAAACAAAATTATTATACCAAAGCCTGCTCCTATATAGACGTATATGGCTGAAAAAATATTAATCGGATTAATTTAGTATTTATATGAACATTACAATTGAATAAAATATAAAATAGGGAGGCCGGTTGTGGCGCAGTGGGACAGCGTCTGACTGTAAACGCGATCGGTTGTGTGTTCGATCCTCACTCGGGGGAGTGATTTTATTTAAAATTATTTTCACTTCCTTGCTCTGGTAAGACAAAGTGTGGCGTTGAGTGCCACCACTCAACATGCAATGTCTCGAATTCGGTGAAAACCGAAGTACGAGGTGTATTGACACTGACTTTACAGAAAGTCATGTCCTCTGGCTGTCCACCCTGTTATTTCGGATAAAAGCGGGAAGCTAAAAAAAACAAAAATGAAAAATGGAATCTTGAAATCGGCTGAAAGCAGGGTACGGGGTGTCTTGTGTGTCACTAGGTACTTCCCTTATACCCTGCTATATGGGATGAAAGCGTAAAGTTAAAAAAAAATCAACTAAATTTTGAAAAAAATATATTTAATGTTTTTCCCAAAAATGCCTTGGACAATTTTAAAAAGGAGATGATGACTAACTATTTGCAACGAAAAGGATAACGAAAAGGTCTGAAACAAAACCGCATCGAAATCGGTCAATCGGTCATTTCAAAGCGACAGCCGCAAGATAAACGTCAAACTTATAAAACATCCCGGTTTAGCAAGGCGGGTAAAAAAATGCCAGAATATGTGGGATTAATCTAGTTTAAAAAGTTTTATTAAAAATCTGTTAAAATTGCAAACACCATATATAATTATATATTATTACTTTTAGTAATTTAGATTTAAAATGGTATAAAAAATTGTACATGGCAGGATTCGAACCCAGACCTCGAAGTAAATGTCAAACTAACAATTAAACTATAAGTTCTTATCATTGCGTCGACTGTTTTGATAAAGTATTGAATATATTTCTTAATATTTTATGTAAATCAGACAGCAATATACATTTCTGCGGTTGTCACCCAAAATCAAAATATTGCATGACATGCGGCGTTGGGTTCCGTTAATAGTGACGGAGCTCGACGCAGATTTCTCATGAGAAAGAGTAAGTGAATTAATCAATTTATGTTGGCGTAATTTCCACTCGTTGTCGCTTGCACGAGATATTCGTAATATCTTTCTATTTTTTTTAGCTTCACGGTTTTGCATCACTGGATAGGCAGGAAGTGGCTGAACTCAACGCTGCATTTTGTCTTACCAGAGCGAGGATGATCAGACTTGATATAATTTAGATACAATTATTCCCCCGTGTGGGAATCGAACCCACAATCGATCCCGTTTACAGTCAGACGATGTCCCACTGCACCACGATCGGCCTCTATATATTTAATAAATGTATTAAAATATAATGTTACTGTCATTAATAAACTTACATATGTTATCTGTGTTCAGATCCAGATCTACATCTGAAAAAAAAAACTTTAGTATAATTTTGGACAGTATCCAAGAGGCGCGGGTTCGAATCCTGCTGCGTTCAAAAAATTTTATACGTTTTTTTAAAAATGTCTTTCATAATATAATCTAAAATAAAAAAATCTTTACTAAATAAAAAAAAAAAAATTGCAAAGAAGCGTAACTTCATTTTGGCAAAGAACTGAGACTCTTAAAACTGATGGATCAATTTTTTTATGGGTCAGTAAAGGCAACTAATGCGTGGGTCCCCTGATGCTAAAGTGATCACAGTCGCCCTGTACTGCCCCGTATAACACTAGGGGAGCTACAGAAGTGTTGCCAGTTTTTAAGGTATTTGCTCGTTTCTTGAGGGTACTCATGTCGTATCGACCTGGTAACACTGCCATACGGGATGTTACTATCTGTGGAGTAACATCCCGTTACTCCACAGATTTACAGAAAGACCAAACAAAGGTAAAAAAGTTTCCCTTTACGTATTAATATAATAGCTGTGCCTGCACTCCATCCGCGTGGAATTTAACATTTCAGGTTCTTTATTTTATTATAAAAATATAATTACTTATCTACCAGTGAAATTCCCCTCGAAAATTAAAATCCTTCGCGCAATCGTTCCGGAGATTAACCAAAATAAACAGACAAGTAGACAAAAATTGTAAATAGTGATATTTCATAGGCATTCAGTAATAATCGTTTATTTTAATATAACAAACCCAGATATATAACATATCTAAAATTAAAAAAATACCAGCTTTGCTTGAGTTGGCCGCTTGCGTGTTGTTGGAATATTGCTGATATTGATTTTGGTTTTGTTGTGTGTTGTTATCTAAAAAAATACATATAAAATATTTGGATAATTAGCATGCAATATCACAGGATATTGCATGCTAAGTCCATTACTACATAGCAGAGTAGTCAGACACCACAGACACCACAGACCTAGTGTCAAGACACTTCGTAGACCGCTTTTCGTTGCGTGTTGAGTGGCGCGCTTTGAGAAATAAAAAATGTCGGGGATGACCTCGGTTGACCTTCGAAAATACCTTATCAATACTGGAGGAAGGTCATATGATACGCACAAGGCCCCTGAAAGGCGTATATGAAGAGGTTAATGACTGTGGACGAGGCGAAAGAGGTATGCAGGGACCGTAGCGTTTGGCACTCCGCCCTCTCTGACTTTATCCTATATAAAGCGTAAGGCTTAAAAAACTTAAGTTGTACTATTTTATTATTTTTTACTGTTACTTAAGTAGGGTTAAATTAAAATATTATAGAGAAGTAAATTAGAGGCCACTGAGGCAAACTGGGACAGCATCCGATTCTGGGATCCGACGCGAATGCTTCGATACGAGCTCGGGAATGATAAAAACTTTAAAGTATATAAAGTTATATTCATTTTTCACTCAAGTAAGACAAAGTGCGACGTATAGTTGTGCCAATAAACAAACAAACACACAATCATGAATCTTTTCATAGCAATGTTGTTATATTTATATGTACATTTCTTAAAAAAATATATTTAATATGACAGAAGTTAGATATGGCAAAGCATCCAGGTAAGTTTATAAAAAAACAATATATCGATTGCAAATATATCCGTATTTATTCTAGATACTAGATATAAAGCCAATGGCGCAGTGGGATAGCGACTGTAAATACGATCGGTCGTGGGTTCGTTTCCACTCGGAGAATAATCATTTAATACAATCGTATTTAAATTATTATCATTTCCTCGCGCTAGTAAGACAAAGCGCGGCGTTGTATTCCGCCACTCAACATGCGTATTTAATATTTCGCGCGTTAAATATTTCGAGTGGGAGCGGAGTACGGTATGACTTGATACTATATACTTCCTCTTTACCCTGCATTCCGTAAAGCATCACGAGAGAGGGCTGGCTAAGCCATAGGTTGTGTTTAACTTAGTCGTAAGAATAGTATCTGGACATTATTAGATGCTTATTAAGTAATAATCAATGACAATTAAATAAAATAGATCAAAAATCAGAATTGAGGCCGGTCGTGGCGCCGTGGGATAGCGTCTGACTGTAACACGATCGGTTGTGGGTTCGATCCCCACTCGGGGGAGTTATTATATTTAAATTATTTTCGCTCTGGTAAGATAAAATGCGGCGTTGAGTTCCACCATTCATCACATAATGTCTCGAATTCAGTGGAAAGCGAAGTACGGAGTGTCTTGACACTAAGTACTTTCTGACTACCCTGCTACGCGGGATAAAAGCGTGAAGCTAAAAAATAGAATAGCTAAAAAAATAGAAGAAGCTAGAGAATAAAATCAGAATAGCATTATCCCTGTATACTGTAATGAGTAAAAAGGAACATTATGACGTCAAATGCGCTCGGGCTTATTCGGCAGCTATCGGCTATATAGAAAATATTTTTTATTTCAAATATTTTTTTAGTAATTGCTCGATAAATAACGTTTCGAAATAAAACTTATAATAAATCTTTCATTTATCGTAATATAAAAGTAGGCATGTATTTAAAATTGAACGTATCAGGAATAAAACCCGCACCTTGTAAACCGTCTCAACCACTAAGCCATACATTCTTATCAGAAAGTTATCAAATGACGCGGATCTCAAGTGACATTACAACAAATTACAATACATTACTATAATGTTGAGGAAGTGAAAATAATTAAATATAATTACGTCCCCGAGTGGGAATCGAACCCACAAACGATCCTGTTTACAGTCCGACGCTGTCACACTGCGCCACGACCTGCCTCAATTTTTATTACTTAACATTTATATAATCTCCTTACCCGCTTTAACTTGGTATGTTAATCCAAAAATTGATACAAACACAAAAACATAGCGGTACATTGTCACTGGTTATTTTCAAATAGAGCGAAGCTTCACTGAGAGAAAACAAAAACAATATATTTATATGGAGAATGGTAAATTTTGTAGGCTGACTATAGTTTATGTTATTTTATTAATTTAAAGTATTTATCCTTTTACTATACTTAGTGTTTAGAAATGCCAGTAAGATGGAGTGCGGCGTTGAGTTCCGCTATTTGATATTAAATTGACCCTACTGATACTTTACTTAAATTTTGCAAGACGGGTAAAGTACAGAAAACCGGTATATTTTTTTATAATAATAGTATATTTAGTTTGTTGTTATTCGAATTCCAGATACTGCGTGTTAAATGCGGAAGTGAAGACCGCGTTTTGTCTTACCAGAGCTGGGAAATGAAAGTAATTTACTCTTGTTTTAACAGTTTCTCGCTTTATCTTGCTATGCTGGGTATTCTAAGGCAACCTACTGTTAAAACACTCCGTTGACTGCTTTCGATCTAATATTGTGTGCATTTTTTTAAACATATACATTCCCCCGAAATAGTCGAACCTATCTACAATCACGTTTACAGTCAGAGGCTTACACCTTTTATTACAATTTTCTCAAATTTCCAATACTTTACTAAATGTCTAATTTTGAGACATTGCGCGTTGATTATAAGAATCCAACACCACAAAACAATATATTAATAATTATCCGAACAAAGAATCCACGTACTGAAAAAAAATTCTAGTGAGAAACTGATTTTTTTTTTATTTATATGACAGTCATTAAGTCTACACATTAGAAAACATTTTTGAAAAAACGTATAAAAATTTGAACGCAGCGGGATTCAAACCCGCGCCTCTTGAATACTGTCCGAGCGCTCTGACCGCTAAGCCATGCGTTCTACTACCAGCTGCGTCGAAATTCTTATACGTTTTGTTACAACTTATTTATGTTGTTAGCATCTCTGTAGAGAGATTTTACAAATTTCTACTACTTAAAGATTATTAAGAAATAATCGTTTAACAAGAGAGATTGCTATTTTATTTTAATATTTTACTATTTTTTTTAAAGTGTTATTCTTAAGTGTGGAATAACACTTTAATAAAAATAGTAAAGTCTGCAGATATTAAGTCTAGACATTAATTTAGACCTTTCGTTCGTTACTTAAGGGCTTTTTTCCTATTTATTTTCTCTAAGCTTAATTATGAAAATTATCTAAATAAAACCTAAGCGAGTTATTAGTAACATGAAAAGTATATAAATAAGAAAGTATATAAATAAGAAACAGTGTCCGACTGTAAACACGACCGGTTGTGAGTTCGATACCCACATAGGAATGATTGTATTTAAAAATATTTTCATTTTCTCGCTCTGGTCTCATGGAGTACGGAGTGTCTTGACACTAGGTACTTCCTGTCTACCATGCTATGCGCGATAATAGGAAGGTAAAAAAATGTAAATAATATAATATTCTATGGGGTTAATTGTCCGTGTACTAAATAGCAACATGGTTACTTCATAATGACTAACGTTTGCCTCTAATGACGAACTTAAAGCAGGAAAAATCTAACTTATTATTGTAAATTGTAACAATACTATAAATGTTACGCGTTTAGGTATTGTATTCTATTAAGATCTTGTTGATGCGTAAAATATTGGTAGCCATGGCAACGTGCATGTCACTTCATACAAGTGTATGTTAAACGCATAGTAGTGTGTGTAATGTTCATTTTATTAATTTAATTTTGCTAAAAAGAGAGGCCGTTCGTGGCGCAGTGGGGCAGAGTATGAGTGTAGAACACGATTGGTTGTGGGGTCGATTCCTATTCGAGGGAATAAATATATTTAAATTATTGTCATTTCCTTACTCTGGTAAGACAAAGCGCTTTTTTGAGTTCCGCCACTTAACACGCAATGTTTCGAATTCGATGGAAAGTGAGAAAATGGTGTAAGGAGTGTCCTGTCGCTAGATACTACATGTCTAAAGCGTGAAGTTAAAAAAATAACACATTGCAACTTGATTAGGGCAGCGTTGTTAATTAGAGATATTAAATGGCGTAACTCAACACCGCATTTCACCTTAACAGTGAAGGTTATTTAATATAACAATTTCCCCAAGTGTTCTAACCAAAATCGCTCCGTTCAATTTCCCTATGAATTAAAGATAACTGTAATCTATAGATTAATGAGCAAATTTCAACATCTATATCTAGTATCTCGGAACAATATAGGAATATGATATATGGCACAGTTACAATTTATATGGAGAAAAAGTGCGTAGAGTCAATATTTTTCATAATAATGTACTAGAAATTTATATATAAAGAAATAGAATTCAGGATGGGCCGAATTCCAAGGCGGTCCAAATATCAAGGTCCGACCGCTTCTAGCTAGGCTATGGGAGCCCTAATTTTGCGGTGAGCTCGGCGACAAGAGCTTTTAAGACACGTCACAGTGTCTAGGGTGGCGGAATCTTCGACAGTCTGGTGGACCTGCATGCGCCTTCCCGGGCCTGGAGACTAAGCGATTACCTTAGGGGAAGTAGGTGAAGCCTACTATAAATTGAATCAATACATTTACTCTCATTTTTTTATTCCAAAACACTGGATTGCTCACTTCACCAACATACAACACTGTATGGACGTCTCAAGAGTGGTAGTGTCAAGTCACTAAGTGAGAGTGAGTGGTGGAACTCAACGCCGAGTTTTGTTTTAACAAAACGTATAAATAAACAAAGTCTTATCATAATTATTACACCGAGTGTAATTGAACCAACAACTATCGTGTTTAATCCGACTCCGTTTATAGAAAAAGTAAAACAAGAATAAAAAAGAAGAAGAGAGAGCATCGCTAGGGAAGTGCTTTAAAATTTATCGTAAAACTTTAGAAAGACGACTTCAGAACGTTCGTAGAGCTGTCTATCTAAAAATAGCATCAGCTATTTTGGTAGACATTTGTCCCCGGCGTTGCCAGATGTAGTGGAATTGCCATTGTCTATTGATTTTCTGTGTGTCTGTACGTTTAGGCGTTGTGTTTAAAAAATATTACTATGCTTCATAATTCTATAGATGTTGGAACACAGCGGGATTCGAATCCGCTTACAGTTAACTGGAGAACGCTTTATACAATTAATATATATGTTTTAGTGAATATTGTAAAGTTCATATATATCTATATAAAATTAGCGTCTGTTTGTAATATTAAATTAGAAGCTCTATTTACTAAATCCATAAGGCATACGTTAGATGTATCATAATATTCCTTTTTACAATCGTCTGTCTGTTTGTTTGTTGGCTCCGGCTGATTTCTGGAAGAGCTGAGACTATTTTGATGGGACTTACACTGACTGATAGCCGATATAATAAGAACAAACTTAGCCTACTTTTATTTTAGAATTATAAAATAAAGATCCAAAGATGTTAAGTTTCACGCGGACGAAATCATAGATATAGCTAGTTTATAATAAAGTTGTCTTGCTTTATTCCGTTAAATATATATATGTATATATATATATATATATATATATATATATATATATATATATAATAGAATAAAATAGATATCTGTAACATTAATATAAAATATATTATATATATTTATATAAATATAATATAAATATTAATATATAATATAAAATAAATATCTGTATTGCTAAGAAAGTAGTATTGTTCAAATGTTTTTTTTTATATTATTAAAATCAAAATTATAAGAAAGTTATTTTAAAAATTCTAATAGAAATAATTTTAAAAGCTTAGTTATATTTATAGCTTTTATTGTAAACATTATTATAAAAGAAACATACAAAATTTATTTCCTAGAGGCGCGGGTTCGTATTCTGCTACGTTCAAATTTTTATATGTATATTTTTTTAAAATGATTTCTAATCCTAAGTGTGGAATAATACTTAAAAATAGTAAAATAGCTTTTACCGTATATTTTTTATATAGGATGTTCTCTTATATATACAATAGTTATATTATTAAAGTTTGTTGTTGAAAACATATGAGTAAATAATAAATAATAACAACATAATTGTCTAAATAAATAATTTAGTATTTTATACAAAAATTAAATAATTTTCATGCAACATAAAAAGTGTCTAAATTACATATATTATTCATATACCATACAAAACGGTACATCACTACGTCTATCGCTGTCCTACAATAGTGATGTGTATTATTTGAAATACAATTGTATATTTATATTCGCTAAGTATTTTTATTACTATAACGTATTTGTATAACAATTATTTACAATGTATACATTTTCTCAGCTGTAATTTAAATTTAATTCATCATTTAAATGTGTTTCTAAACGCGCGTATGCTGGCAACGTTGGAATTGGGGTTGAATTTTTGCGCATGCCCACAGTCTGTTCCCTACAAAATGGCCTCCGAGGCACGCGCCGGCCATTGATTTTTACGTTTACGTACAAAATTAATGTATTACGTTAAACAGCAAGTAGTTTTAGTATAATATTAGATGTGTTTTGTGTCGTGCTATAGCGCGGGTGAGGTGAGTGATTTTTTCTCATGTTCTCCCCAGTTTTTTTGCGATTTTTTACATAATTTTTCCGGAAAATTGTCGGTTTTTTTTCTTGGTAATTTTTCACACTGATTTTTCGTTTTTTTTGTGGTGGGTTTTATTTAGCGTTTTTTTTAAAGAAATTTAAATGTGTGATAGATCGGTCTGAATTAAGTGAGTTCATCTCAATGAGGCGATAAGCATGCGCGGTGATCTCGAAAAGGAAAAAAAACGCTCGTAAATTATTGAAAATGTATTAAAAAATGTATTTTTTTCTTATTAAAATCTATGATTTTTCTTATATTTTAAAATTAAATGTAATGAATTGATTTTTTTAATATTATATATATGATGTTTCGGCACGTCTTATCAAGGTTAGACAGCTAGGCTCGCCCGGGACTAGAAGATAATTACCTTGTCTTTCACGCGAAACGTTAAAAACTACAGTTTCTATATGAATTCATATTATTCCTAGGTTTTATTTGTATCACCACAGCGTTTAAAGTTAGTGGAATTGATTAATATGTATAATTCGCTATTAAGAATATGGTCGGTAAAAAATTTAATTTAAATGAAATTAATTATTTTAGAAAAATATAATATATATTAATATCAATAAAAAATAAAATAAAATATTCATATGTACATCCCTAGATGAGTTGAAAAGAAAAAAAAATGTTGTAAATCCTAATATATTAAAAAATAATCAATTCGACGAACCGTATTGCAGATTTTAATAATATTTATATTAATTATATATATATATATATATATATATATATATATATATATATATTATATCTAAAATAATTGTTTTTTTTAATATATACAACACAAATATGTTTAATTTGTATTTTTTTTTATTTTTTTTACTCAAGCGTAAAATTTCGTTCTTTCCTTTCCGCATATTAGTGTCGAAATATTCTGTCTTAGTCGAATGTCAAAGATCAGATTTTTACGCCCCCTAGTATCATGGTCTGTGCGTTATCTATTGGTGAATAAATGATCAGCTTTATTTTTTATATAAGTATATTTAAGAAAAAGTCATGTTTCTTGTATTGAGAGATAAAAATATATACTCTCGAGGAAATGGTTATATTTCAATTGTATTCATCTCTCCGCTCTGGTAAAACAATGCGCGTTCAGTTCCGTCACATAACCCGCTATTCATGCGAAAAGTGAAAAACGGAGTGTCTTGACACTAGATTTATAAGAGACCCTGCTATGCGGGGTAAAGCGCAACGAAGATAAAGGTAATTATAAGTTAGCAGAGAGGTCTGCTTAAGCAAACTATGTCGGTAGGTCATTCCTCTAGCACGTAATGCTTCTTGAGAAAGAAATTATGAATAATTTTATATTAATATAACTGCTAGTTTCTTGGTACAGTGGAGTATTATGTTATATTTTTACCTATTAAAAGTATAAGGAGGCCGGTCGTGGCGCAGTGAAACAGCGTTGTAAACGCGATCAGTTGTGAGTTCGATCCCATTCGTGGGAGTGATTATATTTAAATTATTTTCACTTACTCGCTCTCGTAAGACGAACTGTGGCGTTGAGTTCCACCACTAAACACTCAATGTCTCGAATTCGGTGGAAAGCGAAGTGCGGAGTGTTTTGACACTAGGTACACTCTGTCTACCCTGCTATACGGATAAAACTGTGAAGCTAAAAAAAAACATGTGAGCCGTCACGTGACATCTGTCAGATATGACACATCGAATTTTTATTGTATAAGTTATATGTGTAAAAGAATAGATAACGACAGGAATCAGATATATATATATATATATATATATATATATATATATATATATATATATATATATATATATATATATATATATATATGTATTTGAGAATTCGGAATAACTCAATTATTTTCATGAGTGATTTCCAGATTTACCTTTGCCTAAAAATAATTTAACTGATTTCCTCGCTCTGGTAAGAAAGCGCGGCGTTGAGTTCCGCCAATCAAGCAATGTCTCTCATACGGTGTAAAGCGGAGTACGGAATGTCTTGACATTAAGTACTTCCTGCCATAATCTAATATTGTCAAAGGGGATCGCCGGTATGTAATCATGATAGGATTGATTGGTTTGTTGATAGTAGCAGGTTTTATTCCCTGAATATCACTTACGTTTAAAAACATCATTCATTTAGTTTTCGTCAACAAGAAATGACTAATGGAGTGTCAAAAATGCAAGGGTCGACTATAAAATGATTAAGTACAAAGAACGACGTAAAATAAACTCGTTTCAAAACAATATGTTTTCCGCTTTCAACTTTCAACGATATTCTGTTAAGTGATGGAACTCAACGCCGCGAGATTTCTTACTATTACTATTTAGTACTGTGGAATCGAACCCGTAACCAATCGCCTTTACATTCAGTCAATATTTAATATATAAATACTGAACTGAATTATATATATTAACTTGGTGATGATTTTTCTATTTAAATATTTAATATGAATAAGAAAACCATCCATCATTCTCAGAGGCGCAGTGGTACAGCGTCTGATTGTAAACGCGTTTGGTTGTAAGTTCGATTCCCATTCCCAAAAATTTTTTAAATTTGAATGTTTTTCTCTGCTCTGCTTTGGTAAAACAAACGGCGTTAACTTTGCCAGTCAACAGGTCGACGGAATGTCTCGACACTAGGTTCTTTCTGACTACCCTGCTATAGAGGCGGGTGATACTGCTTATATATGTAGTATATAGAGAGTATAGAGAGGGGGGCTCATCTAGTTATTGGATAAACTTATTTATTTATTTGTTACACTTATTTAATACTCAAGCAGTCGACGGAGTGTCTTGACACTAAGTCCTCTCTGACTACCCTGCTATGCGGGATGGCGCGTGAAGCTCTTGCAGCTTGCATCCAGCCTAAAAGACTTACAGCTAAATCACACGTGAGCAAACAAGCGTTAATTGCTATTTAAAGACTGCTGGTTACTTTCTTAAAGTGGCGCCATCTATTACAGGATTATAACACCACGTCTCCTAATTAGCTTACATCAGTGTTAGACGTTCTAGCTTTTATGTCTTATACAAATAAAGAATATTTTTGCACGATCTATCTATTTAGGAGTAGGTGAAGATTTATATGACTAATACTTATTGAATAACAAGCGACCTGCTTTTGTTTGGATGTGAGATTCCATTTTTCATATATTTTAAGGATTCATAAGTTCATCGTGGCGCAGTGGGACAGAGACTGTGTACGCGGTTAGTTGTGAGTTTGATTCGCACTCGAGGAACCATTTTTTTAACTCAAATTGGATAGCAGAATGGAGACCAGAGTGTCTTGACGCTATGATCTCTGACTAACTCGCTATAAAGCTGAACTCGCTATAAAGGATAAAGCGTGGAGCTAAAAACAAAATTAGGAATATTTTCATGTTAACACGTATCTTGCATTGAGTGACTACTGTAAAGTGTTCGAAATGTCAGATGTCCAAAAATGTATTTTCGAATACCAAAATATACGCGATTAATCCGTTTAAAATCATTTTTATTTAAAATAAGTAAAAATAGCGAAAATCAACTATCTTAATAATATATATTGAGGCTGGTCATAGTGCAGTGGGACAGCGTCTGACTGCAACGAGATCGGTTTTGGGTTCGATTCCCACTCGGAGAAGTGATTATATTTATAATATTTTCACTTACTCGCTCTGGTAAAGACAAAGTGCGGCGTTGAGTTCTACCACTCAACACGCAATGTCTTGAATTCGGTGGAAAGCGAAGTACGGAGTGACACTAGATACTTTCTGTCTACCCTGTTATGCGGTATAGAAACGTGAAGCTAAAAAAAACTAAACTTTCAGCAAATTCAAGAAAACAGTAATTTTTAGACCAACTGTTTGGAACTGATAACTGATTGACTTATTTATGAACTGATTGATCGAAACTGCATTTAAATCAATTAGGCCGTTTCTGAGATTAGAGTGTATAAACCAACACACAGAGATACAAAAATACATAAATAAGACAAAAATAAAAAAGAAAACAGATACAAATTTAAAAAATCATTGCTTTTAGTTAATATTAAAAAAAAAAACGTTTAAAACATGTTTGGGGTAGAATTGTTTTAAAATAATAAACCTTACTTAGTTTACTATTTTAAAGTATTGTTCACTAAAGTATTATTATTTCATTAAAGTATTGTCACACTTAGGATTAAAAATATTTTTTAAAAAACGTATGAAAATTTCAACGCAGCGGAATTAGAACTGGCGCCTTTCGGATTTTGGAATGACGTTTCCAAGAGTGTGGATTAACACTTTAAAAATACAAAAATATTGTTTTTGGTCCTATTACATTGATAAATGCTCCCAATAAGAGTTTTCTGATACTATAGGTTTAGTACATATGCATGTGTATCAAATAACGTTTAATTTAACGAATAATGCTAAGGGGTTGGCACGCCTCCACTTAAGGGGTTTCCATTTAATTATAGTCAAAGAGAAGATCCTATATCATGTTTATAAGAAGCGCAAATGAAAATAATTTTAAACATAATTATTCTCCCGAGCGGGAATCGAACCCACAACCGGTCGCGTTTACAGTCAAAGGCTGTCTAACTGCACCACGACAGGCTGTGTTATCGAAAACCAAAATGTATAATTTTTTAGTTTTTAGTTTAACTTAAAAACGTATAAAATATTTAAAATTTTGTATTGTATTTCTTCGTAAATCCTTAGTGTAACAAATAATAATATTTAATTTAACGAATAAGGCTAAGGGGTTGCGACCCCTCCACTTTAGGGGTTTCCATCTAATTATTTTCAAACAGAAGATCATCATATATATAAAAAGCGCAAACCTTAAGAACTCAATTTCGTGTAGCTTACTACAGTAATAGAAATGGATGGCGTATAAGGAAAAAACCAAATAAAAAACACTTAATTAATAATGTATCTTTTTCAACTGGGCTTATCATATTTTTATAATATCTGAACGAATGTCGTCGATTGTCGATTGAGGTAGGTTCGATGCCCAGTCAGGGAATATTTTGAAAATTAATTTACATTTCTCCGCTATATTAAGAAATAGTCAGTCAGTACGTAATGGACGGAAAGCAGTCAACGGAGTGTCTCGATACTAGAGTTTCTCTGACTATCTGTGAAGTTATTAACTCTTTAATAATAATTAAGTACTGTGACACCGTTCTTACATGTCTTTTGACACTCGTTTCATAATATTTTGAAGGCTTATTTTTGTTCCATCACTGTATTTTTTTCTATTTTTTCAGCTTCACGCTTTTTATCCCGCATAGCAGAGTAGACAGAAACTATCTAGTGACAAGACACTCCGTGTTTCACTTTCCACCGAATTAGAGACATTGCGTGTTGAGTAGTGGAACTCAACGTCGCACTTTGTGTTTACCAGAGCGAAGAAGTGAAAATAATTTAAACATAATCACTCGAGTAGGTATCGAACCCACAACCGATCGCGTTTACATTCAGACCCTGTCTCACTGCACTACGAACTGCCTCGTTTAAATAGTGTCAAATTAGAGTTTTTCAAACAATTGTTCTTCTGTTAAGTTGTGTTTCATCACTCGCATCAAAGTACCAAGAATCAATGAAAACAAGTAATAATTAAAATTAATAAACAAAGTTTTAAAATCCACCATTTTCTTTTTCATAAATTTTATATATGAATGAAAACCAGTGCCAGGTAGTGCTAAGACACTACGCCTTATAGTTTTAACCTTTTTCATAAGCCAGAGTTTCGGTGACTGATGACCGATAGCTGGAAGGAAGTGCGAATGAGGACATGAAAACATTTATTCTATTAAAAAAAACCTACCATAATATTAAATAGTTATTTTATATAATCAGTAACATTGCCGCCTTTAAGACGAATCTAACGACGTATCATTTGTAAAAATCAGTTCACGGGCTTAGTAGTAACAAGAGAACATTGAAACGGACATACATACTTACATAGGCAATAAAATCGTAACCCGCCTTTCAGCAGTTGGGTAGAGAGGGGGGCTGATGGCAAAATAAAAAATTTGCCTAAGAATGTAATAATTATAAATAAAAACATATCGGTCGACTTGTAAATCTGTTCATTCAAATTATTTTTCATATTTTTTCCCTTGAAAACTTATAATGACAATCTCGCCCAATGAAAAGCTATGTTCAGATAACTTCAAGCATTCATTTTAAAGTTAAAATATATTTTTTTTTGAAAGGTTTTAAAAAAAATGAGCCAGATTTTTATGTTTAATACTATTTATTACTTTTTTAGCTTAACGCTTTTATTTTGTTTAGCACGGTAGACAAAATAGCTAGTGTCAAGACACTCCGTACTCCGCTTTCCCACGAATTAGAGACATGGCATGTCGAGAGCAGAACTCAATTCCGCGCTTTGTCTTACCAGAACGAGGAAATAAAAATAATTTTAAACATAATTATTCTCCCGAGTGGGAATCGAATCCACAACCGGACAATGAGAACGGAACTATATTTAAAGTATTTTCATTTTCTCGCTCTCTTAAGACAAAGCGTGGCCTAGAGTTCCACCACTCAACACGTTATGTCTCGACTTCGGCGAAAAGCGGAGTACGGAGTGTCTTAACCCTACGTACTTCCTGTCTACCCTGCTCTGCGGGACAAAAGCGTGATCCTAAAAAATATCTCTCAGGTATAAATTGCAATGAAACACGCTGAAACAAGTTCACGCTGGTTAAGTAAGGACATGCCTGCAGTCCTATGAAACGGATGCAAGCAATTATGTTATCAAATAATATAGTGCCGGTCGTGGCGCAGTGGGACAGCGTCTGATTATAAACGCGATCGGTTGTGGGTTCGATCCCCACTCGAGGAGGTTATCATATTTAAATTACTTTCACTTCCTCGCTCTGGTAAGGACAGAGTGCGGGGTTGAGTTCTATCACTCAACACGCAATGTCTCCAATTCGGTGGAAAGCGAAGTACGGAGTGTCTTGACACTATGTACTTTCTGTCTACCCTGCTATGCGGGATAAAGCGTGAAAAAAAATATTCTCGTAATAAAAAACGCTACTGAACATATAAAAATTATTTAAATTATTTATTTAAAAATTATGATTTTGTTCGTGTCTAATAGGACAGGGTCTGGTTGAGAGCTGATACAATTCGGCGGAAAAGGTAGTACGGAGTGTCTTAACACTTGGTAGACTCTTTAAAGACAGTTGTCACGTTTCTTTAGCTTTGCTCTTTTATGACGCATAGCAGGGTACATAGGATGTAGGTACGTAGTGTTAAGACACTCCATGGAAAGCGGTGTAAGAAGTGTCACTATTTTAGCTAGATTATATTCTTTAAATTTAGTATATAACAAATGTATATGTGAAGTTCACGCTCTTATCCCGCATAGTAGGGTACTGGGTAGACAGAAAGTACCTGGTGTCAAGACACTCCGTACTTCGCACACCGAAGTCGAGATATGGCGTGTTGAGTGGTGGCACTGAATGCCGCACTGTGTCTTTACCTGAGCGAGGAAGTGAAAAATAATTTAAATATATTCAATCACCCGAGTGGGGATCGAACCCACAACCGGTCGCGTTTACAGTCAGACGCTGTCACACTGCGCCACGACCGGCCTCTTTAGTTTGATAAAGAGGTAAATAAATAAATCATATACCCACACACTGGCAGTTGACGTGTGTTTTATTAAACACTTTGTTGCAAGTTCAAATCACGTTTGTTAAATACATAAATTATAACTAATTTTGTTTTTTTTTAGATTCGCGAAACAAACATACCGAAACGAGCTTAAAATTTTATTACTAAAATATAATTTTGAATAAAAATAAATGTTAATATATAAAATAATAATTATAAACTATATATATATAACATGGTACGTATGTATGTGCGTTGGTTTACAAAAATTATAATTTAACATATTTAATAACGTATAATCAAGCACCGCTACCAAAATCATGTCACGAGGTCGTTGACCAATTGAGTCCTTGGGACGGTTAGACGATTATTCTATTTAAGAATTTACCACTATACTAATGATGTTCTGTGGTTTTACTCGTTGATTTAAGTTGTGCGTTGCTCTCTATCCCGTAGAAAAGGATACGAGGATAGAGCGTGATTTTGAAATAAATGTCATTTTTTTTATATTTTATCGAGCATATGTGTACAGTATGTTATTGCCTAGGTGGTAAGAGTGAGTTTAGTTTGAAATATGTTTATATAAAATTCTTATTGGTTATATGAAATGCTATGAAACCAAGGCAGTGAGTTCAGTTTTGTATATTAAGCTTCTCACTTTTATCCCGCATAACCGGGTTCCATAGAATTCGAGACATTGCGTGTTGAGTGGCGGAACTCAACCGCGCGTTTGTCTTGTATTTAATCATATCCCAAGTGAAAATCGAATCCACAACCGATCGCGTTAACAGTCAGACGTCAGTTATTAATATAAAAACAAAATTTTCATAAAACGTATAAAATTATACAATACTAAATAAATATATATGAAACTTATAAATTACTTACTATAAAGGTCGGTCGTGGCGCAGTGGGATAGCAATCGGTTGAGGGTTCGATTCGCACTCGGGGGAATGATTATATATTATAAAATATTCTCATTCCATTAATCTGGTAAGACAAATTGTGGCGTTGAGTTCCGCTGCTCAATTCACAGTGTCTAGAATTCGGTGGAAAGCGCCTGTCTACCCTGTTATATGGGTTAAAAGCGTGAAGCTACTCACTATATTATAATTATACATAGATTAACAATATTTAACAGTAAACGACATTACCGTTAGCAAATAGGCCGCGCAATCGTGAGTCACAGACAAAAAAAATTAATCGAGGCCGTTCCCGCCTTTTTTGACATATCAAATGTCACCTTAAATCAAATATGCGTTAAAGTTATAGTGTTATAGTATATGTTATTAGTAGTATGTTATATATTATATAATTTTTTTTAATTTCTTAACAATAAATATTTATAATATTAATTTAAAAGAATGATTGCGAGTTTGTTATGTATGTATATAATATTGTAGGTATTGAATAATATCTAAGTATAATGATCCATTTAGGCTTCCAAGCACGTGTGCTTAATTTGGTAAGTGTATATTTATATGTTTGTTTGTCTACAAATTTCTCTAAAATTTGTTTGAAAAGTTGCTCTTGTGTCCAGATTCGAGGATATTATATATATATATATATATATATATATATATATATATATATATATATATATATATATATATATATATATATATATATATATATATATATATATATATATAGCACAATACTAACTTATTTTCAACATATTTTACATACAATAGAAAAAAATAATGTAACCAAACGATATTAAATTGATCCGGATTCCGGCCCTATAGGAAATGCTCAATTGTGTCATTAGTGCCAATGTAATACAATATCTGTCTGTCCGTCTGTCCTATAAAATGTATGAGACTATATATATATATATATATATATATATATATATATATATATATGACACAAGAGCAACTTTTCAAACAAATCGGACGGCAATATATATGACAAAATAGCGTTACAAGATTTTCTTACGTTGATTTATATTCTTACATATGAGTAAAAATGTGTTCATATAAAGTAATATAATTTTTAAGAAATTAAACCGACTACATAGCGATACAACTACTTACCTATATTTATTACGTGTAATTTACCTATATCTCTAAAACCACTGGACCGATTTTAATAAACTCACACTGCTCCCTAAGTTAGGTATACTTTATAACTAACTTTAATTAAAAAGAATCAACTCGATATGACTTTTAATTTTAGAGAAATTTGTAGACAAACAAACATACAAATATACACTTACCAAATTAAGCACACGTGCTTGGGAGCCTAAATGGATCGTCATACTTAAATATTATTCAATACCTACAATATTATATACATACATAACAAACTCGCAATCATTCTTTTAAATTAATATTATAAATATTTATTGTTAAGAAATTAAAAGAAATTATATAATATATAACATACTACTAATAACATATACTATAACACTATAACTTTAACGCATATTTGATTTAAGGTGACATTTGATATGTCAAAAAAGGCGGGAACGGCCTCGATTAATTTTTTTTTGTCTGTGACTCACGATTGCGCGGCCTATTTGCTAACGGTAATGTCGTTTACTGTTAAATATTGTTAATCTATGTATAATTATAATATAGTGAGTAGCTTCACGCTTTTAACCCATATAACAGGGTATACAGGCGCTTTCCACCGAATTCTAGACACTGTGAATTGAGCAGCGGAACTCAACGCCACAATTTGTCTTACCAGATTAATGGAATGAGAATATTTTATAATATATAATCATTCCCCCGAGTGCGAATCGAACCCTCAACCGATTGCTATCCCACTGCGCCACGACCGACCTTTATAGTAAGTAATTTATAAGTTTCATATATATTTATTTAGTATTGTATAATTTTATACGTTTTATGAAAATTTTGTTTTTATATTAATAACTGACGTCTGACTGTTAACGCGATCGGTTGTGGATTCGATTTTCACTTGGGATATGATTAAATACAAGACAAACGCGCGGTTGAGTTCCGCCACTCAACACGCAATGTCTCGAATTCTATGGAACCCGGTTATGCGGGATAAAAGTGAGAAGCTTAATATACAAAACTGAACTCACTGCCTTGGTTTCATAGCATTTCATATAACCAATAAGAATTTTATATAAACATATTTCAAACTAAACTCACTCTTACCACCTAGGCAATAACATACTGTACACATATGCTCGATAAAATATAAAAAAAATGACATTTATTTCAAAATCACGCTCTATCCTCGTATCCTTTTCTACGGGATAGAGAGCAACGCACAACTTAAATCAACGAGTAAAACCACAGAACATCATTAGTATAGTGGTAAATTCTTAAATAGAATAATCGTCTAACCGTCCCAAGGACTCAATTGGTCAACGACCTCGTGACATGATTTTGGTAGCGGTGCTTGATTATACGTTATTAAATATGTTAAATTATAATTTTTGTAAACCAACGCACATACATACGTACCATGTTATATATATATAGTTTATAATTATTATTTTATATATTAACATTTATTTTTATTCAAAATTATATTTTTAGTAATAAAATTTTAAGCTCGTTTCGGTATGTTTGTTTCGCGAATCTAAAAAAAAACAAAATTAGTTATAATTTATGTATTTAACAAACGTGATTTGAACTTGCAACAAAGTGTTTAATAAAACACACGTCAACTGCCAGTGTGTGGGTATATGATTTATTTATTTACCTCTTTATCAAACTAAAGAGGCCGGTCGTGGCGCAGTGTGACAGCGTCTGACTGTAAACGCGACCGGTTGTGGGTTCGATCCCCACTCGGGTGATTGAATATATTTAAATTATTTTTCACTTCCCCGCTCAGGTAAAGACACAGTGCGGCGTTCAGTGCCACCACTCAACACGCTATATCTCGACTTCGGTGTGCGAAGTACGGAGTGTCTTGACACCAGGTACTTTCTGTCTACCCTACTATGCGGGATAAAAGCGTGAACCGTGAACCATATACATTTGTTATATACTAAATTTAAAGAATATAATCTAGCTAAAAGTAGTTACACTTCTTACACCGCTTTCCATGGAGTGTCTTAACACTACGTACCTACATCCTATGTACCCTGCTATGCGTCATAAAAGAGCAAAGCTAAAGAAACGTGACAACTGTCTTTACAGAGTCTACCAAGTGTTAAGACACTCCGTACTACCTTTTCCGCCGAATTGTATCAGTTTTCCTATTAGACACGAACAAAGTCATAATTTTTGAATAAATAATTTTAATAATCTTCAAGTGCGTTTTTTATTATGAGAATATTATTTTTAGCTTCACGCTTTTATCCCGCATAGCAGGGTAGACAGAAAGTATCTAGTGTAATGACACTTTCCACCGAAGTCGAGACATTGCGTGTTGGGTGGTGGAACTCAACGCTGCACTTTGTCTTTATCAGAGCGAGGAAGTGAAAGTAATTTAAATATGATAACCCCCTCGAGTGGGGATCGAACCCACAACCGATCGCGTTTATAATCAGACGCTGTCCCATTGCGCCAGGACCGGCACTATATTATTTGATAACATAATTGCTTGCATCCGTTTCATACGACTGCAGGCATGTCCTTACTTAACCAGCGTGAACTTGTTTCAGCGTGTTTCATTGCAATTTATACCTGAGAGATATTTTTTAGGATCACGCTTTTGTCCCGCAGAGCAGGGTAGATAGGAAGTACGTAGGGTTAAGACACTCCGTACTCCGCTTTTCGCTGAAGTCGAGACATAACGTGTTGAGTGGTGGAACTCTAGGCCACGCTTTGTCTTAAGAGAGCGAGAAAATGAAAATACTTTAAATATAGTCCGGTTCTCACTGACCGGTTATGGATTCGATTCCCACTCGGGAGAATAATTAGTTTAAAATTATTTTTATTTCCTCGTTCTGGTAAGACAAAGCGCGGAATTGAGTTCTGCTCTCGACATGCCATGTCTCTAATTCGTGGGAAAGCGGAGTACGGAGTGTCTTGACACTAGCTATTTTGTCTACCGTGCTAAACAAAATAAAAGCGTTAAGCTAAAAAAGTAATAAATAGTATTAAACATAAAAATCTGGCTTATTTTTTTTAAAATCTTTCGAAAAAAAATATATTTTAACTTTAAAATGAATGCTTGAAGTTATCTGAACATAGCTTTTCATTGGGCGAGATTGTCATTATAAGTTTTCAAGGGAAAAAAATGTGAAAAATAATTTGAATGAACAGATTTACAAGTCGACCGATATGTTTTTATTTATAATTATTACATTCTTAGGCAAATTTTTTATTTTGCCATCAGCCCCCCTCTCTACCCAACTGCTGAAAGGCGGGTTATGATTTTATTGCCTATGTAAGTATGTATGTCCGTTTCAATGTTCTCTTGTTACTACTAAGCCCGTGAACTGATTTTTACAAATGATACGTCGTTAGATTCGTCTTAAAGGCGGCAATGTTACTGATTATATAAAATAACTATTTAATATTATGGTAGGTTTTTTTTAATAGAATAAATGTTTTCATGTCCTCATTCGCACTTCCTTCCAGCTATCGGTCATCAGTCACCGAAACTCTGGCTTATGAAAAAGGTTAAAACTATGGATTTTAAAACTTTGTTTATTAATTTTAATTAATTAAAATATGTTGAAAATAAGTTAGTATTGTGCTATATGTATATATATATATATATATATATATATATATATAAACGCGACCGTTTGTGGGCTTAAATCAGACAAAATACTGCAATGAGTTCCATCACTCAACACGCAATGTCACGAATTCTGTGGAAAGCAAGGTGCGGAGTGTCTTAGCACTAAGTATTTTCCCTTTACATGACATTAAGTGTCCTGTCATGCGAGATAAAAAGCGTGAAGCTGTGCCGTTGCGTACAACAGACAGTTAACTGTTAAATCACCAACTTTCACTCCTATGTCACTTTCTTTCACTCCTTGAAGACAGCTATACAAATACAAATTGAACAGCCAAGCTGACATGGCGCAGCTCTGTTTGACACTCGATTAAATATTAAACTGAGGTGACATACCAGCTCCTACTCGTACACAGGCTGAGTGATCTCGATACAGAGATTTTCCAGGGTCCATTCATGTTGTACTGGGGCAGTATCTCTTACACTTCTTTCTTACAACCCTGTTACTAATGCCTATTCTAAATCCACAAAAGCACAGAAAAAAGACCTGATCCATGCACCCTCTTCCAGGTGTAAATACTCCTTGGGCCTCCCATAAAAGCCTTTTGGATCTCTCTTGCATTCTTAAAAAAATTTAGGTATAAGTTTAGCATAAATTTTACTGCCCAAGTCAATCAAACTGGTAGCCCTATATATCTTGCACAGTCTATCTGTGAACCTTTGCCTATACAAAGGTACGATGACTGCGGCTTGCCAATCATCCGGGACCTCTCCCGTTTTCCAGCATAAAGTGCATAGAAAAAGGAAAAGGTCCAAGAAGCGCAGTCCACCTTATTTGATCATCTCTGCAGTAACTCCATCTGCTCCCACTGCCTTACCATATTTCAGACTTCGTATAGCATTCTCTACTTCTTTTATGCCTATTTCGCTATCTGCTACATCAAGACTCAGCATATTGCTATCGCTTGAGACAGAGGCGCCATCACATTCATATATCTCCTTGTAGAATTCCTATCGTTCCTATCGTTGCAAAATGTTAGTTCTATTAAGCATTAAGTGTATATATATATATATATATATATATATATATATATATATATAAAAATATTAAGTTCGTTTTCTAGTTACATTTTCCTCAAATACCGTATCCAACTCAAAATATGAGAGATTGTTTAATAGATAGAATCTACCAAAAATCTTGTTCAAATAATAAAATTATTTTAGATTTAGATAAACATCTTTACAGACAATATGTCTTATTTTTATTTTAACACATTAAAGTAGTACTCACTTTTTGTAATGTGAAGTAGTTAAAAAAAATGATAATTTGTTCATTTGAAGTTCCTGCAGTTTTTTTTGGGGAAACTACTTTTTTGTCTACAGTACTCTAGATACAAGAGCATTCGTAATGTATATTATCTTGTAATATGAGTTTTGTATTAATTTCTAAAAATGGTTTCCCATCTAGCAATATAACAGTGTATTAAAAAAGTGCAGCCATAATTGTCCAAAGGTATCAAGAGTCTTTTCGTGATGCGTCCTGGTCTATACACGGCAGTAAAATTTTCCAATAAAATATAATGTTTTCTCATACTCGGAATTGATAATTTTTAGTTTATATTATGAAAAGAACGTATAAGAATTTCGACGCAGCCGGATTTATAACGCATGGCTTACCAGTCAGAGCGCTTGATGGTTTCCAAGAGGCACAGGTTCAAATCTCACTGCGATTAAAATTTTTACACATTTTTTTAAAATGTTCTTTAATTATTAGTGTGGAATAACACTTTAAAAACAATAAAATAGTTTATCTATATATAAATACGTGGGAAAAATCTTTGTATACCTTTTTATGAAAAAAAGCGCGAGCAGAGAAGTGTGAAATTAGGTACAGTTACAGTTTATATAGAGAAGGAAAGCAGAATTATAATATTTAAAAAAAATAATGCATAAAAATATATTCAATTAATAAAACAAATGTAACACACACTACCATGTGTTTGACATACACGTTTATATAAAGTGACATACACGTTGCTATGGCAACGCCTTGTCTACGTGGCAACGTGTTGAATATTTGGAATTAAAAAAAATATTTCATTACGTTAAAAAGTTATTAAAAATTAACATGGAAAGTGTATTTTTATTCTAGTTAGAAAGTACTTATTAGAACTGAATTTTTTTAAAATTAATAGTACTAATAAATTATTATAAGCAAGTTTTGATTATATTTAATAAAACACGTATAATAATTTCAACGCAGCCGGATTCGAACCCACGCCTCTTAGAAATCGTTGACCATTAGAAGAGAATCGTTGACCATTATCATTATTTCCAAGAGGAGCGGGTTAGAATCTCACTGTGTTCAATTTTTTATACGTTTTTATAAAAAAAAAAAAACGTTTTCTAATCCTAAGTATGGAATAACATTTTAAAAATAGTATATATAACAAATTTTGACGTAAAATTTGTATTGTATTCTCACTAGGTTATTCCTAGAACTACCTATAAAAAACTTATGTAGAGTGCATTATGCATATTTATCACTATTTAATAAAAAAAATCAACAAGATACCCCTATTTTCTTCTTCACAAAATTGAAATCAGATCTGTAAACTTAGCTTAAAAATGTTTAAGCAGATTTAAGAGATATACAAAAAAAATAAATTACTTCAGGCATAAAATAAAATTATATACAGAAGTGGAATAAATTTATAAACACGAGTGAATATGTAAAAAAGATAATTAAAACTTGATAAACACAAAAAATAATATACATACTTAAATAAAAATATAATCTATGTATGTAAAAAATCAAGATGTTGTAAATAATATAAACGAACGGGTAAATTACTATTTCTATTACAATGAAAATTAACTTAAATATTATATAAATATTTTAGCTTCAAATTTTTATCCCGCAGAGGGTAGACAGTAAGTTTGATCTGTGAGGGGACGGGGTAGAATAATTGTATTCTACCCCGTCCCTCCCGCTGCTGGGTAGCGTCCTGTAAGATGCGGTCATCTCAAAAATTTGGTGGTAGGAGGTTAATGTGGTCTCCTGTGGTACACTTTTGACTAGAAGAAACCTATTGACTCTCATCCACATATGATATCATGGTCCACATGTGATTTCATCCATTTACACACGACACCATGATCCACATGCTATTTTGCTCATCCACGCAAGAAATCGTGGTCCACATGTGATTTCACTCATCTACACATAACACCATGGTCCACATGTGATTTAATTCATACACACATGACATCATAGCCCACATGTGATTTGCTCATCCACGCAAGAAATCGTGGTCCACATGTGATTTCACTCATCTACTAAAAATCAAAATCAAAATCACAATCATCATCTAAAAATCAACCAGTCAATTATCACCTAAAATATCAGCTGTTGGAATAAGTAAATATATTTTTACACTATTTTTTATAGTTTAGAACATTACCTTCATATCCGTCTTTCAGAATGGTGACCAATGCCTCGCAGTCTAATGAAGCAATAAATTCTGAATTATCTGAGTACAACAGCCGAGTAGCGGTCGGATCACGTACTCCTATGTCACTTTGACATCTTAGATCCAGCAATCCAAACACAAATTGAATAGCCAGGCCAACATGGCCAACCCTATTTCATACTCAATTGAATATCACACCGAGGCGACACGCCAGCTTCTGCTTCTTACTGAACACAGAGCGAGTGATCTTGATGAGTAACCAAACCTACAAAAAAGGTCCGTCATATTCACATTCATACTACGTTCTCTACTCTGAAACATTTCTCGCTGAGTAAGTGAGTTGGTACTCAACGACATGAAATACTTACATTTTTGGCTTGGGAAAATAGATTGGGGTGCGACTGGGATTCAGACTGACGACCTTCGGATTCGAAGGTAGATTAACTTAGGTATCACTGAGCTAACATTATTCTCGCAAAACATGTACAGTTGCATCAATTTGCTTTATTAATGTATGTACAACATTCGATTTTATGATACTCTTGGTTACGAAATATCACAACGCATGGTGCCTCCATGACTACGTGATATAAGACATATAAAAAAATAAAAAATTCCAGCAATAACCAACTTGTCGGAACCATTAAGACTACACAGATTACGTAAAGACTAAATGTTGAAAAAAGAATAATATTTGTGATGAATTTTTGTTCAAACTCTCAATCCTAACTTCTTAGGAATCGAATTCTTAGTGATCACCTTCACTTAAAAAAATCTACTAGTCCTAGAACTTGCAATATAGAATTTTTATACAAGATTTCAACCCCTAATACAATCTCATAGGGGTTGAATTGTCCTATTTTAGCTACGTCTTAAACAGAACTACCACCCAAAATTTTACACTTAGCAGTAAAGAATTCCATATATACTTTCAACTCCAAATACATACGTATTAAAAAAATCATGCAGGATTTTGACTCGTAATAAAGTAGAACTCTCAAAACCACCCCATATAGGGGTGGAATTCCGCTAAATCCTGCCTTAGCTAGCATCTACGATCTAAGGAGAACCTCCATACAAGATTTAAAACTTCTAGCACCTATAGTTTCTGAGATTTCATGATACGTGAATTTTACGCATTTACATATATTTATAATTTATATATTTATACTGCATTTCTTACAAAATTAAAAAAAATAATGAAAAATATTTAAATGTTAAATTATTAAAAAACTACTATGTAGATTTACTGTGCGTTTATCTTGAAATTAAGAATATAAATAACGTGCGAAGCGGGGATGGGTCGCTAGTATTATAAGGTTTTGCTTGTTTAACACTGCCAGTGGTCATCATACACACACTTCTATATATTTGGTGTACATTTTTGTATAGGCATGCACGGTGTTAAGCGACGCGTGTATTATAGTTATAATTTTCATGTTTTGTAATAATTGTACGGCTTAATTACAATATTTATAAAAAATCGTGTAAAAAAAATTAACTGGTGGATCATTTAGACGGTACCCAACGACATGGGTTCTCGCCTAATTAAATTTTTACAAATTTGACTTGATTTTTTAAAAAATATCGTAATATATAGATTTTTTGCTTTATATATTTTAAAAATATCGTTATGATAAATATGAAATTAAAGATATTTAATTAAAAAGTTTTTATTTTAAATATTTTCGTGGATTATCCACACCCAGAGACAAGGCACGGCCCGCATGGCAGGGTAGAGTCAGAAGAACCTGGTGTTGAGACACTCTGGTCACTAGTTTCCGACAAAAATTGAGTGCTGAGTGGCGAAACTCAATGCCACGCTTTGTGTTATTAGTATGGAGCACAAAAATAACCTATAGATCTAACAAAGCTGAACCTAGACTAGATACTGATCTAAAAATAAAAGAAATAATTTAATTTTTCTGTCTGTTTGTTCAAGCACTACACACAAAACAATAGATTACGATGAACCTGGTAAATGGTGTAATTTTTATTTTATATATATATATATATATATATATATATATATATATATATATATATATATATATATATATATATATATATATATATAAACAGCGTTGCCGTTCTGGCCGTCCCTTGGCAATAACAAATTGGAAACTGTACTAAAAACAATTAATAAACGTTTAAATAATAACCAATTCACAGTTGTGGGTAGTTTTCATCACATAAAATAAACTGTATATTGCAACAAATCGAAAACCCGTTTATTAGGCATACGATTAAATAAGATAAAGTCGAGACCACAAGGGGTAGTTGGTAATAAGTATTTAGTTCACATAGTAATGTGTTAGTAAAAATAAAGTAGTTGAGCGTTATTAATTATTATTTAAATATTCTTTAGTATATCTGTTTAAGCTCCACATTTTTTTTAAATATTTTTAAATATTGAGATCTCTTTCGATATGTGTACTTTGAGCAGTTTTTTTAATATACTTTAGTAACGAGTTATAAATGTTTGCCTCTTCATACATTATATTTCTTTTTCCGTATTTAATTATAGGTGTTAAACTAGATATTATGGGCTTGTCTAGTTAAAGTTTTTTTAATGACTAAATTTTTTGTAAATACTAGTTTTGAGTGTGCACTTTAGTTAAAATTTTCTTTACAATATTACATAATTACTTAATATATGTATTATATTTATATATGAATGAATACGATGAAAAGTCACAATAGTTGTTGCTTTGTAAATTTTTAGAATTGGTGTTAGATAAGGTTACCGAAATAAGGCTTTCATATTTTTGTTTTGAGCTGGGAATGTAATTTGGCAGCAGTTCCCCAAACCTCGATCAAATAATCTATATGTAACTTGACTATGGAATTATAGATTAGTTTTGGGAGACATCAGGATATATTACGGAGTGTTCCTGCTAGGAAAGTGAGCTTACTTCTAACACTTTCAATGTGTGATACACTTTCAATGTGTGAACTGGCTGTCAAGAATTAGACCTAAATATTTTTCTTTATTAACCTTGCTAATTCTCTCTTCCTTGATTGATGGTGAGTAGAATCGTTGATTTTTTTGTTCTTAGCAGCAAATATAATATAGTTCGTATTTGATTTGTTAATAGTAAATAAATTTGACTGTAACCAAACTGGATAAACAAAGATGTGATATCAGATATGAATGAAAGAAATGTACTCTGGCACAGTTTTAAGCAAACACCTGACGATATAGAGTTGAAGAATGAATATTTGCAACTACAGAGTGCTACACGTGACGTTCTGAATGATTCCGAATATAAAAAACAAACATTATTACAATTCTTTTCAAAAAATAAAAATGTGGCAAATCATTAATATCTCGGCCAGCAGTAAGATAAAAAAAATCCAAATTCCTATCCCTTCCTAATCCAAACATTAGAATGTTTTAACTCCTTTTAATTAAAAATGGGAGCTGAGCTTGCGAGTAAATTTTAAATTACAGATCAATATAACATCTTTCATACTGAACAAAATGACACCCTTACCGATACTCAATACAATGATATTAACATGATTTACAACCTACAAATGTGGACGAGATAATTAAAATTATCAACAACCTGGATTCAAATGCAAGTATTGGTATAGACGGTATAAGTACCAGAGTGATCAAATGTGTAAAAGATTTGCTTGCTGAGAAATTGCCAAATGCATCAACAGTTTTTTCAAGGAAGAAAAATTTACAGACCAATAGTTAGTAAAATTGAGTGTGGAAATTTCTGCCTGATATCTGCATTATCGATCCTATCTAAAATATTCGAAAGAATTTAACACTACCGCCTTCAAGAAAGAAAATCGTTCTTGAATTAAAGGAATTCCTATTTAATAACCGGAACCGGAAACGGATTCCGTCCCAAGTCAAATACAGTAACATCCACTATTGATTTAGTTACAACAATTAAACCCAATTTAGTTAATAAGAAAATAACTTTAGTTTTCATAGACTTGAAAAAAACTTACGATACTGAAAGCCATAAAAAACTCTCAGCAAATTTAAGAAATACAGGGGTTACCGGATTTGTATTTAATAATTTCGAATCGTACCGCTCCAATAGCTACCAAATTGTCAAAATACATGTATTTTAGAGTGTACCTAAATTGATAACCTATGGAGTTCCCCAAGGTTCAATCCTCGGCCCCTTTTTACTTACTTTTTTTAGTGTATATTAACGATATTCATAAAGCAGGCCTAAAAGGTGATATTACATTATATGCTGATGATAAAAGTTTATTTTATTCTGGTAATAATAGGACCAATAATAAAACAAGCTCAACGGAATTTAGACTCAAACTTTAAACGGATCCATTTTGGTATTCGAAATATATTTTTGGAAACATATACTGGTTTATTTTAATATAAGCTGCAGGTCTAAATTAATATACACTTTTCATTTTAAAGTGAGCTATTTGTAACATATATTATTAGCTTTTTAATTTATAAACATATAAATATTGAGGCCGGTCGTGGCGCAAGGGAACAGCGTGTGACTGTAAACGCGATCGGTATGGGTTCGATTCCCACTCGGGGAAGTGATCATATTTAAATTATTTCCACTTCCTCGCTCTGGTAAGACAAAGTGCAGCGTTGAGTTCCATCTCTCAACACGCAATGTCTCGAATTCGGAAAGTGAAGTAAGGAGTGTCTTGACACTAGGTACTTTCTGTCTACCCTGATTTGCGGGATAAAAAGCGTGAAGCAAAAAAATGAGTTTGTATTTTAAGCGAGAACAAGGTCGGTCGTAATTTAATAGAGCGAAGCCGCGAGCAAGCCGCTTGTTTTTAAATATAATTATTCCCCCGAGTGAGAGTGGAACCCACAGCCAATTGCGTTTACGGTCAGCCTCACTCACGTCCTTAATATTTTTGTTAAGACCAAATTTAAACTTGATTGAAGATTTTAAATTATTTTCATAACTAAGCGGACGATGTTAGCGGTCTATGTTTGCTAAATTAACGAATACTTATATAACAAAAAATATCAGTTTCCGATTCTGGGATTTGTTGGTGTAACCAACAAAATGCCAACAAAATGGCTGATTGTAAATTTTCGCATAACCCACCTTATATGGGTATGAAATGATAGGGCTTGATTTGTAGAACACAATACATTATGAAATAAGCTTATTTTAAAATAGATTTTTTTTATTCAAAATTTATGTTTCATGGCACTCAGGTGTAACAAACGCGATGTTTTTTTTTGAGTTTTTACAAAAAAAATATTACGAAACTTCGACGAACACAAGTCTAAATTGTAAACAACCGATCTTTATTCTTTTTTGTATAACTTAACTAAGGTTAATTACTTTATATTGCAAATTCGTGTTTCCATAGTAGCCCGGGAAAATTATTATATATATGTATTTATTAGACATGTACACGTGGGAACGGATGGAAGAGAAAAGCATGATTGATCTATTCCTAGTGGATCAGCGTATTCGTAACCAAGTTATGGACACGCGTGTGTTTAGGGGTGCCGACTTGGAAACAGATCACTATCTAGTAGTTGCTAGAATAAGGGGTCTGTTTGCCGGTTGGCGCAGCCGCACGAGGTGTCGAAACTTGGAGGCGAATAATCGCATAAGAAGCTGGAAGCTTCAAGACTAATAACTAATCCAAGGTTTCCAAGGTTTCCAAGAAGCTAGACAGCTGTGAAATAGGTACTGAAAGTGTTGAAGTATGCTGGCAGAATCTTAGGAATTGTATGATTGAAGCTGCAACTGAGGTTTATGGCATTGAGAAAAAAGGTTTTAGTAAAAAGCGTGAATTGTGGGATGATGAAGTGAAAGAGGCAGCAGAAAAAAAGAAGAAAGCATGGCAGGACTATAAAGCCTCGAGTAAGAATAAAAGTAATATAGAGATTAAGAAGAAAGAATATAAGTTGCAAAATCACCTAACGAAAGCACTGATAAAGATGAAGCGTGAAAAGTTAGAGCGTTAAAGAGACGAGAGATTGTCAAACAATTTACGGGAAACACGAAGCTTTCCTGGCGAGAAGTTAGTGATTCTCGGCGTTGTTGTCCAACCTGCAGAATGAATGGGGTGCTTTCCGTGGACGGTGAAATACTTACGAAAAGAACGTGAAGATGCATGAATGTGATGACGCCTCTGTCTCGAGCGACAGCAATATTTTGAGTCTCGATCTAGCTGATGGCGAAATCGGTATAAAAGATGGACTTACTGTGATGATTAAATATGGGGCCACGCATCTTGAATCTGTTCTTTTTTCTATGCAATTTATGCTGGAAAAAAGGAGTGGTCTCAGATGATTGGCGAGGCGCAGTCATCGTGTCTTTGTATAAAGGCAAAGGTTCGCAGATAGACTGTGCAAGCTGTAGGGGTATCAGTTTGATTAGCTTGGGCAGTAAAATTTATGCTAAAATTCTAGCCAGAAGAATGCAAGAGAGATCCGAAAGGCTTTTATGAGAGGCCCAAGGAGAATTTAGACCTGGAAGAGGGTGCATGGATCAGGTCTTTTCTCTCTGCATGATTACGGAAAAGTTTTTTGGCTGTAAACCAGAAAATTTTCTGTGCTTATGTGGATTTAGAAAAAGCATTTGACAGGGTTGTAAGAAAGAAGTTATGGAAGATACTGCCCCGGTAAAATGTGAGCGGACCCTTGTTGCAAGGTGTAAAATCTCTTTATCGAGATCACTCAGTCTGTGTACGAGTAGGAGCTGGCATGTCGCCTCAGTTTGATATTCAATCGGGTGTCAAACAGGGTTGCGCCATGTCAGCTTGGCTGTCCAATTTGTATTTGGATAGTTGTCTCCAAGGAGTGAAAGATAGTAAGTAGCATAGGAATGAAAGTTGGTGATTTGACAGTAAACTGTCTGTTGTACGCAGATGATGCAGTACTAATTGCATTATCAGAATGTGAGTTACAGGCATTGGTCACCATTCTGAAAGAAGGGTGTGAAAGTAATGGTCTAAAGCTGAATGCGAGTAAAATCAAGATTCTTGTATTTGAAAGAGACGAAGAAAGAACGAAATGCAAGATTATGGTAGATAGAAAGAAATTAGAACAAGTGAATGAGGTGATATATCTGGGAAGTATGTTTAGTAGAGATGGAAGATACGAAATGGATGTGGAAAGGCGTATTGCTGCCGGTAACAGGGTTACCGGTGCTCTTGCTGCATTGATGCGACAGCGAAACATCAGCGTACCTGCACGTCTTGCCGGTCACAATGCAGTACTGATACTGACGTTGTTATACGGCAGCGAAACGTGGGTGTGTCAAAAGAAGAATGAAAGAAAGATGAATGCAGTAGAGATAAGATCTCTTCGTTGGATATGCGGAGTCAGTTTAGCTGACCGTATAAGCAACGAGGACATACGCAGAATGGCAGGTATAAGCGTGAATGTCACAGTAAGAATGAAGAAGAACGTGCTCAGGTGGTTTGGACACGTTGAAAGAATGGTAAGAAAGATTTATGAAGCCAAGGTGAGTGGTACGAGAGGTCGGGGAAGACCTCGGTTGACCTTCAAAAACACTGTATAGGAGATACTGGAGGAAGGTCACGTAAAAAGTATGAGGAACCCCCGAAGGGCATGCATGAAGAGGATAATGACTGTGGACGAGGCGAAAAAGGTATGCAGGGACCGTAGCGTTTGACGCTCCGTGCTCTCTGACTACCCCGCCAGGGATAAAATATATATATATATATATATATATATATATATATGTATATATATATATATATATATATATATATATATATATATATATATAAGATCTTTGATTTTCGCGATTTTTATACATTTTAAATGAAACTATTTAACCGTATTAATCGCGTATATTTTGGTATTCGAAAATACATTTTTGGACACCTGACGTTTCGAACACTTTACAGTAGTCCGTGGTCACAGGTAGACTGAGGTGGTATTCGTCTGTCAGTTGATACAAAAAATTAATTATATCAAACTACCGCCATCGATTTCTCAATTGCCTCGCGTACTGCCCTGGATTCTTGCAGAATGAGCTCACTGTATCTTTGTCTCTGGTGTGGTGGATTTGGGATTTTAAATTTTTAATAAGTGGGTCCCAGGTGGTAGATAGTTTCAAACATCCAAATTTCAATAGAGAAGATGGGTGACTGTAAAGTGTTCGAAACGTCAGGTGTCCAAAAATGTATTTTCGAATACCAAAATATACACGATTAATCCGGTTAAATAGTTTCATTTAAAAATATGTATATATATATATATATATATATATATATATATATTTCATATTATTTAAGAATGGATGAGCATTTCAGGCCTTAACGAAAACGTTTATTTCCTCGATGCTTATTAAACTTGTCTTTATAAAATTTAAACTGCATACTATAAAATATATTTTTTTACAATTTTTGCAATATTGTAAATGGTAAAAAATGTGAAGGTAATGTTTGAAGGATAATTATTTATTTCAACCTCTGAATTGATACATATCAAATAATATATTATATTCATTAATTATTTAACTATTATCATATATAAGTAAAAGTAGCAAAGAATATGAAACACAGTTAATAAAAAACAAGTAAATATATATTTATTTGCGTAGTGTATCACAAGTTTTAATAACGTTTTTTATATTTTTTAATAATTATTACGGGCATTGTGTCTTGTGTGACAGCGTCGACAGCGACAGGAAACGTTTGTTTGTGGGTTCGATTTCTACTCGGTGAAATGATGGTATTTTACATTTATTTGCTATATTACTCTACTCTGATACGAATACTCACGGCGTTGAGTTCGCCACTCAACGTGCAATATTTCGATTTCCTTGGAAAGCAGTCAACAGAGTGTCTTGACATTAGGTTGTCTCTAACTTCCTTCTCTTTAATATATGTATATATCTACTCTCAAATTTATGTAGAATTAATTTTAATTTATATGTTGAGTTCTTATAATTCTTCATTTGGCAATAAATAATATATGTTATGGTTATCATTATATGTTATTAGGCCGTACGAGTTTCAAATTAGTTTAATATAGTCTGTGTACCGTGTAATATTACTATCTACATCAGTCATCAGTAACAGTTTTAACTTATCCTGTACATTACATTATATGTATCATTTCATAGTTTAAAACGAAGCCGCGTCCTTTGTCGATGCTCATAGATCTTTCTAACTATCTGAGAGATTTAACACGATTTTCAATAATACACAGAATGATATATGAAAATTATAAATTTTAATATAGTTTCCGATCTAAGAAAGAACGCGGACGGACGCATAAACAAACTAGATAACGTGACACGTAGTGTACGGTAGCGAAGCCGCGAGCGGGCCGCTAGTATATAAAGATATGAAATTCGGTGCCATTTTATCACGCTTACTATTTATCCTAGTAAAACTAACAAAACAAAAACGATTCTTAAACTCTGTACATAATTTTATTTATGTATTTTTTGGACTCCTCACAATAAAATTAATTACTTAAGTATGAATTATTCATATATCCATATTAAAAATGATTATTACATTGAGCTCGGTCGTGGCGCAGTGGCTATCGGTTGTGGATTCGAATCCCACTCAGAGGAATGATTATATTTAAATTATCAACAATTCCCCGCTCTGGTGAGACAAATCGCGGCGTCGAGTTGCGCCACACAACACGCAAAATCTTAAATGATTATATCTTGGAAACATTTTCATAAGCCCTAACAGGTTTCTCCGTCGGGCAAACGATTATTCCCTAACCGATATAGTTGATTACAATTTAAAAATGACAATCTCTCGAAAAGACAAGGATATGATCCGCAAATTAACTGGATAACGCGCTGCGACCAGTGTCAACACATGAGCTACCAGTGTCAACAACGAGCGAGACGACTGCAATAACCGGACTAGACCTTTTGGAGGGACTCCTTTATCATATTAAATATACTTCTGACTTCCTTGCAGTGTGCCGGATGCTCTCCATCCGCGATAACGAAAAAAATCACTATAATTATAAAAAGGATCGTAAAAATTCATGGGTCCATAAGTCCGTAGTTTGTAAAAAAAACCTCAAAAAAAAAACTTTAATAATACATTAAAAATAATAAAATATCTAATTCTTATGCGGGATAAAAACTAACACAGAAACATGATAATTACTTAATATATTGCATTTGATTAATAAAAATTTTAATTTTACACTTACTTATTATATAGAAATTGACAGCAAAAAACGCGGAAACACGTTAGACGTCACATGTCGTTTAAGTATTTTTTTTCATCTGTACCAAGTATACTTGCATTCAGCCTAAGATACTCAGTGATAGTTGGCACTCCGCGGAAGGTGGTTAGCGGTACTCCATTGTTGTATATAACGTAAGTGTGTTAGTGTTACGTTACATTCGTTATTTTAACTGTTTATTATGGTGAGTTCTATTTATTTTTATTTATTATTTATATAGATTTAAATAAATATTTATCTGTTTAAATAAAAATTATTGATCTGTGGAGAAAACGGAAATTTGCTATTGATATCCTTTAAAACGTTTAAATTATAAATTAAAAAATATATATATGGATAAGCGGCAAAATTTTGTAAAGTATAGAATTTTATTTTATTTTTTTTTAGTATTTTCAGTAATAAATTTTCATGGTTAATATAAATTTTTTAATACGCAGGCGTGGAAAGTGATATTAAAAAAATAATTCTTACTCAATATATTTGAAGCTAATACTAATATAAAAAATAATATTTAAATTAATTATTAATTATTTTTATTTTTTTGAATTTATTATATCATGCATTATAATATTTTAAATTAAATAAAAAAAAACACTTTCAACAAAAAAATAAACTGCCAAATAAAATAGAAATTATGAAACTCTGACAACTCTGTAAAGAAATATTCGTGGTTAAACATTACAATCATACATTACATAAAAGCGAACATCCCCTTTTTACCTACCCTTAGGGTTGAATTTTTTTTCTAAATTTATATGGAATCGACTTTAAGACATACCCTATCCAATAAGAAAAGTATTATCAAAATCGGACTATTCTGTAAAAAGTTATGCGTGGTCCAAAAAAGCCTTTATGTTATCTTCGTCGACTAAAATGACAATAGTATTAAATATTAATAATTTCAGTTATTGTTTGTATTAAATTTCATATGTTATGTATTAAATATTACTTTAATAAAACAGTTAAGCTAAAAGAGTTGAAACAATTCAAATTGCTTATTTTGTAGCGGAGCTAAACACCGCACAATTTATTTAATAATATTGAAGAGAGAAACACGAGGAAACGTGAGTGGAGGAAGATATTATATAAAGTTGATAATTATTTAATGTATTATAAAAATTTCTCAAACTACCAAAATAACTTCACTCAAAATTTTATATTCAAGAAAAATATCTTTGTCTAGCCGCCGTAGCCGCAGATAATTTCCGTGGATTTGTTAAGGTTATAATACCAAAAATAATTAAAATATTTTAAACGCATTAATAATAATAATAAAAAAAATCATTATAAAAATCGAACCTGCAACCAACGCGTGTACAATTATAATTCAATATATAATTATTCTCAGTAGTATATAATTTGTTTTCAATTATTTTTTTAAGTATTATTTCACGTTTACGATTTTTAGATTATATTTTTATATTATATAAGATTTTTATATTATATATATATATATATATATATATATATATATATATATATATATATATATATATATATATATATATATATATATATATTTATGTTAGCAAATTAAAATATATATTTGAAATGATAACCAACGTAATGAGGCCGGTGGTAGCGCAGTGTGACAACGTCTGACTGTAAACGCGACCGGTTGTGGGTTCGGTCCCATTCGGGGGAGTGATTATATTTAAATAATTTTCACTTTCTCGCTCTAGTAAAGACAAAGAGCGGCATTGAGTTTAACCACTCAACACACAATGTCTCGAATTCGGTGGAAAGCGAAGTACGGAGTGTATAGACACTAGGTACTTTCTGTCTACCCTGCTATGTGGGATAAAAAGCGTGAAGCTAAAAGAAATATGTTTTCTGAAAACTAAGTTTATCACATTTTCTCCAAGATTAACTTGGCAATCAAACTTTTTTAATTTATTATCATTTATACTGGATTCACTGCGGTAACCCAAAGCCTATAAAGTGTAGGATAAGCTTAACTTCAATAGGACCTTCTTTACGATTCTTCTTTATAGTTCTTTGCACTACTT
Organism: Dryadula phaetusa; assembly: GCA_032432895.1. NCBI lineage: Eukaryota > Metazoa > Arthropoda > Insecta > Lepidoptera > Nymphalidae > Dryadula > Dryadula phaetusa. The sequence continues at coordinate 2,962,448 of JAOYRS010000092.1, read as the reverse complement.
TTTGGGTATAAGTTGTTATTAGCTGCTCAAACCCTATGAGACTATTATTGGAGTTCCCTATCGACTTCATATTATATATTTCTCATCCTCACATGTTAATATATTCATACGCTATATGCTACATATGTCAACACTGAGGATTGTTGAGGTTCTCAGAGTAGAAGAAGAATAGAAGGGCAAGAATCCCAATCCATCCGCTTCTCCACCATGACAAATCTTACAATAGGCACTTTTAAGTAATACTCCCTTCAATATCTGATTTTTAAGCCAACGATGATCTCTTGAGATGCTCATAAGACGATAAGGGCTTGGTCTTTTGGAAAGATTACAAAAGACCGGGTTCTTGTCCGGGGACCTTAAGCCACAAATGGGAACAACACGTGGAAGTAGATGATGTGCTACGCGTCATAGATATGTTGCGTCGGTTTTTTAGATTTTTGTTTATTCATTTATCGATAACATAATTGGTTGGTTATTGTATGAAATTCTTAGACACTTATTTACAAGCCCTTTATCGGCCTTAAGTTCCGCTACCCAACACGCTATGTCTCAAATTCAGCGGAAAGCGAGGCACGGAGTATCTTGACACTAGGTACTTCCTATCAAGTCAGGTCAGGTGGGGTTATTCTCGTAACTTTCGAATACTGCTAACACAATCAACCTTGCTATTCCTGGAAGCAATTTAAATTATTTATTGAGAAAATGTTGTCACCAAACAGATACACAATTCAAATATATCGTTCATATAACATACTCTGGTTTCTTGTTTAACCTTGGGATTATCTCGGAATCCCAGGATCATGACTAAATAATCCTGAAACCCCGGGATTAGAAGAACGGGTTGCGATCGACATCTCTATGTGTATACACGAGTAAAGCACTTCTTTCCATGCTCGCCTATAAAAAAATCTCCTTAACCTCATCTTAGATATACATCTCGCGCCTTCTTATCACTTGCAAGTTAACTACAAACCTCTTACTGTTTCCGTTTCTTGGTAAGTCTGACTTACTTCTTTGTTTTAACATAAATAATATTTTAACTTTTACTATTTCAAATGGAATTTACTCTAATTTAAATGTTCTTTTGGATGTCGCTTGTTTTTGACTTTGTTACATTCGCAAGGTCAGATCCAATCGATAGATATAAAAAGCACCATAAAATGTTTCAACACTTTCAGTTTCTATAATGGAACAAACATACATACATATATACATACATACATACATACATACATACATACATACATACATACATATACACATAAACACACACATACATACATACATACATACATACATACATATACATATATTGATAAACACGTTACCCCGTTGTTCCCGCATAGCACGCCTCATAGTGAAGTCAATATACATACAACATGCAAAGTTACAGGCAAAAGCTATTAAAGACGAAGAAAGTACCGCATTAGCGTACCGAACTAAATTTTTACATCATGAATCATGTGTTTAGTTATTTTATTCGAAAGTATTGTATTGACAATTTCACTGGGAAAGTTATTTGTGAGACAGTCCATTGTCTTGATATTATATAAATATGTATTGATGCCATTTTATCGCAGTGCGATAGTATCCCAATGTATTCGCAGTGGTTGTTGGTTCGATTTTACTCGGTTTAATGAAAGATCATATTCTAAAATAACATTTTACTATTTTCAAATTGTCATTCTAAACTTAGATTTAGAGAATATTTTTTAAAAAACGTATAAAAAATAGTAAATAAGTAACAAAACGTATAAGATTTTAAACGTAGCTGGCTTAACGGTCTGAGCGCTTTGACTGTTTCCAAGTGACGTGGGTTCAAATTTTTATACATGTTTTGAAAAACATATTATCTATCATTAGCTACAGTCATAGTTTTCGTCTGTATAGTTGGAAAGCCTGAGAGAACCTAACGCCCGAATTTGAGCGGTGGACGTTAACGTAACTACGTAAACACATGATATATTGTAACATTTGACAGAATATAAACATATGGCTTATTGTATAGAGACCTTGGACAATACCAAAGAGGCCTGGGTTCAAATATTCATATATTCACAATATTTTTTTATCGAGATATAAGTTAGAAAATACAAGATACTTATCTTTCTTCTTCAGATAAGTTATCTAAGTAAAGCTCGAACGCACTGACTCGTGGGACTTTCTCCGCGATCAATATCGGGGTCAGGGTCGGCCATTGGCACAAAATGACCGGACGTACACTTGATATAATGTTAAAATTTCACCCATTTTTTCGTACTTTTCCTCGTTATTACTCATTTTCCAAAAAAAACCAGAGAATATGCTACCTATTTTTATTAATTACGTCTTGAGATATCTAGTATCATTTTATATATGTTTTTTTTAGATTTACGCTTTTATCCCGCATAGCAGGGTAGATAGAAAGTACATAGTGTCAAGACACTCCATACTTCGCTTTCTACCGAATTCGAGACATTGCGTGTTGAATGGTGAGAATGGCGAGGAAGTGAAAATATTTTAAATATAATCACTCCCCCCGAGTGGGAATCTAACCCGCAACCAATCGCGTATACAGTCAGACGCTGTCCCACTGCGCTACCCCTAATATTAAAATATGTTTATTGTCTAAGTTTATATATAGAAGAAAGCAAAACGCCGATATATTTATAATAATGAAAAAGAAATTTAATTAATAGATTATTGAAAAATTATTTCAGCACTATTTGTTGGCATACACCTCTGTATAAGTGATACGCACGGTGCTTAACGCAGCGCGTGTTTAACACGTCAAGGAGGCTTTTAGTAATAGAAATTCGTTACTTAAATTTTAAATGCTTTCAAGAAAGTATTAAATAAATAATAAATATTTCAAATATATTATTTATTTATTTATTTTTTATGATATCATAAAATCTACCATCAGTTTCAAGGAATTGTTTATTAAATGAAATATATACATATTTTAAACATAAACATTAAACCAATCTCTCAATACCTCAAAATCATTAGTCATGTTTTATCCTATAAAGCAAGGTAATCAGAAACAACCTAGTGTCAAGACACTCCGTTGAGTGCGTCTCGTTCGAAACCGAGAGGTTGCACGAGCTCAACACCGCACTAGAATCTCTCCCACAAGTGGGAACCGAAGCCACAACCAATCGCGTTAACAGTCAGTCGCTGTGCCATTGCGCCACGACGGGCCCCAAATTTATCAAAAATATGAACCTACTACGTCCAGGCATTTCTTTTAAATTTCACTGCACTGAAACGGTGTCTGCCATATGTCTGCAATAAATCTATAAAATATTTATTACATAGCGATTAGATTATAAATACGTGACGTTTAAAGATTTCAAGGTTGATTTATTTAAAAATATCAATTATTATACCACTTATATTTTTCATACTTTGAGCGGGTCGTGACGTAATGGGACAGTATCTCACTGTGGGTTCGATTCCCACTCGTGGGAATGATTATATTAAAAATTGTTTTAAAATTTTGTTTTGAGAGTTATTTTGAGTTTTAGTTATTGAGAGTATTTAGTTTTTGAGAGTTGTTTTAGAGAGTACCATACTCCTGTTTAGTTCTTTTTTATCACATATAGAAGGATAGACAGGAAGTATCTAGTGTCAAGCCACTCCATTTGTTCCGCTTTCCGCCAAAATTTTGCAATTTTGTTGAGTGAACGGAACTCAGCGCCGTGCTTTGTCTCCCCAAAGCGAGTAAGTGAAAATAATTTAAATATCATCATTCTTCCGAGTGAGAATTGAACCCACAACCGATGGTGATTACAGCCTGACACTGTCCCATTGCACCACGAGCTTCTTGCTATTAAGCTTCTTCTTTCTAATTTGAATTTAAATTTTATTAGGTTTAAAATAAATACTAGATTAGGTAAGCGCAAAGTAAACAAAGTGTCAAATCACTATACATTTTTTTTCTCACTACGTAATGGCTCAGAAATCACAAACACTAAGAATAGTATGATATACCGCCCAAATGCCAATTAAAAATAATCATCAAATTATGATGTGAGCTCATTGATGTCACGAACTCTATAAATTGTGCACAGTTGCACAGTTTAGTCACTTTAAACTCCTATATATATATATATATATATATATATATATATATATATATATATATATATATATTATCGTAGTTGATAGCTGTCTGTACGTGGATGATATATAAGCAAAATTATACTGGGACCATTTAGACATGTAATAACGTTTCGTTTCGGTTTGTCTGTGCGTTTTTGCACGTTAATCTCGGAAACGGCTTAACTTTTAAAACTCTACCATTGAACTATGTAGCAAGCAAGCAACTTCCGGGCCATCCCGCATAGCAGGGTAGTCAGAGACAACCTAGTATCAAGACACTCCGTGGCTTTCCGACTGAGATCGAGATATTGTGCGTTGAATACCGAACTCAACGCCATTTTTTATCTTACCAGAGCGAAGTAATGAAGGGGAATTTAAATCAAAATTTATTATCATGGGAATCGAACCTAAAATCAGTTGCCTTTACAGTCTTAGTTGTCCCACTGCGCAACGAAGGTCATGAGTTTAGTTTTTAGTTTTTAATTTGCATTAATTTTCTAATTGATATAACATATTTAGTTAAATTCTACTCACTACTAAGACAACGCTCAGTCGGAGGTGAAAAAAGTTGAAATTTTGCCTATAGTTTCCTTAGGGAGTGTAAAGGAATTCTTGATTACGTAGTTGTAATTAACATTGGTTCAGTTCAGTTCTGTTTAGTTCAATTCTTTAATGATGTCGCTTGGAACCTACTTCGTAGACTGCTATCCGAAAAGTGGAGACATATCGATTTATATATATTTAATATTATTATTATTATCGATTATTATATAGTATTATTTAATATTTATTATTTTAATAATTTCTATTAAAATATAGATTGTTTCTGTGATATATATTTTTTTTAATAATTGCAAGCCAAAAATTTTCTTTAATTATTACATATATAAAAAGTCGAATTTAGTTTTAAACTCTTCCTTTATCTAGATGATAATGTCTTTTATCTCGAGCGTTATCAGGAAAGGAGTGCGTGGATAAGATTGTTGCCAGTTTATTTGTTAACTGTAACCTCTATATAATATTATTTCTTGACACCGTCACAGCGCAGTGGCGTTATCTCACTGTAAATACGATTGGTAGTGGGTTCGTTTGCTCAGAGGAATGATCATATTTAATTTATATTTAAGTCTTTATCCCGCATCGCATGGTAGACAGGATGTACTCCGCTGTCCGCTGAATTCAAGATAATGCATGTTGCGTGTCGGAAATCAACGCCGCACTATGTACTACCAGATCGAGGAAATGAAAATATAATCATTTTTCCAACTTTGGATAGAAGCCACAACCGATCGCGTTCATAGTTAAACACTTACGCACTGCGCTACGACCGGCCTCCATTTCTCCGTTCTGGTAAGACAAAGCACGGCGTTAAGATTCACCATTTAATACGCAATGCCTCAATTTCCGGTGGGAAAGCGGAAAACGTAGTGTCTTGACACTAACCACTATATATATATATATATACATATATATAACGAAAAGACATATTCCTAAGTAGGGCACACCTCGACCGTAATGCTATAATATATATTATATAATAGCCACGACATAGCAACAATGCAACTTGTAATCCTAGGAACGTGCAAATTAGATTTACTTGTTTTGTGACATTATACAGGTGCTGTATAACGTGCTATACTATATCTATATGGGAGATATAGTGGAAATGGAGAACGGAGAGATTGTGTCTGTTAAAATGCTAATGAATTTTTTTCTTGTAATTGCTTTTCTTCATAGGAGGGTAATTAAAGAAAATTATTGTCAAGTACATTCTATCTCCATATTTGAGACATTGTTTAATGAATTGTAAAATTAAACGCTGCGCTTTGTCTTATTTGGACTCAAAAATAAAAATAAAATAATTTGAAATGAATTTAAAGCGGCTTAATTTCCTATACATGAAAATAGTTTCATTTAAAAATGTATAAAATGGCGAAAATCAAAGATGTTATTAATAATTAAAATTACCAACACTGGAGTCGAACCCACTACCAATCTCGTTTACAGTAAATGTTCTCGCACTACGCGTTGATGGCGTTTTATGTTCATACTTATTACATAGTAAAGATATTTTTTCCAAATGGGAATTCTAATGAACAAATCAATTTTTAAGTATTATTAACTTGAAACTAGGCGGACGTAAATACGTGTTTGTAGTATTTAAAATCTTTATTAAATAAAGATATAAATATTTTCACTGTAAAGATTTATTTGCAGTATATAATACACCATCACAAACACACACAGTCACACACAAGCACGCACTTATACACACACACGCACGCACTTATACACACACACGCACGCACTTATACACACACACGCACGCACTTATACACACACACACGCATATGCACTACAATAACTAAGCAACATGTGAAAACATGAGGACTCCCCGAAGGCCATGTATGAAGAGGTTGACGAGATGAAAGAGGTATGGAGGGACCCTAGCGTTTCACGCTCCGCTGTCTCTGACTACCCCATTAGGGACACACACAGATATTCACAGTTACTACTCTATAAACTATATTAAGTATGCTTTACCCGCGACTTTGTTCACATGGAATTTTTTTATATTTCCAAAACGAAGTAGGATAAATAATTGTATATTAAAATAACTATTGTTTTTACTAAATACATGAATATATATGTATGTATATACAATACTTATGCCAGAACAATATTTTTTTACAATTTTTATTTGTCAGTTTCTTTGTTTCGGCTCTAGAACGGCTGGACTGATTTTGACAAAACTTTTTATTACACCAGCTGGTGTAAAAAGTAAAAATGATCAAGATATGTGAAATTATTTTTTTGTTTTTAGCTTCACGCTCTTATCCCGCATAGCAGGGCAGACAGAAAGTACCTAGTGTTAAGACATTTCGTACTTCGCTTTCCACCGAATTCAAGATATTGCGTGTTGAATAGTGGAACACAACGCCGCATTTTGTCTACCAGAGCGAGAAAGTGAAAATAATTTAAATATAATCACTTTCCCAAGTGGGGATCGAACCCACAACCGACCGCGTTTACAGCCAGACACTGTCTTACTGCGCCACGGACAAAATCGCGTGCACAGCTAGTTATACATAAAACATATTTCCTATAAATACGTTTAAATATATGAAAAAAAAAACATCTTAACTTTTATAGACGTCAAAGACTTATTATTCATTTGCGTTTATCATTTTTTTGTATAATAAAATAATCTTTGTGAATATATTAAGACTTAAAATGATGTTCAGAGAGTGTAAGAGGTCTCGCATCGCAATTAAAATTTAACTTAACCATTTATTTTATTTAACTATAAAAAAACATATTAGTTGCTGTTAAAATATATACTAGTTTTTACTTACGACTTCGCTAGCGTAGTGTATTGATATAAAATAGCCAATTACAAGATAAATACCTTTAAAATTTCACATTTCACATTTATCGTTATACACTTATGTGTTATTCTGATTTATAACTTATATTACTGTAAAGTTTCACCTAAATGCGTTTAGCAGTTTTTGCTTGAAAGACTAACAAATATATATCCTCACAAATTTTCATATTTATAATATTACTGGAATGATTTTCATTATCGATCTACTATTTAAAGTAAGATAATTTTTTTAGTCATATTTAGACCCACTTAGTGTCCAAAGCTGTCAATCTAAATTTGGTATAAGAGGTGGTGAGAGACCTTGGTTGACCTTCAAAAACACTATCAATGATACAGGAGCAAGGTCACATAAAAAGTATGAGGACCCCCCGAAGGATTAATGACTGTGAACAAGGCGAAAGAAGAATACAGGGACCATAGTGTTTGAGGCTTCATCCTCTCTGATTACCCCGTAATATATACAGCGTGAAGCTAAACAAAAACCCCCCACATTTAGTTTAGCTGCTAAGATTATTTTAAACTCCTTGCTCACGTTAAACAAAAAAATTACATGAAAAAGAAAAAATAATAAGAAGAAAAATCTATAGCTACGCCCACAGTGATCGCTCAGGTTAAGCTGTGAGTAATGTATTTATAGCGCTTTAAATCCACTGGTTCGCGTGGGAAGCATCCTTAATCTAAACTGGTGTGAGATGTAATACCTAGATATTTCTAGTTGTATATTATATTTTTTTAATATATACCTTATAGTCCTAAAACAGTTTAGAAAACCACTCATTATAATAATAGTTTTATTCCGGATTTCCCATTCCCTTAGCAATTTCGGGAAATTCTCTTCGAGTGCACACACACACACACTCTAAACTCTACAAACTGACACTGTTTTTGCAACCAAAAAAAAAAAATTTCGCATTTAATTTTACTTAAAATTATCAAATAGTTAATAGTTAGTATTGATAATTAAATGTTATTTGCTTATTATTATTTGAAAGGACAAAGAAAACATGAAATAAAAAAAAACACGGACAATGAAAAAAACGATAATGTAATAAAAACTAAATGTTGTCAATATTATGACTTTGAAGGAAATATATTATGTTGGAAATATATTAAAAGGAAAGTATAAAAATTAAAATATTTTTTAAAATGGATTAAATTATATTATAGAATGGAAATTGAAAGGCATGGTAAAGTAGAGAGATGGCGTATATTTACGTTATTGTGTGGGAGTGGTATGATTATGTAGATGGTATGGTTTGTCGTTGTTGTTTTGTGCCTTTGAAGCTTAGCTTGGCTATTTGTAGTCGGATAGATCAACCGATGAATTATCGTGGACAAGTTAAATTTCCTTGGTACATATGGAGTGTTACGTGTGAGAATTTATTAGATAAAAATAAATATGTAGCTAAGGGCTACTATAATTACATATGTACAGGCACTGGTTGTATTACTTATCGTATTGTGCTCGAGAAGCCAGTATGTAGTATATAACGTTTCAGTCCTAAATAAAATTAAAAAATAGAGCTATTTTTAATAAGTCTAAGGAAAGAAAAGGTTATATGAGTATGGTTATAGAAAGTTTTAAATGTAAGATAAGGTGTGTGAATATATATGTAAGGATTAATTAACTATGTCGATCTAATTCGCTGGTTTTATTGGTATGACTGTATGGAATTGGCTATCGGATATTAGCTTAGCTATGTTTTGGGCCCTGACGTTAGTTATTCTAATATATCGATATGCTTCATTGTAAGATGATGGAAAAAGGAATGCTATGGTTATTTTTTTAAAGAGAATAAAAAATAAAAATAATGTACCGGCACATTTCTTGATCATGCTGTACGCGAGTTCGTCTGCGTGAAAGATTGTGCACAAAGGGTACTAATAAATAAATAAATAAAAAAGTGGTTAACCAAATAAATAAAATAAAAAATATTGGGAGTGGTCCGGGCCACCCAATCAAATAAAAATAAATAATAATATAAATATAATAAATTAATAAAATAAAAATAAATAAAAAAGGCCTATTATGAGCGCGCCTGAAATGAGAATATGTAATTAAGAGGAAAAGAATTAAATCGCGACTAATCTCGGATATGACTTTTTAAAAGACGTCTTAAAAATAAAATTGTATGTACACCATATACTTTAAAAAGGCTATGAAAGAGATGTTTCTCTTACAAGGAAATACATAGATACATAGATATATAGATATATACGTATCTACGTACTAATACTGAGGAATGACCAAAATATACTTTAATTTTATTAATACTTAAATAATAAGGAACTTCTAGATTATAAGATTTTTTTTGTCTTTTCTGTTTAAATTAAGAATACCTAGCCTTTTTTTTATTCTGTATGTATTTCTGTCTGACATTTTTTTTAAAAACGTTATTTAAAATAAAACTTATTCCCAAAAAATGAATGTAATAAGTCAGCTAATTGTTATCGAAAAAAAATATATTTGTATAATTTTTTTTCTTTAAATGCCGTGGGAGGTGTAGTGTGGTAGCCTGCGGCATTTCACAAATGAAAGTTTAATGTATGTATGATCAGTATGTATGTATATATATATATATATATATATATATATATATATATATATATATATATATATATATATATATATATTTATATGTTTAATATTAAAATTAATTTATATAAATGTACCTCGTACAATTAAGATAATTTAATTTACTTTCAAAAACTCGCACAAATATAAATATAGATCTTAGTACCAAGTAGCCGACTATAATTACATTCAAATGATGTGATCAACTAACGTATAAATCATAACTAATAATAAAAAAATTACACAGTCAGTCTGTAGTGCAAAAAATTTTATATTATAAAAATATTTGTGAATTCACGGCCCCTGGTTCGGAACAATTTAAATAGCGAGTTAAAATAATTTATAACAGAAAAAAAAAGTATAATGATGATAAATAAACAGTTTCAAGACTTTAATAATTAAGAGCAGAAAGAACATTGTACGCAAAAAACTAAGTAAATTCAATTCGGTTTAAATTCTCAAAGTTATATAATTATAAGCAAACCAGGTGACCGTTGAGGCTGGTCGTGTCGCAGTGGGACACCATCTGACTGTAAGCTCGATCAGTTGTGGGTACGATTCCCACTCGGGGGAGTGATTATTTAAATCGTTTTCACCCTCTGGTAAGACAAATTGTGGCGTTGAGTTCCACCACTCAAAACGCAATGTCTGGAATTTGGTGAAGAACGCAGTACGGAGTGTCTTAACACTATGTAATTTCTGTCGAACCTGCTGTTCGGAATAAAAGCGAGAAGCTGAAAAAAAATCTAATAAAGAAAATATTTAATGACTTTAATAATCAAGAGCAGAAAAAACATCAGAAGAAGCAAAAAACTAAATAAATTCAATTATAACAACTTTATTAGTTTTGCTTGTATATTTATTAACAAGCCAGAACCGTCTATTTTAGAGAACAATTTAAATATGTAGTACGTACGTGGTATGTACATTATCCGCAACCAAAAAAATTATCTAAATTAAAATCAAAATCAAAACATTCTTTATTTAATTAAGTTTTATACCAGCAGTTTCTAATCGTCAATCAACACAAGTGTCAGTATTGTCAGTACCACAGGAAGCCCTACAGGAATGTAAAGAAAATATTAACGTTTTAGTATAAGCAGCTTCACATTTCATCCCGCATAGCAGGGTGGTTTTAGTCATCTTTATGTCAAGACACTCCGTTAACTGGAGCGGGAATATGAAATATAATTATAACCGCTCCCCCGACCGGGAATCAAATTCATAACCAATCGAGTTTGCAGTTAATCGCTATTCCGCTGGATAATGATGGCCTGTAATATTATTTATATGTATATATGTATATATATATATATATATATATATATATATATATATATATAGCTGATATAATAAAATTCTTTGACTAGTTTAAAATTACAAAATAAATATCCAAAGGCATTAGATTAAATGCGGACAAAGTCGTGAACGAAGTTAGTAAATTATAAATTATATATTCAAATTATTCTACTCAAAATACGTCACTTAATTATAAAGCTAATGAAAAAAACTACACTTAAACGTAAAAAATGTAACTAATAATTCACATATTCACTGTGCGGGAATCCATCGTTGAAAGAGGGAGTGAAGGGAGCTTTGGGCAGTGTCTGGGACTTGCAACACAAGAGTAAGCGTGAGAGGCCTTTTTAAATGCATTACCTCGCACCACATTGTCCAAGCTCCCTTTCTAATAACATAATTTCTAATATATTCACTGTAATATTTTACAATATAAACACTTCTTTAAACAAGATATAAATATAACAATTACTATGATGTTAAATGAATATGTATAAAAAATAATCATACATTTTAATAAATACCCCTCAATAATAAATTTAAATATTATGCAGAAATGTTTAAAAACTTTATTTAAATTTATTTTGCGAATATTTTTAAGCTTTATCATGTATATATTTATATATAAATAAATATAATCTTTTTAAAGCTGGCCGGCAGAAAACATGAAACACACATGACAATCTAGGTAACGCAATGAAGTGTATGTCACTGTGTCGTTATATCAATGGAGGAAGATAATTTTATTAGTACCGCCAGTAATGTTGGTTGGAGCACGCGCCGTTTTCGATAGAACTTTGTTAAAAATATAGTTTTATATACAGTGTATGTGTATGTATGTACATATTGTGTATAGTGGATATATGATTTTGTGTAAGTTAAAGGGATTTCGTTTGTGTAAAACTTTATATAGTTTCGGTTTTTGGTCTGAGTTGAGCGGTTTTTGTGTTTAAGCGGACGTTTTGGTGGTGTCGGTTGGGGTTTTAAGCGGAAACCTTTCGAGACTCGATACGAAAAAGGAAAATTCATTAGGAATAGTTGTGTGTATTTGTGTGTTTTCAAATTTGTCTTTAATATAAATGTATACGATGAAAAACCGCTTGTTTCTAAGTTAAGTCAGAACACGTATTTAAATAATGTTAATGTATTAATTTCAAAGACATATATTAATTTTTCTATATTGAATTTTCACTTATTATTGAACTGAGCAACTCTATATTTACATGTATAATGCCTTGTTACCTTACTATCGACTTTCTATTTAGACAGTAGTAATTATATAATATATTATTTTAAAAAGAATTAATAAATGGAATGTAATTTCTGAGACTATATATGTACAGTAACATAATGTTCCATCACTCTTCACGGTTCATGAGGAGAAGAACAGAAGTGTCTTGACACTAGGTTTTCTCTGGTTATGTGAGATGGCGCGTGAAGCTGCTTATATATGTAGTATATAGAGACTATAGAGAGGGAGTCCCTTTAGTTTCAGGCGAGCCTGGCACTACTTTCTTATTTATGTTTGATACACTTATTTAATATATAAGCAGTCAACGGAGTGTCCTAACTCTAGGTGCTTTCTCCCTACATATAATTATTATGTCTAAAGAACTATTTTTAATGCGAAACTCAAATGTGAACATTGTACAATATTATAATAAGTAACTAAGTATGCGAAGAACAATTCTATAAAATCTTTAAAAAAATTATAATTTTCTGTGTTTTCATGGAAATTTATTAAAGCTAACATATTTACTTCTATGGAAATTTAAATATATAGAAATATATTTCTTAATACATTAATAATTCTTTTATATTAAAAGTCCATTATAGCCCAGTGGAATAGTGCTTGACTGTAAACGCGATAGATCGTGTATGATGTATATTCGAGGGAGTGTTTACTTTTTATTCATTTTCATTCACTCTATCTGGGTAACAAAGTGCGGTGTTTAGTTCCGCCTCCCAGTACCTAGACTGGACGTTTTTTTTCATATTTCTGAATTTTATATTTTTGCTCCAGAACCAGCCATGAAGATGAAATAATAGGAAATCTGATGACAGTTCGTTTGTGAGTTGACATAAGCATCGAGATGGCATCGTGCCTTAGTGGCCATTTTGGCCCCAACCAAGATTACACCCCAGTGGCAGAGTTCTACGCAGACAAGTCGGTGTTTGTCACAGGTGGTACCGGGTTCATGGGAAAGGTGAGGCGATTATGTTAGAAAAAATAATCTTACATAATAACTTCTCGAGTCTATGGAATTTTGGCGTTAAGTTACGTTGAGATAAATTCAAATACTTCATTCAATATTAATCGAAAAATACTTTCTGTCTACCTTACTAAGCGGGATAAAGTGTGAAGCTAAAAAAATGTGCATATACACGGTATATAAGCTAAAATATTTTTTTTCACAAAATTGAGTCTGTCTGTCTATCTTTTCCGGATAATCTCTGGAACGGCTTGATCGATTTCGATGGGACTTTGCTGGGAGATAGATAGATAGATGTGATAAGAACTAACTTAGGCTATTTCATTTTAAATTTATAAAATAAAGATGTTCAGATGTTACATTTTACATCTAGTTTTTAACATTACAGTATTAATTTAATAGAATTTGACTTTTAGCACTTTTAGCATCTTTAAAGATGCTAAATAAGATGTTTTATATATAATTGTTGGATGAGAGGCCGTAGTCGTGGCACAGTGGGACAGTATCTAACTGCAAACGCGATGGGTTATGGGTTCAATTCCCACTCCGGGAAATTATATTTAAATTATTTTCACATCCTCCCTCTAGGAGATTTTAAATATAATTTCCGCCATTCAACACGCAATGTCTTGAATTCAACTGAAAGCGGATTATAGAGTGTCTTGATACTAGGTGCTTCCTGTCTACCGTGCTACGCGGGCTTAAAGCGTGAAACTAAAACAAAAACTTTACTAAGACAAATTCATTCCACAGGTGTTAGTCGAAAAACTATTAAGAAGTTGTCCGAAGATCAAAAAAATATACCTGTTGATGAGGCCGAAACGTGGACAAGACGTGGCTTCCCGTCTCACCGAACTAACACAGTCTCCTGTAAGAAAACATTCCTTATACCGACTATTTGCCGATTAAAAAATACGTTTTAATTTTATATTAAACATTTCCTTATTACATGTCTGACTGTAAACGCGATCTGTTGCGGGTACGATTCCCGTTCGGGGGAAGGATTATATTGAAATTATTATTTTTTTTACTTCCTTTATATATATATATATATATATATATATATATATATATATAATGTAAAATTACATTTAAAAGAGTCTCGCTGGCGCTTCCCAGCAGAACTGCCTTCCGAACTAGTGGAAGCTTATGTTAGGACTGACATTACTGACATTTTTATGATAATTGACGATTCGAAAGTGCTTTTATATTTATAGGATAATAGAGTAAAGGTTATTTTAATTTCATGTACTCCATTTCTACAATGCCGAATGTGTATTTTAATTTCGTCTGTGAGTTGTCTGTGTGTTTTTCGACACTTCCACTAACTACCCGGACTGCCTCCGCTACTTGATACAGGGCCTCCTGTACTATTGCTTTATTTTATTAAATTAAATAATTATGAAATAAATGAGGCCGGTCGTGGCGCAGTGTGACAGCGTCTGACTGTAAACGCGATCGGTTGTGGATTCGATCCCCACTCGGGGGAGTATATTTAAATTATTTTCACTTCCTCGCTCTGGTAAGCGCGTTGAGTTACACCACCCAAATCGCAAATGTCTCGAATTCGGTGGACAGTGAAGTACGGAGTGTGTTGACACTAGGTACTGTCTGTCTACCCTCTTATGCAGAATAAACGCGTGAAGCAAAATTTTTTTTTGCTTTTTTATATATATATATATATATATTATATACTATATATATATTTTTTCAGTAATATATCTAATATATTAACAAACATACATCCTTACAGACTTTTGCATATACGCTATTAGTACTATAGTGTAGAAGTGAATCATTAATTTATTGTATATGAGTTGTAGTTTGTACTTAACTAGAAAAAAAGGTCGCGTGATTGAGGTCGCTAAGTGGATTTTTTATGACTTTAACATATCGATTTTGTTAGCATTTTCAGTACTGATGAAATATATAGTTGTTTGTTGTTTGTTTAAACTCTATGAATAACGACTTTTAACTTAATAATTTTTAAATTCCCATTTTAATTAGTTACAAGTAGTTTTTTTATTAAATGCCATCGTTAAATCTAGAAATATCTAATCTAAAATTATTTAAGCAGATTCACGCTTTATTCCGCATAGCATTGTAGTCAGAGACGACCTAGTGTCAAGACACTCTGTTGACTATTTTACGCCCGAAATCAAGGCATTGGGTGTTGAATAATGAAACAATTAGAATAAGGAATGATGAGTTTTAACTCATTCGCTTTGGAAAAAAATTCGTTTTGTATAGTAAGATATCGTTTTATCTAGATTTTGAGTGTCAGTTATTGTTAGTTTTAATAACGATTGTTATTAAAAATTAGTTTTAGCTAGGAAACCACGTTTTATTGAAAAATTGTATTTAAAAGTAAATAAATACTGTTTTATAATATAGTGATTTGATTCACTTAAATAAAAGTATACTTTTAGAGGTTGCTTATCACACAATATAATGTGAAATAAGTACTAAACGAATGGTGAAGTCTTTTGTATTAAAAGTCAATGACATGCTAAATAAATAAATTTTCGCCTTTATATGTATAATCAATTGACAGTCTATAGATAATTTAAATTTAAGTCAACTGACCAACTAAATAATCAATTGATATACCAACAAAAACCGTTTAGCGTACAAGTGTCAGGCGGATAGACAAAATCGTGCTTATTAAATGAATTAGAAACCACATTCAATATTGAAAGTAGCTAGTGTTAAGACACTCCGTACTTCGCTTCAAGCTAAAAAATATTCTAATTACGCGTGCTTACGATTTGAAAATAATAAAAAAAATTGAACAGGTAACTAATTCTAATTTATTTAATTAGCACGATTTTGTCTATCCGCCTGACACTTGTACGCTAAACGGTTTTTGTTGGTATATCAATTGATTATTTAGTTGGTCAGTTGACTTAAATTTAAATTATCTATAGACTGTCAATTGATTGTACACATATAGGCAAAAATTTATATATTTAGCATGTCATTGACTTTTAATATAGAAGACTTCACCAGTCGTTTAGCACTTATTTCATATTATATTTTGTGATAAGCAGCCTCTATATATATATATATATATAATATATATATATATATATATATATATATATATATATATATATATATATATATAAATTAATATTTTAAGCTTTACGCTTTTAATCCCGCATAGCAGGGTAGACGGAAAGTATATAGTGTCAACACACTCCTTACTTCGCTTTTCACCGAATGCGAGACATTGCGTGTTGAGTAGTGGAATTCAAGGCCGCACTTTGTCTTATTGAGCAATGAAGTGAAAAGAATTGTAAATGCAATCAGTCTCCCGACTAGGGATCGAACCCACAACTGGTCGCGTTTACAGTCAGACGCTGTGGGACTGTTATTATTATTTTGTATGACACTCTGTGCATCACTTTCCACCGAATTGGCGAGCTTTCCCCCGAGTACGGATTGAACCCTCAACCAACAACCGGTCGGGTTTTTTACAGTCAGACGCAACACTAAAGTACATAACTAATAATATAGTCGATTGTACCGACATACCAGTGCATACACGCTTTATCATACCCGTTTCCCGAAGAAATGTTCAGAAATTCTCCCTTAGCTTCCTTATTAGCCGCAAGGTAAACGAGATATTTCAGCTTTTTACATCCAGAAGTCTGTGTGCTTCACGCTTTATCTTCCATAGCGTGGTAGTCAGGGAGAACCTAGTGTCAAGACACTCCGTCGATTCTTTTCCGCCTGGATTCGAGACACTGCGTACTAAGTGGCTCAACTCACCGTCGCTCGTTTCCTTGCCAGAGCGGAGAAATGGGAATAATTTAAAATATATTTCTATGTGTCATACTGAGTATTGCACTAATACACTATCTCCCATTTTATTTCTTTCGTTTTCATTTTTCCACTTTATTTAGTCCTTTTATTATAAAAGGTGAGGCCGGTCGTGGCTCTGGTAAAGACAACACTCCTGAGTTGAGTTCCAACACTCAACACGCAACATCTCGACTTCGGTGGAAAGCCAAGTACGGAGTGCTTTGACACTAGGTACTTTCTGTCTATCTTGCTATGCGGTATCCCGCATACCGCATCCGCAAAAGAGTGAAGCTAAAAAAAAAAACTTATAAAAGGTTCTCTGTAAGAGATTGCTTGAAACGATAAAACCGCTTATGCATATATTTTGTGTTCGTATTTTGTTAATTATATATTCTATTCTAAAGTTTTTGTCGACAGCTCTTCGAAACATTAAGGAAAGAACGGCCTCAGGAACTGAACAAGATAATTCCCATAGTCGGCGACATCACTGAACCCGAACTGGGCATCAGTCCACCAGACCAGGCAATGTTATGTCAAAAGGTGAGATATACTCACTAAGATCTTTGATTTTCGCGATTTGTATACATTTAAAATGAAATTATTTAAAAACAGATCAAACGCGTATATTTTGGTATTCGTAAATACAATTTTTGTAAACTAGACGTTTCGTAGACGTGTAGTAGACCGTGGGCTAATAGGTTGGCTGAGGTGGACACAAGTGGACACATCGAATGATCACCTCAGTCTACCTGTGACCAAGGACTATTGTAAAGTGTTCGAAACGTCAGGTTCTAAAAAATCTCTCTCTCTATATATATATATATATATATATATATATATATATATATATATATATATATATATATATATATATATATATTTCAATAGTTTACAGTTATTAGTTCAGTCCTGTAGATCAAGAATGATTATACTATAAACTTTTCTTTTAAGGATTTACATTAACGTTACCACCTTTTTCGTTAATATATATTAATAATACATTTAGTATCTCTGATTATTATAATAATTAAAAAAAACACAAAATTTAAATATGTTTCATTCACGTCAATACATATTACGGCGTTGGGTTACGCAACTTAGGGCGTAATACGACAAATGTATTTATTTAACAGGTATCAGTTGTTTTCCATTCGGCGGCGACAGTAAAATTCGACGAGAAGTTGAAGCTGTCGGTCACAATAAACATGCTCGGCACACAGCAGCTCGTGCAGCTCTGTCATCGTATGCTGGGCTTAGAGGTGAGTGCTTGTATTATCCACTGAGCCATTGGGTATAAATGGTTGCCATAATACACTGAAATACCTAGTAATACTACCTATACCGTGACTAATTCTACCTATATTTTTTCTAGATTTTCCTTTGCTTTTGACAGATAAAAAATATACGAATACGACAACTCACTTTGTTTTCTATCTATACAAATAAAATATAATTGGAGTGTCTGCTTGTAATGTTAAAATAATATATATATACATAGCTTATATACCAAAATAATATTTTATTACAATTTTTGTCCGTCTGTCTGTTTGTTTTGGTTAATCAATGGAACGGCTGGTACGATTTTAATGGGACTTTCACAACAGATAGCTGATGTAATAGGGAGTAACTTAGGTTACTTTTATTTTCTAATTATAAAAGAATGATACAGAGATGTTATATACAACGCGAACGAAGTAACGGGCACGGTACCTATTTTAATAATTTCATATACATAGGATAAGAAAAATATTGGCAGACGTATGAAATTAGCATGGCAGACGGGAAGTATCTAGTGTGTGTGCTTTCCGCCAAATTCTAGACACTGCGTGTTGTGTAGCGGATCTAAACGCCGCACTTTGTGTTACAAGAGATAATATTTAATGTGATTTAATCGTTATAACGTATTAAAGATTCACAGCCGATTACGGGGCTCGAACGAGTAGACGGTTTCCAATCGCTTATATTAAAAACTTAACTAATTACTATTAAAGTAACTAATTATTGCTATAATGATTAACAAGCAAAGATTGTAAGCATTTCGTTAAAATTTCATGATAATATTGCTTATATGTATATTCCAGCCGATAACCTTATTTAAAGGCGAGAAGAACATTTGTGTATGAAATTCGTCATGGTAAAGTCTAGCTGTCAATAGAATGTCGTTCAATGTCGTTCTTAACTCATGTATATGTATATATATATATATATATATATATATATATATATATATATATATATATTTCACAGTGATTTCTTTTTAATTTTTTGTGTTTTAGAGTTTTTGACATCCTTTATCCTTCAGGATAGGGTTATGTCAAGATACTCCATTGACTAATTTTTAAATATAATCATTCCACCGAGTGGGAATCGAACCCGCAGATCGCGTTAACAGACAGACGTTAGTTTTTATACATATATAGTTCTATATATAATGTACATATTGTTTTTATAAGTGATCGTTTGGTTTTTTACTAAGTTTTTTTTAACGTCACTTTTTTTTTACTTTTGCCTCTTTATAAAGATTACAAATTAAATAAAATTTAAAAATCATTCAACTCATATCTATGCATACACGGTACGTATACCAAAATAACATGTTTCACAATTTTTATCCATCTATCTGTTTGTTTCGACTTTTCTCCGAAACGGCTGTACAGATTTTGATGGGACTTTCACTGGTACATAGTTAATGTAGAAATAAGTAACGTAAGACTTTTATTGTAAAATTATAAAATAAAGATATGGAGATAATTAATTTCATGCAAACAAAGTCGTGGGGATATTATATAGTATTTTTTTGTAGCTTCACGCTTTTGTCGCGCATAGCTGGGTAGACAAAAACTAGTGTCAACACACTCCGTACTTCACTTTCCACGAATCCAAATTCGAGACATTGCGTGTTGAGTGGTGGAGCTCAACGTCGCACTTTGTCGTTACCAGAGCCGAGGAAGTGAAAATAATTTGAATGTAATCCGTCCCCCGAGTGGGGATCGAACCCGCAACCGATCGCGTTTACAGTCGACGGGACTCTCTAGTATTTTATAATAATGTAAAAGCACCTGCGTTCTAAGTAAACTGCTCGTGTTGTAACGCTCTCGGCACAACCTGGAAAGTTAAAGTTTTGTAACGACTTATAAAATATTCATCCGGATACTATCTTCAGTGTTTTTTCATGTTGTCTTTTTTTCTACATGCTCTTCCCCTTACATTTTTAAAAATATTCTAAGACTTATTCTAATCATTTATACGTATATAATATAAAGTGAATTAAAGAACACGTTGTGTACGTCTTGCTAATTTGTGTGTGTTATGTGTTCATGTTGTGTGTGTATTATGGTGTGAAAACGGACAGTTGTCACTCATTATCCCGCATAGCAGGGTAGTCAGAGAGATCCTAGTGTCAAGACACTCCGTTGGTTGCTTATATATTAAATAATGAAACTAGAGGAGCTCCCTCTCTATAGTCTCTATATATAAGTGTCTTCAAGCTCCATTTCGCATAGAGACAACCTAGTATCAAGACACTCTGTTCTTTACTTTCCAGTTGAAGTTGGGTCGTCACGCGTTGAGTGCCGTAAGTTAACGCCCTGCCCTGTCTAGCCAGAGTGGAGAATGAAAATAATTTAAATATATATTCATACCCCCAATTTGGAATCGAATTCACAATCAATTGCGTTTACAGTCATATTCTGTCTGTGTACTAAGCCATTGTACGCTATAATTATGAATAGTAGCATTAGTCTGGCGTTACTTGCAATTTTTCTTATGTTTTTTTTTAAATAAGAATTGTATCAATTGTGGCGCATTGGAACGGCGTCTGACTGTAAACGCTATTGTTCGTGGCTTCGATTGCCACCCGGTAGACAAAGTGCGGCGTTGAGTTCGCCACTGAACACATAATGTCTGGATTTTTGACAGGAAACAGTTAATGTATTGTCTAGACATTGGATTGTCTCAGACTACTTAGAAAAGCAAGATAAAACAAGAAAAAAAAACCTTTAAATCGAGTTATGTCTTTTTTGTTTCAATTATCTACCGTATTGAGGCCGGTTGAGGTGGGACAGCGTCTGAATGTAAACACGATCGGTTGTGGGTTCGATCCCACTCGGGGGTGTGTTTATATTTAAAACTATTTTCACTTCCTCGCTCTGGTAAAAACAAAGTGAGGCGTTGAGTTCCGCCACTCAACATGCAATGTGTCAAATTCGATAGAAAGCGAAGTATAGAGTGTCTTGGCTAAGAAATTATCAATAAAAGTGTCATGTGTTATATATATTTCCCCATTTCTGTATCTCTCATATTTCAATTTTAAATATCGTCACGTCAAAACGAAGCACGACCTAATTCCGTATTATAATGGAGTGTTTAAGTTCTGGGTCATCTTTCGTTCTATTTACAATCTGCAATGGATGGAAGGTTTTCTTGCATTCTTGAATGGAATGGAGAGAGATCTTCTTTAGAAGAAAGTAAAGATTTACGTTTTTAAAATTTTCCGACAGTAATACGTAGTGTTTTTTATTTAAGTTTCACGCTTTTTATCCCGCAAAGCATGATAGATAGGACGTACTCAGTGTCAAAACACTCAGTTGACTGCGTTTCGTTCGAAATTTAAACATTTCGTGTTGAATGACAGAGCTTAACGCCGACCTTTGTCTTTCAATGTCCAGAGCGGAGAGTTAGTTTTTAACCCACAGCCAATTGCCTTGAATTCAGCCGTTGTCCCATTGCGCTAGAATGGCTTCTATAGTGATTATACTTTATTATACGCTTCATTTCTTTACTCTAGTAGGAGATATTTCGGCGTTAGGTTCCGTCGTTAAACATGCAGTTTCTTGAAAGTGGGACATAAATGGATAATGAATGATCTTGCCGTCATATTCCAACTTACCCTCGCTTATCAGTCGGTTACCTAAACATCAAGAGAAATTGAAAATTAAAAATTATATTCTTTAAAATACGTATATATTTTTTGAACATAGTGTTATTTGACTTCCTCCTCGTGGTGTTAATGACACCTCTACTGAAAGCACCATGTTCAATAGTTTTTGAAGGTTTGTATGAATAATACTTGGAAAAGAATATATGTGCGCGTGTGTGCGCGCGTGTGTGCGCGCGTGTGTGCGCGCGTGTGTGCGCGCGTGTGTGTGTGTGTGTGTGTGTGTGTGTGTGTGTGTGTGTGTGTGTGTGTGTTTGTGTGTGTGTGTGTGCATGTTACGTGTAAACACGTAAGAAGTGAAATTTATTTATAATATCACTATTCAAAAAATAATCAATTATTGACAACTTTACAGGAATTGGTTTAATAAAGCTGGATTAGATAAAGTTTCAATAAAAAAAACCGCCTAAATTGAGGCCGGTCATGGCGCAGTGGGACAGCGTCTGACTGGAAACGCGATCGGTTATGGGTTTAATCACCACTCGGCGGAGTGATTGTATTTAAAATTATTACCACTTCCTCGCTCTGGTAAGACAAAGTGCGGCGTTGAGTTCCACCACTCAACACTCAATGTCTCGAATTCTGTGGAAAGTGAAGTAAGGAGTGTCTTGACCCTAAGTACTTTCTGTCTACCCTGCTATGCGGGATAAAAGCGTGAAGCTAAAAAAAAAGAAAAAAAATTTATCCCATCCGTCGATAAAGAGAGGTATAACTTGGGAAACGCACGTTAGGCATCAGTATGCGTCACCTAATACCTACGCAGTGAATATAAGGGTGTGGAAACTGGAACAAGGAGCGATTATTCCTAGATTCTTTCAGCTTATTGTGTGATAACTACGAATTTGCTTACGCTTTAAGTTTAAACAATATATATGTAGGTATAAAGTAAAGTACCTAGTGTCAAGACACACCGTACCGAGTGGGTATCGAACCCACAACCGATTGCATTTACAGTCAGACATTGTTCCATTATACCACGACCGGCCTAAGTAAAACATATTAAAATTTAAACGTAGTGAAATTCGAACCCGCTCTTATAGGAAACCGTCTAAATCTTCTGATCACTAAGCCATGCGTTCCCTCCAGCTATTTTGATATTCTTATATTTACGTTAAAATTTATATTTGATATCCTCTGTAAGCAAATAGTAAATTAAAAATATTCACGATACAAAATATGCATTTTATTCAAAGACTTTCGACAGCTTAAGACTGTAGTCGTCGATTTGATTTCTAATCCGTGTAATGTAATCGTTAGTATGAATATTTAAATTATTTTTATACTCTGAAAGGAGACTGGATTGAGGACATTGTGCGTTAAATAGCGTAACTTAACGCTGCGCTTTGTTTTACTAGAATGAAGAAATGGAAATCATTTAAATATAAAAATTGTCACAAGTGGGAATCAAACCCATTGCAGTGAAACCACCCCTACTAATTAAGTGAATAACCCAACAGGCCCTAGTCCACGTGTCCACCGCGTACTGCAACTGTGAGAGAGAACGCGTCGAGGAGACGGTATACGCGCCGCCGGCCCATCCCGAACACGTGGTCACGTTGGTACAGACTTTGCCAGATGACCTGGTCGATAGAATCACACCGGATTTAGTTGGTGAGAATTTACTTATATAATATCTTATACCCTACGATTAAATTACTTCTTTATTTATGATGTAAACATGAAAAAATGCTTTATCCCATATAAAGCGGATGGTAAAAGACAATCTAGAGTCTAACTTGTATCTATCTAATATCTATCTAATATCTATCTAATATCTATCTAATATCTATCTAATATCTATCTAATATCTATCTAATATCTATCTAATATCTATCTAATATCTATCTAATATCTATCTAATATCTATCTAATATCTATCTAATATCTATCTAATATCTATCTAATATCTATCTAATGTCTATCTAATATCTAATAAGTCGCTTGTTTCAAAGAGATTTATATTTAGATGTCACATTTGGCTCAACTCATTATGACTGTAATGATAATCTATATATTTAATCTGTGGTAGAGCGTTCTGGCGGGAAATGAAAAATTCATACAGATTAAATAAATTACAGATTTATAAAGAATTGAATTATACTTGCAATCTTTTTCAGTTTTTTTTTGTTTTTTTTGCTCCTGTATCACTCTAGCTAGTAAGCTATTAGATTTGAATCTATGACCCCTAATTGCAGGTGACAGACCAAACACGTACACGTTCACGAAGGCGTTAGCAGAGGACATGCTCATCAAGGAATGTGGGAACCTTCCTGTCGCCATCGTGAGACCATCTATCGGTGAGTTGATTTGGTACATTTTGCTAGGAATTTGTAGAAAATTATATATTTGTAACATCAAATCCTACATATTTCCCGTTCTCGCGGGAATTTCCACAAATCCTCCCTGACATATTTCAATTTTCCACGTCTTGTAGTTTCGGGTGACTGACTGATCTATAAATGCAGGTAGGCAGACTTGCGCTAAGAAGTTTTTAGTTTTAGGAACTTAACTGTATAAGTAAACTTTTTTTGAAAATATAACTCATGTAGGTGGTAATTTCAGGCGTTTAACGCCGCGGCGGCGGTTCTGCGGACGACAGCTAGTTGTCAAAATTTTCTAGACAGTTATGACAATATTTAACACGCTTTATTTTGATGCATGCATAAAGTTTTAAGTGTTACTTTTTATCGTTTCACCGCCTTTTGTGCACATTTGTACAATAAAGAATATTTATAAAGAAAATTTACATTTTCTTTGCGAAAGAGTTTTATAAACGTTCCTTATAAAAAATCCAAAAAATATTTATGTTATACCAATATAAAAGCTTTTTGTCGTTTGACATGATTTTAATGTTTATATATTAAAATTACGATATGTATATCTGATATGTATATCTTCAGTTTTCAAGCCCGTTATATGTTTTCCAGGCAAACCCGCTTATTCCTTGACAATCCTTATTGCTTGACTCAATTAACTTACTCTCTCCTCTCTCTATTTTTTCTCCACTTTATTTGTGAAACAGACTATGTACTATCAACTGTAGATATGCATTTCCCATCAAAGACATGCTAAACAACTGATAGTTTTATATTCGTATAATATAAATATTTTTTATACTAATTGCCGATTTATATAGACATTGAACTGAGGTAGGTGCATCATAGTTATAGTTATCAAAGGAGGGTAGCTTGTAATAATATTGTTATTCAAATTACTTCCTTTAAAATATAACTATTAAGATCTGACTGAATGACTCGCGACCATTTTCGTGACAAAAACGATCCGCCAAATATCTGATGATGTGTTCCGGTTCGATGTCATGTAAGCCAGCTCTTCCTATTCCCACCCATCCCTCATCTCCTTTTCCCTCATCTCCTTTTCCCTCATCTCCTTTCACTTCCATCCCAAGGCCGGCAACGCATCTACAACTCTAATATTGTAGATGTCCATGGCAAGGTGACCACTTATCATCAGGTGGGCAAAAAAGGTTAATTATGCCTATATATTTGTATTAAAATTTCATGAAAACATTGCTGTGTGTATGACTTACTCTATTTTCATATAGAACACACACGTTGCCAAGGCAACGCGTATTTTACACTTCAACAAACTCCAGACGATTCGTTAATTAGTTTTCGTCAATTTTTTTTTTTGGATTAAAAAAACTCGCAAATATTATCAAATCCCAATTTTTTTACAACCTAGAAATATATTGCGATTGATAACGCGATATATGTAATTGATAACGTATTGATAACATGTTATCGTTATCAGTTCGCATTGTCAGGGATATTGAAGTAAACTTCTTATGTGTAAATAGTTATATTTAGATTTGAACCCAGTACAATTTATTATAAATAATTTGCCACTAAGTCGTGGATATAATTAACTGAATGCTTTCTACCTAAATAAGAAAATCTAGTAAAATATATGATATGAATATTTCACGCCGGTTGTGGTGTAGTGGGACAGCATCTGACTATAGATGCGATCGGTTGTCGGTTCGATTCTCACACGAAGGAGTGATTATACTCGCTCTGGTAATATAAAATGCGGCGTTGAGCTTCACCATTCAACACGCAATATCTCGAATTCGGTGGAAAGCGAAATACGGAGTGTCTTGACTATTGTCCGGGATAAAAACGTGAAGCTAAATTAAGAAATAAAATACTAAAACAAATTTTGGTCCATTTCTTGTCGTTTTACTTGTTTTAAAAATTTGCAAACGTGTCCGGGAATCGATAATAAAATATTTTTTTGGAATACGTGCCTTTGTATGTGCTCACGCTTTTACCCCGCATAGCAGAGTAGACAGACAGTACCTGGCTTACAGTCAGACGCTGTCACACTACACCACGACCGGCCTCAAGGATGTCGTCACGGACATCATCAGGATGAGGATTTTCAAGATTTTCTAAGATTTTAGGATTTCATTTTAACTTTTAACTAAAGAAAGCTTTGAACTAAAGAAAGTGCTTGCTGACGGAACTAAACGCCGAATTAAATATAACTGTATAAAGAATTTTACCCATTACCTGTATATCAGGATAATTTAGGAACTTCACGTTTCATTCCTCATATCAGGTTTGTCAAAGCTAACCTACTTTTGATACAACCCGATGTCCGTTTCTCACCTGAATTTGAAAAATTACATGTTAAGTGATGGAACTTAACGCCGCACTTTCTATCTCACGAGATTGGAGAGTCGAAAATTATTTTATATATAACCATTACCTCTATAAAACGTAAAACTGCTACCCCGAATGGGAATCGAACCCAGAACCAATAGCGTTTCTTTCAACTCAAATATTTAGACATTTTTTTCTTAATAAACTCTATATATTCTTTATTTTAATAATACGTTACAAAAAGCGGTATATTTGTCCAACAAAAATAGTTGTACAGAGCGGAAATCGAACTGACGTCATCGATCTTACATTTCAAAGAAATGTGAACATTTTAACATGTGAATCATTATGTAGTATATCAAATTGGTAATAATATAATAGTTGTGTGTCATGCCCCTTATCACAGCTTATCTTTTAACTTTAAGTGTTTTTAGCGGATTATTGATACTTGATAAAAAAAAACTTTTTTTTTAATTTTCTTTGCGGTACGCTTTATATTTAGTACAATATACGGTGCATATGCCAAAATATACATTTTTTGTACCTGTCTTTCTATCTGTTTGTTCTGGTATTAATCTGGAACGGTTGGTAGGTAGATCTTTGTTTTTAGCTTCACGCATACTCGGTTTTCCGCCGAATTTGAGACATTGCGTGTTGATTGGTGGAACTCAACGCCGCGATTTTCTTACCAGAGCGAGAAATTCATTTAATTATAAGCACTTCCCAAAGTGGGGATTGAACCCACAACCGATCGCGTTTACAGTCAGACGCTGTCCCACTACACCATTATCGGAGGCTTTTTACTGATGTATAAATTTATTTTTATGTATTTCCGGTTTACTAGACAGATAGAAAGTAGGTAGAAAGTAGTGTCTAGACACTCCACTCTCCTTGTTCCATTTATTTTAAAGAAACTGCATATTGTTTTGCTAAACCTAACGCTGTTTAAAAATAATATTTTAATTATTATTTCATATAAAAGATAAAAATTGGCACAATTACATTATTATTCGGCCGATATTATCTTAAAAGCATGATTCATTTGTTATCTGTTACTCATTCCATCACGAGACTAATTGTGGATTACGTTTTATTTTCGAAAAAAAAAATATTTTGACTATGACGAAAGTAATCTCTCTGTGTTAATCACCATGATAAGATTGTAAAATTCAAGCTTAAAACGTCATTATTAACATATTAATTGTTCAATTTCTCTTTGATAGCACTAAACGCAGCGTTAGATTACGCCTTTCATCACGTGATGTCTTGACGTTGGCTGGAAAGTGGACATCTAAGTGTGTTACGTGTTTCTTTAAATAGTTTATGCAAATATTTTGAAAGTAGCTGATGTGCTGATTTGTAGTAGGGATTGTTTGATACTGTACGCATAGTAGGGTACCTATTCAGAGACAGCCCAGTGTCAAGACATTCCGTCGACTGTTTTCCACCTGAAATTCATGCCTCGATTGCTTGCTGAGTGACTGAAACGGCGGAAATATGATAATAAATTTTAAATATAATCATTTTCCCGAGTGGGAGTCGAACACCTAACTAATCTTGTTTACAGTCAAACGCTGTTCTACACGAAAGGCCTCGCCGTGGCAATAATATGTATATATATATATATATATATATATATATATATATATATATATATATATATATATATATATATATATATAAATATATATAAAATATATTATATTAAATTAATAAAATAAATACTACACACACTTGTGTATAAAGTGATATATCATATACAAGTTACCATGGTTACAAGTATTTTACGCATCAATAAGGCTTTTTAGTTAAAAAATCATTACACTAAGTACCTGCCACTATTAAAATATGTGCATATGTAACAAAAAATTATAATCGATAAATAATTGACGAATATAGAATAATATTATGAAAAGGTAAGTATTGTTTTTGTGATGGAATTCCTTTCATATATTTATAAACATATTATCTACGGTGTGTTTGTGAAATGTCAGACAAAATATAAACACAATTGACAATAGAAAGAATTGCATTGTTTAATTGGTATATTTTATGTGGAATCCTGAATGATGAAGCAGTCTTCGCGCAGTGGGTCAGTGTCTGATTGTTAATGAGGGGCCCTCCATGAGTACGTCACATGTCAAGGGGTTGGGGAGGGGGATGGACAAAGTGTGACATTGCTTGACATTGGTGGTCTCATAAAATGGACCAGCTGTGACAAGAACGAGGGAGGGGTCAAAAATTTTTTTTGTAATAAAGCTCATAGTGTTTTTTCGCACGCTACTTGTCTCTCTTTTGAGGTATTACGCAGGGTTAAATTCTGTAACTCTGCATGCATTGCCTTAAAAAAAGGTGGATACTGAACGTCGTGACACTTGATTTTACTTGTCACTCTGGTGAGTTGAAATGCGGCGTTAGTTTCTGTAACACAACATGCAATGTTCTTAAAATATAGAGGACACAACCTGTTGGCCCTACGTTTTAATTGTCTTTTTGGTGAGATGTAGCGTGGCGTTAGTTACCGCAATTCAGCACGCGATATCTTTATATTATAACAGAAAGAATGTGGAGAGAGTCTGAACACTACGTTCTGCCTTTATAACAATCAGAAGATGCGTAAAGAAAGAAATTGCTTAAAAAAGACAATGCATAGCATTGTTTTGTTTAACGCTTTATGCTACATATATGGGTAGTCAGAGAGAACCTAGTATCAAGACACTCCGTTGACTGCTTATATATTAAATAAGTATAGCAAATAAATAAGAGTTGTACCAGGCTCACATGAAACTAGAGGAGCTTCCTCTCTATAGTCTCTATATACTACATATATAAGCAGCTTCACGCGCCCTCCCGCATAGCAGGATAGTCAAAGAGGACCTAGTGTCTAGTAGTGACGAAACGAACGCTGCGCTTTCTCTAGCCAGATATTTGACGAGACTTTCACTGGCAGATAGGTGATTTAAAAAGGAGTAAATTAGGCTAATTTTTTTTTATAATTATTTAATAAAGATAAACAGATTTTGAATAAAGATTGAAGAGGAACGTGTTTAGGTGGTTTGGGCACGGTGAAAGAATGAGTGATGAAAGAATGGTAAGAATGGTCGAGGGAGACCTTCGAAAGCACAGTATCGGAGATACTGGAAGAACGTCACGTAAAAAGCACGAGGATCCCCCGAAGGACATGTATGAAGAGACATAATGACTGTGGACGAGGTGAAAGAGGTATGCAGGGACCGTGGCGTTTGGCGCTCCGTCCTTTCTGACTACCCCGCAAGGGATCAAACATAAAACAAAAAAGGCGTTAAATTCTATATTTAATCTTATATATATATAATTGTTTAGTTTGGTTTTAAAGGTTAAATTTTGGTTTATTGCATACAAATGCTGTTAATTATAAAAATTAAATATATTTTTAAATATATATGTTAAAGTCATTATGTATATTAATTAAATATATATGTTAAAGTCATTATGACGCAGTGGATATTAATTAAATATATATGTTAAAGTCATTATGACGCAGTGGATCAGAGTCCAGATGGTTGTAGGTTCGATTCTCACTTGGGAAAGTGATAATGTTGAAAAATTTATTTTAATTTCTCCGCTGTGGGTAAACAAAGCGCGATGTTCAGTTTGGTACTCAACGCGCAGTCTTGACATTAGGTTGTCTCTGACTACCTTGCTATACGGAATAAAGCTGCTAGTTTTTTTTTGTATGTATAGTTTATTCAAATGGTACCAAATGTTACGCATTAGTAAAAAATTAAAATAAGTTTAATGTTAATTTGCTTCTGTGAGTGAAAATATTATTCAGTGAAAATATTTATTAACTCTTGTACTATTCTTATAGTGTTTACTTTGCCTTTTTTAACGTGGGGAAATCGCTTTATAGACCTGAGTCCCCAATAGGAAAAATTATGTGGGACTCCCACTAAAATCGCACGGTACTCCTACTTTTCCCCCACTTGCCGTGACCTACACCCTGATTCTTCCGTAAGCCCCGGCGATTTTACTATATGATTTTATTTTATATTTATATAAATTGTTCAAAAAAAGAAATAAATATAAATTTATTATGTGGGTGAGTAGAATATCCTATTTTTTGTACATGTCCGTTTAACACTAAAAAACCAGTGTATTTAAAAATAATGTTTAAGTTGTAATGATTACAATCTGTGTGGTAAAGCCTTGGAAAAATACCTCTTATATAAATATTTCTTTATATTTTTAAACATAAAGTGTTTACACAAAAAATATACATTAAATTATAATAAAAATATAAAGAAAATACACTTTTGGTGTGAAACGGCCTTAACGCCATAAGTGATCTCTTCCACACAACCCTTACCGAGCAAAAGATGACATCCAAGAATATTAGTCGATGGAAAATATATAATATTTATAAAGTTAAGTCGCACCTGGATAAGATGAAAACCCCCATTATAGCGAAAAAATGTTTAATTCTCTTCCCTTACACACGAAAACTTCCATTACTCGAAATTTCAACACTAAGGGGTTGTTTAAAGATTAGTCGAAATAAACAGAGTGCCTGCAAGACATTTTGGTACATTTTCCCTGTGTACCTCGAAAAATTGGACCTTTGTATCTCGAATGGTGTATTGTACAATCTTTACTGAGAGAGAAAAATTCAAATCATTGTTTTATAGAAAACAATTTCATTTACTGTACCTCTTTAATATGTCAAATTAAAACCCGTTTAAGTCGAATACCTCCATAAGACGAAGACTATATGTACATATGACTTTATGTCCTCTTGAAGTTCGACTTATAGATGTATAATAAATATACGTGATAACAATTTTTTTTTATTTCTTGTAAAGACTTTTTGTGGTACTAATGGAGTGTTAATTTTTTATTTTGTGTTACAATTTTGTTTTTCTTGTTAAAATTTAAAAAAAAAAACATTTTTAACTAATTTTAGTTAAACAAATACTTTTGTTTATTCTGAAATTGTTTATTAATACAAATATGTCAGTAAAGTCAGTACTAAGGTCAGTCATAATGACAAAGCCGACGAGACCTCAACGAAACTCAACAGTTACATTTCTCTATATATAGATCGTTTTCAAATGTTTAATATTTGTTATATGAATAAGCTATATAAAGCTTACTTTAAATAAAAGCCTACTATATTGATTGGCGTAACTCAACGCCACGCTCTATCCCAATAATTAATCTTGTTACCATATTTATATATGCATATATTAATTTCCAGTTCTCTCCTCTCTCCGGGAGCCTGTCAAAGGTTGGGTTGACAATTGGAACGGACCCAATGGTATAATAGCAGCGGTGGGCAAGGGCGTGTTCCGCACTATGCTCGGCACCGGCACGAGGGTAGCGGACTTGGTGCCGGTTGATACAGTCATTAATCTGATGATTGTGTGCGCTTGGCGGACCCACTTGAGACGGTGAGTGGTTGTTTTTTTTTTATAAATGCTTTATGAAGTAGGGTAGGCAGAATGTACCTAATGTTGTTGTGCTGTTCACTTTTTGTTCCTTTTTTAGAGATACATTCAGTGTTTGCGGAACTAAACGCCACGTTCTGTTATACGATTTGTTAGACTTGTGGACTTGTAAAATTGTCAATAGATTTAAAATTTCTTCATGTATTGGTGGAATGATTACTGACCTATTATTATAAAAAATATTAAGAAAGACTAAATCTATGAGATCTGATATTATAAGAAACAAATTGTGATATTTAAAAAATTAATTGTTTTTTTTTTAAATGTATAATTGAAAAAAAATATTTATATTTTACGGAGAATAATTCATATTTTTAAATTAGTTAGGTCGGTCGTGGCGCAGTGGAACACCGTCTGACTGTAAACAGTATCGCTTGTGCGTTCGATTCTCACTCGGTGGTAACTATATTTTAATTATTTCCATTTCCTATCTCTGGTTAGACAAAGCGTGGCGTTTAGCTCAGCCAATCAACTCGGTAATGTTTCAAATTCAAGATCGGCGGAAAGTGGAGTACGGAATGTCTTGACACTAGACACTTCCTGTCTACAATACAATGCGGGATAAAACGCGCGAAGCTATTATATAATTACAATAATTTTTATATATGTTGAATTTTCATTGTATTTTAATTATATTTTTTTTAATTTTCAGAGGCGACGGTGTGGTTGTGTACAATTGCTGCACCGGACAACAGAATCCGATCACGTGGCAGCGCTTCGTTAAAACCAGCTTCAAATATATGAGAAAACATCCTTTTAGTGAGTTTTATATATTTTATTTTTATTATAAAAAATTGAACTCAGCGGGATTCGAACCTACGCCTCTTGTGCCCGTCCACCTGACCGTCTCTGACCGCGTGTGCTATACGTTCTATTATTGGCCGTTTTGCTACAACGTTACTTTTGTTGTTCTCATCTCTGTAGAGAGATTTTTATAAATTTCTGTTAACCGAAAAATCTCTCTTTCTCTCTTGCCAAATGCTTATTTCTTAGAAATTATCTTTGAGTAGAATCGAATCCCGCTGCATTTAATATTTTTCATGCCTTTTGTCAAAGAGAATATTACGCATTTTTATTGACATTTATAGTTAGTATAGTGGTAAGTCACTCTGTTCTTAATTTTTCATTTATTTACCATTTTGAGATATGTTTTGATAGATGGCGGAACTTAACACTGCCTATTGCATAACTAGACATTAGTATACTACGTCTATAAAAAAATTATTATCAATTTTAATGTCATACGCTTTTATTTATTTCTTGGTCTAAGCTAGCGATTATTGAAGGATATGTATGTATATGTAAAATTAAATCTTTACCAGTAGTCTGTCTGTCTGTAAATTATAGAAAAATAATTTATTTATATATGTAATATATATATATATATATATATATATATATATATA
This sequence comes from Dryadula phaetusa, assembly GCA_032432895.1. Classification (NCBI taxonomy): domain Eukaryota; kingdom Metazoa; phylum Arthropoda; class Insecta; order Lepidoptera; family Nymphalidae; genus Dryadula; species Dryadula phaetusa. Next base: position 2,928,624 of record JAOYRS010000092.1, on the reverse strand, counting down.
TATATATATATACGTATTCGATATATATTATATTTCCAGGTGAAGTAGTGTGGTATCCCGGCGGAGACATCACGAGCAACCGTCTGAAACACAGCACCCTGACCCTGCTGCAGCACAGAGCTCCGGCGGTCTTCATCGACCTTATGTCCAAGTTATCTGGGAATAAGCCTATGTTAGTGGGTTTTTTACTTTTCGGTATCTATAATAATTTGAAATTTATGAATGAGATTTAATTCTTTGCTTTTTTTCAAAATGGCAGGTCAATTTTTCTAAGCGACTCGGAACAAATGTGATTCTTTTTAATTTTCGGTTTTTAAAATATATATATACATATATATATATATATATATATATATATATATATATATATATATATATATATATATATATATATATATATATATATATATATATATAAATGAAGTAGTATTTGCATTTCTCTGCTCTGGTAAGATGGTGCGCGGTTTTGAGTTCGCCACTGAACTCTGAAGCAGTTGACAGAGTGTCTTGACAGTGGGAATCAAAGACGCTCCGTATTGTCAATTTTTTTTTTATTCTGCAACCTGCAATTAAACTGCCGTCTTGCTAACTTTGCAAATCTAAGTAGAGTACTTGTATATATTTGAATTACAATTCATAATTCGTAATTGTTCTTAAATAGGCATCGAAGCCGTAACCAAGAACTGATTTTTTCGCTCCTGGCGTTAACACTCCGTTATGTATTTTCTATCTGAAATTGACAAATTAGGTGTTTAGGTGTTGGAAGGCTGAGCCGGAGAAATGAGGGCGTAATATATACTGAATAAAACTCCCAAAGTAAAAACCAAAGTCGCGACAATCGCGTTTAGACGGTGGATTATATATTTCTGTATTTTTTCAAACAAACTTAGCTATAATTAAGTTCAAAACAATGTATTTACTTTATAAAATAACACTTGTTCTCATCACTCTGTTACGATACGGGATACGGCACTGTTTCTCTTTACTACAGGTTATATTGAAACCTGTCTAAGAGGAAATATGAAATCCTCAATGTATTGTTCTACATTACAATGTATTGTTGTTTAAAATATATATGTTTTTTTTATCTATTCCATTTATAACCAGGATGATGCGGGTACAAAACAAACTGGAGAAGGCGTCCGCCTGTCTCGAGTACTTCACGACGCGCCAGTGGGCCTTCGCCGACGACAACGTGCAGGAGCTGTGCACGTACCTGTCTCCCGAAGACAGGCAAACCTTTGACTTTGACGTGACGAATATCAACTGGGACGCGTATATAGAGTCCTACGTGTTGGGGATAAGGAGATTTCTGTTCAAGGAGAGTCCGGAGACGCTGCCCAAGTCCAGGAAGCTGCTGCGGAGGTAAATTGTTTATTTCGAATGACTTGGGATTATGCGTGTAATTTAATTTTGGGTGGAATTGTTTTCATTGTCTCCATGATGGTCTTGGAAGACCAAGATGTGAGACAGTCAAAATGTAATGTGTTCTTCTGTTAAGAAGTTTTTATCTAATATTACTTATTGCGTTGCTGTATATAAGTTACGTGGGAGGAGAGATCGTTTTAAAATAAAAAAAACCTATGATAAAACAGAGAGAAATCGTTTGTTTGTTAATAGGCCAATATTATAAAAAAATATATTTTATTTATGTTTGCCATATATATAAATGTCCCATTTCTCTCTCTTGCAGGTTACGCGTAGTGCACATCTTAACTCAAGTGGTGACCGTGTTCTTCCTTTGGAGATTTTTGTTTAGTCGTTCAAACGCGTTACGGAACATATGGCGTCGGATCATCGACTTCTTAACGCGAGCCGCAAGACTCCTGGCCATCGCCTGATGATGTAAAAAAAAATAAAAGCATCACGTAACTAGGAACGCTTCCAAAAAAATCCTCTTTTGACATTTCTTCTTTTCACGCTGACGTTAATGGCGTAAACACCAATAGTTAAGTTTAGTTCGTTTAAGCTTCACGGAGCTGTTGGATCGCTTCGCCGTTTACATTTCGACTGCCAGCTGCTAATTCGACTTTGACAGTGACATCTGTCAAGTTGACAGCGTGAGGTCAAGTTGACAGTAGCACCTGTCACGCAGTGTTGCGTCATCGACAGCGTCGTCTTTCAAAGTGACAACTTGAAGCGCGTTCCGATTAACGAGTGGTAGGCGTTAGTTTTTTTAATAAAATGTTAATAATTCCGTACGTTTTGTATCACAGCTCAATAATTTAACAGAAATGATAAAGTTCAAATTTCATAGTTATAATGTATTTGTGGCGCAATGGCCGCTATCGTATCGATGAAATAACTTAGATAATTAAACTGCCTTATTTTAAAACGCGTGTTAGTACAAATGGCGACCTTGTGTATCGTTTGTTGTTACGAAATGGCGGACTACGTTCAATTACTCTAGTGTTTCACACGGAATATTTGATGCAACGCGTCTCTTTATGGGAATGGTTAATTGTGAAGGTGTAACTATGTCTGCGATTAGCTAGTTGTTTTAACATATTGTGGGTATTTGTATTTGTTCTTTCTTTTGACAATCTAGTGAGTAGCAAAAATCTTCCAGTCCCGCCATTTTTTCTCTTCGAAATTCGAATGATTCTAGAAGACTTATAATAAACATTGCTAGTGTAAAGTTAGAAAATTTATTTATAATGGAAATGTTAGTGAAATTTTTCAGCGATTCTTTTTCTATGAATTGGAAACAAACGCTCAAAATTTAGCAGTTAACGTGTTATGAAGTAATTGACGATTCCAGATGTTATTGTTTGTATATAAATTTGGCATAGTAGAAGGAAAATAGGTGAAATTTTATGTGAATTTTTTAGTGTGGCGACACTTTTAATAAAAAAAAATAGCTTTTACAATTTTGTGTGAATCCTGAGCGATTACATGGTTTTTGCATTTGATATGTGAAAGAAAATAATTACTGTAGCTTTTTATTTCTTTGTTCAAAGAAATTGTAAGGATACATGACTTAAATAAAAAAAATGTTTTTTTTTTAAATAATATGACATAACGTTACTTCGTCAAAGTAAATGTCATTGTCAATATTATAAACCAATATGGAGCCTATTTTAGTATTCAAAAGTTGCCAGTCGCAAATAAAAAACTTTGGCTCCAAATTTATTTTGATAGTGTTAACAGTTTTATAATTGTTTTATTGTAAAACAGTAATTTCTATATAAATAATCAAAATAAAACGTATGATAAATCAAAAAGTTACTTATTATTTGTCTTTTAAAGTTGACATTAAATGTTTTTAAACATTAGGCGTGGCGTTTCGCGCCATTTTGTGTAATTTCGTTCCATTTCATGACGCTTCCTTAGTAATAGTTAATTAGTAAGAGATTTATTTTGTTTGTTAAATAATAGTTTATTTATTTCAATTTTCGTTTATTTCAACTTAACGCTAGAGATAATTCAGTAAATAAATGTTTTAGGGCGAAATCATAACTAATTTAACATAAAATGGGTTTTTGGTATGAAACAAATGGTGTAAGGGTTTTGTTAATGCTTTCCATTTCAACGTAACACTTGCATTGTTGTTGTTTTTTTTTTAATTATTTTGGACGCTAATTCCAAGCATACATGTGTAGTCTTCCCAATTTTTTATTCGATTTGTCATCATCATGATAATATTGTTATGGAAATGTATATCTCGCCTTACTGGTTTTAATAGTAATTTTGAACTTAAAGCTCTCTGTATTAGGAGGTTTTGCTTTGGTTCTTCACAAAACTATTTTATTATATACATTTGAATGTAAATTGTTTAAAGTGAAATTAATTTTATAAGATTGATTTGATTTTAGCGTGTTTGAAATATTTTAAATGAAACTATTTTAACCGGATTTATCGCGTATATTTTGGCTCCGAACAATTTGCCGGTAGACAGACAGATACATGTTGGTGGACAGTCTACCTGTGAGTACTGTAACGTGTTCGAAACGTTGAATTTTTCTTATATGTATTATTTTTATACCAAAATGTACTCGATTAATCCGTTTAAAAATAGTTTAATTTAAATTAATTTCATAATAATATTATCATAGCTACCCATTATGTCATTAGGCGAATAAATTTTCTATTTCAATTTAAACTAGACGTGGATATTTTATCTATAGGTTGGAAGGTCACGTGACCATAGATTTTGTCAGTTAGTGAAACTAGAATTAATACAGGAAAAATTGATCATCTTGAATATTGTTGATTTTACTTGAAATACCCACACAATATTGTAAGCTATACTATTAAGTAACGCCTAAGTTTCTTTGTGATTTCATCCAAAGGCTATGGAATTTGGGACGATGCCAATAATGTATAAATATATATATATATATATATATATATATATATATATATATATATATATATATATATATATAAAGTAAATATTTTTTTTAAAATGCCAGCCTTTTTTTGTTAAAATTATTTTTTTACATTCATTTCTAATGTTAATGACAATTTGACGTTTACTTTTCTTTGTTTTTTTTTATATTCGCCCTTCGTTCCATAGCATTGGATTCTACTTGATAAGCCTAACGCATGCTTTCAATCTCGGACTGTCGCGGTGTCTGTTATTTTATCTCCGCAACGCGTACACAAACTTAGCTGCCATTAATTTTAATCGATATTTCAAGGATTTAATCGATATTGGAGCGATTGTATTCTTCACATTTTCGAGCTTCCGGTTTGGTTGTACTCTCTCTCTCTCTTTCTCTCTATATATCTCTCTTTAAATATAAATTACTGCCAGTGTTACCAGATTTTTGTTGATTTTTTCCGCACGAAATTATTAAATAATCATTGAGACCGGAAGTTTTGCATCGAAATATGAAGAAATCAGTGTTATATAATTAAGTTATTGTTATACGTTTTTGCAAGTTTAAACGTCCCGAGATACATCGCATCGCGCTTGGTCGTAGTTACCGATAGTGTGTAAATGATTCCTAAACGCGAGTTTATGATTTCATTTCTTGCTTGTAAGTATATATGTAAATTTTGAAAAAAAAAAAACTAACTTTTAAATAAAATTACAACGTCTTTCAGTTTGTTCTAGTTATGCTTTTTTGTATTGCGAGAGCGAGTTACTGTTATTTATGTATATAGAATTTAGTTACCTCAAGGATCTAATGGAGCGGATTTGCGTTCGTTTTCGTGTGTAGTTCTTTGGAGTGTTTCGGCGGTTTCTCAACGGACGGACGCGTGTTTTATTTTTAGTGCTATAAAAAATGTAACACAATACTTATAAATACAATAAAAAAAAACGCTTTTTAAACGTAACGTTATAGGTTATAATCTGTGTAAATCAATTGTACGTCAGTGTTGCCAACATACGCCGGAACAAGACGACGCGCGTTCGTTTGGAAACCGTTAGATGATATGCTTTAATATAAACTTTATTTCGCTTAGACGCCAGCGGTTTATAATAATATAATGGGAATCCGTAAAATGGAATGTTAACTTAGTGGTGGGTGAGAAAAGCTCAATGTTTGATAGTCCACGTCTCGATTTAGTTAGGCCTAAACAACGGCCTTCAACAGATTAAATATTTAAACTTAAATTCTTGAACTGTCAATTTTCTAAACAAATTGTTTATCTGTAGATTATTTTAACTTGCAATAGATAATAAATAATGGCAATCTTGTACGTTAGAGTGAGACAGCAGATCACCTAGCTAGAACGGGACGGGGATAGTCCGAAGGCAGCCAACGTGTCTCGGTGATAGGAAGGTATATACATGGGGGGTTAATTTATTATTCCATATATATTAAAATAAAAGGATGTAAAGTTTGACCATGTTTTATTTTTTACCCTAAAATATTATTTTATATAGCTTCAAGTTTCCATACTAATGATACACATTGAAACTTATGTTGAATGTGCGTTTTATATGACGGATTTAAACGCCGCACTATGCCAATAATAAATATATGATGATATCTTAAAGTTTTTTTAAAGCCGCCTTCCTTATCCCGCATAGTAGGGTAATCCGAGACAACCCAGTGTCGTTTCCATCCATACTCGATATATTGCGTGTCAAGTGATGAACTCAACACCGCGCTTTGTCTTACCAGAGGGGAAATATTTCATATATAATCTTACGCCGAATTGGAATTCAACCCACAACCAATCTCCTTAATCAGATAGTCTCACTACGCCATAATAGCCTAATAAAATGTGTTAAATAATGATTATTTTAATTTAAAAATGACTATCTCTCATTTAGATGAGAGTGCGATATAATTTAGCTAGAGATCTATAAAACATGACCCCGGACTAGAAACTATGGAAGGAAGTCGACGATGAAGGTCCCTTCCAATTTGGCATGATTGGATTTGTCTTTTTAGGTATTATATTAATTTAAGGCATTATATTTAATTAGGAATGTTGCCGGTTGTGGCGCAGTGTGACAGCAGTCTGAGGGTAAACGCGATCAGTTGTGGGTTCGATCCCCGCTCGGAGTGATTATATTTAAATTATTTTTACCTCCTTGCTCAGGCTTAGACAAAATGCGGTGTTACGGTGGAAAGCGAAGTACGGAGTGTCTTGACAATAGATCATTTCTGTCTACCCTGCTTTGCGGGAAGAAAGCGTGAACATATTAATTAATGATATTAATAAAAAGATTGTAAAGGCCGGTCGTGGCGCAGTGGGACAGCGTCTGACTGTAAACGCGTTGTTTATGGATACTATTGTCACTCGGGGGGATGATTGTATTTAAATTATTTTCACATCCTCACCCTGATAAGACAGCCTAGCGTTGAGTTCCATCACTCTACTGCAAATTGTAGGACAGCGGTGTACGGAGTGTCTTAACACTGGGTACTTCCTGTCTACCCTGCTATGCGAGATAAAAGCTTGAAGCGTACAAAAAATATGTAATTACTTAAATAATTGCAGCGAGTAAGTAAGAACATATATTTTATTAAAATATGCCATAAAGTCAAATCATTTCATTCTATGTATTTTTTGAACGTCAAAATATTTACCAGCAGTTCACTAAAGTAATACCTCAGGCCTGAGAAGAACCGGGAGAATAAATGCCTCATAAACAAAAATTATTGATAACTCAACAAACAAACATACTACCATGGCTTTATAATATTAATCGCGAATGATGTTTAAAAACTTACATAAAATAATAATTACAATTAATTTTATTAGCCATCATGGCACAATGGGATAACGTCTGACTGTAATCGCGATTGGTTGTGGGTTCGATTCTCACTAAGTGGAATGATGGTATTGATAGAAAAAAAACATACAAACAAGATAGAGCAGAAAGTCGAGCTTGTCAGTTTAGCTAAAATAGTAAAGAATAACCAATATTAAATAATTATTTTAAACAGTTTCACGCATTATCCCGCTTAGCGGGGTAGGCATAGAGTACCTAGTGTCAAGATACTTAAGCCTTCTCAACCTGGGAACAAGCAGTCAACGGAGTGTCTTGACACTAAATTGTCTCTGAATTGTCTGTACGGGGACATCGCATTAAAAAAAAATATTTTTAAAACCATTATTGTAACTTACTTTACAAAAATAAAAAAAAAGTCCAAGTATTGTAATCAGATAAACGAAAATCATACATCTTTTGTGTTACGTGTAATACGTCTTTTTTTTAATTTCAGGCATTTATTTCTCATAGCAGGGTAAACAGTAAGTGTGTAGTGTCAAGACACTCCGTACTTCACTTTCCACGGAATTCGAGACATTTCGTGTTGAGTAGTGGTACTCAACACCGCACCTTGTCTTACCAGAGAGAGGAATTGAAAATAATTTTAATATAATCACTCCCCCGAGTGGGAATTAAACCAAGAACCGATCGTATTTACAGTCTGACACTGTCACGACCGACCTCTTTTAAATGCTGTGTTTGAATTAATTTATAACTATAAAGATTTTAATTAGTAGATTTACTGAATAGAAAAAAAGAAATTTTAAATCTAACTCCTCTTACAGATCGAGTAGAGGCCGGTCGTGGTGCAGTGGGCAGCTTCTGTCAGTTAACGCTACACGTTGTGGGTTCGATCCCCCCTTGGAAGAGTGATCATATTTATATTATTTTCACTTCCTCGTTCTTCTTAAGTAAAGTGCGGCGTTGAGTTCCATCACTCAACACGCAATGTCTCGAATTCGGTGGAAAGCGAAGTACGGAGTGTCTTGACACTAGGTACTTTCTGTCTACATACGGGATTAAAATCGTAAAAATTGAATTGTTTTTGGTTTAAGTTATTACAAAGTCTATATAATTATTCATTAAAGAAATATATTTTTTCAGTTTTATTATATTACAGAAAAAAAGACAATTTGAATTATGAAATTAGTTCAAAATTAATTTATAAAAGATATCACATTTATGTTAATCGCATTTAAGACCTTTATAATATACTCGTAACAAGTAGGGAAGAGATTTAGTTATTAAGTTAAAAATATTCTGATGTATAACCTATTTTACTGAAGAGTTTCATCTAGACCGGTTCAGTAGTTTTTGCGTGAAAATGTAACAAACGAACAAAAGAATAGAATTAAAAAAATTTTGTCTACAAAAAGTGTATGTCTATATATCAGCAGTTGACACGTAAAATACGAGTTGCTTTTACTCTACAAAGTGTTTGTATCACTACATCTCGTAGTGATATAGTGATACAAACACGTTGACACGTTACGTTAGCAACGTGTGTCACGTTGACACTTTCAAGACACAGTGGTATGTAACATTCACTTCATTCTTCTTTATTTATTATATTAATAGAACCATTTCTTAAAAACCTTACTCATTTTATCATAATATATGGAAAATAAAACAAATATTTATATATATTAAAACATTTATTTAAACAATTTAAAACACGAAACAGTGCATAATTAAAATACTAATAATTAAATATAATAAAAATTTTTTTTTGAATTATTTAATCCGTTATAACGCCTCCCGTGGCAACCTCTTCCTTTACAGGCTGTGTACTTTCATACACTTCTTCCTCACATCTATAAAAAAAAATAAACAGCTATAGAAAATTTATTAAAATTCCTGCAATTGTTTTTTTTAACATTATTGTTATGATAAAAAAACAATAAGAAAGAAATAAAAATTTTATTTGAAATATAAAAATAACAATTGGGCGGGGACATTTTTTTAATGAAATCTTTACAGTAGACCGTGGTCACGGGTAGACTTCCTATGACCACGGTCTACTGTAGTGTTCAAAATATTGAGTTTTTAAAATATGTGCGATTATTCCTTCAGACAACTATCAACTAGAATGGGGATAACGCTCTATAAAACGGCCCGATGAATAAGAGCACAAAATGTGTAAACAGCCTAATACTATATATATTTTATTATATACAGACTGGATCTGTAATTTTTTTTCATATCTAAGATCTATATTGATATTTAAACGAGTTTTTATGGGAAATAACAAACTTTCTTTGGATAAATCATTTAAATACAAAAATTTTATCATTTGGCCAATATTTGCCACCACACTACCAACAAATCGTCGAATGTTAGTTCATCTGGACAATTTTAAACCTTATTATCATTTAAAGACGGTTGAATTTTTACTGTGCACTGGATACAGCAATAGAATGTTTTATATCTGTTACGCATTGTTCGAAAATAAACCTTAACATACTGGAATAAGGTCGGATTTTATTAAAATTATTTTATGTTATATGTCTGTACGTAATAATAGTTTGTATTTCTTTTAATTTTTACTATTACTGAGTGGTGCCAATTTTTTGAGCCAAGCTTGTATGCGTTCTGTTATCTAGTGAATAGCTGATCGAAGGATTAAACTTTTCTACAAATTTCATTTAAAAAAATGTATTTTACTTACTGTAGAGTAATTTTAAACATATTAATAAGATATTTTTATAGCTTCACACTTTTATCCCGCATATTAGGGTAGGCAGAAAGTATCTAGTGTCAAGACACTCCGTACTTCGTTTTCCCTCAAATTGTGGGAGACATTGCGTGTTGAGAGATGAAACTCAACTTTATCTTACCAGATCGAAGAAGTGGAAATAATTTTTAAATGTAATCACTCCTTCGAGTGGTGATCGAACCCACAATCGCGTTTACACTCAGACGCTGTCCCACTGCGCAACGACCGGCCTCTATTTATTTAAGATAATTTTAAACCAAAAATAAATAATAACAAGTGATACCCCAGAGGAGCAGGTTTGATTCCCGCAACTTTCAAATTATTATAATAGTATTGTATTGTAAAAATATTTTTGTTGTTTTAACCATAGAAATAACACATTAAAAATATATTAAACATCAGCGAGGCCCTTTTATACTCTCCCGCCTTTATTTTTCTTTTAAGTTTTTTTAATCATTTTTTTAATTACGTATGAATAATATTTAAAAAAAATTAAATTAGAAAAAAACACGCTTTATCCCATATAGCAAGATAGTCAGAGACAACCTAATGTCAGGACACTACGTTGACTACTTTCCGATTGAAATCGAGACATTACGTGTAGATAAGCTAACTCTGTAGATAAGCCAACTTTGTCTTACCCAAGCGGAGAAACGAACCTACAACCAATCTGGTTTACAGTCATACCTCAAACATACTAAAATGGTCTCCAATACTCACTTCTCCAATGGGGGACATAGAAAATGTCTCATGTTTCTCGGCATGAACATATCAGCTTGTACTTTACAAACATCTAAGGCGTAATCACGAAACTCTCGAATAATTTCCTCGTCTACCGGCGGACCTATTCCTGGTATTGCGTATACTTGGATTATCTAGCAAATAATACAAAAAATATATAGTTTCAATTATTTAATATACATATATAAGTAAATAAGCAGGAAGTAACTATTGTTAGAACACTCCATATTCCGCTATCCACCGAATTCGAGATATTGCGTGTTAAATGACGCAACTCAACGCTGTTCTTTCTCTTACAAGAGCGAGGAAATATATATAATTTAAATATAATCATTCGCGGGAATCGAACCCACAACCGACCGCTTTTACAGTCACACGGCCCCTATGGTATCTTACTCTCTCTCTCTCTCAATAAACAATGTCACTTAGACTCTTTTGTAGCGGTACTGACTGACTACAATCCTTTGTAAAAAAAAGATCAAATGACTTACTCATTACAAAATATTATTTTTGTATAAATAGTCAATAGACAATCTATAAAGAAAATACATATTTATGTCAACTGAACAAACAACCAACACGAGCAATCTAAATAATTTCAGGCTTCAAATAAAAATAACTTTACACAAATATAAAATGTCATGCTTTTAATATCAAAATTGACTGACTTTCTTACAAACTTCCAACTACCCATTACTATATAATTCCCTTGGGAGTTGAATTTCAAAATATCATTTCTTAATAAACCAATGACACCGGCCAAAAAAATACATCTCCTACATCAATAGCTTACGATCGACTCAGTGAATCAAGGCAAGCTCTTTTATAAATATATACACAACGGAATCAACATCTATGTTCTATTGAAAAATGTATTTAAATCAATCTCTACTAACCTTTTTCTTCTCTATTTGCAGTTATTGAATTTTAATATAGCTTACTGAGAAGTTATAGCTCTAAAAGACCTATGGTTTTCGCGAATTTGACACATTTTAAATGAAATAAGTTACATTTAAAACGGATTAGTCGTGTATATTTTGGTATTCGAAAATACATATTTGACTACACAGGTAGACCGCTGGTGATCACAGAATGGCGTAAAGCGTTCAAAAGATCGTGTTTTGAAAAATATACTTTCAAATATCATAATACCTATATAGTTTAAAATAGTTAAAGCTCTTATACCATACACTAGAGGCACTGGTTCAAATCTCACCACATTCAATTTTCCTTATTTAAAATCATAACCAAACCATAGTAATACAAAATACACTCACATCCGGTATAGGCTCTTCTTCCTCTTCGACTTCTTCAACTTCCGGTACAATGAGGTCCATGTTTTCATCTAGGAAGTTATCAAGGATCTCCCGCACCATTGCAACTTCTTCAGGTTTTGCCTGTTACATTAGTTTAAAATTTTTTAACGCAGCAGGATTCGAATCCGAGTCCCTTGGAAATCGTCAAATTCAAATTTCCTTACAATAAAACAGTAGATGGGGGACTTTATACAAATTTAATAAATTGACATATGCCATGTGAATTATAGAATATTGTAACGCAAAACTGAGATTTTGATAAATGTCATGTCAAAATTAGCAAATTAACGTTTTCGATTTGTATGAATTAAATAATATAGTTTTATTAAGACAAAAAAGAGACACTAAATACACATACATATACAATATTTCCAATAGGGATGATAGGATTTTGATAGCTCACAGCCACAATCTTGGTTATTTAACATTTGACATTTGTATTGTTTTGTGTTCAGTAATGTTTGCCATTTAATCATGAACAAGTTCACGTTACCTTAACGTTTGAGAATTGTTCAAATTTTCTATTAAAATTTGAGAAGTATTGTCTCTACTTAAAGAGCATTTAGTGCTAAATATGGTCGTCATGGTGCACCGTCTGAGCTCGCTATACGTCACATAATCCAAAAACTGTAAAGTGAATATTCTTTGCACGATAGTAGACCACCAACACGACAGCGAACAGGCCGTAGTGAAGAAAATATTGCCGTCGTATCAGCCAGTGTCGAAGAAAATCAAAATGTTTCCGTTCCACGACGTGCACAAGAATTGGGCTTATCCAAAATGACAACCTGGCGAATTTTACGTATGGATCTTGGCCTACATCCATACAAGATTGTGTTGGCACAAGAACTGAAGCCAGCAGACCATCGATTACGTCGTGAATTTGCTGATTGGGCGCTTGAAATGATGAAAGCGGACACCGAATTTCATAGGAAAATCATCTTTTCAGATGAGGCTCACTTTTGGCTCAATGGTTATGTGAACAAACAGAATTGTCGTTACTGGAGTGAGTCAAATCCAAGAGTGGTTCATGAAACACCATTACATCCTGAAATATTGACTGTTTGGTGCGGATTATGGTACGTTGGAATCATTGGCTCGTACTTCTTCAAAAACGACGAAGGCCGTACTGTTACTGTCAATGGCGACCGTTATCGTGACATGTTGAACGATTTTTTTTTCCTGAAGTGTATGAAATCGATGCGGACGACATTTATTTTCAACAAGATGGTGCAACATGCCACACTGCGACCGTCACAATGGATTTATTGCGTGATAAGTTTGTTGAGTCGGTTATTTATTATTTATTTATTTCTCGCAACGTTCCTCACAATTGGCCAGCGATTTAACACCCTTGGACTATTTTTGTGGGGGTATATATCTCAAGTATATGCCAATAAACCAGCTACGATTCAAGACCTTGAACGCAACATTCGAGCGACTATAGCAGCCATACCAGCCGAAATGCTGCACTGAGTCATCGAAAATTGGACCGATAGTATTCACCAGTGCAAAAAAGTCGTGGCGGTCATTTGAACGATATTTTGTTTAAATCATAAATAGCATAAAAAAACCTATCAAATAATGCCATTGAGCACGAAATTCAAACATATATTACATGTTTTATTTCAATTTCAAAACATATTGTTCTTATTGGGAAACCCCATACTTTAGTTACGATAAAAATCGAAACCGTTTTCACTACACTAAAAATTGCCATAATTTGAACATCGTCACTAAGCCAAGTAGAGAATGAAACCACTACCCACCACGCTTATAATCAGACACTGTTTATCTGCTCCACGATGGCTTCAAACAAAGTCTTTAAATGTATAAAAAAATATATCAAATTGAGTCGATACTACTTATTCGCGTCCATAATCTACAGAAATTAAAATTTTAATTTAATAATAATTTTAGAATTCTAAGTTACCTTCTTCCTCTTCAGATCAGGATCTGGCAGGATAGCTATCTGTTCGTTGATATAGTCCATGATTTCCTTTTCTATGTTATCCACAATAAACTCTCCGCTCGTTGTCGACATTTGCCGACCAGCTACCATTCCTGCAGCAACATTGAGGAGTGTATTAAGATATATTTATACAGAGTGTTTGGAATACAGAGCCTTTCAAAAAGATTGTACAAACAATATGACACTAGATCCTCTACGGTAGAATGCGAAATATTAAAAGTGCATGTTGATTTAAAATTGGCTTATGTATTATTTGTCTAACTTGGGAATTGATATATATTAATTAAATAGCCAAATCGTGGCGTTAATTTCAGTCATCAAGCAATATCTCTAATTAAGGCGGAAAGTTTTAAGGCACAGTGTCTCGATATATAATTATCTTTACACGAGATTAGTTATGAATTCTAATTTAACATCAGTTTCTTCTCCAGGTTTCACCAAACCATATAAACCATATAAACCACTTGTCTTACCAAACCCGAGGACCTGTACGTTCAACATTTATATATGATATATTGATTTTTATAAATATTCTACTGAGATTCGAACAGACAACTATCATTTACAATTATTAAACTATACACTAGAACCAACAAAATAAAACGTTAAACTCTAACCAAGATCATAATTAGCCGACTTAAACTTATCCACAATCGCCGCTATATCATCAAAAGTTTGCTCCAAATCGATACGGCGTTCTTCTCTAGACTCGTAACACTAATAGTGAATAGAATATATCTTAGAATTTAAAAAACAATTAAACGTATAAAAACTTAAATACTTATTATAAAATAAAAATCATGGAGTGTATCCTTTATGTAGAAGATCAAGATAAACATGAATTAAAATAGAAAAATTCTTCGAAAAATCCTCCATGTTTGTACAAGCATTATTTACATTTATAACATGAACTCAACGTCTTTGCCATAACGTCCAGAATACGAAGAAAATAATAGTATATTCAAAGAAAATATAGCACATTCAGTTTAATTTAATTTCTAAACTAAATTGCATAATAGATCAAATTTTTAGACTTTTTAGTATTATTCGAGAGAATGGAGCGTCATTGGTAAGGTCCCTTGGTATTTTTTTGGCCTCGTCCACAGTCATTATTGTCTCCTAAGCTCTCCTAACGCCAGACCTGGCTTCATAGATTATATTTTTGCCTTTAGACTGCCCTTTACCCAAATAGGATTAGTATGTAGTATAGAGAGAGTAGGAGAGCATTAAGAAACAAAATCAGGAAACCATAGGAACGGGGAATAACTAGATGTTGTGTGTTATAATAAACAAAATAAGCCAAGTCTATATATGATATATAACATGATATTAATACTTTTTCAACAAATGCTCTAATCTTTTCAGCATCAGTTTCCTTGTCTTCTTCTTTCTCTTCTTCTTTGACAAATTCGTCTTCTTTATAAATTTCTGATGGTTTCACACTCTCTGCTATTATCTCACTTTTAGACGCGCCTAAAGTAATTTTTAATAAAAATAGACTAAACTAACCTGATGATAATAATGTTAGAATAGAAAAGCTTCTGATTTTAAACTTGGCTGTGGGTTCGATACACACTCGAGGAAATGCATATATATATACATATATATATATATATATATATATATATATATATATATATATATATATATATATATATATATATATATATATGTATATATATTCCTTCACTCTGGTAATATGCAATGGTGGAGAGTGCAGACACTAGGTTTATGTTCAGCTGGTATCCAACAAGCCTGCTATAATTATTTTAATGTCATGTCAGAAGCTTATAATATTTGTATAACTTCCGTCATTCTTCATTTTGAACTATCGGTTAATTATTTTACTATAAAGGTTAAACCCCTTGAATTTATGTTCATTAATATTTCTTAAGGAATATATAAAAGGGTAAGCTTTACATCCTATGATTACATACAGGACAAAAATCTAACCTTAATTCAATATAAGATTATCTCCTCGATTTGGTTAGACAAAACGCGGCGTTGTGTTACGCATACCCACATACGATTCTATGTTATAACAATATGTCCCTTAACACTACATAGTCTATACTCGCCCTATAAAAATATATATAAATTTATGTAACCAAATATCTGGTACGGTATCTCATTATCATCTTCATCTGTCACAATAATTTCTATTTCCTTCTTCTGTTCTATTTTCACTTCTTTTTGTTTTTTCGCGCCTAAATTTCAAAGAAACAATGTTGAGAATAGTTTGAAAATATTATTAAATAATAATATTTTTTTAGCTTCATCCCGTAAGCGGGGTAGTTAGACAGAACGGAACTAAACGCTATGAACCCTGCATATTTCTTTAATATTAAAAAATAAAATATTTACGTATTTAATACGGTACGCAATCTTCTACATTTACAGGGTTTTTTTTGGATTTCGTCTGTTTAACGGTTTTAGGTTATACGCAAACAAACAGACATACTGAATATTTTTGAAAATATAATATACTATAAAATATTATAATAATAAAGTTCATCGTGGCGCAGTGGAACCGTCTTGGCCGTAACTGCCATCGGTTGTGGATTCAGTCCCCGATCGAAGGTCTATTTTATATAATATTTAAATTATTATACATTTTTCACTCTAGTAAGACAAAGTGCGGCGTTCAGCTATGCCACTCAACATACAAAGTCTCTCAAGACAAGACTACTCTTTCTGTGCAGAAAAATATTAGTAGTGGTGCAGTACAACTTTTTACTGTAAACGCGATTGGTTGTGGGTTCGATTCGCACTCGGAAGAATTTATTATAATTAACATTTATTTTCATTCGGCCCGCTCCGCTCTGGTCTTAAGACAAAGCGCGGCGTTGAGTTTGCCACAGGCAATGTCTCGAATTTAGGTGGAAAGCCGACAACGGAATGTCTTGACAATGGGTTGTATCTAACTGCAAATATGAGAAGCTGAAAAAAACTATAAAGTTATAATAAACAATTATTGTAGTTACATTGTAATTAACGTGTATGAGTGCGTTAGTTCGGTTAATAATAATACTAAAAAAAATACGTACTCTCAGGTATTTCTTCCTTTGACGGTAGCCTGTCCACGCTCATTTCTTTCAGTTTTTTCTAAAAAAAAAACAATTAGAGACATAATTAAACTGAAATGGTTATATATAGCTACAATACATACACATATACATACATACATACATACATATATACATACATACATACATACATATATACATACATACATACATACATATATACATACATACAGGTATATTTATTCATTATTTAAGATTCTTGATTCTTCCGCTGACATTCTTGTGCCAGCCTTAAATCCATAATCTTTGCATTTTTAAAACTTTTAGACATAAATTTTACTTCTATCATATTGAGACATCGCTCACGTTTCATACATATATATACAATAAGGAAAAAATAACCTCAATATTATTATAATATGCTTGAAAATACAGTAGATTTTAGTGAACATTACAAAAGGTGAAAAGAAAGAACTAACGTTAACTTCTTCACTTGGAGCAGCTCTGCCTGTAAATATATTTCACTTTAAGAATATTTAAATTAAATATTGAGAATATATATATATATATATATATATATATATATATATATATATATATATATATATATATATATATATATATATATTAAACAACAACAACACTCCGTTCTCCGTTTACTCTCTACTTACTACTAATGTATTGCAACCAACCAATCTATCGACTAAATTATATATAAATATATAAGGATATGAAGTGTCGTTTATTGCACATATGTCTTTTCTTCTCCAGTGAAAATTTACTTGAATCCAATATTTTTCATATTAATAGATGAAATTAATAAAATAAACATAACACACACACACACACTACAATGTGTTTGACGCACACATTTGTATAAAGTGACAAATACGTTACTTAGGCAACGCATATTTTACTCATATTAATACCAACAATATTATTTACTATACACAGGCACATGAATAACCTTTTCTCTCCCTCATATAATTCTCCCTTTCAATCTCTCCGGCCCTCTCTACGGAGGGAGAGCGTTCAATTCTGCCTATCACTGGCATGTTCAGCTTATCGCTGAGCCTGGCGGACTGTGACACCACGTCGTTTGTCAGATTTAGTTTCTGTAAATTGTCATCTTGCCAGAACTCTTCTGTGGACGACTAGAAGGTATTCTTGTTTTTAATTTGCTAGTATCATTATATAACAGCTTCAATCTTTAACACCTGATAACTGAATAGTCAGAGAGAGCCTAGTGTCAAGCGTTGATCAACCGTTGTGAGCGTGATGGGGATGTCAACAACACTAATGGCATACTTTGGTTCGCAGGCAACTTCACAATGTGTTGTGTAACTTCAAACACCATGAAGTTGGATGAAGCTGATGACATCAATGAAAGTTAACAAAGAATTTCATTACAAGTATTTAGTTGACTTTGCGCATGTGTGACTACAATCGTTTTTGGAGAGCTGGATTCGCCGCTGCCTAGTGTTAAGATATTGCGTATTAGGTGGCGTAACTCAACGCCACGCTCTGTCTTAAAGATAGTTTTATACATGTTAAAAGTCAAAATACGAAGGAGCAATGGAGATGGACTATTGTAATTACAAAATTGACAAATAAATACCTGTAAAATGGGGTGCTTTTTACGAACATCGTAGAGAATGAAGTGTTAAAAATTTAACACAGTTAACATTTACAATGAGAAAAAATTACAGAAAGCCAATATTGTACACAAAAATACACAAAAAAATATATGAGACTCGGCTACTGTGTGTTTGAAATACATATTTACATAACGTGTATTTTACACATAGACAGGTGTACTAGTACTTTGTATTTATAAACACTAACACCAGTTAGTGTTTAAAATGTGTTATATTATAATTTATTTTAGTGGAGGCCATCGCGGCGAAGCGGGACATAGTTTAAATGTCAACTCGATCGGTTGCGGGTTCGATTCCCACACGGATTATTAGAATTTATTTTAATTTATCTGCTCTGCGTGGCATTTCGTTAGTCATTCAACACGCAATGTTTCGATTTCCGGCGGACAGCAGTCAACGGAGTGTTTTGACATTAGGTTGATGTCTCCGACCAGTTTGCCATGCGGGATAAAGCGTGAAGCTGCATTTTTTTATCTGGAACTTACCTCTAAATCTACTTTTTCTTCGATCACTGACGCTTCTTCTTCTTCAACGGTAGATTCAGACTTAACAGGTGCATGACCTAAAGAATAAACTATAGTTAAACTATACAAATATATAAAATTGGAGTGTCTGTTTGTAACATTAAAATAATTTTTACTAAATGCATATTAATGTACACATGGTACATATAACAAGGCCGGTCGTCGTTGAGTGGGACAGCGTCTGACTGTAACACGATCGGTTGTGGGTTCGATGCCCACTCGGGGGAGCGATTATATTTAAATTATTTTCACTTCCTCGCTCTGGTAAGACAAAGTGCGGCGTTGAGTTCCACCACTCAAAACGCAATGTCTCGAATTCGGTGGAAAGCGAAGTACGGAGTGTCTTGACACTAGGTACTTTCTGTCTAGCCTGCTACGCGGGATAAAGGTGTGAAGCTAAAAAAAAAAGATTTTTAAAAATTACGATTTTTGTCTGTCTGTTTGTTCCGGCTAATCTCTGGAAAGGCTGGGCCGATTTTAACTGGAAGTTCACTGGTAGATAGCTGATATTATAAGGAGTAACTTAGGTTACTTGTTTTAGAATTATATAGTAAAAAATAAGAGATGTTAGTATCCGCACGGAGAAAGTCGCGGGCACAGCTCGTTTTTGATAAATTTAAGTGGGTATTTTTGATATTCAAAATATATTATATTATGCTTTAAATAACATTGGAAGTAAGTATACAAATTTGAACAAGTAGATGTAGCTAAACAAGAACCTACCTGTAGGCGCAGGTTCGAATACGTTATAGTAATAAATAAATATAAATATTTTCCTTAGCTCAAAAATAGGAATGACATTTTAAAATTATTTCCCCAAATGTGTATTGGACCCCAACCACCGTTTACAGCCGTACCGTTTACAGTTTATTTTATAATTCTAAAACAATGTTTCCAAAGTTATTCGTTATTACATCAGCTATACGTCTGTAAAAGTTTCATTAAAATTGATCCAGCACTTACAAAGATTAACCGGAACAAACAGACGGATAGACAAAAATTATAAAAAAATTATTTTGTTTTATATCCCGTTTATACGTATATATAAACACTTAGTGAAAAGCGATTATTTTAATATTATTCACTTCAATATCTTTTGTTTTTCTATATATAATTTTGTATATACAGACATACAATATCAAAAGCATACCTTCTCTAAATCCATTAATGTATTTAACATCAAACGAGGCGTCTATTTCAGCCAGGAGCTGGTACATAGAGAGAAAATCGTCGACAGGTATGGCGGCTGATCCACCATCAGGCTCCTTCGTCAGAGTTTCACAGAGGAGTATCATAGTGTGGGTGAGAGTCTGGAAGATACAATTATTAATGTATCTATTGTACATATAAAATAAATCTGTAAAAACGTAAGTTCTGAGAAAATCCGGCCTGTCATGGCGCAGTGGAATAGCGTCTAACTGTAAATCGCGATCGCTTTCGGATATTTCACACATATTTAAATTATTTATTTTTCCACGCTCTTGTAAAACAAAGCGCAGCGTTGAGTTCCGTTAATATATATGAAACGTCTCGTATTCTTTGGAAAACGGAGTACGGAGTGTCTTGATTACTTCCTGTCTAAAAGCCTATAAATAACCCTAAAATTGTCAGTCGGTCTGTTCAAGCATCACTCAAAAACTACTGGTTCAATTACGATGAAACTTATTATACTTAAACATCTTGTGTACTTTTCATCCCAGAAAAGTACATACAATGAAAAACAAACTTAATGTTGCGGCCCGATCCTTAGATATCATTAGTGTACAAAGCGCAAATAATAAGTTTGCCGTATGCCACATCATCAACAGTGGAGGAGTTCACTAATTTTACACTGTATTTGTTGGGTTTAAAGTCTAATTTGGCTTGAGCCGTTCAATGTTACGTGACGTACATTTTTGTTTCTATTATTTTTTTACAGGATTGCCGAAAAAGTAAGGTTATGTTTATACCGCGTTTGTAAGTATGTATGTATGTTCATTTTTTTGTTCCCTTGTAACTGCTGAACCCGTAAACCGATTTTGACAATTGATACGTCGTTATATCCGTATTAAGGACGCGAACCTTACTACTATTTACTATTTTTAAAGTGTTATTCCACACTTAGGATTAGAAAACATTTTTGAAAAACGTATAAAAATTTGAACGTAGTGGGATTCGAACCCGCGCCTCTTGGATACCGTCCAAGCGCTCTGACCGCTAAGCCATGCGTTCTACTACCAGCTGCGTCGAAATTCTTATACGTTTTTGTTACAACTTATTTATGTTGTTAGCATCTCTGTAGTAATAATGTAATAACAAAAACGTATAAGAATTTCGACGCAGCTGGTAGTAGAACGCATGGCTTAGCGGTCAGAGCGCTTTGACGGTATCCAAGAGGCGCGGGTTCGAATCCCGCTGCGTTCAAATTTTTATACGTTTTTTCAAAAATGTTTTCTAACCTTACTACTATAAACTGTTGAAAAAAGTTTTTAATAGTTAATTAATGAACAATTAATTAATGAAAATTTTAACTATTTTTATTACAATAAGTACAGCTTAGAGTAGTCAGTTATTACCTTTATTTTTATATAAGTTGCAATACACACCGTAATAGTAAAGATTTTAATTTTAAAGTAGGTTAGTAGGTGAGCTATTGCTTATATTTATTATTCGTCTTATAATTCAATAAAATTATAAATATTTGCTGTCTTTAATTAAAAATGGAGAACGAGGGCATATGACACATCGAAATAGTAATAAAAGTTCACGCGGGCGAAACCGTGAACACATTTGGAACCTGGTGTCATATGTAGATGAGTAAAGTCACATGTGGACCATTGTGGACCCGACCATACGTGGACGGGTGAAATCACATGTAGACTATGAAATAGTAGTAAAAGTTCAAGCGGGCGAAGCCGAGAAAAGGCTTATAATATATTTCATCGAAAATAGAAGTGCACTTAATGTTGTGTTCCTCGACAAAGGATGTGTTATAACGATTATAATCCTTACCGAAAAAAATATTTTCTCGATACTTATTAAGAATATCTTTATAAAATTTATACTGAAGATAGCAACCTGGAAAGCAGTACAGTACAGCTATATTAAATTTTTCCATAATTTTTACAATATTTTTTGCAATATAAAAAACAGGCTATAATCAACTTCTCAATAGACACATATTGAAAAATCTACTACATTCATTTATTACTTACCTAACTACTACATTTAAAAGTAGAAAGAAAAAAATTTAAAGGAACACAGTTAAAATAATAAAACCAAGTATATATATATATACACGTAGTGTATAATAACGATTTCATATTTTTTGTTAATTATTAAGACCATCGTGGCTCAGTGGGTCAACTGATTGGTTAGATTTCCACTCGGAGAAACGAAATGTCTAAAATGTATTTTTATTTCTCTGTACTGGTACTAAGAGCGTGGTGTAGAGTTCGCCACTCAACATACAATGTTTCGGTTTCGGGCGGAACATTCAACGGAGTGTTTTAACGCTAGGTCGCCTTTGACTACCCTGCTATGCGGAATCTAAAATGCTGCTAATTAGTATCTACTCTCCTCTCAGATTTTATCAGTTAATTATAACTTATATAGAACTAATTTTGATTTAGAATCTCAATATAATATTTTGACAGTCAATAACGTATGTTACGGATATCATTATACGTCATTAGGCCGTACGAGTTTCAAATTAGTTTAATATAGTCTGGGTACCGTAATCTTAATAGTAAGTTAACAGTTTTATTAAACTTTTGTTTAGCTCTTAGTATTTCTGTTAGAGATCATTACATAATATAAAACGAAGCCATGTAAGGGATTTTAACATTATTGTCATTAATACACATTGTGACATATAAGGAAAATTAAATTTAGAAGAGTAAAATTATAAAAAAGTCTCTGATCTAATAGAGAACGAGGGACAAGAGATAAGAGGCGGGTGCAAGAACCAAATAGTTATAAACGGCAGCAAATATAACCGGATAATAAAAGATTAGAAAAGTCAATTCTGTACATGAAATATTTATGAATAATTAAAAAAATGTTTGTGATTTAAGTTAGAACTCCAAAAAAATAAATGGCTATAATAAAATCTTTTCGCAAACAATCAATTGCGTTTGCAGTCCGGCGCTCTGTGTTTGGTTCCACTGCAAGACGACTGGCGTGTGGGCAAGTGAACTCATATGTGAACTCTTGAAATCGACTGTGAACACATAATGTCATATGCGCATCAGTAAAATGACATGAGGACTATGATGTCATATATAGACGATTAAAATTACATGTGCAACCTGGTGTCATATGTAGATGAGTAAAGTCAAATATGGACCATGGTGTCATATGTGGATGGGAGAAATCACATATAGACTATGGAATCATTTGTGGATGAGTAACATTCCATGGACCATGGTGTCATGTGTAAACGAGAAAAAACACATGTGGACCATGGTGTCATATGAAGATAAGTGAATCTCATGTGGAACTTGGTATCATATGTAGATGGGTGAAATCACATGTGGACCATGGTGTCATATGTGGACGAGTAAAATCATATGTGGGCCAAGATGTCATATGTGGATGAGTAGAATTACATGTGGACCGTGGTGTCATATATGGATCAATAAAATCACATGTGGACCATTATGTCATATGTGGATGAGTAAAATCACATGTGGACTATGGTCTCATATGTGGATGAGTAAAATCATATGTGGACCATGTTGTCATATGTGGATAAGTAAAATCACATGTGGACCGTGGTGTCATATGTGGATGAGTAAAATCACATGTGGACCATATTGTCATATGTGGATGAGTAAAATCACATGTGGATCATAATGTCACATGTGGACGAGAAAAATCATATGTGGGCCACGATGTCATATGTGGATGAGTAAATCCATATGTGGACCGTGATGTCATATGTAGATGAGTAAAATCACATGTGGACCATGTTGTCATATGTGGATGCTGAAAATCACATGTGGACCACGCTGTCATATGTGGTTGAGTAAAATTGCATGTGGACCATAGTGTCATATGTGGACGACAAAAATCATATGTGGGCCACGATGTCATATGTGGATGCGAAAATCCATATGTGGACCGTGATGTCATATGTGGATGCGTAAAATCACATGTGGACCATGTTGTCATATGTGGATGAGTAAAATCACATGTGGGCCGTGGTGTCTCATGTAGATGGATGAAATCATATGTGGACCATGCTGTCATATGTGGACGAGTCAAATCGCATGTGGACCATAGTGTCATACATGGACGAGAAAAATCATGTGGGCCAAGATGTCATATGTGGATGAGTATAATCACATGTGGACCATGGTGTCATATGTGGATCAGTAAAACCACATGTAGACCGTGGTGTCATATGTGGATGAGTAAAATCACATGTGGACCATGGTGTCATATGTGGATCAGTAAAATCACATGTGAACCATGGTGTGATATGTAGATGGGTGAAATTAGACCGTGGTACCGTATATGGGTGATGGAAATCACATGTGGATGATGATGCTAAAGTGGATGTATGAAATCATATATCTATACAACCTGTTAAAGATAACATGAAATTTGAAGGTAGAACATGTTCCTTAAAAACAGTTTTTACGACAGGGTGAGGTTATAAATCTCCAAGGACTCTCTCATATGAAGTATGCGAGATGTATATAAAGTTTAATAAACGTTGTTCATATAAAGTATTACAAATTTTGGCAAAGTCGGTGATTCAAGCAAGAATTGTGAATTAGAAGTCATAGTGAGTTTCTTTGCATGCATTCTTTTACATGCACGCGTGCTTCAATTTTCTCTATGACTATCTATGATAAAACTCACTATGACTTCAATTTTCGCAATTGTGCAGTGTTTGAAAACGGACGTGTTTCGGATCGTATCTTAATCTGTTTATAATATATCTTATAAAATCAATTGAAATTACACTTTAGTATCACGAAAATACTATTAAGAAGGAAACAAATGCTTATCATGATTAAGTCACCGTGTAACACACATGATAACGTCCTGAAGTTATACGAGGCAGCGGAACGATAAGTTACGCTGCGCAACTCTAAGCTACCAGAGACGGACTGTGATTGCAAGAAAGAATTAATGAAATATCGAAATGAAATAATAATAATGATATTCGATTTTACTAACGTATCAAAAGAACATTTGTTGGCTATGAGGAAGGATAGATCTCATATCAAAAATCAGACTAATGAAATCTAATATTCTACTGAATATCTCGCTAAAGAACATTTCATTTCCAAGGCGTTTTATCATTTATAAAATCTTTAATTAGGTAATAACCTTTAACACACAAACGTCTTTTCACAGCTTTTTTAAATTGTGATATAGAAAAATCTTAGACGTTTCTTAGGATCCTGTTGTAAAAGCGTATACACTGTCCCACGAATGAAATATAGACTCGATGCAATCTAGTCACAGGGGTAATCAGTTTATGCTTATTTCTAGTAGTAATATTATGTGTGTATTTTTCTTAACATACATGACATTAGCAAATATGTATTGAGAACCAATAGTCCATATATTAATTTCTTTAAATTTTATTCTCAATGAATCTTTCCAGGCTAAGTTATACATTGCAAGAATAGCTCGCTTTTGCAGAACAAAGATCGAGTTAATTACGGCTGCATTACCCCAAATTAAAACGCCATAGGACGTAATACAACGAAAGTAGCTAGAATAAACAAGGTGAGCCGAGTCTGTTAATGATCTAATTTTCTTAACCGCGAAAGTTGCTGAGTTAAGTCTATTCGCAAGTCTATTGATATCGAGAAATACCTTAGAATCCACCGTTTCATTAAGAGTATATTGGCTTGAACAACTTTTGTGTTCGGTGTTCTAAAAATTACACATTTCGTTTTTTTATTGTTCAATAATAAATTATTAGCACTGAACCATTGTACTATTTTCGAGAGAGCATTGTTTACATCGTCAAATACGTTTTGTCGTCTTCTCATTTAAAAAGTTAATGAATTATCGTCAGCAAGCAATACTATCTCATGGCTCTTTCCAACTGGATACGGTAAGTCGTTCATTAAATACGTATATTAAAAAGAGGAAAGGATCAAGAATAGACCCCAGTGGGATCCCGATACTGACTAACGACTACGAAATTTCTTGCCATTTACACCAAGCATCTGAATCCTGTTAGTTAAATAAGAGGCCAGAAGAACGAGTGCACGTCTTCTTATGCCGTAATGGTGTAGCTTCTTAATCAAAGTGGAGTCCTGAACGCAATCAAATGCCTTGGCAACATCCTCCAATTCCTTCCAGGCCTTATAAATACTGTGTTGTATGGTGGTGGTGGAACGGCCGTTAGTGAAGCCATACTGTTTATTATGCATAAGAAATATCATTCATGAAGTTTAAGATGAATTCGAACGTGAAAAGAATGTGATTATAGCGGGATTAGAGAGCTACATTCAGAAAAGCGCGAAGATAGATACACCCATGACAAAAATGAAGTTTTATCAGTTGTTGGCTCCATCTGTTAAGATATTGCATAGCCAAAGTATTTAATAGTATTAGGGAAATATAAGCCCAATATGTTTCGACTCAAAAAATACACTTAAACTAATATTACGTGAAAAGCACAATACGGCTAATAAAACCATTAAAATATATACTAACAAAACACTCAGATATCCTAAATTCCTGTTAAACATCACAATAATACAATTTTTACCATAGGTAGGCATAAATTCAGTAAAAACTTATCATCATTTGCTCGTTGCATTAAGGGCAATACTCAGGCCCTCATTATTTATATTCTACATAAATAATATAAGTTAATTATCAATTTACGGCGAGCTAAACTTTATGTAGATGACACGTGCATTCTTTACTTCGACCCCTCCTTACAAATTATAGCTAAGCAAGCCCAGGAAGACCTTAATATATTACACAGATGGTTTCAATATAATCTATTAACAAGACAAAAATAAAAAATATAAACTTGTTGTAAATCGTGTAACCTAATACTGAAAAATATCTTGGTCTGACTTTAAATAGTGGTCTTACAAGGATACTACGTATTAAAAATATCAAATCCAAATTATCTTCCCATCTTGGTTCATTATAGGGTATCTATCGATGTCTTCCTTGTCATGTATGTTATATGATATATTACTCACTAGTCGAATCTAATTTGATATACCTAATAGAAATTTGGGGTCCTACTTCGGAAAGTGATCTAAAAAACTTGCAAAGCGCTCAAAATAAAATAATAAAACTCCTTTTCAACTTTAAGCTATTAACAGCCACTAACGAAACCTATAAAAAATGAAATTCTTAAATATAACTTTGCTATATCGGTATAATACATGTATTTTTATTCGTAACATTTTAGAAAATAATTTAGAAGCCGACTTATCTTTTCTAACGAATGAGCTGAAAGGAAATATACCTCTTTGTAGTGCAAAGAATTTATATTTACCTAAGACACGAACCATGTAAAAAGACATCTATTATTTATGGGGCACAAATGTACAACAAATTACCTCAACACTCAAAAACATCTCAAAACTTAAATAAATTTAAAACCTTGTTTAAAAATTTTTTTGATAAAAAATTGAATCCGACCCTGTGAAGTGTATTCTCAAATTCTCATTTAACTGTGATCGTTTCGATGAGATAGTAATAACTGCATTTAAACTACTTAAAGATACCCACTGCACTCCACATGTTACTACTTCATTATAATATAAAAATTATTTATTTCTCTATTTATATTACCCCTTACAATATTTAGGATTATTTAATTTAAAAATATGTATTCCCATGCAGTGAAATTGTAAATATCTTTTGGGATGAATAAATTTCTTTGACCATAGTGAGTACACAGGGAAGCTGCGGACGGGCTGCTGGGCTGGGCTGAACTATATACCAGTAAAAAAATTATATGTACCTACAATATACTATATTTACGATAAAATATTTAGTATGATGATAAAAAGCTAATAAAATATGAATTTATATTTTTTAATTCGAGCCCATACATACGCGTTTTAGCTCATTTTTTATTCCGCATAGCAGGGTAGACAAAAAATACCTAGTGTCAAGACACTCCGTAATTCGCTTTCCACCGAATTCGAAATATTGCCTGGTGAGTGGTGGAACTCAACGCTGCACTTTATCTTACCAGAGCGAGAAAGTAGGCGATAGAACCTACAACCGATCTCGTTTACATCTTCATCCGCCTCTCATACGCGTTTATAATCATAATAATCAAATATTTTTCTTTAGTTAATTTATGTGGAACCCAAACAATTTGCTTCAGCACAAACCCAAGCGGCTTAATGTAATCTGCGGCAGATTTATGATGCATGCCAGACTTCTGTAATTTCTCGATTTCTTAAATTTTCCAACTTGGATCGCAAAACATCATTATCGATCTTGGTTGAGTTAAGCGGTTGGCTAGGCCATAGGTTATGGGTTCGATTCCCCTTTCGCAGGAATGATGATATTTAAATTTATCTTAATTTCTCTGCTCTGCTAAGACTTGCACTGTACGTAATGTTTCAATTTCTGGCGGGAAACAGTCAATGAAGTGTCTTAACACTAGGTAATCTCTGTCTACCCCGCTATGCGGAATAAAGCGAGGAATTCAAATAATTTTGTTTGAAATAATAAAGAAAATTCTTCATTTTTGAAATTAAAATAAATTACCACTTACCTTAGTTAACAATCCAGCGGCAACAGCAATAAAATGAAGAAAAGGCACTGTCTCCTGTCTCATATAAACCTCGCAATAGCAGAAAATCCTGGTCAGCTCATGGGGATCCAAACAAAACCCATGCCATGCAGATCGGACAAGGGATAGAGGGATGTCCGATGGACTGGATAACTGAAAAAAACGGGATAAATATGTATCTGAAATTATATAGTGTAGCCTAAAAATATGTATGACAGAACTTGAGATATTTAAAAATAAAATAGCTTCAAGGCTTAACCTGCATAGGATGGTAGTCAGAGACAACCTAGAGTCAAGAACCTTCGTTGACTGCTTGCCGATAGTAATCGAGACATTGCGTGCAGAGTGGCGCTCAATACCGCGCTTTTAACTTAGTATTTAAGAGTACTAAATGCAAATTTAGGAATGATTTAGAATGAAAAAGCTGAGTACGTTGTTTTTGCACGCAAGAAACATTTGAAAGTGACTTATTGAGTTGCCAGTAATTGGATTATCTATTTTTTAATATAAAAAAATCTAAGTATAGACTGACGTAGATTGTAATTGTCAATATAAGAAGTTGTAAGACTCTTAATAGTTTTAAGACCCCGGTGAAAGCACAATACTTAACTGAATAATGCCATATATACTATTTTTCATTTAAACTGTGTATTCATGTGTATTTTTAGATGTATGTATCTCTGTATGTGTGTGTATTTGTGTTTTATATATATATATATATATATATATATATATATATATATATATATATATATAACTATTTATTTATATATTTACGTAATAAGATCTTTGATTTTCGCGATTTTTATGCAATTTAAATGAAACTATTTAACCGGATTAATCGCGTATATTTTGGTATTCGAAAATACATTTTTGGACACCTGACGTTTCGAACACTTTACAGTAGTCCATGTACCAGGTAGCTACCTGTGACCACGGACTACTGTAAAGTGTTCGAAATGTCAGGTGTCCAAAAATGTATTTTCGAATATCAAAATATACGCGATTAATCCGGTTAAATAGATTCATTTAAAATAAATATTTACGTATATGTAAAGCAAGTACACCGCCTTCCGATTTGGTTTGTCCTACACCTTAAAGTTGCCTGGCAGAGATCGCTCATAGCGATAAGGCCGCCTACTGTACGCTTTTATTTTAATATGTTTTTTTTTTCTTTGTTCTTTTTATGTGTGTGGTGTGCAGAAAAGTGTTATTATTATTAATAATATTATTATATATAGGCTTTTTAATCAGTAACCAAGTAGATACAATATAATGTTTGTATTGCTGTATTGTTTGTTATTGTATTTTCAGTATGTACGCGATTTGGTCTTCGTCTATTTGCAAAAATTTCCTTACTAATCGACGTGTGTTTAGAATTGCTGCTCGCTGTAATGTAATGTAACATATGTAGGCTGTGGTGAAGGTGTTTTGGTATAACGCCAGTAGTAGAGAGAACTATAGGTACCATAAATACTATTTTCTGTTTCTAAATTCTTGTTAATACTTCTTTTAGCTCTTTATATTTATTTATCTTTTCGGTTATTGTTTTTTGGAGGTTATGAGTATTAGGTACGGCAATATCTATTAGGTAAGTAATTTTATCTGTTTTATTTTGTAATATTATGTCTGGTCTGTTAAAATGTACAGTTCGATCGGTAAGAACAGCCTGGTCGTAAAATATTTTGTGGGTTGAACTTTCTAATATGGTTTCAGGGGTATACTTATAGTATGGGGTATTATTATTCTCAACAAGTTTATATTTGTATGCAAGTTGTTGATTTATGATATTACTAATTTGGTTGTGCCTGTGTGTGGAGTCTGAATGCGTGAGATTGGAACAAGCGCCCGTTATATGTTGAATGGTTTCCGGCTGGTTGTGACATTTGCGACATTTATCATTTGTGACTTTGGTATCTTTAATTATATATTTCCTGTAATTTCTTGTGTTTATTATTTGGTCTTGAATGGCTATTATGAATCCTTCAGTTTCAGGGAATAAGCTCCCAACTTTAAGCCACATATTTGAACTTTTACTTTTCCAGTAATCTATTTGTTGGTTTTGTGGATCTGTTGTGGGGTTGATGTATACGTCAATTTCTTCTAAATTTAAAGGAGTATAATTGTAGTCATTTTCTTTTATTGTTCTATGTATTATGCTATTATTTGATTTGCTAATAAAAATATATATTTTATTTAGCTTCACGCTTTTATCCCGCATAGCAGGGTAGACAGAAAGTACCCAGTGTCAACACACTCTGTACTTCGCTTTCCACAGAATTCGAGCCCCGAGTGGGAATCGAACCTACTACCGATCGCGTTTACAGTCAGACGCTGTCCCACTGCGCCACGACCGGCTTCAAAAAAAGACTATTAATTTGATTTTGCCATAGAGTGGTAATATTTATTAGACCCCTTCCGCCACTTGATCTCTTAATAGTTAGCCTTTCTATTGCAGATTTGGGGTGATGATAATTATGCTTTGTTAATATGGTACGTATAAGTCTTTCTAAACTCCCTATGTCTGTTTTAGACCATTTTATAATTCCAAACGAGTATGTTAGGATTGGGATTGTATTAATTGCTTTTATGAGATGTTTTCCGGATAGTTGAGTTATATAAATAGCGTATACTCTTTTTTTAAATTCCGTAGCTAAATTTTTTTTCGTATTTGTATGATCTAAACTTTTTAGTTTATTATATCTTAAATACCTATAAATATCGTTCGGTTCAAGAGCTGTAATGATATTCTGATCGTTGATAGAATAATTACCTTGTTGAATTTTGTCTTTAATTATATGGAGAGTTTTACACTTGTCTAGTCCAAATTGCATTTGTATGTCGTTGCTAAATTGTGCAGTTATGTCGATTAGCTTTTTCATATCTCTGGAGTTAAGGCGAGACAAAACCATAACGGACCCAGGGAATCCCCTTGATAGATTCCTTTTTTAAATAAAAATATGTCTGGTTCTTACGGTGGTACTATTATAATTAAGCTGCAAAGAGGTTTTCCATAGTGACATTATATTAGTTAAAAAATCAATAACAGTTGGATTTATTTTATATATTTTCAGTATTTCTATTAACCAGGTGTGGGGTATGCTGTCAAAAGTTTTTGGTAATCAATGTAAGTGCAGTGTAAATTTCTATATTTTTTATAGCATGCTTATAAATTATATAATCTATAATGAGTTGTTCCTTGCATCTCATATGGCCCCGTCTGCACCCCTTTTGTTTTTCCGCTATGATATTATGTTGTTCTATATGAGAGATAATTTTACATGTGTTAATTGAAGTTAAAATTTTATAAATTGTGGGTATAATGTTATAGGTCTATATTGTGCAGGGTTTGAAGAAAATTTGCTTTTTGGTATCATGTAAGTAATTCCAGTCGTCAAAAACTTGGGTATATTTTGCTTTTTTAAAATAATTTCAGTTAAACTCTTTGCTATTGCTCCATGAAATATCGTCAATTTCTTGAACCAGAAGTTATGTACTTTATCCACGCCGGGTGATTTCCAACTATGTATGTTTTTTTATAGTTTTCAGCACTTCAGTGTCAGTTATTTCAAAAAAAAACATTTCTTCTATTAATCTGTAATTATACTGTCTCTGCTAAAATCCATTCAGCATGTTCTTTGTGTTTTGATTCTCGTTCCCATATATCTGACCAATACGTAGTTAACTCTTCTTCTGAAGGAATACTCTCTTTATTATTATTTTGGGATCGATTATTAAATTTTGAAAGTTGTCTATAAAATGATTTTTCTCTAGTTGTAAATATAATATTATCATCTCTTCGTTTCTGAGCTTTCTTGTATCTTTTTAATCTATGTGATTTAAGAGTTAGTTTTTGTTTTAAAGTGTCTAAAAATTCTTCTGCTTTTTGGTTATTATTTTCGTGTTTAGTATGTAATTTTGTATTCTGAAAAATTTTTATGACTCTATTAACAACTTTTTTGGATCTATTATTATTGATATATTGTGTGAGACGCCCAATATCTGCTCTAAGTTTTTTTATACTTTATCGTTTTTCTTCTTTCCTTGTCCTGTGTCTATCCTTTGTATGATTTTATAACCTAATTCTTCTTCTATCACTAAAGCTGAGCAATATATTATGTATGAATGTCTATTAATTGAATGTCTTTGCAATTATAAGTATTTATTTTCGAGTTAAATATTTTTATTAATTTAGCAAGTTAGGGGAATATTTTTAATTTGTCGGGCCAAGTTGTCGAGTCCAGCCCAGAAAAGAGGCTAAGTACAGTTGTTAGCTTTTCTTTTAAATTGTTAATGTATTCATCCGTGACTGCTGTAGGTGGTAAAAAAGATTTTATTTCGTTTTCTATACGTTAAAAATTCCGTTTGAGTAGAAATTTGTGTTCCTTGGGTGTTAAAAGTATTTGTGATTGATCGATTTGGGACTGTGTAGTTAATGTACTTGAAAATACTAAATGATTCTCGGTTTGGTTGTTATCAATATTTTCCATTCTTATTCCTTCTAATTTTATTTCACATTTTACTTCTTCTTTAACTTGATTCAGTAGTTCTTGTGACAATAGCTTATTTCTAATGATGGTTCTCATTTGGTCTAATAGTCTTTGTTCGGAAACTTTAATGTAAGGATATTCTTGACAGAATATTTCGTCTAAGCGTTGTCTATATGTAGTGAAATCTGTTTTCAACTTTGTGATTTGATAGTAAGTACGCACGATAAACATGTTAACTTCAGAACTCCATTTCATGCGTACTCTTTGTTTTCCAGCTTTTGTTGACGCAGGAAAAAAGGCATTTGCCTCCCGCGTAACACTTAATGGTTCGCATGCTGAAAACATCCAGCGTCAGCTCTAGATGTGCCCCGACGATCACCCTCGGTAAGCGATGCTCTCAGTTTCTTTTTAACTGTGTCCCCATTTTGATGGGTTACCTTTGCCTTGTTGGCCGTGTAAGTTTCTTCAGTACCCGTTACTGTCCCCCACGTTAGCAAGATGTTCAGCTAGGACGTAAGGTAGGATTTTGGGGGGATTATTTACGTGTTTACAACTTAAATTCATCAGCTTCGTGGTACGGATCACTGGTGCATTTCTCGGCCCAAAATTTACTCTAAAGTATGTTCAATTTCGTCGTTCAAGAGTTGAACCTACTATTATCACGGAAGGCAGAATGTCAGACAGCTGATCTTATATTAATTTATTGATAAAATAACAATATTTGAATTTTGGACATTTCAGGCCTAAAAGAATTTGCGTCTTGTGAAAGAGACAGCGACGTAAATATGATTGGTTTTGATTCCCATTCAGGGGAATGATTACATTTATTTCTCCATTTCCTCGCTCTGGTAAGACAAAGAGCAGCGTTGACCACTCCACTCAACGCACAATGTCTCGATTTCGAATGGAAACCTGTTAATGCAGTGTCTTGACACTAGGTTGTCTCTGACTATACAGGTATGCTGTGTGGGTTACAGCAAGATGTTAATTATAAATAAGATTTTTGTTCACTCTATTGCACTCTGTCTCTTAAGTTTTTTTTCAGCTTCACTGTTTTTATCGCGGATAGCAGGGTACACAGAAAGTACCTCGTCAAAACACTGGCACTCCGCTTTATTATATATTATATTTAAAACTAGGTTAAAGTAAAAATATATTATTATTATTATAAGCAAATTATATTTACTTTGAGATTTTCAAACATGAATAAACTGTTACAATATTATTGATTAATCTTCATATATTCATTACATTAGTTCTCCATGGAAGAAACAGATGGCATCACAGGTATGTCAATTTAATATGTTATATTATTGAGGTAAGAATATATTTAATATTTAGAATTTCTAAATCATTTATTTTAATATTAATATATGATATCTGGTAAGTCGAAGCGTGGCGTTGAGTTGCGTAGCTTTATTTAATTAAAAATTTAATAAAAAAAATTAAAAAGAAAGATGTAATAAGTGTGTGTTAACTGTTACAACACAGCTAGATCTAGAACGCATGGCC
The DNA here is from genome assembly GCA_032432895.1 of Dryadula phaetusa. Lineage (NCBI taxonomy): Eukaryota > Metazoa > Arthropoda > Insecta > Lepidoptera > Nymphalidae > Dryadula > Dryadula phaetusa. Next base: position 2,893,756 of record JAOYRS010000092.1, on the reverse strand, counting down.
TAGCGGTCACAGCACTGAGAGTAAGCAAGGGTCGCAGGTTCGAGTTGAGAATTTTATAAAATAAAAATATTTACCTGATTAGCCAGAACTTTCAAGCAACCTCTTGTCAAACCACCCTCAGTTGTATATATAGGGTACTCCAGTCTCAGTTTGACTGGTGGAGGTCTGTTCTCGGATAAAGCGGAAAAATATTCAAAGGACCATCGGAGAAGATCATAGGGCTGAGTTTTGATGGCCGCTGGAAAAATTATTTTATATTAGTTTTATTTTAGCTTCACGTCTTATCTGGCAGAGGTCAGAGAGAAATTAGTGTTAAGACACTCTGTTCTCAGCTTTTTGCCTGAAACTTGATAAGACTTTGTGCGTTGAGTGGTTATTTTACCAAAACGGGATAAAAGATAATAATTGAACTATGATTACTCTCAAGTGGGGACGAACTTACATCCAGCGAGTTCACAGTCTAAAACTATCCATATACGTCACGATGGCCACAAATTATGTCTATTATAAAAAAAACAACTTTATCCCGCATAGCAGGGTAGTCGGAGACAACCTACTTAAGACACTCCGTAGAATTTTCAACGGAGTGATCAATTCTCCATAATTTTTTTTAGCTGCACGCTTTTATCCTGTATAGCAGGAAAGACAAGACGTACGTCATGTTAACGTTCCGCTGCCAATTAAAATAAAATAAGAAAATACTCACATTTACAATATTTCTTTAATATATAAGGAAATTTCGGCGGCACGACGATCTGTTGGGATGTGTACATCTGCTCTATAAGCTCTGGCATCTTGTATATTTTTCTTTTCTACAACTATAAAAAAAGAAAACAATATATATTATCGAGTTCTTTTATCTTTATCTAGTTATTATCTTTAATATCTCTTGATTTTTATTTCATAATTCTAAAATAAAGAAAGCTTAAGATACTCCTTATTAGATTAACTATTTGCCAATAAAAGTCCCAAAGAAATCAGTCCAGTCGTTTCAGAGATAAGCCGAAACAAGTAGACATACAAAAAAGGGTTAAATATGATATTTTATCATATATATCATATATACATATGCATTCAGTAAAAATCTGTTATTTTAATATTACAAACGGATACATAAACTTTTCATAGTTCAACCCGGACAATACGGTAGACAGAGAGAACCTAGTGTCATTCTCTATTTACGGTCGAGTTCAAGACATTCCGTGTTAATTTACGGAACGCACCGTGGATAATGTATATATGCACCTTATAATTAACCGAGTGCGCAGTGTCGTGCGCAGTGGTCGTGGCGCAGTGGGACAGCGTTTGACTGTAAACACGATCTGGTGTGCGTTCGATTCCCACTTGTGATTAAGTTTGAAGTGATTATATTTAAATTATTTTCACGTTTTTGCCCTGCTAAGACAAAAAGCGGCGTTCAGTTCTGTGACTTAGACTGTCAGTTTTGATATTAGGTACTTTCTGTTTACCCTGCAATGCGGTATAAAAGCGTGAACCTAAAAAAATTCAATATTGTAATATAATTTATTATTTTTTTAGCTTCACAATTTTATCCCGCATAGCAGGGTAGACAGAAAGTACCTAGTGTCAACACTAGGTACTCTCTGTCTTACTTCGCTTGTCTTGTCTAACTTCGCTTTCCACCGAATTTGAGACATTACGTGTTGATTGGTGAAACTCAACGCCACTCTTTGTCTTTGCCAGAGCGAGGAAGTGACAATAATTTTAATATAATCACACCCCCGAGTGTCCCCACTCGGACTCGAACCCACAACCGATCGCGTTTACAGTCAGACGCTGTCACATTGCGCCACTATCGACCTCATATATTATTTGTAATTACTTCAATCCCACTGTTCGTAACTTCACTACAAGAAATTGAATTTAATAAAAAAATCTGTAAAAACATGATTAAAATTTTATTTTAAAGAAATACAATTTTTTTTTAAAACATATAATATATCAGTTATATTCAATGTTTGTCGTAATACAAAGTACATATGTTATTACATGCACAAAAAAATATTTTAAAAATTATTATTTACAATTATAATAAAATATTACCATTTTTATTGAAAATTGTTTTTTTTTTCTTTTTTTAACTTCACGCTTCATCCCTGGCGGGGTAGTCAGAGAGTACGGAGCGCCAAACGCTACGGTCCCTGCATACCTCTTTCGCCTCGTCCACAGTCATTATCCTCTTCATGCATGCTCTTCGGGGGGTCCTCATACTTTTTACGTGACCTTCCTCCAGTATCTTCGATACTGTGTTTTCGAAGGTCATACGAGGTCTCCCCCGACCTCTCGTACCACTCACCTTGGCTTCATAAATCTTTCTTACCATTCTTTCATTGCTCATTCTTTCAAAGTGCCCAAACCACCTGAGCACGTTCTTCTTATTTAATTGAAATTGTAAATGATAATGAATAAACTTATTTTATTTCTCTATTTCTTTCGAGTTAAAAGGAAACGGCTTAAACGACCAGAAAAAAAGAAGGCTTGCCTGGAGGCATTGGTCCGATGTGTACCTCTTAGAGACGAAAAAATATTATTCTATTAGATTTCAGTTGGAATCCGTCTCTTACTAACCACCGGTAACAAGTAGAAACACAAAGTAAACTATGAATATAATTGTTTAATAATTTATATACTTATTATAATTAACTATAACATATATTAACAATAAATTATTCCAAATAACTTACATTAATAAAGGAATATATGTAAGGTAAGGTCTTGTTGAGAAAACTTTGTTTGTACTGTCCGTTGCCTTAGAAACGGATGACAATAGCGAAAATAAGGATAATTTTCGATCGGTTTTTCGTCTCGTTCTTGTTAGTTTATTATTACATAAAACGAATAGAGATGGAGTGTATAGTGACGCTCTAATTAATTAAAAAATAATAAATTATTTAAATTATTTTCAAATAACGAAGCGCGGTGTTGAGTTCCGCTACTCGACACAGAAAATACCACCTAGAACGTGTTTTACAAAGTAATATAATGCTCGATTTTTTAATATTCATACAAAAATATTTTTTTAACTGGATATTTTTACATTAACGACTATAGTTGAAGCTGAAAGATACGCGCCTAAATAAGAACAGGTTAAACAAAAAATTCTAGATAACATCACGTTATCAGTAGAACATTGTTAAATTAAAATTCCAATGGCATTCTCCACATAAAAAATATGACGGTTAGTTTGATTCTAATAAATGCGTTTGCCAATTTGTTATATAATTATTTATTTAGTTTAAAATATTTTATATAATATAAACATTTTTTTTTAATTTGACAAAGGTGATTGTTTTTAATTCAAAATATTTAATTTTATATAGCTATTTAACTTGAAGCCGCATGTTACTTCAGTTAGTTTATAAACAGGGGACACCTATAGTGCAGAGTGTCCTAGGCACACGAGTGCCGCCGTGTCAGGGGTGTAGCTGTCTCAGGGAGTGCCTCGGCGCACCCTGACAGCTAAGAGCAGGGTCTCGGACGACCATGGTACAACAATGATATGACAGAAGCGGCCAGCCAGCGCAGTGGCGGTCCAAACCTAGAAATAAACCACGTTTTAAAACCTAGAAATAATTTACGTAAACGTAAATTTTCTTTCATAGAGAGGTGTGCCGGGTTATGAGACCTTGGAAGTGGATTTCTTGCTACACGGGCGCTACACGAGCTATAAATCCTGACTATAAAACTATAAAACTATATTACATGCATAAACAGTTGTTTATTTTTTATTTTACACTTAAAAAAACATTATTTTAAGCTCATTGTCTATAAAAAATAATTAAAGCATTTCAATTATCAGAAAAAAATGACGATAAATTTAATTTAGACTTTTAATAATTAAACACAACTAATATTCCCCAATTACATAAACAAATAAAACACGCCTTATTTAAAAAAAATCATTAAACATTTACCCTACTCTACGCCATTAAACCAAATAAATCAATGAATTAAAAATCACAATTGTCAAACACAAATTCAATTTGCCTCGCTTTTGCCGGCAACTGGCGCCATCTGTCGCCGCCATCTTGAACTGTCACGTCAGAATCGATCACGTGACACGTTAAAAAACCATAACCAGTTCACAGAGATGACGTTTCGCGTATGTTTTGTAGAGCTTTTAGTTACATACATCGTTTTAATTCATTTTCACATCAAAAATATATTAAATTAATGTTAAAACACTACAATTTTATATAGAAAAGTATAAAAAGAGTGTTCCTCGGACATTAGTGTGTGTGTTCATCATTTTTTTGATAATTAATAATGATTATTTAGATGTGTTTAACGTTTATAATATGTTTTGTGTCGCACGCCGTGGCTAAGAAATGGGTGACAGGTTAATACATCGATTTAAAGTGAGAGATAAAACTTTTTGGGTTCACAAATTATGGATTTTATATCGGATTTCTCGCCGCTGAGTGAGTTATTTCATTTGTTTATTATATATATTTATTAAGAAGCTTTTCGTCATTACAGTAACAAACAAAAACAATATATTTTTTTATAATATGTATTTAAATATTATAAAATAATATCTTATTTATGAATATATTAATAAATATAATTAAAACAACTTAATTCGTAATGAATTCAAGTATTATTATAAGTCATTTTTTGCTCTAACATAAGTTCTGTTTATAATTTAACATTTCATTTTAAATTTTAACTTAATATTATTATAAATTATGTACTTTATTATTATGAAAAACAAAAAAATATATAATAAATAATAGAACAAAAGTGAACTATAAATGTAAAGATAAGGTCAGTTCTCACGATCTTTTGTCTTTCATTTATTTAGATAGTAGATACCGCCCGCGGCTTTGTTCGCGTTATTGATAAAAATTAACTTAGTACTTGATATTTATCGTTATATTATAAGCAAATTACTCAAAATCATTACAAATTCTAGCCTGAGTTTGAATGAAATTTTATAATGATATAATTGTTATACAAAGCCTATTTACTTTTAAAGTTGTGTCTAAGTTAACGCTTTATCCCGCATTAGCCGTCAGAGAAAACCTAGTGTCAAGACACTCCGTTGACTGTTATCGAGACATTCCGTGTTGAGTGACTCACACAATGCCGCGCGTAATCTAACCAGATTAGGGAAATGGAAGTAAATTTTTAATATAATCATTTCTACGAATGAGAATCGAACCCTCAATTTACTGTTAGATAGTTTTCTCAATAAAATGATTGATATATAACGGTGATGACAGACAACTAAGTGACTTTTTTCTTCATTTTATTAGAGAGAATATAAGGAAAGAAGAGAAATTAGAATTCATGGGCTCTGGGCTAGAATTAATCAATTTAAAATGTAATATATTATCGTAAATTTTAAACTCATTCGTGTAAAGGTTAATTGCGTGACGCTAAAAATACTTAATGAATAATAAAATAACAAAAATATGTTTTTTTAGCTTCACGCTTTTTTCTCGACTAGCGATAGGTAGAAAGTATCTAGTGTCGAGACACTCCGTACTCCGTTCTCCGATTTGATTTTGTATATATTTGAAAACTTATAGGAATTGAATTGTTGTTTATTGTTTTATTATCTCTGTCTTTCTTAGACTCGGCAAAGAATACATTCAATTCGTATCAAAAACAAAAAGTATGTAAAAGTATTAATATATAATTGAAGCAATTATAGCGCAGTAGGACAGCTCTTAACTGTAAACACTGTAACACGGTTGTGGGTTCTATTCTCATTCGGGAGAATGCTTATATTTAAAAAAACATATATTTTTCCATTTCTCTGCTCTGGCAAGACAAAAGGCGGCGTTGGGTTCGTCACCCAGCACGCAATGTCTAAACTTCAGGTGGAAGGATTGTCTCTGACTACCCTGCTATGGGCTATAATGCATGAAGCTGTACATGGTTAACTCACACGCCGTATCTAATTAAACAAGTCGACGTAAACTCAATGTTTTATTATTTTTACATTCCGTTTATTAATGAGTAAAGGTTTTTTATCTTTTACACGAAATAAATAGAGCTCGGTAACTCTGACACCCTTTTGATGAGATAATTGACAGAACTCAATTCCGGGCTTAGTTTACACCTCTATTTCTAATATTCCTTGAAATGGTATTAGAATTCCGTACGTTTGTATTTAGATATATCTACTGAGATATGACGAGTCTTTGTTATTATTCAGTCATGCTCGCTAATACAGTCATATTCTATGTATGTGGTACTTATGTACAAGAATATTGTATAGGATTTTTAATAATATAATAATATAATATTGGATTTTTTACTATATAAATTAGTTTATATTTCTTGAAATACGTTTTATAGGAAATATCATCGAATAAGAACAAGAGGCAGTTCGTGGTGCAGTGGGTCAGTGTCTGACTGTAAACGCGATCGACACTAGGTACTTTCTGTGTACCCTGCTATGCAGGATAAAAGCGTGAAGCGTTAAAAAATATTAAACATAGCTTATAGTGGTTTCTCTTTGCTTACCTTGTATAAGAGAGATATAGGTGAAAACAAAACAGAATATACAACGAACCTGTGACCTTCGCCTCAATAGAGCAACCTAACTAACGAGACAAGAACAGTGGGTTAATATTTTTAAAGTATACACAACGTATTAAGCAAAAAATAACACAAATATTTCCTTACTGGTATTGTTTCGTTTCGGGTAAGCTAATAGTAAATATTAATTTCATTTAATCTGTTAACACAGTTGTTAGTTACGATCTATTTACATCGTATGATTTAGAGAACCATTTTTTTTATAAGGTTGGTATAACACAATTTTTTCTATTAATTTATTACAGAATATTAAAAAATTGAATTCAAAATAAAACCGTTTACCTTTTTGTTATTTTATTTTATTTTTCATATTATTACGCAATTAATATTAAACTTAATATTATAATTTCATTAAAAAAGTCATTTGTATAACAAGAAGAAGAAGAAGAAGGGTTGCCTGGTAGAGTTGACCTACGGTGATAAGGCTGCCTTCACACTTAAGTTATAATTCCCCTTTAATATTTTTATTATATTTTTTGGTGTAATACAGTATTAAATAAATAGTCAAGTAAAATAAAATACTCTTTATTCTTCACAAAAAAAATCATAATGAATTTTAATATTTAAATTAGTTATCGTTAAGCGAGCAATCACTTCCGGGTAACTTTTGGTTAGAGAAAAGGAAAGGGGCGGGCAGAGTAAAAAAGATATCATATATCCCTGTGGTACCTCGTTAAATCGAATTTAACCATACCTTCAAACACCACCACCATTTCTTGAAATCTCAACCCTCTACTAGTCGAAATATTTTCTCATGATAACTCGATTGTTTAAAATCGGACCTCTATTTCGAACACAGCAATGTTTTATGTCAATTTATGAATCTATTATTACCTCTAGAATTCGAAGAAAATTAAGTCATCCATTTTAAGAATTTACCGATAATGTAAGTAAAATATTTTAATAATTAATTAATTTTGATAATAATATTGTAAATTTTTTTAACAATAAAAATAGTATTGATTTGAATTTAAATTTATTATACTTTGTAACTCAAAATTTAATATGAAACTCAACCAAATCTTTATATTGAGCTAAAACACGTCGAAGTCAACATGTTCCATAAAGGCATAACTTTATAATTCGAATTCTTTTTCGTGATATTCAACTTATAGAGATCGTAGTGTACATTGAATTATATGATATATACATACATACACACATATAAATACACAAAAATATAACTAATCAAAGATACAGTCAAAAATCTTTTAGCTTTTATTTATCTTCGTAATGTTTTAGTTTGTTTATCTGTGATTGTTATTAAATTGGTTAGCGTATTTTTTTTTATATAGGCAGAGAAAGACGGGCATAGATAGGAAAATCGTCTTACTTATCCATTAAATACATAAGAGCTTATATAAATAATTAAATTTAATTTAATTAATAAAATTTAAATTTAATTAATAAAAAAATAAACCAACTTCATAATAACAACCTATTTATATTTTCTTAGAAGTAATTTACCTTTATGTTTAAATTTGCTGGACCGATTTTAATAAAACTTGTACTATTCCCATAGTTGAAGTATGCCTAATTTTAATTGAAAGATATATCTCGATATAACTTTTAGTTTTAGACAAATTTGTGGATAAACGTACAAACAAACACTTACAAAATTAAGCATACGTACTTGGAAGCCCAAAGGCATCATCATACTCAAATGTTATTCCATTCCTTTAACCTTTTTTGAAGCCGGTTAAAATGACATTTATCCCAACTAGGCTTGTGTTACAGTACTTTGAGACTATGTTTTTTAGCATATTTTTAATTTGATTTATTATTCAATTTAACTTTGATTAGTTAATTATGTGTAGAATTTTAATCACAATTAAATTTCCAAGGTAACGTTTAATACTGGAAACGAGGAAAACGCTTTGTAAATAACTTGATAAGTAATTTAATATTAAAAATTATTATATTTTATGTTTTACATGTGCATTTGAAAATGTATAAAATCTGTAGAAAAATTATATTATTTTTTTTACATTTCTCCGCTATGGTACGACAAAGCGCGGCGTTGAGTTCAGCATTCAACTTGTAATTATCATAATCTGGCGTATTTTGGATAACGGAGTATTTTGACACGATACTTTCTCTGATTACCCTGCTATGCGGGTTGGAGCGAGACACAAGTAATAGCCCATATTGTCCTTATATACAGATATAGCCGCTTATGTTTTTAAACTCACCACTTGACCTCTTCATCTGTTACTATATTAATTAATACTATTTAAAGATTAATGCTTTTAAGATATATCACGATGGTTCGAGATTGAAATCCGTTTTGAAGAAATGTTTTTTTATTTAAATATTTAGTTTACATTGGTCCTGTAAACTGGATTGTGATTTTTATACCGTATGTTTTCCGTCTTCTGTCTGGCTATATTCGAGGCAGGCGTTGAAAGGAAATCAATACTGCGCTTTGTCTTGCCAGATCAGAGTTTTATAATACTTTAAGATATTATTATTCCCGCGAATAGGAATAAAACCCACAACTACGTTACCATAAGACCATAATCGAATGCGACAGTAAGGTGTTTCTAATATTGTTATAAAGCTACTGACAGCTGATATAATACAGAGTAACTCAGGCCAATTTTATTTTAGAATTATAAAATAAAGAACTAGATTAACGATCGAAGCTAGTATAATATAAATATGCTCATCATACTGGCAACACGTGGAAGTTAAAACTACGATAATATTTTACCATCATCGGATTCGGACACATGTGCAAATTTTCAAAATCAATTTCGTTATAAGGTTTTCTCACATACATTGATAGATAAGCAGCAAGCAAGTCTGTTCTCCTTTTTCCATCTCTACTTAGCATTTATTTATGAATTCACTTTTTTCTTAAAATTTTGAAGTGAACAGGTCGCAAGTTCAATAATAAATTTAGTATAACTATTTTATACATACCTGCTTCTCATAGTAGGGTAGACAAGAAGTACCTATAGTCAAGACAATCCATACTCCGCTTTCCACCGAATTAGAGTTGACATTGCGTGTTGAGTGACGGAACTCAACGCCGCACTTGTCTCACCAGAGCGAGGAAATGAAAATAATTTAATTATAATCATTCCGAGTGGGGATTGAACCCACATCCGAACGTTTTTTCATTCGAACGCTGTCCCACTGCGCCACGACCGGCCTAGTACAGGCTTATCAAATTTAGCTTAGGTTAGTTTGAAATTATCTCAGTATGTGAATAATGACGATAAGCATAGTAATGTATAATTAATAAATATTTAACCCAATTATGTATTTATCATTCTAATATTATTATAATTTCTCTGTTTGTTTTTGTTATTAAAAGAAAACACTTTATATGTACTAAATTTACATATATGTATGTATACAAGGTACGTATATAAACCATAATAAACTCTTTTTACGATATTTGTCTGTCTCATTGCCTGCTTGTTCTGGCCAATCTCTGACGGCTAGAACGATTGTGATGGGACTTTCACAGGCAGATAGCTGATGTAATAACGTGTAATTTAGGCTACGTTTATTTGAGAATTATACATTTATTTTACATTTACAGACGTTAAATTCCACGCGGTCGATGTTGCGGGTAAAGCCTATTTTATTTCAATATCACAAATTCAAAGATTTGTAAACATCATATTTGATGTCAAACTGCCACAGTATCTAACTGAAAACGAAATAACTAGTTGTGATTATTATTTGTGCTTTGTGAATCATTAAGCCTCTTTAAATTACCCGCTGCTGAGACGAAGCGCGGCGTTAAGTTACGCCACTCAACACACAATTCGGGCACTATAAAAAGCTTAAAGCTGACCAAATGTTTGGAAACTAGTTTTTATTTGTATGTTATAGAATTTTAAATAACCAAGTGAAGTGACTAATAATGTATTGACTGTAGTCTATACCATATTAATTCAGTGGTACGCTTTGGTTTCGCAACGCGGACGACATTTCTATCGGATGTTGAACCGGTTTAGCGGCTCGTCTGGCTGAGCGATCACGACTCGCGAGCATCAGTTAAAACATCTAATATATAATGTATGTGACAAGCATTTACTAGAAGACCGTCGTGGCGCAGTGTGACGCCGCATGATTGTAAACGCGATGGGTTGTGACTTCGATCCCCACTCGGGGGAGTGATTATGTATAATTTATTTTCACTTCCTCCCTCTGGTAAGACAAAGTGCGGCTTTGAGTTCTACCACTCAAACGCAATGTCTCATATGGAGTGTTTTGACACTAGGTAATTTCTGTCGACCCTGCTATGCGGAATAAAAAGCGTGAAATGAAAAAAAATCAGTTACTAAACAGTTTTTGATGAAATTTAAATGCTATTCTTTAAATAATCTAATAGTCAAAGGGAGTGTAGTGCCAATTGCCAGTCTCTGCTTACTTGTTTGTTCTCGTCCATACCTATTAACCTCTTCATACATGCAAATCGGAAGGCCTTCATGCTTTTTACGTGACCCAGTATCATTGGTACTATTTTCTTGAAGGTCAGCCGAGGTCTCCTTCTACTTCTCTATTATTATTTGATTGTGAGTGATCTGCATGATAAAAAATATAAAGAAGATGACACTTAAGTTTCGGATTTGAAGTCCATACCTCAAATTAAATAAACAAAAATAATCATTAATAAGTTGGTAAATGTCATAAGTAAAGCTCGACACATAAACATAAATTATGAATTCTTTTTTTTAGCTTCACGTTTTTATCCCGCATAGCAAAGTAGAGGAATTACCTAGTGTCGAAACACTCCGCAGAAACAATTATAAACTTAATATACAAAACTACTAATAATGTTTATATAGAAATAATTTATTTTTTTCACATACGGCTTCAAGACGTGCCAGTTGAGTGTTATATATTAAATAACTAATTTTATATGAAAAAGACTATGACAGGAAGGAAACGTGTGGTTGTCTAAGACATTTTATGTTCATAATGTAGAGGTGCTTATAATTATCACTTGGTCTATTCGTATATATGTACAGACGGACAATTCTTGAAATTTCATTCATAATATTTATTGAAAGTCTATTATAGTAATATTTTTTATAAAAACATTACAATGGTATCGAATTCGGTAACTTTTTAAAAAAAAATTAAGCAAATCGGACAGTAAAAAGTGGAACACAATATTTTGCAATTAAAAGTGTGGTAAAAAAGGTAATTAGTTTTCTTTTCTGTTTTCGCTAATTATTTGAAGAAAGTGTAGATAAGTCTTAAATAACTACTTACAGTACCCGAATGATTTCTTAGACAAGGAAATAATATAGAGTAGTGAAAAACGGAGTGTCATGACACTAGGATCTATCTCATTAAACTGCTTTGCGTGCTGTGCACCGTGGCGCCGTCGGACAGCGTATGAGAGTCATCACAATTAGTTTTGGGGTTCCATTCCTACTCGGGGAAATGCCTATTATATGAGCTGGTTTTTTTTATATTTGTAAATTAGTTTAACTACACTTACTCTCACTCATATTTACTATTTTTAAAGTGTTATTCAACACTTAGGATTAGAAAACATTTTTGAAAAAACGTATAAAAATTTGAACGCAGGGGGATTCGAGCCCGCGCTTCTTTGATACCGGTATCATAGAAGCGCGGGTTCGAATCCCCCTGCGTTCAAATTTTTATACGTTTTTTCAAAAATGTTCACTCTCACTCACTTGCTGCAAATAAAAATATCTTAGTAAACATATTAGATGTAATAGTTTTTATGTAGACTTTCCTCTAATAGGCAAGGTAAATTTATTATTTACATTCCGTGCCAATAACCCGTTTCACAGTATTGTTACAAACGCGACAATCTGAGCTTTACATCGACCACGTCTGTACGGTAGAACTTTACTAGATGTGTATTTTACTTAGTGTATCGCATTTTATATTAACATTAGCATATTTATTTAATATTAAAATCATTATATAAATATGACTTGAAAACATTTTTTATAAACCTATAAAAATTTTAACGCAACGAGATTCGAATTTGCGCCTCTTGAAAATCATCCAAGCGCTCTGACCACTATACCATGCGTCCTAGCACCGGCGGCGGCGAAATTCTTATACGTTTTGTTCCAACTTATTTTTCCCTTGTTAAAATCTCTTTAGAGAGATTTTTACACATTTCTGTTATCTAAAGAGTACTAAGATTTTAATAATGTTTTCTAGTCCTATGTGTGGAATAACACTTTAAAAATATTAATATATAATATGACTTAGAATATGTATGTTAAAAATGTAAACAGTTTTTCAGCAATCAGATCTTTTGGCCAGGTTTTCATTTGAAACCTTCTCCTGTTCTGCATTCCAAATTAGTCTTCTCAATTCTACTTGTGAGGCCGGTCGTGGCGCAGTGTGACAGCGTCTGACTGTAAACGCGACCGGTTGTGGGTTCGATTCCCACTCGGAGGAGTGATAATATTATTTTCACTTCCTCGCTCTGGTAAAGACAAAGTGCGGCATTGAGTTCCACCACTCAACACGCAATGTCTCAACTTCGGCGTAAAGCGCAGTACGCAGTGTCTTGACAGGACTAGGTACTTACTGTCTACCCTACTATGCGGGGTAAAAGCGTGAAGCTAAAAATAAAAAATTCTACTTGTAATCGTCTGTCCATCTTTTAATTTGGTCTGTTTGCCTTTTCTTTTAGGATTCAATTACGAATTAAATGCATCTTTTGTCAGCTAAAACTTAAAATTTTTGAATAATACTGAAAATCAATATATTGATAACAACTACTAGACCATGTTTAAATATGTTTAGTAAGAAGCCATCGTGGCGAAATGGGATAGCATCTGACAGTAAACGCAATTGGACGATTGACGATTCAAATTATTTTCATTTTTCCGTTCTAGTTAGACTACGCGCAGTGTTGAGTTCAGTTATTCGACATGACTGAATGTCTTAATTTCGAGAAAGAAGGGTATATCTGCGTACTTAAACGTGAAGCTCCCTTTCTTATCATATATAGTAGAACCATAGTAGAAGTTATTACTATGAAACTAACACCGGTATAACAAGTAAATTATTTCAGCAAGTTATTTAATTTGTTCAAATACTTTAGAATTGTGTATTCCTTTTGAATTCTAACAGTCTAGAATTTGAATATTATTATTATGAGTTATTAGCTTTAACTGAGTCAAGGATGATATACAATAATTGAAATGAACATTTTAATTATTGAACATGATGACTTTGAATTGGATGGAATATTTTAAAAAATGTAGTGTTTTTTTCCTCTTTTTTCAAAAATAACTGTATTTGTGTAGATTGACAAATACAGTTATTTTTGAAAGATAGATGATAGAGATGATGGATTATTAAAACATATTATATATGTTTTAATAATCCATCATCTCTATGTACACATTGTATAGTGTGTTACGAAATAGCAAAGAAATTTTACATGTCTCGTGGTAAGAGACTTCAGTTGGAGTAAAGTCACGTAAAAAGCATGTATGAATAAGTTAATAAATGTGAATGAGACAAAAGAAGTATACAGGTACCGTAGTGTCCCAGAGATAAACCGTGAAATTACAAAAAAGTACTTATTGTATTAAAAAAAATTGCAAATAGAAATCAGTACGTTCTGGTTTACCAGTGAACTTGCTGATATTAGATTTTAGTCAGCGAAACTTCTGATAATATGATAATGTAGCAAGTAAGTTACTTATATTTTAAAGGTTACATGTATAGTCGTCTATTTTAATATTTGAGTTAAAAAAAGCCTGGACCTTTCATTAACACGAGTCTTTGATAAGGCAGAGAGTAAAGACACATTTCTCTTTTTCTCTTATCTAATACATTCCATGGACTCGGAGTGCTAGTTAGCTAGGTGAAATCATACAATACTTGCTAAAAAAATTTTTTATTTGTTCCCTAATTAGATATAAATCCTCCTTAATAGAGCAAGGATTGTATACTAATTTTAATTATCAATGTAAAACATATTAATTTAATAACATCTTTGATTTTCGCAATATTTACACATTGTAAATGAAACTATTTTAAACGGATTCGGTATTCGAAAATTTATTTCTGAAAGGCCGACACTCGCCTCAGTCTCCCTGTGACCACGTACTACTAACCAATTTTGAATACCAAAATATAGGCGATTGATCCGTTTTATAATATTTTTGTTTAAAATATTCATCTTAACATAAATACATGTCAAACTAACGGACTTTCTCATTAAACTGATAGAAGCAACAACCTAGAAACGAACCTGTTACCCAACTTAATAACTTTTGACTCGAACATTTTCTATTTTTACAACAGTCTATTTATACTACAGATACTAAGTGCGTTACTTTTATTATCCTAGTCTCTTTTGCTATTTGTTTTGGTTAAATCTAGGTTTTCAGAATTGCCCTTTTTCACCTTCACGTTTTTTATCCCGCAAAGCAGGGTAGGCAGAAAATACCCAGTGTCAAAACACTCCGATTTCCACCGAATTCGAGACATAGCGTGTTGAGTGATGGAACTCAACGCCGCACTTTGTCTTACCAGAGCGAAGAAGTTAAAATAATGTCTTAATATCTCACTAGGTATTTTCTCTCTACCCTGAGTGGAATAACAGCGTGAAGCTAAAAATATCTAAGCGAATTCATAACAAAATAAAAAATATATAAATTATAGTTACATCTACTTTTCGTTGTTTCTGAGCCCTTTCCAGTTTAGGTTCTGAGGGTAGGTGCAATAGTTGCCCCTTTTTAATAATATTTTTTTATATCAATAATACTATACATAGATGTATGAGATACATACATTCAAGATAATTTATTTGTTAAAAAAAAACTCGCTTTAATAAAATTTTAGTTCTAAGTAACCTATTAGATAAATATACATTTTAAAACAGACCTAATCTGTAGTGTAACAAATTTAATATTTAAAAAAAACCACAAAATGAAACTCCTTGAGTCTCGACTAATAGACATTCCAATGATCAATTGCTTTCAACGGGGCCATCAACGATGCCGGGGGAAGTAAGAGGCATTATACAATACTGTACAAGTAATGCTATCCGCTCTATTGTGCGTCCATTCAAATTGTATCGATGTACAGACAGACGGGCTTAAATGTGTATTTTTGTATACATGTATATATGTATGTATGTATGGGTGGGTTGGTAATGGAAATTTGTATGACATTGATATGTATGGTTTTAAAGTTTTAAATATAAGTATTTTAAACGGATTAACCACATATATAGTATTTAAAAATATATTTTTGTAAATTTGACCTCGACCTTGTAAATTTGACCTCGACCTTGTAAATTTGACCTCGATTAATTTGTTTAAAATATCGATTACGCCGTGTAAAATATCGATTAATCCGTTTAAAATATCGATTAATCCGTTTAAAATATCGATTAATTTGTTTAAAATATTGATGAATCCGTTTAAAATAACTTCATTAAAAATGTTTACAGTGGGAGAGCGACTGACTGTAAACGCGATTGGTTGAATGTTCGATCCCTATTCGGGGGAGTGATTATATTTAAATTAGTTTCACTTAATCGCTCTGGTAAAGACAAAGTGCGGCGTTGAGTTCCACCATTCATCACACAATATCTCGAATTCGGTGGAAAGCGCCGTACGGAGTATCTTGATACTAGGTACTTTCTGTCTACCCTGCTATGTGGGATAAAAGCGTAGAACTAAAATGTTTATAAACCGCGAATATCTAAAATCTTGTGACTTGTAAGTTATTTTTAATACTTATTAGTTTTAGCTTTTAACACACACACACACACACACACACACACACTTGTATATTAAGTACCTGAATTTTTGCAGCTTTTCCCGATACTTTTTTAACATACAAGTGTTTCTTTTGTAAAATATACTTAGATACAAAGAAGATGCGTTAATGCGTCCCAATAATAGTATATCTTCCAAAAAGAGAAACATGAAACAAGAAAAAAAAGGCTGGAGACATTTGATTTGAACCGGTGGTCTGTTTTTGAGACTATCCGATTTGTCATCTGAGCTATTTAAGTCTAAAATAATGTTTCAAAATATCAATCCTGGCTATAGTGTAGTGCGAAAATGATCAACTTTCAAACCGTTTAACGACTTTATATTTCCTATAATATAAAGCTTCACACTTTATCTCGCCTTTACTTTAGCAGGGTTAGACACAACCTAGTGTCAAGACACTGCGTTGACTGCTTTCCGCCCGAAATCCGATACATTGCGTGTTGAGTGACGAACTCAACAGCGAAGACCTCAACTAAATTTCATGTAATCGTCCAGGTTTTTCTCCTACCTAGATCATGAGGTTGCCGGAAGCAGTTTTATCTATAAAGTATGTCAAGGACAATCAAGGCATTGTACAACGAGTTGTTTCACACTCGCCAACACTTGTCCGGTCTAGAGCGCTATAATAGAGTCATTTGATGGCTCACTTTGCTTGAGATCTTTGTTTAAACAGACAAAATTACCGTTTTTCTTTTGTTCACGCTTATTTTAGAAAGCTTGATGATATTATATGTTTATGTTTTGAAATTGTTTGTATATTTCTTTTTTTTATGAAGGTTTATAAGTTAAATAATTCAATGTCTGAATAAACGCTTAGTTATATTATTCATTGTAAATTCGTTTTTAGACTTCAATATAGGTACGGGTTGTAAACGCGATTGGTTATGGGTTCGATTCCCATTCAGGGGAATACTTATATTTATTTTCATTTCTCCGATCCGATAACAAGAAACGCGGTGTTGTGTTCGCCACTCAATGCGCAATGTCTCTATTTTCGGGTGAAAAGCAATTAACGGACTGTCTTGACACTAGGTTGTTTTTGATTATTTTGCTAAGCGGAATAAACGTTTTTTCTACGCTTACGCTTTCAAAGCGGATTAGTTACAGTACTCCTGAGAATGTCAGGACACTCCGACCTTCACTTTTTGCCACGAAATCGAGAGCCTGTCATATGCATTGAGTAGCGAAATTTAACGCCGCGTTTTATTTTAAAATAAATTATTAACAGAAATTGTTATACTAAAAAATAAATGATTTTAAAAAAATTAAAAACCAGTTTATTTTTGCGTCCAAACATCAAAGACTTGTCAAGCTGGTGTAGATGTAACTACATTACGTCCCTAAGGAAGAGCCTACTGTGGACAATATTCAATAATAGGCGTGAGAGATACCCATATTCTTATCACCGACTGAATTGGCTTACTAAACATATACTTGTAAGGCGATTTTAAATCACTTTATTTTTTAAAGTATATATGTACTATATTTATTTATTATTTTATTTTAAGTTAAATTGAGAAATAGTAAGCTGTTAGAAAAGCGAGTTGCTTAAGACATTCTCTAAGTAAAATTAGGATTAATCATTAGTTTAGGAAAAGTACAAATATATAAACGGATTCGAACCCGCGTCCTTTGATAATCAACCAAGTAGTAATCAATTAAGCTATACGTCAAGGAGCTACGTCGAAATTCATATTCGGTTGTTACAAATCGTTTTTGTTGTTAGCATCTCGGTATGGAGATTCTTAACAAGTTTTCCCTATGCAAGTATTATTTCTAAGAATAATCTTTTGACTAGAAATAATGCTATTTATCGAGGCCAGTCGTGGCGCTGTGGGACAGTGTAGTGATGTAAACCCAATCAGTTGCGGGTTCGACTCCGACTCGGGGAAATAATAAATTATTTTAATTTCTCCGATATGAGACAAAGTGCGGTTTTCACTTCCATCATTCAACACGAAATGTTCAGGACTTTCTCGGCGGAAAGCGGAGAACGAAGTGTTTTGACATTAGATATTATTATATCTACCCTGCTATGCGGGATAAAAGCGCAAAAGAAAATTATAGTATTATCGATAGGTACGTATTGTTTTGTTTGAACGCATAAAACCGCTATATCACAATACACAAGCCGTTGTATAGAAGTTCAAGGTGACTACCGTTTGTAAGCAATTACAAAAATAATGTTTATTTTTGTTTAACTACTTAGTTACAAGCAAACACTAAATCCTGGATTCACAATTTTTTAAGTTGTTTACTGTTTTATTTGATGACGCCATCATGACGTAGTGGATAGTGTTACCTCGAAGGTTGCAGGTTTAACCTCAACTTGATAGAATGTGTTTTTTTTAATAGCGGCACGCTTCTAGTTCTAGTGTCAAAACCCTATGTTTTTCGCTTTCCATCCTGAATCGACATATTACGTGTTCAGTTGCTGAACTTAACGCTGCTCTTTGTTCTATCAGAGCGGAAATATGATAACAATTAATATACCTAACCATTTCTTTTCACGGGGTATACAGTGTAATAAAACACGGAGCTGAGTTCTTCATTCAATACACAATGTCTCTAATATATATGTACGAGTAAGTCTTGAAACTAAAAAAATCATCAGTCTTTTGTAATTATATGGTTCTTTTTGTGCATGTAGAGGTTCACAAACACTATAACTGGGTAATGTTAGTTCCATCTCAATTGTAAATTGCTGTAATTCATTTAGGTCTGGCTTGTTACAAATTACTTACTTAGTAGAATCGTCTTAATATATTTAAGGCCTGGAAAGAAGCTTTACGCGTTTCTCCATTTAGCAGGGTAGTCAGAGAGAACTTGATGTCAAGACTTTTCACTTTCTGTTTTCTTTTGGTTATTTTGTGTTGAATGGCGAAATTTAACGCCGCCTTTTATCTTGTCCGAGTTTATTAGAATTTACAAAACCTTTACGTGTTTCTCCATTTAGCAGGGTAGTAAAAGAGAACTTGATGTCAAGACTCCGATTTCCGTTGGAAATTTTGTGTTGAATGGCGAAATTTAACGCCGCGTTTTATCTTATCCGAGCTTATTAGAATTTACAAAACCTTTACGTGTTTCTCCATTTAGCAGGGTAGTCAGAGAAAACTTGATGTCAAGACTCCGATTTCCGTTGGAAATTTTGTGTTGAATGGCGAAGTTTAACGCCGCGTTTTATCTTATAGCTTATTAGAATTTACAATACCCAGTGAACTTTTTATATCTAAATATAAGCAGTGGAAATACCAATCGTAATACTGTGGTTTCCCAAAGTAGTATGTTAGTGCAATGCAATTAAAATCCTATCATTTTATTACTAGCTTTATTTTTACACGTAAATAATTGATTGATACAGGCCATCATGGTGAAATGGGATAGCGTCTGACTGTAAACACGATTGGTTGTGAGTTCGATACTCACTCGGGGAAATGATTATATTTAAAATTTATTTTTATTTCTCGCTCTAATAAGACAAAGCGTTGAGTTCGCCAATTAACACGCAATGTCGGAATTACGGAAGAAACGCAGTCAACGGAGTGACAAGT
Source organism: Dryadula phaetusa (assembly GCA_032432895.1). Classification (NCBI taxonomy): domain Eukaryota; kingdom Metazoa; phylum Arthropoda; class Insecta; order Lepidoptera; family Nymphalidae; genus Dryadula; species Dryadula phaetusa. The sequence continues at coordinate 2,873,868 of JAOYRS010000092.1, read as the reverse complement.
CACTATTTTGTTTCTGAATAGCCTGCTATGCGGAATAAAACGTGAAGCTATTGAGTAAATAATTGATCATTTTAATTTGATAATTATTGATACACCAATTAATTGTGAAATGATAAACTATTACAATCATCGTGACGTAGCAAGACGTGTCCTGAATACTTAAAGGTCGCGGGTTCAAATCATATTCGAGCAAATTCTCATACTGGTATGTGTGTTTCGTTTGCCCTCTTTATGTATTTTCTTACAGCTTAACGCTTTTATCCCGCATAGCACAGTAGATAAGAAGTAACCTAATGACAAGACACTCCGTATTCCGGTTTCCGTCGAATTCGAGACATTGCGTGTTGAGTGGCGGAACTGAACGTCGCACTTTGTGACCAGAGTGAGGAAATGGAGTTAATTTATATACTATTTCATAATATAATATAGCACAAATCCTTGGGAAGCAGAGAACTGAGCTCCTATTTTTTTGAAAAGATGCAAATATGCGATCAAATATATAGAAACTAAATTATAATGAAAAATCTTTTATCAAACATTAATACTGTACAATACTGAAAAGATAACTGAAGGAGAGAGACAAAAAATCTTAAGCGCACACCAGAGCGGGAAAGATATACTCAGTTAATATCTTACCCAACTGTTAAAACAATTAAAAATCTTTTTCTCACGAACAAAAAACTGAACAATGGGTAAATGAAGAAAAAAATTGCTATGACAGTATACAGTGAGCGAACATTTTTATCATTAAAATGACGTTTTTGTGTTTTATTACACGAACTCGGTACTAATATCGACCACTGATTAAGAGGGAAGCTAGTTGTATTTCTCTTTTTTATTGATTCTAAGTAATTGTATACCCGTTGACCTAAATAATACAGTTCTTTGTTTAACTAGAACAAAATAACTACTGTACGAAAAACTTTCACCCTCTTTTAGGAAAATTATGGAAACGTAGGAGTATAAATTTGCCATAGTTAAAATTTATATGGACACGCAGAAAGTATATCATATATGTTTTATATAGAGATATCGACAATACTACGGGTTTATCTGCATATGTGTAGTCCCTTAAATAGGTTTGAACTCACTGTAACCAGTCAGCTAGATCTAATTGCACCATAAAACAATACACATTAATTAAATTATATTAAAAATGTTTTATAAATTACCAATTTTGATTTTAAAATAACTATAATATAATTAATAAAACTATAAGAATTCGAACCCACGCCTCTTAAATCACATATATTTAAGCTCACTACGCCATACGTTCACGACCCACCGTATCGGAATCCCTATACATTTTTATCATACATTTACACTTATTTAAACATTGAAATCAAAAACACAGTAACTAAACTTATGTGGTACATTGTAATCAACACCTGTTGTGTACGTAATTGGTATACGATTTGAGAGCTAGCAGCCATTGTACTGACATTTTAACTGACACAAATGTTTTCTGTAATATTGTGTTTCGTAATGTTTAAGGTTAAGTTGTGTTTGGTACGGTCTTATTCTTCTATATACGGATACTGCCAATGGGACTGACAATACTGACATTATTTTTTTAAATGACGATTTGAAACTGCTTGTAATAATTGAGATATTTGAGTATAGAATTTTTTTTTTATTACTTCACGCTTTTATCCCGCATAACAGGATAGATAGAAAGTACATAGTGTCGCTACGTATTTTTTTATAATATAGCTAAATCGACGATTCGTAATAAATAATGAGAACAGTGGCTCAATGGGAATGTCTGCGTGTAAATGCGTTTGGTTATGGATTCGATTACCCCTCGAGGGAATATATTAATAATGGAATGTCTTGACGTAAAATAGCGTGAAACTGCATTCATATGTCACACCGTACCGTATTTACAGAACCAGTGAGAAGAGCACAATAGCAGTATTAATTTAAAAAAAAAACAAATTTCTTTCATAATGTATTCTGCATATCAAGCCCTTTCATTTGAAATCCATATTCGGTGGCTTTTGCAAAAATTCAGAATCCGCCATTTTGTTGCGGCGGCCATTTTATATTAACAGCAATATAATGTCATTGTCATCAGAATTGAAATCTTAATTCAAATTTCATCTCAATCGGTCACTGGGAAGCGCGTCTCATTGAGGTTGCAAGATTTGACACACACTAGCTAACTAACACGGCAAGTTAAATAAAAGCTTGTAAAGATTAAGCAGTTGGAATATCTAAATTGTGCATACAAATATTTGCCTAAACCGCATTTGAACTTATACTCATCATGTTTAGGTAAATGTCGTTCGATTCCCACTGGGAACAGTGATTATATTTAAATTATTTTTACTTCCTCACTCTGGTAAGACAAAGCGCGGCGTTGAGTTCTGCCACTCAACGTTTCGAATTCAATGTGTCTTGTAATATTTTCTAATAACATAAATTATCATTTACGATAAACTCACATTAGGTACGGTCAGTTCGAAATGATTTTCCTTATTAAATAATATAAAACTTAAAGCAACACGCTTAATTTTTACGTTATCATATCTTGTTTAGAAAATATTTTTGTAACTTAACAAAAAATGTTAGTAAAATTACTATGGTACTTGCTTTGGCTGACCTTAGTAAATAAAAAGAATACTGTAGTCTGAGACTACCTAGTGTCAAGACACTCCGTTCACTATATTCCGTGCAAAATAGAGACTTTGGTTATTGAGTGGTGAAATCAACACCACGCTTTGTCTTACCAGAGCGAAAGGATGTAAGTAAATTTTAGTTTATCTACAGGTAATATGTTTTTATCTTTTCCTGTTTATTTGCACCTACAAATTTATTATAGTTTCATATTTTTTCCGTATAGTATTCTAGTACAGGCAGAGAGAACCTAGTATCAAGACACTTTGTTCAACAATGTAAAGGAAGTAAAATAGGCACAAAGCGAAAATTGGAGTGAATCATCACTAAGTTTTCTACATTTATCATAAAATTCCATAGATGCATATTAATTGCATAACAATAAAAAAACCTATGTATATTTAAATTAATGCTAGATTGCTAACAAATTTCACCACACCACTCGAATGGTCGTTCGATTCTTGCTTTGGGAAGGATTATTTTTTCCCAAAAATACTTTCATTTCTCCGCTCTGAGTTTGCCGCGTACTCAGAACGTATTATCACGACCTCGAAAGGAAAGCAGTCAACGGAGTGTCTTGACACTAGGTTGCGTCTGACTAGCCTGTTATGCGGTATAAAGCGTAAAAACATCAAATAATTCAAGTAAACAGCATTTATACCCCTAATTTGTTTGTCAACGTTATACCGCCCTATAAACAAAGCAGGTGTGAGTACATAAACTGTGGACTTGGCCAATTTTCTTAACCGACTGTGTAGAGCGAGGTTGCGATTGGTCTCACATAAAAAGCTAAGGTTACTACCATTTATTTTAAATAGAAAAAAAAATGCTTATAATTTTTTGTTGTAAAATTGGTTGGGTAAAAAAAAATCTTTTGTGTATTTAAAAATAATGATTTTACTACTCCAATAGTTTTTTTCATTAATAACTATTTATTTTGTCATGGTTGTAGGATTTATATATTTACTAAGCTAGAATTATATTTATGTGACCTTCATTTATACATTTTGAAACTGTATACTTAATTGTATAAAACTAAAATATTTCGATGAAAACAAATTATACACACGCAATTAAATAATATAAAAATCGAAATATGAATAAATCATTGTGCAATATACATAATCTTATCTTTTATATAAAAAATAACGCATAGCAGGATAGGCAAAGAGAACATAGTGCCAAAACCTCTTGGTCTCCGCTTTCTGTCCGAATTCGAGACATTGCGCATACTCATCTCGCTGCTTTATCTTAACAGAATATAGAAGAATAATTTGAATATAATTATTTTACTGGGGGGAATCGAATCCACAAACATCGCGCTTACAGTTGAACGCCGTCTATTGTACACAGATCGCCTATGGCACAGATTTTAACAATACGAAGAAAAAAATCTACATGTTCGTTACATATAAATAGGGTACAGTACAGTAATTACATTTAATCAAAAACATTAACAAAAATCACCCACAATATTATAACCAAAAAACGGAACAGCTAAATATTTTACATTGCAAAACGTTTTTTATTATACATTTTTTGCTTACGTTGATTCCGTCAGAATTTAAAAATAAATATTTTCCTTAACAATCGCATAAAATATTAATGTAATTATTCGCTTCGCTAAGTCCACAGTCGCCGTGGTCACGTAATTGAAGGTTTGTATCAAGGTTATTAGATAATGGTTGTGGGTTCGATCCTGTCATTTGACTGTCAGTAGATAGTTTATGAGTTATACTATATACGTGAACTACAGAATTTGTCATGTATGTTCCTTTTTTTAAACTACTGGCGCATGAATTAGTTACAAAAGGAGAGCACGGTGTTGAGCTCCGCCACTAGAGGACGCATACATGAATATGAATAAAAAATTGACACACACACACACACACACACATATATATATATATATATATATATATATATATATATATATATATATATATATATATGTGTGGGTGTGTGTGTCAATTGGTGGTTGGTATTGGTTGTCAGTTCAATACAGGCGCATGAATTAGTTACAAAAGAAGAGCACGGTGTTGAGCTCCGCCACTAGAGGACGCATACATGAATATGAATAAAAAATTGACACACACACACACACACACATATATATATATATATATATATATATATATGTGTGTGTGTGTGTGGGGGGGGGGGTGTGGGGGTGTGTGTCAATTGGCTCGGGGGATTGATAACTTCTCTGCTCTGGTAAGACAAAGCGGGGCATTCATTTGCGTCAGTCAAAACGCAATGTCTTAATTTCGAGTGCAAAGTGACAACCGGATAGGCTTGACACAAATTTACTACCCTAGTATATGAGAAAATGAGTACAGCTTCGAATATACCCTGGGTTCATTCAACCTATAGTTATCAATATACAGTTCGAGTATAATAAATAAACAAAAACAACTAAGTAATAATCATAAAAAAACACAAATAACAATATTTTAACATTGAGGCCATCGTGGCACAGTGTGATAGCGTTTGACTGTATATGCGGCTAGCTGTGGGTTCGATTACCAATCGGGGCATGATTGTAATATAAAATTCATTTTCATTTCTCCGTTCAGCTAAGACAAAGCGCGACGTTGAATTAGCCTCAACAACAACACGCAATGTCTCGATTTCGGTCGGAAAGCAATCAACGTGATCTGTCTTGACAGTAAGTTGTCTCTGTCTACCCTGCAATGCGGGATAAAACATGAGGCTAAAATAAATTAACATTTATTGTGACCTTATTCGTTGGTGGCTGAGTGTACTTTTTTTTTAAAAATCAATTACAGATTTGTCAATTAACTTTTAAATGAAATTAAATCAATATTTATAAAATGCTCCCAAAAAGAAACTTAATTTTTATAATACATTAATTTACGTATTTTTTTTAAAATTTGCACTTGTGTCCGAATTAGATTACAATATAATTAATATTCTCATACAGTGAAGCCGATAAGAACTAATTTTAAGAATTTCTTTGTAAAATAAATCATTATTAAAATTTTATTAATAATTAATAGGTTCAATTATTACTCGGATGTATTTCATTTAATTGAAAATATTCGTGGGTTCTATGACTCTAGACCGAGTACGGAGGTCCACTTTGGGCATAATCGACGAAAAAATTGGATAAAACTAAATAAATAAATATAATATGAAAAAACTCTAACTATAGCTCCATTATGTACAAGCTAGGCTAACATTATGTACATACATATACAAAAACAAAGACAGATATATAGAGACCTATAAGTGTCAGTACGGTCAGTCTTACTTTCTCTTAACAGTTCTTTTTAGTTTCATACAGCATGGTAGACAAGAACTACATAGTGTTAAGACACTCCGTAATCCGCTCTCCGCCGAATTCGAGACATTGTGTGTCCAGTGGCGAGTCTCAACACCGCTTTTTGTCTTACCAGAGCGAGAAAATGAAAATAATTTAAATATAAACATTCCTCCTAGTGGGGATCGAATCCACGACCGGCCTCAACAGTTGCACTATTTTCAAATGTAAATTTATGCATTAACATCACTATAGTATTCTTCTATAGAATAATATACTTTTCATAATAAAATATTTATAATCGATGGACTATATCGGGATTATTTATATTATAACTGCAACTAAATAAATAAATATACTCTTATATTATACACAATGTATACAAGAAAGGGTCGTTGTACCCAGTATATATAGCATGTATCTATATAAATAAGTCTAGCAGTTGACCAGAGTTCGATTCCCGAAAGTTTGTTTGTGTAAAATATACTAACTGCGTACGATTTTGTGGTTAGGTCCGCACGCGACCGAATTTAATATTTATACAGTGTGTTTATTTTGTTATAAATAATTCTTTTATAGATATTTATTATTAAGTATCTGTTCCACACTTGTTTTATTTAGATTTTTTGTTAAATGAATATTGGATTAAATCATTTCAAAAGAAACCTTTTTATAATTGAGGCCGGTCGTGGCGCAGTGGGACATCGTCTGACTATAAACGCAATCAGTTGTGGGTTCGATTTCTACTCGGGGGAGTAATTATATTTAAATTATTTTCACTTCCTTGCTCTAATACGACAAAGAGCGGCGTTAAGTTCCACCACTCAACACACAATATCTCGAATTCAGTGGAAAGCTAAGTACGGATTATCTTGACACTAGGTATTTTCTGTCTACCTTGCTATGCGGGTTAAAAGCGTGAAGCTATACCTATACCTTATTATTATTAGGGTAAGAATAATAAAACACTAAAGCCTCATTTTCTGTAATTGACATAAAAAAAATATTATATCCAAATATATTTCTTTAGTATGCATATTGTAAACGAATTAGGAAATTTTCTTCATTAAATAAATGTCAAGGACCTTTGCTCTCATATGTAAAACCTTTTTGTGAAATCAATTGACTAAACTTGAAATGTTACTTTGTTTCGAAAGCATTATATACATATTATTTTAACTATTAATTAGCGACGTGTTCGTTACTTTGAACAGAAGTTCAGTTGGAACACATAGTAGAATGTGTTTTGTTTAAAATATCTATTTAATTAATGATTCTCCAGTTCTCACACTATTTTATAAAAAATCGGGATGTCTGCTTTTTACATTCTTTATAGACTTTATAAAGAATTTATCTAGAATTTTATCAAATTTTATTTCATATTAATCAATCTGCGAAAGAAAAAACCGGCCGGTATTAGAGGCCAGTGGCGCAGTGGGACAGCGTCTGACTGTAAACGCGATTGGTTAGGGGGTCGATCCCCACTCGCGGGAGTGTTTAAGTGAGTAAGTGAGTGTTAAAACTATTTTCAATTCCTCGCTCTGGTAAGACAAAGTGCGGCGTTGAGTTCTACCACTCAACAAGTAATGTTTCGAATTAGGTGGAAAGTGAAGTACGGAGTGTCTTGACACTAGGTACTTTCTGTCTACCCTGGTATGGGGGATAAAAAGCGTGAAGCTAAAAATTCAAGATTCCAAGGTAATTAATTAATAATCACATACTTCACTTTCTGTCAACATAACACTTTGACTAAGAGCAATAGAAACAAAATTGAATAATCCCAAAGTCGAATTTCAACCTGCAACTATCATCTATACAAATAGTAATGTATAAAGAAATGCAATACTTACAATTAGCTGTGATATTTTTAATAGACAATGTAACAATTTTTTTTAATTTAAGCTTAAAAAAAATTACACTAATTTAACTCACACTGAAAATAAAAAAAAACCATTGAAACAAAAATGAACACACTGTATACAAATGTTTTGACTATACGTCACTTTTGACATTCAGTTGAGTTCACGTGTTCTCAATTTACTGTACAACCCTATTGGTTGATGCAACCCTCGGTGGTAGGGATGCTCCACCCCCTGTATACTGTTTGATCAATATCTTTTATATTAAGTATATACGTCTGTATGTATGTATAGAAATAATTAGCCTTGAAAATGATTGTGCGGTTTCTTCAGAGTTGGTTATGTTTATGTATTTTTAAAATACTATTATATAAAAGTTGTGGCCGGTCGTGGCGTAGTGTGAGGGCGTATGACTGTAAACGCGAGTTGTGGGTTCGATTCTCAATCCAGGGAGCGATTATATTTAAATCAGTCACAATACATCAATCACCACCAGTTCACTAAAATTAAGCCTCAGACCTGAGTAGAGCCGGAGCAAAAAACTCCGCTGCTAGGTAGCGTCCCGTAAGAGGCGGGTGTCCCAGTTATTTGATTGTAGTAAATTCTGAAGAAATTAGTCCTCCAACTGGCTCATGACCACTATAATGACAAAAACGATCCGCCAAATATCTGATGATGTGTTCCGATTCGATGTCATGAAAGCCAGGTCTTCTTATTCCCACCCATCCTTTCCCTCATCTCTTTTCACTTCCGCCCCAAGGCCGGCAACGCATCTACAACTGTAATATTGTAGATGTCCATGAGCGAGGGTGTCCATGTCATCAGATGGTCTTTCTGCTCGTTGGTCTCTTTTTTTTTATAAAAAAAGTTCTATGCAAAACATATGAAGGACATTGCTCGGTAAAAAACAAATAATTACAATATGGTATTAAATTATTATTTATGTTACTTGTTTCCTTAGTAACAAAAATATCGGCGGAAATCTATATAAATAAATAAAATCAGAGTGTCTTTTTGTTATATTACTTTATATGTTATGTTACTTTTTGTTATGTTAATAATTTTTTACTAAATGTATAGATATATGAGGCCGGTCGTGGCACAGCGGACGGCTTCTAACGTAAACGAGATCGGTTGTAGGTTCGATTACCACTCGGGGGAGTGATTATATTTAATTATTTTCTTTCTCGCTCTAGTAAGACAAACTTCGTCGTCGAATTTCGCCAGTAAATACAAAATATCTCGAATTCAATGGAAAACGATTTACGGAGTGTCTTGACACTAAGTACTTTCTGTCTACCCTGCTACGCGAGATAGAAGCGTGAAGCTAAACGCAAATTAGATTCTAAGGCGATTGCGCAGTGGGACAACGTCTGACTGTAAACACGACCGGTTGTAGATTCGATTCACGATCAGGGAAATGATTATATTAAAAACATTTTCATTTCATAGGAACTTCCTGTCTACCCTGCTAAGAGGGGTAAAGCGTGAAGGGCAAAAAAGTATTAGAGGTGTTATATTTATGCGGACGAAGTCACAAGCTCAACTAGTTTTGAATATATTGACGTACTTGTATTGTACGTCAGCGATTTAAACTGGTCGTGTTCATATTTTTTGCAACACGTTTCTTTGATTCACATCTAAATTATATATTTAAATAACTATATATAAAATAAATATGCAAGTATTTAATTGTTTGAAACCCAGGGGTTTTAACAATGTTCGTATACCAAAATATACGCGTTTAAAATGGTTTCATTTAAAATGTGTAAAAATTTTGCGTTATATTAAGTAAAACTCCTCCATTACTGAATGACTGAGCAAAGCACTGTTAAAACTTTAAAAAAGTTAACGGTTAGAAAATGATAGTTTAAGTTTAAATTTAATACTTCGAAAGTGCTATTCATGCATTCAGAATAAGAAAGAACACGTTCTATACATGTTCTTTCTTATTCTGAAGGCTGGTATAAAATGAAGGGATAAAATTTGAACACCGCGTGACTTGAACCTGCGACCTCTGGAAACCACCTTAAGTGCCACTAACGACTAAGCCATGCGATCGACCTAGCTACGTTAAATTATATATAAAAGTAATAAAGTTTCGACTAATACAATTTACCACAAAAATTTTATGCAGAACTTAAAAAAATAATTAGAAAAAAACATATATATAAAAAAAGTATCCATATTTAATACGTGAAGCAAAATCTTTGTACATCTTTTTACTACAGACAAGGCGAACTGAGGAGTATGGAATTTGGCACAGTTATAGTTTATATAGAGAAGGAGGGAATAATGAATTTTTTATAAAAATGCATAAAAAATATATTAAATTAATAAAGTAAATGTAACACACGCTACCACGTGTTGGACATACACGTTTATATACGGTGCTATACACGTTGCTAAGGCAACGCGTCGTAGGTACATCTAGTTTTTTTTAAATTAAATATACCAATCAATATAATAATAAATTAATTATCAAAACATTTTTGTTACTTGTGTCATACAACAATCTACACTTCGCTCAGTTTGCAATCGGCTGACCGTATATGAGTTGAACAAGGTTATTATAATAGATTATTTACTTATTCATTTATAATAAACATCAATTAGACATAACGGTTAGGTGTTTCTGGGTCATACTGTCTCTCGACAAACTAAGCAGATTCTTGTTTTTCCATTTCAATATTATATTATATGCTTTTATCCCGTATAGCAGGGTAGACAGGAAGTACCTAGTGTCAAGATACTCCGTACTTCTATTTCCACTTAATTCGAAATATTGTGTGTGTAGTGGTGCAACTCAAAGTCGCACTTTGTTTTACCAGAGCGAGGAAGTGAAAATAATAATTTAAATATAATCACACTCCCAAGTGGGAATCAAACCCACAACCAATCGCGTTTACATTCAGGCGTTGTCCCGCTGCGCCACGATCGACTTAAGCGTTGAGTTTCGACACTTCACACGCAAAGTTTTGAATTTGGGTGGAAAGCGGTGAAGTGAGTGATTTTTTTTCCACATATTTGTTTAAAAATAATGTTGAGTTAAGATTTACTATTTAATATGTTGTGTCTACGTAGATTAAAAAGCAATGTGGTGTACCTCAAGATACCGTTCTATGCTCCTAACATAATGCGATTTACATAAAAGAAATAAATTTGGAAAGAAAAATATTTTAGAACGGTATAAAAATTTGATCGTACCAGGACTTGAACCTGCTACCCTTTAAAACTCAACAACGTAACTCAATAAGAACGTATATAATAGAAGCAATCCTTGAATTGTTTCTAAAGGGCACTAGTTCGAATCCACACTAAGTTCAATTATTTAAAACGTTTCTAAAAAAATGACAATAAAAGCGCATTTAACCTCTATTGCCATGTCAAATGCTTCAACCGAGAATCGAACTAACAACACCATGACAACGATCCCGTGTCTACCATGACGTCCTGTATTGATTACAGCATTTGCATTTTATACCCCAAAATGAAACGAAACGATACGAAATTACTTTGCGATGTCAGAACGTGAATTTAATTATGTTCAAAGCTATTATAGTTGAAGTCGTACTTTACTATGAGTGATGGGTTGAAAGTTATCAGTTTGAACATGAAGTTTTAGTTCAAATATTTAACTATTATGGTAAAAAAAATTACTGTCTTTTGTTTGGAACTCAAGTAAAATTTGTATGCCGTGGTAAATATAGAGAGAAAATATATATTTTTGGTTATGCTTTTGTTCCGCTAAGCAGGTTAATCAGGATATATCTAGTACGATAGTGGTGTACGGAGTGTCTTGACACTAGGTGATTGTTATTTACTTGCTATAAAGTAACTTATTATTGAATAAAGGAATATATACGTCATATTAGGTTTGCTTAGGGATTGATTTAACAAATGGACAGTAAAAATAATTATAATGTAATAGTTGCTTTCAAAATATGAATTGAAAAATTTCAAACTGAAAATTTATTGTTTTATTTATAAGAATCGTTTTTTGATTTTTAAAATCATCCCTTTGAAAGCATTAGTCTAAACAAAAAATATACTTATAAACTACTATTTTTAAAATATTATTCCACACTTAGGATTAGAATGTAATAAACTAAATATTGTATACATAAAAAATAATGAAATTACTACACGTTTATTAAAACATGCGTTACCAAGGCAACGGGTTGTTAAGGCGTGATGTTAATGTCTAATAAATATAAAAAAGGTAAAACAAGTGGTTTCGAATCGATGAAAAATAAAGTTATATTATCAATTTTCTTATAATAATATAAAGATAAATATATACAGATAATGTTTATAATTAGCAACTACCTTCCTACATCTTCTTACGAGTAATTTCCCTATATTTCTGAAACTACTGGACCGATTTTGGTGAAACTTGTACTGTTCTCTAAGTTGAAGTATGCTAAACCTAATTTAAGAATCACATCGATATGACTTAGTTTTAGAGAAATTTCTAGACAAACATACAAACATACATTTACCAAATTATGGATTACCATAAAGTATTATTCAATTCTAACAATATTACATACATATATATCAAATTGATAACCTCCTTTTTATGAAGTCGATTAAAATTGATTTCTATTACGATGCATTTTATTACGGATGTTACGCTTTAAAAGGTCGTGTGATATATTCTGAAGTAACAGGAAGACATTATAATTAATAACCTGTTTTATTTATTGTATAACGATGCATATATGTGTATGTCTGTTCATGAGGATTATAGGTTCAATTCCTATTTAGGGATTTACTATATTATATATATATATATATATATATATATATATATATATATATATATATATATATATAGCGCAGTGGGACAGCGTTTGACTATAAACGCGATCAATTGTTGGTTCGAATCCTACTGGATGAATGAATGTATTTAAATTATTTGCATTTCCTCGCTCTCTGGTAAGACAAAGCGTGTCGTTGAGTTCCTCCACTCAACACGCAATGTCTCGAATTCGGCGGAAATTTAGGTAATAAGTACTGAGTGTCTTGACACTAGGTACTTCGTCTTACTGCTATTATATTACTTTCAAGTTATCGTGTTGTTCCTAGCGAGGATGTCACGTACTATGAACACGTTCTATCGGAATTCGGACATTTTTCGGACACAATTTTTAATCACATTTTTTGTACTTAGATTATTACACGTAATAAAAGTTAATTAAAATAGTTACGTTTTATGAGTAATGATAACACATGCTTACTATCCCACTTCCGTATCCCATTTTACATATGAAAAATGGTGATAAAAATAATAACTTCTTTAAAAAAACGTATAAAAATTTTTCAAAGATGTTTTCTAATCCTAAGTGTGGAATAATACTTTAAAAATAGTAAGTATTAAAATAAAATAGCAATCTCTCTTGTTAAACGATTATTTCTTAATAATCTTTAAGTAGTAGAAATTTGTAAAAATCTCTCTACAGAGATGCTAACAACATAAATAAGTTGTAACAAAAACGTATAAGAATTTCGACGCAGCTGGTAGTAGAACGCATGGCTTAGCGGTCAGAGCGCTTGGGCGGTATCCAAGAGGCGCGGGTTCGAATCCCGCTGCGTTCAAATTTTTATACGTTTTTTCAAAGATGTTTTCTAATCCTAAGTGTGGAATAACACTTTAAAAATAGTAAATATTAAAATAATAACTTTTTAATATCGATTAATATTTATTTAGTAATAAGTCACATTTACATTACGAAAATATTTTTTGTAAACCTTTTTTTTTCTAAATATATAATTCTAGCAAAATACAACAAAACTATAATTATTTGTGTATTTAACGAATTTCTTTTTTTTATGTAGCTTCACGCTTATTATCACGCGTAGCAGGATAGACAGAAAGTACCTAGTGCCAAGACACTTCGTACTTCCCTTTTCACCGCATTTGAGACATTGCATGTTGACTGGTGGAAATCAACGGCGCACTTTGTCTATACCAGAGCGAGGAAGTGAAAATAATTTAATTATAATCACTGCCGCGAATGGGGATCGAACCCACAACTGATCGCGATTAATTTCGCAATCGCGAATTTTGTCACCTTAAAACTTCAACGTAACGAACTCTTTCAGTTATCTACATTCAATTTTACAATTTTTACCGTGTTACAAGGAATCTTAGACCAACCTTACCTTTATATAACGATTCTCACAAAAAAAATACTTGATATAACGCTTTATTTTCCAAGTCCTTTAAGCTTCGTTTAAACAAGGTCGCACTATATATATATTCGGGTAGGTACCCGAATATTCTTTAAACCTACAAATACCGCATTCAGTTCCTTCTCTACCATTATTTTTTCCAGCCTTACGCTTTATCTCGCATAGTATGGTATTTAGACAGAACTTAGTATTAATATATTACCTAGACTGCTTTCCTAAAATCTGATCTGATGATTGTCTTACCGGGAGACGCCAAAATATCTTAGAATATAGTCTTTCCCCAAGTGAGAATGGAACCCACAACCAATCGCGTTTAAAATCCCACTGTGCCATGCCTCTACTTCAATTTATAGAAGCTTAATTCAAAAGGGGCTCCATTTCACCTGCGAAACGAATTAGTAGCGCCACCTTCCCACGACCGCTATCATTCACTGCACGGTAGGGATCAATGCGTAAATAAGCGTTTATTGTAATTGTATAAAACTATTGTAAGGGTTAGGTATAATAGTTTGCATTTAATGTATTAAATATGTAAGGCCATTGTGGCGCAGTGGTACAGTGTCTAAATGTCAACGCGATTGGTTGCAGGTTCGATTCCCTTTCAGGGATATAATTATATTTAAAACATAATTTCATTTCTCCGCTCTGTTAAGAAAGCGTATCGCGACTCAACGCAATGTTTTGATTCTGGGCGGAAAATACGTCTTGATATTAGGTTGTTTCTGACTATCCTGCTATGCGGGATAAAGCTATCTGCTTGTATGACGCTTTATCTATATTTACACACTAGAAACACACTTGTGTTTAAACGCTAGGTTATCTTTTGTATATTCTGTTAAACTCCTGACAAAGTTCACACTCCATTTTTTTAGCTTCATTTATCTAATATAATGACGCGGCCGAGTGGGAATTGAACAACGGTGTTTACTGACAGACGCTGTCACTGCACCACTAACGGTCACGGCCTATTTTGAGTTTATTTTCATATTTCTATCAGTGAATATATCTGTTCGAGATTTCTTAACTTCTGTCATCTGATTGACCACGTAATGAGTTACACCCTGAACAAACCTCATTCGATGTATAACATAAAAAAAAATAATTTGACACAAAAGTGTATATGCTACGAGAGTTCGGGGGGGGGGGGGGGTTGATTAGAGAGAACCTAGTGTCAAGTCACACAAAAATTGGTGTTTATGAACCCTTCCAAAGAGGAAAAATTGCTTCACAATCTGTGTATTTACAAGAAGAGAAAAAGAAGCTCGGCGCAAAAGTTCCTTAAAAATACGCAGTACCCTCGCCACCACTATCAGGGCTCTACCTTTTTTTATAGGAAAAAAGAGGCAAACGAGCAGGAGGTCCACATGAGGGTAAGTGGTCACCTTTGCCCATGGACATCTAAAACATTAATGTTGTAGATGCGTTATCGGCCTTGGGATAGAAGTGAAAGGAGATAAGAGAAAGGATGGGTGGGAATAGTAAAAGCTGACTTACATCACATCGAACCGAAACACATCATCAGATATTTGGCGCATCGCTTTTGTCATGAAGGTGGTCGCGAGCAAGTCAGAGGATTACCCACCTACCACTAAATTACTGGGATACCTTTCGGGACACTAACCAACAGCAGTGGGGAATTGTATTCTGCCCCATCTCCGACAGGGAACAATTCAAGGAGCTTATTCAAATATTGAAAAATTTTTTTAGAAAGACGACATTAGTGTCGACTTTGAAATACATACACACGTATTAGATATGGAATGATGATAATTTTAAATAGAACAAGACTTCATAGATCTGTTATTCGCTTAACTTCGTGGGAGAAGAAAAAGTCCAGTATTTTTTTTGATAGTCACGACTAAGTTAAGGTAATTTACATAAAAACTGTTATGTCGAAAACTTTTTTTTTGACCATAACAAATCGAGCACCTTGTCTGAAACATGTGCTGTACCGTTTTCGATGCAATGGTGCGTGAAATTTAATCGTTCGTCAGGTGGCGGTAGACGCGATCATGTATGACTTTGGGGTCACGACAGCTGGGTCACAAGTTCGATTATGAGTTACACCATAAATCCTATTTATTGTGTTCTAGTTGAATATACTTTATTGGTCAGTGTATTTTCCCGTTGAATGCAGAACTTAACGCCGCGCTTTGTTTTATTGGATTATTTTCTGCATTTAAATATTTTAAATGTTAGTCACTTTTCCCTAAACGGGAACTGAACCTATTAGTACATTTTGTATATCGTTGGTATTAGTGTTGGTAGCGCAGTGGGACAGTGCTTAAGTGTATTATGGGTTTGTTTGTGTTTTGAGTTCGATTCACACTTAATGGACATATCGTAAATATCTTCGCTTTGTTCGGACAAACGCAGTGTTATGTTCCGCCTTTCAACATACAATGTTTTGAAAAAGAACAAAGAAAATTAAGGCCCTTTTCTATATACTAACCTGAAAAAAAAACCTGAAAAAAAAATGTAGCTACGTAGTAGGAAATCCAGTAAAGTAAATGCTAGTGAATTAAGATTTTCGTTTGGCCATTTTACACATTTTACGTTGGCTTTTTGTTTTTTTTAATATTTGTTCCTATTTAAATTCTATACTATTTTTGTGTTGTTTGTGTTTAGTGATGATACCAAATAACGCTCTTTGTGTAACCAGATCGAATAAATACAGGTATTTTTAGAAGCAAATAACCTCCAATCAGATATCGAACCCAACACACCATCGCATACACTGAAACAATTTCGCCATGATGGCATCATATTTATTAATTTTCTCTATTAAACATGTATATACCTTCCTTTCATTTGTCACTGTCTGAATCTGAAGGCTCAATGAGGCTATATCCCATAATATATACACAAGGGTTGAAACCACCCCATTGGTCAACATTTTCCCCCAAACCGCCAATATTTTTCGTGAAAACCAAGAAAAGACAAATATATCCGTCTCCCTCTAACGTATAGATGGTCACGCTTGCTGGCTCCCTCACGCAAGGGTAGGACGAGGACACGCCGTCAGTGCCTTCTGAGTGTATTATATACGCGGACGTTTTTTTGTTTATTAAGATTTTAATATTGTATTAATTAATAAAAAAATATATATTTTAAAAATAAAAATTAAAAATAATATTTGATGAATAAACTGTAATTTAGATTTTAATGAGTTTGAGTGAAGTTCTCAGTGAAGTATTGAGTTAGTAATTTTTATATATGACTGAATAAAAAATAAAAATAAAAAATATAATAAAAAATAAACTTTTAATTATGTGTTCGGATTCCGCTTTGGATGTTACGTAAACGGCGTGAGACAATGGTCTTTTGATTGAGCAAAAAAAAGATGGAATTTTCGTGGCAAATGGAGGACGCTGGGAGCCAAGACACCAACGGACGGTCGAATAGAAACCAAGGGAGAAGTCAAGGTAACGCTTCTACCCTCCTTTGTTTTGATATTTATTATCCTGGTCAAAAATACCGTGACCACGGACTACTGTAAAGTATTCGGAACGTCAGGTTTCCAAAAATTTATTTTTTCGGATACCAAAATATACGCGATTAATCCGTTTAAAGTAGTTTTATTTAAAATATGAAAATATCGCGAAAATCAAAGATCTTTTTGTAGTGTAATTATTATTATTTGTTTTTTTTTACCCAGCAATCTCCTTCAAATGTTCTCCATAGAATGTGATTTTCATCAATATTGATATCAATTAATTATCAATTCAATTCAACCTATCAATGAATAAAATATAAAATAAGAAAATCTCGCAACGCGTACATGTTCTATATGTCGTTGCCATCCGATTTGTTTGTAAATTTGCACACGCGTCTAGATCCGCTGACAATATAATATTTGACTGGATATTTTTGTTAGGACCATCGAAATTTCAAGCATATCCCATTCGAAATGGCTCTAGACACGATTGGTTGTGTATTTAATTTACACTGGGGGAATGATTATATTTAAAATTTACCGGCACACAATGTCTGGATTTCAGGCTGAAAACAGGCATTGGAGTGACTTGAAGCTAGGTTGTCTCTGACTACGTGAAATATATGAAACTGTTAAAGTCAGTTTAAGTAGACCAAAAAATTGACCATACTATATATTTTAAGATTTTATGGTGATTTCCTATAATGTGCCATTTCTAGACGTTTATATATATATATATATATATATATATATATATATATATATATATATATATATATCTTAAATATCAATCAAAGTAGTGAAACGTGTCGCCGCAAATGGAGCGGCAAAATACGGTTTAGAGGCCTTATTAAGTTCATGTATGTATATATTAAAACTTGTTACTCTATGTTTATGTATGTATTTAGGCTTCCAAGCACGTGTGTTTAATTTATTAAGTATATGTTTGTATGTTTGTCAGCGAATTTCTTCAAAACTAAAAGTCGTTTCGATATAATCCTTTTCCTTTTCGTTACTTTACACTTAGGGGACAGTGTGAATTTCAATAAAATCAACCCAGTAGTTTCAAAGATATAGGTAAATTACTCCTAAGAAAATATAGATAGGTAGTAGGTAAATATAGGTATATAGTATAATATAGTATACTTATTATAAAGTCAATTTAATTTTATATTTTATTATTTTATATTTTTCCTTCGAGCTTCAACTTTTACATCTACTTTATATATAAAACCTATAAACTCATAATTCTTCGAATCAGGAAATCCTTGCTTTAGTTTACTACTACTCAAGAAACCTATGTACATACGAAATTCCAACTGTCTACTCGCAATACTTTTATCAAAAGTATAAATGCCCTTATACAACTATTATTGCTAACAAGTCGTTGCCGGGATCTAAAAATGACTGAACACACTGTTATCAATTTAAAGCCCCATAGTTCTTAGACTAAAATTGCGACCGATTGTGGATTCGTTTCACACTCGGAGGAATGATTATATTTTAATTATTTTCATTTTCTCGCCTTGGTAAGAAAAACCGCGGCGTTGAGTTCCGCCACTCAATACTCAATGTCTCGAATTCGTTGCAAAGCGGAGTACGGAGTGTCTACATTAGGTATTTCCTATATACCCTGCTATGCGGGATAACAGAGTGGAGCTTAAAAAAATTATAACAAGTGTGGAATAACACTTTAAAGATATTAAAATATTACATACTTACACGAACAATAAGTTATCGTTAACATCCATATCATGCAATATTAATCTTATTACTCACTACTAAAACAAAACGGGCGTATCAAAGTGTTTATGATTTACAGTTTCTTGTGGTCTGATCGAATTTTAGGTAAGCCGCATGTACGAAGCGTTGGATACTTAGGAAAACCTTTTGAACTCAGATTAAATTTGCATTATAGTAAAATATGTTTGGTTTTATTCATTCAATATGAAAAATTATATAAATAAAATTACTTCGTAGAATTAAAATAAATTAATTTGGTCAAAAAATCGCTTAGATTTAAATATAGATCTTTAGTTCTAAGTAGCTGATTATAGTTATATGCGAAAAGAAATGAAATCTAAACAACAATAAGAAAAAAAGGTACAGACCTGTAGTGCATTTAATTATATATAAAAAAATAAATAAAAAATCCATAGTGGCGCAATAGTAGCGTCTGGCTGTAAACGCGATTGATAGTGGGTTCGATATATATACAACGGGAAGTAGCATTGAATTCCTACACTTAACACGTAATATGTCGAATTCGAATGGAAAGCGGAGATACTAGTGTTTTGACACTAGGTTTTCTCTAACTAAAATGCTATATGGTAAAAGCATCGAATTATACAAAGACGAGGATTCGCAGTCTGTGCAATTTTTATCAAAATCCATGTTCATTCGCGTTTGTTCGGATTTCCGTTTCTGTCTTGGTTTTTTACTCTGTGGAGGTCGGTGTCCTCAAAGTTGTAAAAAGAAGTTAAATAAACTTTGGATAGAAAGCCTTCAGTGTTGTTCAGACATTCCTCGATAGCACTCTCCTTGAGAGACAGCGGTTTCTCGTCATCTTCATCAGAAGAATCTGTGTCGTCGCTTTCTAATCTAGAATTTCTTGCGTCGTTTAGCTGCGCCAAATCGTATTCCAGATTCTTTAACTGAGACAAAACCTCCTCCAGATGATGTGATGCTTTCCCATGATGTATGATTTTATATATTGCTTTTATATATATATATATATATATATATATATATATATATATATATATATAAAACAGTCAAAAACTAAAACGATACACGAGGCGGCGCGACGGTGCGCCGCAAACATTACAACTTGCGTCACAGATTGTTATAGTATCTGTGGCAATGGCAATTAAGTTATCTGTAGTGTCGAATTACCGATTTTGAATGTAACTATTATTTATATTTTGAACTAAAGTAATGTAAATTATTCTTTTTATTATTATTATATTTTGTGGCGGAACACAACGCTGCGTTTTATCTTAGTATAGGGAGGAAATGAAGATAACTTAAATATAATCATTCTCCGAGTGGGAATCGAACCGACAACTGATAGGGTTTACAGTCAGACGTTGTCCCACTGTACAACGACCACCTTCTATTTTTTACATACATGTAATAAAGCTGAAGCGTTTGTTTGTTTTTTTTAATATTTGAAAATAGTCCAATTCGGGTAATTGTTGAAGTGAAACTTATTTATCGACGGATAGGAGAAATTATATAGTTAGTTACGCGCCATGTTCATTTCTAAAGGTGCGCTCACAATGATGAAAATCCTATGTAAATACAAATATAGCGTGAGCGTTTATTTCGGCCAGTCTGCGGAACGGTTGGATTGATTTTGAAGGAATTTTCACGAACACAGAGTTTATGTAATTAGGAGTAACTTGGCTATTTGTAGTTTTATTTTAGAATTATAAAATAATGAGTCTGTATAATTAATATCTTTCCTAAGATTGATAATGTTAAATTTAAGCCCGTCGTGGCGCCGTGGGACTGCGTCTGATTATAAACGCGATCAGTTGTGGGTTCGATCCTCACGCGGAAGAGTGATTATATTTAAATTATTCTCACTACCTCGCTCTGGTAAGACAAAGTGCGGCGTTGAGTTCCACACTCATACGGAGTGTCTTGACACTAGGTACTTTTTGCCTAACCTGTCATACGGAATAAAAGCGTGTAGCTAAAGAGCTTTTAATAAAACACCATTAGAATCTCAATGTTCATTACACACTTATCTCTGGTACCACTGAACAGATTCTAATTCTCTTTTATTTTGCTTTGAATGTATTAATTTATTCTGTACAGTATAACATATACGGCAACTAATTTTGTAAGCTGCACTTAGAGCTGCAACAGTTATATATATGATAACGGCGCCTTAACATTTTTTATTAATATAATATAATAATGGAATATTTGAATCACTTAACGACGAACCACATTAGTTGAACAAAACTGTAACGTATAAGTAAATATCGTAGCAAAAATAGTTACTAGAGCTAAAAAATACAAATATTTTTAAATATAATCATTGTCCTGTGTGAGAATCGAACCTATAACCGGTCGCGTTCCCAGTCAGACGCTGTCCCACTGCGCCATGACCGGCCTCACACCTCGAATTTGATGGAAAGCGGTGTATCTGAACACTAGCGGCTTCTCTTCTACCCTGTTATACGGGATAAAGGCGTGAAGCTAAGAAAATACTTCAGTATTTTAGGTGATTATTCAAAATCATCAAGAATAGAGCAATATTGACGAATAACACTATTTTATTATATATATATATATATATATATATATATATATATATATATATGTGTGTGTGTGTATATATATATATATATATACCAGTTTTCACATTACAAGATACTCTAAGTAGTTATACCTTATGAAGTTATCTAGATACCTTAAACATCATCCCTACCTTCTGGACATATGGCGCCCTACCACTGTGCGGTTTTCTAGCAATTTACTTTCTCGTGGTGTACAACTGTGAAAGGGTCTCCATACCTACAAAAAGCGTCTTTATTCTCAACTTAAAGGCCATCAAAGCATCTGTAGCTCCACTGGTGTGGCTCGGTCCTGTGGACTGTGATCCTCACCATCAGGTCCCTCTTGTTCATCTCTCGTTTGCCTTGCCTGTCCCATAAAAATATGAAAATAATAATTATCTAAGTTAGGCCACTTTGTCGCTGACTGTCTAATATATATGCGTATAATTAAATATTTTGTATATTTACATGTTTTGTAATTAGTAATAGCCATGTTATGGGTTTTTACCTTTGAAATCGACATTTTTATATTTATAACACGCTTTTTGTCAGTTTCACCTATATCTATATACCTTATCATATTTTTATTGTATATAATGAAAAAAAATGAAATTATTTCTGAAACACATCTCTTCCGATCAACTTGTTAAGGTGAAGTATTCTAAAGGAATAGTTTGCAAATAATTGATTTAGTGCAATAATAAATAAACATAAACATCTAACATATACATACTCACTAAATAATAAAATCAAAAAATAAATATATTATAAAATATTATAAATATATACACATAGGTATATAAATAAATATTTTTATAAATGTTGCATGTAAAGTGAAGTACAGTGTCATGACACTAGATACTGTCTGTCTACTCTGCATTTCTTGCTCTCTGTATTTTTTTTTGTATTCAGATGCGATGATTGTGGGTTTTCTTAAAGTAATAATTTAGTTATTTTATTTTGTCTTTAAAGTAATTTTATCGTAAATATACAATGTTATTTTATTAGAGAGGTAACCTAGTGTTATAAGTGTTAGTGTTTTACACATTTTAACGCGCTTCGTCTTACCAGAGCGAGGGAATGAATATAGGTTAAATATAAACATTACTCCGAATGGGAATCGAACCTACAACGATCACGTTCACAATCAAACGCTGTTTCTTACTAAGTAAACATTTGTATTACAAAAATTTCCATACAATTGTTTACGTTTATAATTAATATCCATATGCTCATACGCGTGTAAAGTATCGTAATTATCATTATTGTAAGCAATTAAGTATCGCGTGCTTGTGATGTATTATAATCTGTAAGATGGTGCACCGCGAGATGCTAATATTTTGTATTTATCAACCAAAAGCTAGTCGAATAGATTTTCATAATTGATTACATTAGTGTAAGAAGAAAGTGTTTTTTGAAGAAAAATTAATAACTTAGCTAAATTTCGCTAAATACCCTCAAAAGTTTTAAATTTGAGTTTTTTTTAAGGAAAAGAATACTAGAGGAGAGTCAATAGTTAAACCTGTGTTTTTTTTTTAATTTTCTCTTAATCAGTATTTTCAGAATAAAAATAAAACAACTTGCTGCAAAATTTATGTTGAGTACTGAAAACTGCTGAATTTACATAAAATCTAGAATTTACATAAAATCTAGGTAGATTACATCTTGAAGATAAAAAAGCAGCTTCATCTCGCATAGCAGGATAGTCAGAGATAACCTAGTGTTAAGACACTCCGTTCAGTGTTTTCCTTTCGAAATCAAGATATATATAGTCTTACCTAAGCGTACCAAAGAAAGTAAATTTCGAATATAATCATATGGTCGAGTGTGAATCGAACCCACAACCCATTGTGTTTAGAGTCAGACGCTGTCCCACAAGACACAATGGACTCCTTTATAAACATTTTTTTAGCTTCATTTCATTCATTTTTTAGCTTTTTATCCCGCATATCAGGGTAGGCTGATGTACCTAGTGTCAAGACACTCCTTACTTCGCTTTCCCCCGAATTCGAGACATTGCGTGTTGAGTGGTGGAACTCAACGCCGCACTTTGTCTTTTTACTAGAGCGAAGAAGTGAAAATAATTTAAATATAATTACTCTCCCGAGTGGGGATCGAACACACAACCGATCGCGTTTACAATCAGATACTGTCGCACTGCGCCACGACCGTACCGTTTAGCGGTCCGTACTGTCTTATTATCCCGCAGGGGATAAAATAATAATAAAAAAGTATAAGAAAAAATCATTTCACATAGGGAAAGGTATTTGAAGGCGTAGTTCTTAGTAGTACACGGCGAAGTATTTACTAAGCAATCGTTTAACCTACACTTGGAAATTCCTATAAGGTTTTATTCTCAGTATTTATATAGTATTATAGGCATTATGTAAGTATTATAGACCGGTCGTGGCGCAGTGGGACAGCGTCTGACTGTAAACGCGATCGGTTGTAGGTTCGATCCCCACTCGGGGGAGTAAAAACAAAGTGCGGCGTTGAGTTCCACCACTCAACAGGCAATGTCTCGAATCCGGTGGAAAGCGAAGAACGGTGTGTCTTGACACTAGGTACTTTCTGTCTTCTAAAAATAAAAACTAAAACTAATATAGTCTTCAATTGCAAGACTTTGTAAGATTGGATGTGGGAATTGTTCATAATAAAATGATTTTTAATATAATATATAAGCAAAGACTGAATCTTATACATATACATATACATATATATATATATATATATATATATATATATATATATATATGTATATTCAAAATTTCGCCCGTCCGTTATTTAATCATGAATTTTATGAAGCCGTCCCTGGCGTAGTGGCACAGTGACTGTAAACTGACTGTGAACGATCCATTGTGTGTTCTATTACCATTCAAGGAAATGATCATATTTATATTATTTTCATTACCTCGGTTATAGAATTTGGGGGTAGATTGTCAACAGATATGTCTAAGCATATTAATACCTTCCAATAAAATATTTTACCCTCTTAAAGCTTCTATCTAAATGTTTAAGCTTTAGGTAAACACGAACACGTCACGTCCAGGTTACCCATAGTTTACCCTGTCAACAAATCACGCGGTCGACTGCGCAAACACATTATACACCCCATTCTAATAGCCCCATATCGCTAATTTGTGATCGCGCTCGTGTGAAACTACCCTTAGCTATTGAAGCGTGTAAATGCATCTGCTCCCGATACAGTGCTATGAATTGTATTTTTAATATTATCATGTTAAATTTAAAATCTTGTTGTTTTACTTCCTGTGAATATAATTATATTAAATGCATACTCCTTATGATAAGACAAAACACGGCGTTGATGTCGCCACTGTACAAGCAATGTCTCGATATCGGACGGACGATGCAACTAAAATATTAGATATTATGGCACTAATTGGAATTGAATCCGCATCTATCACATGATAAAGAATTAAGTTACGAAAAGAAGTGGCAGAAATGGTGACCAACCATCTCTAATCTTAAGCCCTTGGGGTTTCCACTACAAACAGTTCTTCCATATATTAAACACAACATATAGCAGTTCTTGTATGAATCAAACTTATTACCACCGTACATTTTCATGCATTATCCAACTGCGCCACTATGGTATTACGTAAAAAGTATAAAATTATCTAATTACCCGTTATTGCAGTATTATAACTTGATCTCGGTGTGTAGCATCTTCAGGCGTTCACCCGCCTTTCTCTTGCATACTTCAGTTGTAAATGTTACTGTTTAAGTTAAAATTCACGTAATTTTTGTATAGCCCATTTTTACAAGTTTTTAATAAACGTCTGTTTTGATTTTTAAATTATTTATAATGAGTATAGTGATTTATGCAAAATAGTTATCATATATAGAAAGCGTATTTTAATATGTACATCATTAAAAATTAAAATATATCTTTAAAACTTGTTTTATATATATATATATATATATATATATATATATATATATATATATATATATATATATATATATATATATATATATGTATATATATTCTCAGTTACGTGTTTTTAATATTTCAATAAAATGTGGTTTTTGTATTATATATGTTTTGTTACCTTCACGTTTCCTGTACATACAAAAATTTAATATTTTAATATATTACATTTTTTTCCTGGTACCATGGATCCTTCCTGGATCCATAATGATACATAATAATTTTTAATAAGAGTTATTATTGAGGCCGGTCGTATCGCAGTGTGACATCGTCTGAGTGTAAATGCGATCGACTATGGGTTCTATCCCCTCTCGGGTGTGATTATATTTTATATTATTATCACTTCCTCGCTCAGGTAAAGACAAAGAGCGGCGTTGAGTTCCACCACTCAACGCGCAATTTGTCGAATTCGGTGAAAAGTGAAGAATGGTGTGTGTTAACACTAGGTAATTTCTGTCTACCCTGCTATGCAGGATAAAAGCGTGAAGATAAAAAAAATACTTTTAAAATAATTTATTTTATAAAAAATTAAACCGACTGCATAAAAACTATACAACAACTACCTACCTGTATTTTCTTACGAGTAAATTACCTATATCCCTGAAACTATTGGTCCGGTTTAATAACACTTATAGTATTCCGTAAGTTGAAGTATACCTAACTTAAGTTAAATAGAATCATCTCGATACGACTTTCAGTTTTAGAGAAATTTGTAGACATACAAACATATACTTAGCAAATGAAGCACACGTGCTTGGAAGCCTAATTGGATCATCATACTCAATTATTATTGAATTACAACAATATTACATACATACATACCAAACCTCCTTTTTTAAGTCAGTTAATTAAAAAAAAACATAGCTTTATTGCTATAATACAAATTTTCACACATTACCTACAACATTTTCCTCCTGAACGTACGTGACGCAATTACATGTAACAATAGTAACAAAGTAGTTTCTAGCGCTCACTATCGACACAGCGCGCGTGAACGCATCATTAAATACATTCTTATAATACTGTTATAAAATATTATTAATTATATAAGTTAAATGTTATGTTTTTGTTTGTTTGTTTGATTGTTTTTTTTTTGTGTGTAAAAAATTGTTTAGTGTATATATTATAGAAATTGTATATTTTTAAAGTTTAACGGTAGCTCTTTTTAATTGTTAAGCGAATGAAGTTATAAGAGAGATTGGTAAAGTGTTTTTTTTTTAAATTAAATAAATAGAGTAAGTGATTTTTTTATGTTATAAAGGTTTTTGACAATAATTCCTATCTTAGATTTTGTACGAACAATAGAGAAATGCTTTTGAAGGCTTTTGAAGCATGTTAATGGGCTCGATTCCAACTCGTAGGAATAATTGCATTCAAAATTTATTAACATTTCTCCGCTCTGGTAAAATAAAGTGCGGCGTTAAGCTCGTCACTCAACATGCAATGTCCCGATTTCCGCTGGAATAGTGTCTATAGAGTGTCTTGACAGTGACTACCACTGTCGACCCTATATCCTGCTATCCCGGATAAAGCGTGAAACTGCCTATCCTGCTATTCTAGTTAGCAAACTAGGTACACTGCGTATGTTTTATCTAAACCAGTAAATGCTTTTATTTAAAATATATAAAATTCCCCAAACGGAATCAAATCCGTAACCATCGTACGTATTTAAAAATAAAGGCGTATAAATGGATAATGTTACTTTAAAACTGGTTGAATTGCAATTAGAAAACGCTGTAGACACGAAAACTATTATTTATTACTTTTAAATTATAACGTTGCGTGCTTTTTCCGAATTCTTTTTGCACGGTGTCTTTTAATGAGGCCATTGTGGCGCAGTGGGACAACGTTTGATTTTGCACGTGGTTGGTTGTGGGTTTAATTCCCTCCTGAAGGAATAATTATATTATATATAAATTTTATTTTCGTTTCACTTAAAACGCAATGGATTACGAGCGTAAAACAGTCGCCGGAGAGATACTAGCATCTCTGTGACTACCCTGCTTCCACTTTATTCCGCATAGGAATAAAGTGTAAAGATGGTTTTAATAGAAATTATAATATTTTTTCTTCACTTTGTTTTTAACAATAGAATAGAATTTAATCAATTCTATACTTATAATAAAAACTGTGGAAATGTCAATTCTGTACATAGAAAATGTAAAAAATTAAGAAGCAGGGGATGTTACTAGACTAATGCTGAACTCAGAAATGTGAATATTTTTTTTGTCTGTCTATCTGTTTTTACAAGCATTACACGAAAACTACCGGTTCGATTACAATGAAACTCTGTATAATTATACTTCAATATCCTGGGCATCACATTGGACACTTTTTATACCGGAACAGTATGTATGTATATATATATATATATATATATATATATATATATATATATACAAACTTGATTTTGCGGTTCGCTCCCTACGCACGGTTACTGTACTAAACGCAATTAGTAAGTTTGTCGTATTTTACGTAATATACGTCGCAGTGGAATTTACTACTTCTTCACTTCTTTTTCATTATTTTCTTTATTATTTAGTATGATTGGCAAAATCCGATGTCTTTAACTATACTCAACTACTATCTACACGCGTTTATCCCGCATTATATAGCAGGGTAGGCAGGAAATGCCTGCCTACCCTGCTATCAAGACACTCCGTACTCCGTTTTCCCCAGAATTCGAGACATTGCGTGTTGGATAGTGGAATTTAACACCGCGCTTTTTCTTACCAGAGCAAGAATTTTTAGTATAATAACTTAACTTATTCGTTTTTTTTTCGAAAATTATATAAAATATAAAAACTATCCCATATCTACCTCCAGACTAAAAGCTTTTTTTACTATGCCAAAAATTCTACTGAATCAACTATTGGCTGTATATATATAAACCTATTATTTTATTCTTACATATTCAAAGTACAGAATCGACTTTCTTACTCTTTTATTACATGTATGTAAAGACATATAGGTACATAATTTGATAACTTGTAAGTTTATATAGATTTTTATTTTGAAATGGATTACTATATGGGTTAATTCTTAGATGTATTATTATTTTTAAAATTCGATAAAATTACAAATTTTCGCAAAAAATAAAGAAAGAAAGAAAGAACGAAATAGCGATGTCGTTAGTTAACGCGGACGGAGCTGTGAGCGGGCCGCTAGTAATATTAATAATTTATTATTTCTTTATACTAATCGATCATTTGCCACATACAATACATGTAACCTAGCAAGTTTGTATTTACTTTATATAAAAGTGCATGTCATACACATGTTAGTGTGTGTAATAAGAATATTGGGTTTTTATGAATTTGATGATTTCAAAACACATCGTACTTCGCTTTTCACCGAATTAGAGATATTGCGTGTTAAGTGGCGGAACTCAACACCGCACTTTGTCTTACTGGGACGAGGAAGTGAAAAGAATTTTAAAAATAATCACTTTTTTGAATGGGAACCCACAACCGATCGCGTTTTACAATCAGACGATGTCACACTACGACCGGCCTCGTGTATGCATTTCTTATGCATTATTATAAAGAATATTGGCTTTCCCGTATTTCTTTTCAAAGATATTGCGTGTTAGTTAATAATACCTTTATTATAAATATAAACAATAATTCAATTGACATTGAAAACTATTATGGCACAAACGTACTTCGAACAAATCGAAATGCAAACGCATCACCATTTCGTGAACCTTTCGATTTTTTTACCCTTACGAACTCTTCTATTTTTTGACCTTTACCCTAGACGGGGTAACCAGAGAGAATAGCGCGGCAAAAGCTTCGGTCCCTTCATACTTCTTTCTTGTCGCCCACAATCATTAACATCTTCATGCATGCCTCCACCCTCCTTTTGGGAGGTCCTCATGGGTTTTACCTGACCTTCCCCGAGTATCATCTATACTATATTTTCGAAAGTCAATCGAATTTCATGACTTCTCGTATTATTCACCTTTGCTTCTCATTTTTCACCTTTCTTATTTAAATTTTTCTTTTCAATAATATTTGTACAATTTTTTAATATCTCTCACTGGTTTCCTTTCAGAAATTGACCTCTAAAGTTTCTAGAACAATATTGACATTTTTAATCTAACTATCCGAATAAAGAATATTTTTTATATTATTATAAAGATTTCAAAATTGTTACAGGTCCGGGACTTATAGACGAGTTGGAGGCGTGCATGGCCTCTGTCGGCGAAGGATGCTACCAGCCGCAGCCCGTAGACGCACGCTGTATTGGGTGAGCTACCTTGAGCATTAGTCATTGACAATACTTGCACTGATTTAGAAAATAGTAAAGCATTTTCATATACCAAAATATTGAATGTTTTGGTTACCTTATAGTGGCTCAATTTTTTAAAATTACTTTTTAAGTATATAAAATATTATTACAATTCAATGAAATAATAAAAGTATGTAAGTGAGTAATATATTATCTTGGATGTTTGCGATTTTTACGTTTTTTTTTAAATTTAACTATTTTAAAAGGATTAATTGCGTGTATTTTGGTATTCGTAAATACACTTTTTCAAAACTCGATATTTCAAACACTACAGTAGTCCCAGGTGAAAATATACGAGATTAATCCGTTTAATAAGTGAATGGTACATCTAGATAGCGTGAAGCTAAAAAAAAGTACTCTTTACCTGAATATAGTCCAAAAGATCTAGATTTAGAAAACTTTTTTTCCTACAGGGGCCACCAATTACCAGAAAGTCCACCAGATTCGGGCTCAGAAAACCCATACAGTCCAGACACTCAAGTGTCCCACACAATCGCTGTATCACAAACTGTACTAGGAACTGACTACATGTTGGTCCCGGACCATATCACGTCACACGAACTACTTCAACAAAACGGCGACTATATCTACGAAGAGCTAAAAACAGACAACATTAACCATGAAGTCTTGAGAAGTAATCTCAATGATGTAGTAGTATTACCACAAGACCCTAGTATTGTAGAATTAGGGTTACGATCAGTTCGCCATGATTTGGGTTTATCTGATCCCATTTCATATCAAAATCGTTACAATCAAATGAGGGTAGATTTGCCGGAATTGGAGCAGGGGATGATTAACCCTCAATTGGTAGCTCTGGGACACGAAACTTTGACACCGGTTTACACAAACCTACAAGAACCCAGTACTAAGAAGAGGAAACATTCGCAGGACATAAATTCCCAAGTGAAGTGTGAACCGGGTAAAAAATAATTAATGGTTTTTTTTTTGTTTTCTATTATTAATGAATATGGAACCGCACGATCTCACAAGTTTCGACTTACCAGTCAGAAAAAGCACGGTCATTGCCATTACTTGCATGTTAATTAAAAAAATGTAAAAAATTACACAAAACAATTCACAAAATTTTGTATAATTGTTATAGTTGAACAAAAGATATTATGTAGTTAGTGGAATAATTATATACATTTTTTTAATTTTTCTAGCCGCCTTATCACCAGAAAGTGTAGTAGTTCGCCCACCACCCTCAGTAGACGGATCGGAGGCGGGCGACGACACTCCTCTACAGTGCATCAGATTCGCTCCCTTCCAACAAAATGTGTGGCATTCATTATATGACTGCAATTTGAAGCCTTTGTAAGTATATTTTATTTTTATATATTTGCAAGCAGTTGTCAGATGATAACTTATGTTTTAGAAAAACATGACTTAAAAATAGTATTTTTGAGGTCGGTCATCTTCTGAATGTAACCGTGACCGGTTGTGGATTCAATCCCCACTGGGGGAATGATGAATTCTATTTTAATTATTTTCATTTCCTTGCTTTGGTAAGACGAAACGCAGTGTTGAATTCCATGCATGATAAAAGCATGAAAAAATATTTTTACATATATAAAATAAAAGGTGAATTTTCACGCAGTACGTAATGCGATTCTCTAAATTGCGGTAGTGTAATTACAGTATATTACAATGACTTTTTTATTACAGTATATTTACATTTTACATGTTCATGTTCATACATATATATGTATTCATTGACATGAGATCTTGTGTTCACATGTGATTACATTTTACTTATATACACGTTTTTACTTTACCATATTATATATATATATATATATATATATATATATATATATATATATATATATATATATATATACACATATATATACATATATATATATATATATATATATATATATAACATGCAAGTATTATCTAAATCTCTGTGTATGAATGACATAACAGTATGGAAATCCTTTATATTGATGCGTTAACAATGCGTTGCCCTAGCAACGCATGTTAAACTCATAGTATGATGATAATCTTTCTCTCACATTGGACTGTACATCATTTAATTTGTTATATAATATATTTTCTATGAAGCATAACCTTCTCTATATCCATAACGGTGCCAAATTTCATATCCATTTTTCATACATATATTCGTAAACGATTTCTTCTTTTTGTATATTTATTTCTATATTTCTTTCAGGCCAACGCCCTCCTACATAGTAGGTGCAGACAAAGGTTTCAATTTCTCCCAGATAGACGAAGCTTTTGTGTGTCAAAAGAAGAATCACTTTCAAGTGACATGTCAAATACAAATACAAGGAGACGCGCAGTACGTGAAGACCAATGAAGGGTTTAAGAAGATTAGCAACTTCTGTTTGCACTTCTATGGAGTTAAGGTGGGTGACAATTTCGTTTAAGTGACTGGTGTATATTTTTTTAGGTGTTATTCAGACACTTAGGATAAGAAAACACTTTTAGGCGATTTTAGGCTGTCGTGGCGCAGTGAGACAGCGTTTGACTGTAAACGCGATGGGTTGTGGATTCGTTCCCACTTAGGGAAATGATTATAATTAAATTATTTTCATTTCCTCGCTGACGCAACACGCAATGTCTCTAATTCGGATAAAAGCGTAAAGCTAAAAAGAATACATTTTTATCCTATAAATATTAAAACAAAATTCCTCTTACGAAATATTTAATAACACAATCACTTATTAATATTTAAAATATATATTTTTAAATGCAAACCATTTATATTTGCAGGCAGAAGATCCAAGTCAAGAAGTCAGAATTGAGCAGAGTCAGTCAGACAGAACCAAGAAACCGTTTCATCCTGTGCCGTATGTCATTATAACATATATATATATATATATATATATATATATATATATATATATATATTCATATTTATCAACTTATCAATCAACGTAAATCTTGCAACTCTATTTTGCAACTCCAATTCTAATGGTATTTAGAAATTTGCAATTGTGTCAAAATTCTTTAGGAAAAATTACATTACTTCATATTATATATAATCTAAATGTAGTTTTTGTATGTATAAAAGTAATAATTAATAAAATTTTACTATATTTAATGTGTTTCACACTTAGTATTAAAAAAATGGAAACATTTAAACGCAGTGGGATTCGAACCAGCGCCTCTTGTTTCCCGGTCAAGCGCTCTGACCGCTAAGCCATACGTTCTATTATCAGCTGCGTCGAAATTTTTATACGTCTTACTATAACTTATTTACGTATTTTTTTTAATGTTTCTCAATTCTCGAAATCTATATTACATGACGAGTGTAAATGTAGTTTCATGAGTTCACATGTTATGTGTATGTATGACACATGTAACATGTATATACATATTTAAACAGTCTTTTAGCAAGTATTTGCATACATGTTCGAATTTGGTCAGAATACCTATCATAGTTTTTATATTATGAATCTGAGATTCTTTCTTTAACGATAAAGATGACAAAAAAAAATATTACTTTATTTTAAATAATTTGTTATTAATTCCTATTCAATTGATATTTATTTATATAACTTGTAAAAATATAATTATTTTCAATTAATTGAAGATACAAACCTTTCATCATTCAAGCTCATCAACGAGTTATGTTACTATTTTTAAAGTGTTATTCCACACTTAGGATTAGAGAATATTTTTGGAAAAACGTATAAAATTTTGAACGCAGCGGGATTCGAATCCGCGCCACTTGTATTGGATCCCGCTGCGTTCAAATGTTTATATTTTTTTAACTTCACGCTTTTATCCCGCATAGCAGGGTAGACAGAAAATCTAGGTAATTTCTATCAACACACTTCGTACTTCGCTTTCCACTGAATTCGAGACATTGCGTGTTAAGTGGTGGAACTCAACGTCAACTCACTTCCCCGAGTGGAGATCGAACCCGTAGCCGATCGCGTTTACAGTCAGATGCCATCTCACCACCGGCCTCAAATTTTTATACGATTTTTTCAAAAATATCATAGAGTATATTAATAATTTCGTGAAGGATAACAGTAGACTCGATTAAAACTATCTGAATGATAAAATTATAAAAAAAGAAAGATTTGGAGTCGACAACATATATATGCAAAATGATGCTAAAAGACGTCACTAACACCGATATTTTAAGCGTGTTAGGGTAAATTCACACTATCACTAAAAGTTTCGGCACAGTGCCGTGATAATTATTCTTTCATACATTATATACTGAATGTTTTCCTGTCAATAATTAAAATGTTCTTAATGTTTTTAGTAATTTAACCAAAACGAAATATTTATTAAAATATAATAATTTAGTTTTTCAGGCGAAGTCGCGAGCAAGTCGTTAGTTAATATTTACATTTTAAATGTATGAACCACATTGGGTGCACTTAAGCTAAGGTATCTCGATTTACAGTATAGAACTGCGTCGAGAAGGCGCAAAAGTGACAGTGGGCAGACTGCACTTCGCGGAAACCACAAACAACAACATGAGGAAGAAGGGCCGTCCCAACCCCGACCAGAGGCACTTCCAGCTGGTGGTGGCGCTGCGCGCGCACGCCGCGCACCACCACCACATGGTGGCGGCCAGCGCCAGCGACAGGATCATTGTCAGGGTAAGGGGCAATGGCAGTCACTCATGACGGACACACTGTATCAATTGTCATGGTCCATCCAATGTATCACTTTTAGGGTAAATTTGGTTAATGTCAGTCAGTCACATAAACTAATTTATTAACTAACTAGTTTATGTCAGTCATATGTGACAATACACTTGTGTAGTTTGTAATGATTGAATAATAGGATCGATGTTAAGGTCGTTTGGTGAACGTCACCCAATATGAAGTGACTTTGTAGCTTGTTATGACTGACGTCTGCGACGTCGCTGGCTCTTTGTTATTATGTTGAAACAATTTTTTATATTAAACTATTTTAAACGGATTAATCATGTATATCTTGATATTTGAAAATACATTGACCTGTCTACCTGTGGCCACGAACTGTTGTAGTGTTCGAACCGTCAGGTTTCCAAAAACGTACTTTTGAATACCAAAATATACGCGATTAATCCGTTTAAAATATTTTCATTTAAAATGTGTGAAAATCATGAAATTCAAAGACCTTATATTAATTGAAAAAATTATTTAAATTTTACAGTCTAAACTAGAAACATAAAAGAGACTAAGTCTAAGTGTTCAAAGCAAAGTCTATTCCAACTGTTTTTCAAAAAGAATAATAGTGGCAAATCTATATCTTAGCAATAAAGAAGCAATCTCGTATTAAATTTCACTCTATTAAAATGTATTATCATTATAATACGTGTCTCCACCAGGCATCGAACCCGGGACAGTTCGAATCAGATTGTACAGAGAACTGGTGGCAGCGCGGCGTGTCGGAGAACAGCGTGCACTTCAACGGCAGAGTGGGCATCAACACCGACAGGCCCGACGAGTCCTGCGTCATTAATGGTGAGACTGCTTACGGTTTAAATTACTTGAAGGGTCCATTTTTACTGCCTTTCTTGATAACATAGATTTTGATTATGTACAAATGAAACGTAAAAAAATTTGAACACAGCAGGATACGAACCCGCGCCTCTTGTCCTGACCGCTAAGCCATGCGGTCTACTACCGGCTGCGTCGACGTCGCGTTTACGTTCTCTGTAGAGATTTTTAAAAAATTCTACCATCCAAATATAGTTAGAAAATGATCGTTTAACAAGAGAAATTGATATTTATTTTAATATTTAATCCAAAGAGAAAAAAGAATCCCGTCGAGTTAAAAATTACGTTTTTTTTAAATGTTTTTCTAATCCTAAGTGTGGAACAACGCTTTAAATATAGTAAAATATTAAAATTTTATATTACATTTTAATTGTTTTTCCATATAAAGCGATTTAAACGATATAAACGATTTTAATCAATACAAATGAACGTCGTAATCGGATTTGAATTGAAATTGACATTTTAAATCAGTTAAATCAAGAATCCGAAATCAAAATCCTTTGCCTTTGAATTTCAAAGTATCTTTTGGATATTTTATTAATTTCAGAATTTTCCACGTTCCTTTTAAAAAGGTTTTACACTGTTTTCCACGTAATTTCAAGATACTGTATTGAGTGGTTTCCGCTTCAAATAGAGGTCATGCGTGTTGTGTGGAGAACTTAACACCGCGATTTGTCTTACCAGAGCGAAGAAATGAAGAAAAATTTTAATTATAATCATTTCTCCGAAAGGGAATTGAACCCATAATCAAATGGGGATTACAGTCAGATGGTGTCTCATTGTGCCACGATGACTTCAAATGGGCTTAAGATAATAAGATCTTTGATTTTCGCAATTTTTACATATTTTAAATGAAACTATTTTAAACGGATTAATCGCGTATGTTTAGATTTTATAGACTGATGGTGACCTACTGTAAAGTGTTTGAAACGTCAGGTGTCTAAAAATGTATTTTTCGAATACCAAAATATACGCAATTAATCTGTTTTAAATAGTTCCATTTATAATGAGTTTATGATAACCATATGATAGCAGCAATGTCATTGATTGTCCAGCCCGATTGACGTTTGCAAAGAAATAGTTTAGTCCTTGAGTGTCTTTATCCCATTTTTTCTCATGTGTATAACATTTTTAAAAAACGTATACAAATTTGTACGTAGCGGGTTTCGAACGCGCACCTCTTGGGAACCGTCCAAGCGCTCTAACCGCTAAGATATATCTTATACATTCGACTACGTCATAATTCTTATATTTTTAAAAATAAGAAAGCTGGCCAGGAGGCGCGGATTCGAATCCCTTTACATTTAAATTATTATACGGTTTTTTTTTATTTTTTTGTATGATATTAGTTACATCTAGTTATATAATGAATTATATATGAACGTTGAGTATGAAAAAAGCAAACGTAACTGCACCAAGCGTGAATGCATTTATAAGAAAACTTATTTATATATTTTTTTGAATCATAATTAAATCGTGGCGCAGTGTGACAGCGTCTGACTCTAAACGCGACCGGTTGTGGGTTCAATCCCCCTCAGGAGAATGATTATAATTAAATTATTTTCATTTACTTGCTCTGGTACTCCAAAGTACGGCAGTGAACTCCACTATTTAACACGCAATGTCTCGAATTCAGTGGAAGGCGAAGTACGGAGTGTCTTGACACTGGACTATACGGGATAAAAAGCGTGAAAGCGATAAAATTTTTGACTTATCAACTTTGTCACGGTTGAGAAACAGTTCATACATAAATTTATGTTTACCTGAAGGTAACCTCAAAGTGATGGGGCACATCGTGCATCCGTCCGACGCGAGGGCGAAGCACAACATTGAGGAGCTGGACACGGCGCAGCAGCTGAAGAACGTGCAGAGCATCCGCGTGGTGAAGTGAGTGGCTTTTTATTTATTTATTTTTCTTTACAGTAAACAGAAAGTACTTAATGTCAAGACACTCCATACTACGCGTTCCGACGAATACGTGACATTGTGTGTTGAGTTACGAAACTCAACGCCGCACTTTGTTTTGCCAGAGCAAGGAGGTGAGGATAATTTAAATATACTCATTCTGCTGAGAGGAAATCGAACCCGCAACCGATTGCATTTATGACAGTAAATAGAATCGGTTCGATTCCTTGTGATGCTGTCACACTGCGCCGCGAACAGCCTTTGGGGCTTAGTAGCTTTTTTGGGGGCAACAATTTTATTTTGAAAATTAGCTTTACGCCTCAATCATGTATAGTAGGATAGACAGGAAGTACCTAGTGTCAAGACACTCCGTACTCGGCTTTGGTGAGTGGAAATTTATAACTGCATCAACTACCAACTATAACAACAAACAGAAGCGTCACTGAGTGACTGAAGAACAGCGCACAGACGACACTATTGCGCGTAGAAATATGGAAGGTGTTGTGTGTGCTCCTCGTAGACAGTACTGGAACATTAAGATAGGAACTCCCGAAATTCTCATAGAAATGAAAAATTTCGGACCCAAACCAAGCCAACTCTATGGTGTCTATAAACTGACCGACTCACCCTCAGATTCACCTACGACCCGTCCTTCGCCCAGCACTCGGGCCTGCTGGGCACGAGCGTGTTGGGCGACACGGGCGTGCTGGCGCAGGAGGTGCGCCGCGTGCTGCCCGACGCCGTGAAAGAGGCCGGCGACGTGCTGCTGCCCAATGGAGACGGGATACCCAAGTTCCTTGTTGTTAATAAGGTAGGATTTATATTATTGTATTTTTCAGCTCATTCTTTTTTGAGGCCGGTCGTGGCGCAATGTGACAGCGTCTGACTATAAACGCGACCGGTTGTGGGTTCGATCCCCACTCAGGGGAGTGATTATATTTAAATTATTTTCACTTCCTCGCTCTGGTAAAGACAAAGAGCGGCGTTGAGTTCCACCACTCAACACGCAATGTCTCGAATTCGGTGGAAAGTGAAGTGCGGAGTGTCTTGACACTAGGTACTTTCTGCCTACCCTGCTATGTGGGATAAAAGCGTGAAGCTAAAAAAAAATTTAGGCCATTCGGCAACATTTCTTAGTGTAAAAGGAAAAGTTTCTTAAAAATTCCATCCTAATATAACGATAAATAAACAGTAATTTAAATATTATTATTTCCCATGTAGGGATTGTATCTAAAACCAAACGCGTTTACAGTTATACACCGTCCCACTGTGCCACGATAATAACCTCGAATGACGTAATTGTGATATTTAAAAATAATACATTATATATAATGTATTATATAATATACATTTTGAATTGAATAGATTTCATTATAGTAGGCTAGTATTAATAAATATTTATACTGTTTTAAATAAAATACAAATCTATTGACCTGGAATTTCTTTAATTATATTTATACTTACATAACCCTAACGTATGAAGTCTTAGTACGTCAAAAACTAGAAGAAAAAAGACAAATATTTCTGAGATTAGCATGCACAAACGTACAGACAAACAGATTTTTTTAAATTCGTTATTCAATTTTTATTTTTATTAAATTAGCTATACCATCTTTCCCCTTTTCTTATAATTTAATTTTCTCAGGACCGCATTTTCATGGAAAACCTTGGAGCGGTGAAGGAATTGTGCAAAGTGACCGGTAACTTAGAATCCAGGATCGATCAGCTGGAGAGGATTAATAAGAAACTGTGCAAAATCAACGTGCTACAGCGACGTGACAGCTCACGGTCGAGTGTCAGTAATGGTGGGTGATGGATCTTCATTTTTAATTGATACTTTTGTTTTTTTTTTAGCTTTACACATCCCGCATAGCAGGGTAGACAGGAAGTGCCTAGTGTCAAGACTGGAACGGGAAGTACCGCTTTCCGATGAATTCCATATATTGCGTGTTGAG
The DNA here is from genome assembly GCA_032432895.1 of Dryadula phaetusa. Lineage (NCBI taxonomy): Eukaryota > Metazoa > Arthropoda > Insecta > Lepidoptera > Nymphalidae > Dryadula > Dryadula phaetusa. The sequence continues at coordinate 2,834,599 of JAOYRS010000092.1, read as the reverse complement.
TGGCGTAACTCAACGACGCGCTTTGTCTTACCAGAGCGAGGAAGTGAAAATAATTTTAATATAATCATTCGTACGGGTAGGAATCGAACCTACAACCAATCGCATTTACAGTCACACGCTGTCCCTCTGTGCCACGACCGGCTTCGAGAAGTTGATACTTAAGGTTATGTTTTAGTATATAAGTAGCAAATTTGGAGTCTATAAAAATTTGTAACGTCGTAGGAATCGAACCCGCGCTTCACGAGTCTAAGCGCTTCATCCGACTAACCTATACGTTCTTACCGAACTATATTTTAATTCTAATTCTTATACGTTTATTGCAATTTGTTTTTTTTAAACACATCTTTTTATATAAGGATTTAATTTTTTTGGTTTCTTTTTATTATTGTTAATTTTAATTGTTTATATCGTCTAATTTGAAATAGAGTGATTATTTCTAACGTCAATCAGATTAATAAATTAAGTAACTTGTTAATAAACATCAAGTGTTTCTGCAACATATTTATTTTTACAAAATTGAAGTACATAGTTATTTATTTCTAAAATATCTAAAATTATTACAAAAATATGTTTAAATACAAAAAAAAACATTTAAATATTCAAAAATTCCAGATTCCCACTTCTCAAGCGTATCAACGTCATCAAAATCATTTTATAGCGATGGCAACATTTCAATAGACCAAATAAGAGATATCGCTAGAAGTATCAGAAAGCACGAGTGTTGCCACAAACTGAGTCACAACTCCCCAAAATTTACCCGAAAACAGTGCAAAAATTGCCACGGCAGTTTCACCAAGTATGGCAAATATTATAATTATAACAAAACCTCCGTGCGATATAATAAACAGGAGAAGGAGAAAGAGAAAAACGAATATCCAACGTATATTAGTGCTGTGGATAGTATACAGAAGTTGCCCGAAGAGAGTTATAGTGACGTGCCCAAGAAGAAAGAGACTTGTTTATGGTTGAAAGACGATTTTGGGGACAACTCTACGGCTTTCTGTTGTAAACGGAAATACAAATATGGCGACGCGAACGGTGAACTGATATCGAACAAATTCCTACAAATCGTTATTACTATATTGATATTTATTATGGCCGTTTGGTGAGTAAATTTTTTTTTAGCTTCGCGCTTTTATCCCGCGTAGCACGGTAGGCAGAAAGTACCTAGTGTCAAGACACTCCGTACTTCGCTTTCCACCGAATTCGAGACATTGCGTGTTGAGTGGTAGAACTCAACGCCGCACTTTGGCTTTTAGCAGACCCAGGAAGTGAATATACTTTAAATATAATCACTCCCCCGAGTGGGGATCGAACCCACAATCGATCGCGTTACAGTCAGACGCTGTCCCACTGCGCCACGACTGCGTTTATTTAATATATATTTATTTTTAATATATATCTATATTAATAACTTCGTCTCCACTGACACCAAATGTCATCTTGGGTTCGTTAAAGCCGATTCACACTATCAGTGAAGTCATAGTACCGTGATCATTTTTCTTTCATACATTATCTAATGAACGTATCCCTGTCAGTGTCAGTAATGACAGAGTGCTTTCAATGATTTAAGTAATTTAAGCAAAAAGAAACATTTGTATATAGAAATATAAGGGTAAATAAGTTCATTTCTCTCAGAAGCGAGCGAGCAGCTAGTATGTATATACAAAACCTGGGTGACTGACAGACAACTCACAGTTTGCTACTAGTGTACATAGAAACATAAAATATATCAAATAGGCTTCTTCTCGAGTATACACAGAGAGTGTGTACACTGAGAGAGGATTTTCCGAAATTCCTACTTGGCATTGCGCGTGCGCTTCGACTTAACAGGGAGGCGACCTCGGAGGAGGGCCTGGCACTCCCCAAAATGGGAACTTAAGAGATCACTTTAAAAGGCATTAACACTCACCTCAACCCTCTGAGCTCCTTCTATACCTAATTGATACTTAAAGAGTTACCCTAAATGAAACACACACACACAAGGCTATGAACGATATATTTATACAGAGTGTCAATATTGTCGTTACATTTATTGAAAACATAGTACATAGAAGTCTAGTTTGATAAAATTCTGGATTGTACGATGTATAAAATAAAGTGTTTTTCTAACAAAATAATAACATATTCAGTACAAAATGTCTCTCTTATATCTTATATTATTCCGTTTGTTTAATTTCTTTCTATTGCGGTTGAAATTTTCTTTGCATGATTGTTTTTTTTAGCTTCACGCTTTTATTCCGCATAACAGGGTAGACAGGAAGTACCTATTGTAAAGATACTCCCTACATTGTTTTCCATCGAATTCGAGACATTGCGTGTTCAGCGGTGGAACACAACGTCGCACTTTGTCTTTTACCAGACCAAGGAAGTGAATATAATTTAAATATAATCACTCCCCCGAGTGGGGATCGAACCCACAACCGATCGCGTTTACAGTCAGACGCTGTCCCATTGCGCCACAACCGACCTCCATTAATAATTTTAGTAATGCTAATGTGTAGTTCACAATTATTGTAAAATGGAAATGTTTGCTATACGCTGGCTATGGCGTAATCTATAGAGATTAAAAACTTTTTTTTTCTCCTTCTAGAAAAAATAAAGGATCAACAACCACCACCTGGATATAAATATTGCACAAAACGTATTGGACAAATTATTTCATATATTCATACGTACATACGTACATACATACATACATACATACATACATACATACATACATACATACATACATACATACATACATACATACATACATACATACATACATACATACATACATACATACATACATACATACATACAAACATACATACATACATACATACATACATACATACATACATTCATACATACATACATACATACATACATACATACATACATACATACATACATACATACATACATACATACATACATACAATATATACATACATACATACATACATACATACATACGTATATACATACATACATACATACATACGTACATACATACATACATACATTCATACATACATACATACATACATACAAACACACATACATACATACATACATACATACATACATACATACATACATACATACATACATACATACATACATACATACATACATACATACATACATACATACATACATACATACATACATACATACATACATACATACATACATACAAACAGACATACATACATACATACATACATACATACACACATACAAACACACATACATACATACATACATACATACCTACATACATACATACCTACATACATACATACATACATACATACATACATACATACATACATACATACATACATACATACATACATACATACATACATACATACATACATACATACATACATACATACATTCATACATACATACATACATACATACAAACACACATACATACATACATACATACATACATACATACAAACACACATATATACATACATACATACGTATATACATTCTTGGATCCAGTAAAAAAAAGTCCACACTGATTATTGGTGTCATTGACATTTTTATAAATTACAAAGAAAATTTGTTAACATTTATGTGTGTGTGTGTTTTTTAATAACAATTAAATAAAAAACAAATACAAGTACAATGACATGATTTAAAAAATTTGCAATACTTTTGCATTTTATTTATGTGAGTTTAAAATATTTGAACCTTCGACCTAATGATTACAGTTAGTATATAATTATGAGGAACATTGTGGAATAGATATCAAAATATTTTTAGTATTCTTTTTCGATGTGTTCACATTAAAAATGAATAACTGCGTTAAGTACCGCAATGACATCCGCAATATCTATAAAAATATGCAGAACGTTTCGAATTTTTTATAACGTATCAATTTTTTTATTTCATTTCAAATTCATTATTAATTAATATTTTTAAATTTTTTAAAAAAGTAATAGAGGCCGGTCGTGGCGCAGTGGGACAGCGTCTGACTGTAAACGCGACCGGTTGTGGGTTCGATTCCCACTTGGGGGAGTAATTATGTTACTCTGGTAATATAAAGTGCGGTGTTGAGTTCCACCACTCAACATGCAATATTTCGAATTCAGTGGAAAGCGGAGTACGGAGTGTCTTGACATTAGATACTTTCTGTCTACCCTGCTATATGGGATAAAAAGCGTGAACTTATACTTAACTTGACAAATATTATAATTAAAAAAATGCCTAAATAAATATGAACCCGCTACAACCTGCCCAATCTTCCATTCCAGTTTAGTAGTAATGTCAGCGCTATACTTCCGGGAACATCAAGAACTATTATCAATGAAGGAAAATCGTATGCAATTGAAAAGTTATCCGCAGTATGGGAAAATATATGGAAACGGACCTCAAAGAGCTGTGCTAGATCATAATCAGATACAGGTAGGGGATTCGATTACAGCTTTTATGCTTGATGTTAAATTATATTTCGGTCGTGGGTTCGATTCTCACTCGGGAAAATGATTGTCATTTTCTCGCTCTGGTAAGACAAAGCGCGACCAGTCATCACGAAATATCACGAATTCGACAGAAAGCGGTGCACGGAGTGTCTTGACACTAGGTACTTCTTGTCTACCCTGCTGTGTGAGATAAAAGGATGCAGTTAAAAAAAACTTATTTAATTTTCACGCTTTATCCCGCATAGCAGGGTAGTCATAGACAACCTATTGTCAAGACACTCCGCTGACTGCTTTTCGTCCGAAATTGATGCATTAGGTGTTGAATAGTGAACTTAACACCGCGCTTTGTCATACTGGAGCAGAGAAATATTTTTTTTATATAATCATACTCCTGAATGGAACTCAAACCCACAACCGTGCTCAAATCGCGCTGCCAGTCAGATACTGAGCCACAGGCGGCTATAGCCTTTAAGATACCTTCTTATTTTGAATATATTTATTAGACTTAATTTTTCTTACAGAACTTAAAAGTATCTCAACACGCCGCAGCAAAGAAAACGGCTAAAGGTAAATACTTAATATTTCTATTTATATATATATATATATATATATATATATATATATATATATATATATATATATATATATATATATATATATATATATATATATATATGTATATATCCGTTTTAGTTTATATAGAGAAGGAGTGCAGAATGCTGATATTTTTTAAAAATATGATGGTATTGGAAGGCATGATAATATATTAAATTAATAAATGTAGTAACACACACTACCATGTGTTTGACATACGCGTTTATATAAAACATTGTTAACGTACATATATAATACCCGCATACACAGAAAGTACCTAGTGTCAAGACACTCCGTACTTCGCACTCTCCTCTACTTTAAAATTATTTTAACTTCCTCGCTCTGATCAGATAAAGTGCGACGTTGAGTTCCACCACTAACGTCTCGAATTCGGTGACAAGCGAAATACGAATATATATGAGAAAAGTTTATATCTATTTATAAATGTATTTATAATAGTACCCAAAACAATAATATTTTTGTATGTTTCTGCGTATGTTTGTTTGTCTGAGCGTTTGAACGCATTATATCGGACTCGGCTAAACCAATTTAAATGCAGTTATTTTATTCCAATTGGTTGATATTAATACGTATCAGTTTCTTATTTACAGGTTATAAGTTTAAATATATTTTCTGTTTTATTGCAATCGGTTAATATTAATATTTCAAAGAGTTTACTATTTTAAAATGTATTTCCATACTTAGGATTAGAAAACATTTTTGAAAAAACGTATAAAAATTTGTGTTTTTTCTAAAATGTTTTCTATCTAATCCTTAGTGTGGAATAACACTTTAAAAATGGTAAATATTAAAATAAAATAGCAATCTCTCTTGTTAAACGATTATTTCTTAATAATCTTTAAGTAGTAGAAATTTGTAAACATCTCTCTACAGAGATGCTAACAACGTAAATAAGTTGTAACAAACGTATAGGAATTTCAACGCAGCTGGTAGTAGAACGCATGGCTTAGCGGTCAGAGCGCTTGGACGGTATCCAAGAGGCATGGGTTCGAATCTCGCTGCGTTCAATTTTTTATACGTTTTTTCAAAAATGATTTCAAAGCGTTTTGTTCGACATGTGAATAGCAAAGGTGAACTTAACATAAACGAAGTCACAGGTGTTCACTAGTATAAATAGTTTTAGTGCATGTGGTATTTAAAATTGATACAGAGAGTTTAGTGTCAAGACACTATTTTTTTTATATTTTTTTTTATTTCCAGAAAAAGGTCCATACAAAACAAGTCCAGAATATACGACAACAGTACCGGAGTCGCACTCCTCGTCCACCACCTTACATATTTCCAAAAATTACGTCAAAAATGTATTAAGTAAGTAATTATTATATTATAAATATATTTTTTTAAACCGATCGTGGCGCAGTGTCTGACTGTAAACGCGACCGGTTGTGGATTCGATTCCCGCTCGGGGGAGTGATTGTATTTAAAAATTATTTTCACTTCCTCGCTCTGGTAAGACAAAGTGCGGCGTTGAGTTCTACCACTCAATAGATGTCTCGAATTCGGTGGATAGCGAAGTACGGAGTGTCTAGACAATAGGTAATTTCTGTATTTACAATTTTTAAAATGTTATTCCACACTTAGGATTAGAAAACATTTTTTGAAAAAACGTATAAAAATTTGAACGCAGCGGGATCGAACCCGCGCTTGGACGGTATCCAAGAGGCGCGGGTTCGATCTCGCTGCGTTCAAATTTTTATACGTTTTTTCAAAAAAAAAAGGTAATTTCTGTTTAGCCTGATATGGGGGATGTAAAGCGTGAATGAAACTACTGTAAACGAATTATCCGAGTATTATTTGGTGTTCCACTCTATCTGTGACGACGGGCTACTGTAAAGTGTTCAAAACGTTAGGATTTCGAAAATGTGTTTTCGAATACCAAAATATACACTATTAATCCGTTTAACATAGTTTCTTTTAAAATGTGAAGAAACACGAAAACAAATAACTCAGAGAAAGGTTAGATTAAACCGTACGAATATAACAAAAATGTATTATAAGAAAATATACTTTTATATGAACTTGAATTTATTTGAACCAGAATTAAATTTTTATATATAGAAAATAAAAATTTAATTCTGGTTCAAAATATATTTTTGATAATATTAACAATAATTTATGTTAATTATTTTAATTTTAATTTAAAACAAGCTAAGTTCCGTACTCCGCTTTACACCGAAATATTACGTTTTGAACCCCAGAACTTAACACCGCGCTTTGTTTTACCAGAGCGAGGAAATAAAAATAATTTAAATGTAATAATTCTCTCAAGTGGCAATCGAACTCGCAACCAATCGCGTTTACAATCAGACACTTTCCCACTGTGCCACGACCGGCCTTTTATTTTTTAATATTATTTTAATAATAATAACTAATATTAACATAAATGTTTTTTTTCTATAATACTTATTTTCACAATTATAAGCAAATGTTTTAAATGTCTAGACATGGAACAGTTCACGGCGTCACGTGTAGCGGAGCTCCTCGGCGCCGGATGTCCGTTTTCAAGCAACACTGATAACAAACTGGATATATTTGGGGATTGCCAGGTAAAGTAAACCCGATGCTTGTGGGTTCATACCCAATTGGCATAAAGCTCTAGTAGTACAAAGCGCGGCGTTGAGTTCTGCAACTTAAAAAGTTATGTTTTGCCATTATGACGTCACAGACGAACAGACACACAAAGTTACTTTCGCATTTTTTATATCGTTACTAGTATAGATACTATCTTTTTTTACATTCTATTTACTTATTCTTGTATGTTTTGCATGTAATGGGACTTGAACCCGTTACCTTTAATTAAACTTATATATTTGTTAATAATAAATTATCAACAACTAACATTTTCACGCTGCCAAAGGATTTTAAACGGAACATATCTAAATTAGTGATGTATATTCTGGTGAGATATATATATTTTTTTTTTAATTAATGCTTTAACAAATATAAATAATATTAGTTAAATTTTCAATTCATAATTTAATAATTTCATATTTTAGTTAGTTATGAGTTTTTATTTTAATAAATAATTTACATCATTTACAATTATTATGCTCTTAAAATATCTTACTTTTTTAAAGAACATTTTTTTAAAATCGTGTAAAAATTTGAACGCTTAACTTATTTGTTGTGCTAACAACGTAAATAAGTTGTAACAAAACATATAAGAATTTCGACTGGTAGTAGAACGCATGGCGTACGCGGTCAGAGCGCTTGGACGGTATCTAAGAGGCGCGGGTTCGAATCCCGCTGCGTTGCAAATTTTTTTATACATAAAATGTTTTCTAATCCTAAGTATGGAGTAACACTTTAAAAATGGCAAAATATCAAATTTAACTCTTAATAAAAAATTACAGTCATCATGCGGCCTCGACCCGCCACAGACCTACGAAAACCAAGAACCTCTAGAACGTTCCAAATCTGACAAAGATAATGAAACATTCCGCCAGGACACTAAAGATAAAGTGCCATTAACACCAGTCATACCGGAAAAGAACACAACCAAGCAAAAAGAAGAATTAAAAAATATTATACACGAAGAAATAGCTGAATCCAATTATTTGGACGGCAATAAAATTAACGGGACCGACGGTGGGAGGATGAAACGGAACGTCCCGGAAATAAGGGACACTAATGAGGCTCTCCTGCGCAGCTCCGAGGAGATGCTTATCGAGTCGGATGAAATTAGTGCGGGTGAGTTTTGAGCTTCAAGCCAAAATGACAGACTTTGCCTTTTTTAAGACATTATTTAAGCCAAAATGGCAGATTTTCCCTTTTTCGAGACATTTCTTCAAAGTCTGATTAAAGTGAGATTTGATAGATATATCAATTCTTTAGGAAAAGTAAAAATAAAGGTATAAAAATTTGAAAGCAGCGGAATTCGAACCCGCGTTTCCAACATATTGGTAACTGTCCAAACGCAAGATTAAAAAAAAACGATATGAAATGTCGTAATTCTGAATAACAGTTCCATATATGTATAACATTTTTTAATATTATTTGAAAAACACTTATAAATAATATTTAGTTATATCTTAAGTAACTAAATATGGTAAATATGATTTCCTATTTTGGAAATAAACATAGAAACGATACCAATAAAGTAAATAACATTTTATAATATTTCTTAATTATAATTAATATTTTATTCGTTATTCCCCCAATATTTTTAACTGTAAATTTAAAGGGTATTTCCACACTTTGAAAAAAAAAACGTTTTTTTCAAAAATGTTTTCTAATCCTTAGTGTGGAATAACACTTTAAAAATAGTAAATATTAAAATAAAATAGCGATCTCTCTTGTTAAACGATTATTTCTTAATAATCTTTAAGTAGTAGAAATTTGTAAAAATCTCTGTACAGAGATGCTAAAAACATAAATAACGTTGTAACGACCATATAAAAATTTCGACGTAGCGACGAAGATGGTTTCCAAGAGGCGCGGGTTCGAATCCCGCTGCGTTCGAATTTTTATAGATTTTTTTCAAAAAAAATATTTTAAAGTGTTATTCATATACTAAACTGTTATTGACATTTAATGTAATATTCCTGTTATTATTCACAGAATGCGACACGGTGTCGGTCGGCGTGTCCAGCAAGGCGGTCACCAACACGTCGGTGTTCTCGGAGCGCGTGTGCGCGCGCGCCGTACACAACTATTCCTACGACATGCCTTTATCGCATTGTATTGGATATAAACACATGGACTTTATTTTCAGGTTAGTTCCTATCTAATTTGCGGATCCTAACGCCGCGGTTTCTTTCCAGAACGAATAAGAGACAGCGGTCCGTGTCTAGTTAGGAGTTGAATATGTATTTTTTATTTGTTTATTTATTTACATAAACATTGACAGAGAATGCAATGATAAACAATTTAGTTGTAAATTATTTATTTATTTTTCGAAACCTTACTTGATTTCGGTCAATTGATTGAGTAAATGCGAGCGGTTGTGGGTTCGATTTCCACTCAAGGGAAAGATTTTTAATTAATGATATTTAATTAATTTTATTTTCTCGTTATGGTAAGACAAAGCGCGGCGTTGAGTTCCATTAGTCAACACGCAATTTCTCGAATCAGTGGGAAGCGAAATCTACCTAGTGTCAAGTACGGAGGTACTTGACACTAGGTATGAAAAAGAATGAAGCTAAAAAATTCTTGATTTTGTATGTATGTATGTAATATAAATAACTATTTACTTTACTTTCTATAATAAACATATTTAAACTATTTTTTTAAATATATATTAACGAAATAAACTTCATCCCTCCATTATAAAACAAAAAAAAATAGTATGTTGCACATACTTCAGTTAATTTGGCTAACATTTTGTTAGCCAAATATAATATAAAAAAAATCCTATTTTTACAACAACAAACAGATCGACAAAGCTAAAGGAAATACGGCTGTGCGACTTACACTGCAAACACGACACGGCGAGGAGCTGCCAGCACTACCGGGAGGCGGCCCGGCCCGCGCGCGCCGCGCAGCACTGGGCGTCGCGCGTCGCGCTGGACTGCCACATGGACCGCCGCATGAAGATACGCGCCGCCTTTATGCCTTTGAAGGTTATTTTTTTAACGTTTTTTTTATCCTGCAAAGCAAAGTAGGCAGGAAGTATCTAGTGTCAGGACACTCCGTACTCCACTTTCCAACGAATTCGAGACGTTGCGTGTTGAGTGGTGGAACTCATCGCCGCGCTTTGCCTTACCAGAGTGGAGGGATGTGAATATATTTTTTAATATTATCATAGTGGAAATCGAACCCACAACCAATCGATATTATAGTCAGACGCTGCGCCACGACCGTTGTAATTAATTCCTTTTATTTAAAAAATATGTAAACCTTTTGAACAAGAAATGCGGTTTCAAATCTTGCTATTTTCGTAATTTTCATACGTTTTATGAGAAATGTTTTCTAATCCAGATGTGGAAATAATATATTAAAAATAAAAAAAATGTTTTTATTTCATATAAAAATATCTACTGTACATACATTTAGATAATAAATATATTTAAAAGAAAAACTCAAAGCCTCACGCTATATCCTGTATAGCAGGGTAGTAAGACAACCTCATCTCAAGACACTCCGTTCGCTCCGCTTTCTGCTCAATTGCCTATTAAATGGCGGAACATAACGCCGTCCTTCGTTTAACAAAATTGGATAGATGAATATATATTAAATATAATTATTACCGCAGAGCAGGGTAGACGAAAAGTACCTATTGCATGTAGAGCGGTGGAACCCAACGCCGCACTGTGTCTTACCAAAAAGGAGGGGTGTAAAGAATTTTAAATATAATTAATCATGCCCCCGAATGGTAATCGAACCCACAACCGATCGCTAAAATTTTATTTATTTTTTATTATTATTAACATAAATAAATAAACGCAACCAAGAATCGAACTTGTACTTAAAAGCATTTCTTTCTCAGGATTTGTGCTACTTGAGTCCAGACAACAAGCATCCGTTCATAGAATTCAACATACACATATACAGGGCGTGTCGCAACTAAGAAAAATTGACAATTTAAAAAAAAACAACCGCCATATTGGATTTATTAGTTTTTATAATCTGTGACATTTTTCTGTTCATTGACGTTATATATGTTTTTACATAAAAAAAATCGATTAAATACAACCGATTTTAATTAATTTTATATATTTTCCTGTTTCCATGAATTTTAGCTAAATATTGTTTTTTTTTAAATTGGTCATAAAAATAAAAAAAATCACACAGATAATTTTCAATATAAAATCAGTTTAATTGTAATTAATTGTAATTATTCTTTTGTTAATTTACTTTATGGATGTTATAATGCCGTCCTTGTCCTTATTTATGGCGTAAAAAAGAGAGAGCAATACAGAATATCTCTTTTTAATATACTTATTAATATCTATGGAGTAATTTAACAGAAATTTACGTGAATTTTTAATATTAATTCAATACATTCCTAAAAGTGCAATTACGATAATATTGTCCGTCCTTTTATCACAATTTTGTCTTATAACTATGGTCGCAGGTTCGATTTATGTATATTAGAAGCAAATATTCGGATGGTTTTTTAGTAAAATTTATAAATAAAAAATAATTCCACTATTTTACATTTGTTTTGTATAGACATTGAAGTTTTTTTTTTAATATTATTATTTATATATACAACTATAATAAAATGGCTAGTTTTGATTGGTTTTGCTATTTAAAGTGAAATTATAATTTTATTTATAATTAGTATTATATTATATAATTTATAAACAATATCTCTCTATCTCTCTGTGTTCTTTAAAAAAACATTTTCCTTATTTTTTTACACAAGGTAGCTATTTTATTTAAAAAGATATAGATTTTAAGAGAAAAATATATATTATTTTTTATTAAATGTAAAATAAATACTCAACATGACATGTCCTATATAATGGTTTTTTTTAATATACTAAACTAAAAATAGGCAAAGATCTAAAATAAATGTATATTTTGCATCATCATTTTCATTTATTTGTTTTTTTTTTAAATGAAAAAAAAATGTAAAGACATTCCGAACAGTACTTAATTATTTTAAGAGAATATCTTATATTTCTTATAAGCAAATCACATTCCCAATTTAATATGTAAAAATAAATAATTATTTTAATATTAAATTAAGTTTTATATCTTTTTTTTCTATCGCTACACTACTCTTCGCAATTTACGATCTGTCTAAGAATCTCAATTATACAGCCTAAGAAATATAGATAATATATTAGATTTTAAATTAGTATACTGTCAATATTTAGTTTAATTCAATTCACGGTAGAATTAAAAAATATATCACAATATTTAATTTAATATAGTATTATATGTAGTTATTAATTAATAAGTATTTAATAATTAATAAAATCATATCTTGCCATACATTTGGTTTAATTTTTTTTTTAAACTTTTGTTATTAGATCTGTGTTAAGTTTTTTTTTATTTTACATATTCAATTACGACTAAGGATGTGTAAGAATGTTGAGAAAAATAATTATTAAATTATTTGTATAAGTTTATTCTATTAGTATTTTCAAGTAATGAATTTAAAAAAAATACGTCATCTTGGTTATGTTTTGACGCCATATATAATTTCTTTTTTTTTCAACCTCTCATAGATTATAAATAATTATAGACATTGTATTGTTAGGGTAAAATACAAATAATGTATAAGAAATAAATAATAATTGTAGAAGAATACTTTGTTGTTTCTTTTTAACCTTACGGTATAGTATGTTATAACCATATCGCGTTGGTTGTGTGTTCGATTACCGCTCAGGGAAATATTTTTGTGCATATGGCATGATCTGGGAGAAATGGAGTAAGTCGCTAACAGTTACACGTAAACTATTCTAAAAATTAAAAAAATCAATTTTTATAATGATTGCAAAAAGAGATTTTTATATTTTTTTTAGCTACACGCTTATAACCCGCAAAGCAGGGTAGATAAGAAGTAACTAGTGTCAAGACACTCCGTATTATGCGTACCGCCGAATTTAAAACATTGCGTTTTAAGTGGCGGAAATCAACGCCGCGCTTTGTCACCTTGCGAAATGAAAATAATTGAAATATAATCATTCGCTCACCACCGATTGCGTTTACAATCAGACGCTGTCCCACTGCGCCAGACCGGCCTAGTATTTTAGTATGTCTCACCTACTTCTAGAAATTTGCAGGATATGAAAGGTTTCTCGGGTGACAACATCTGAGGTAGGACTGAGGATTTAGTCAAAGTCACCGGAAGTAACTGGACAGCATCGATCATTATACAAATGTACCTACTACCTAGTTACTATATAACGGGTGTAAAGTAAAGTAAAATAATCTATATTACGCATCAAAAAAATAAATACATATTTTATCTTTATATTTAAAATAGTACACTAAGCGACCTTATCGCTAAAAGAGCGATCTCTTCCAGGTAACTTTTGGGTAGAGGAAAGAATGCATGAAAAGACTGACTTGACTTACCGACCTGTAATTGGTGTCAATATGTTGGTAAGTCAACTAGCTCTAATACCTTTTTTAAATAGGAATTTCTAATGCATTAAGAAATAATTGAATGATCTATACGATGTGCCTCTCCCCGAAGGCTGTCACTTCCAAACTTTTGCTGATGATGACCTGGTTATCGCAAGAAACAAAAACATCCATAGTCTTGAATTAAAAATAAACGCAGCCACAAGGAGAATATTCTCATGATGGGCGGATGTGAAACTGAAATTCGTTCCAAATAAAAACACAAATCATTCCATTCACAGACAAGTCTAATCCATTAAAATCACAAAACACAACCATACAATAGAAGCGGTTAAAGAAATAAAACTTTTTAGGTTTCATTATACACAGTAATGTTAAATTCATCACCCATTCAAAAAAAAAATATCATCGTAAATATAAAACATGTCAATCAATATATCTATATTAATAAAACAAATCAAAGAATCACTAAAATCTATGGAGCCAACCTAAAAAACCTCCGAAAACGTTTAAATTATTTACAGTCAAAAACCAGCCAAAAACCTCCGAAAACGTTTAAATTATTTACAGTAATATCGTACGCTGTTGTTGTTGGAATTTGAGGCGGTACGAACAGATATTAAACTGTTTGTGTCATCCTAAATTCCATACAACTAATGTTCGCATTTCAGATTATTTGGGGCTTCAAACCAGTACCCCCTAACAACCGTTACATTTAAAAATCAATGGAATATCTGACATCGAAAATAACACATATACAGCGACTTGCAGTTTGCTCCCCATAATCTGTCAGTGGAAAAATCAATTAAATTCAAAGAACTTCCTATCCCAGCTTTCCTCAGATCCATAGATATCCATACAGCAATAAATTCTTTGTCTACATTGCGGATGGCTTCATCCCAGTTGCTCGCTCTTTGAAGCCGAGTACGACAGGGTACTTCTCTGGGACTTCTCTAGGCAATAACTGCCGTAAAAGTCAATTCATAATTTCTTTCAGATTCCCTTTCAGACATACAAATCATATCCGATAAAAATAATACCCATTCATAATAGTTTACTTCAGCTAAGAGATAGGGAAGAGATCGCTGTACCAAGTCAGCCTAGATGGCAACGAGGCAGCCGGTATATCGACTAAATCCGCCGCTGCGTCATACCTTTCATCCACAGAGGATAGTGTTTCTGTGGCCGCGAGCCAGTCGCAGGACTAACCTCCTACCACTAAACTACTGGGATACTCGCCTCTTCGCCTCTTTCCCAGCAGCGGAAGGGAATTATATGCTCCGTCCCTTCATAGGGAAAATGGATATTGAGTATTTACATAGTTTCAAAATAAAATTGAATTTTTTCTCTCCCACTTCCACTCCCATTTCCATCTAATATTAAATGACGTTTGAGAGAAAAAAAGGGTAAGATTTTATTTCCATTAAATTTCAGACAAATCAAATGCTTTTAATAAAAATGAACTTTCAACAAATAATATAATAATCGCCATAAAACTATATTACTAAATATTAATTTAAACGCATCTATGAATGTATTAATTTTATTGTCGAATTCAGGAAGAATGATGCTAATTTAAATTTATATATGTAATAAATATTTATATATAAGACGAGTACTTTCACATGGATAACTTTCGACAGTGATTTCTAATTGTTCACATTTACTAGCTTCAACGCGCCATCCTGTATAGCAGGTACTGAGATAAAACCTAGTGTCTAGACACTCCATTGACTGCTTATATATTAAACAAGCGTATGAAATAAATAAGAAAGTTGTACCAAGCTCACATGAAACTAGAGGACCTCCCTCTCTATAGTCTCTATATATACTACATATATAAGCAGCTTCATGCGCCATCCCACATAGCCAGAGACAACCTAGTGTCAAGACACTCCGTTGACTGCTTATATATTAAATTCACGCTTTTTACCCCGCATAGCAGGGTAAACAGAAAGAACCTAGTGCCAAGACACTACGTACTTTGCCTTCCACTAAATTCGAGACATTACGTGTTGAGTGATAGAACTCAAACTCAAAGCGAGGAAGTGAAAATAATTTCAATATAATCACTCGACCGAGTGAGGATCGAACCCACGACCGGTCATGTTTACCATCACACAGAGCCACGACCGGCGGCAAGGTAGTCAGAGAACACCCACTGTCAAGACACTCCATTGACTACTATCTGCCTCAAAATCGAGATATTGTGTATTGAATGACGAACTCAGCGTCACGCTTTGTTTTGTGAAAGAAAAGAAAATAATATACATAAAAGTAATCATGCGGAGAAGGAACCCTTAATCCAACTCTCATACTTTTATAATTTGGTATCAAGTATTAATTATATAGATAACGGACGTACATAGGATATTATTATATACATAGGTATTAATTAACAAACAGTTAAATATCATGAAGGATAGATATTTTTTATCATTAAAATGAGGATAAAATAGAACAAAAACAGTTTATTTTCCTTTTTTCCTATGCGTTATGAAATTATACGACGTACAGAAAAAATATATATAAGTTTATATATATTAGTATTACAGATAGATATTAATTATTTAGGTAATATTTGACATTGCGATTTGTGACTTCTGTTTTGCGATTTTTTACTTTTAATTGATGGATCTATAAAAAAAATTATATTGAAGTGTCTATCTGTAATATTAAAATAACTACTTTATTGTGTATGTATACATGGTAAATGTACTTAAATAATATTTTTGTCTGTGTGTCTTTCTTTTTGTTACAGCTTATCTCTGAAACGACTAGACCAATTTTAATTGATGGGACTTTACTTGGTAGATAGCTGAACCTGATCCCTCAGGCAGACTCCTGATCAGTCTGAGTTCTCCACGACCTAATTGTCTCCTACCTAGTGTGAAATAAAACAGAGACTGTCCATGGACACTAAGGTGGCAGCCCCACCTTTGAGTTATAATGGGAGTAATGAAACCTTTGACATGAAAATACGGACAGGGGTTGCTCGCTGGAACGTAAGAACGAAGGTAGCCGACTATCCCAAGCAGAAATAAAAATTCTGAAATATAAATTGCAATTGCACAAACACGGAGCACACCCGATGGGGTTGCCAAAACCAAATTGACCTTAATCAAGCTATTGACCAAATCAGCTCCAAATAGCACTCGTCGCTGCATGAAATCCACAACACGAGGTGCCGATAAAGACAGCGACCATTACCCAGCGTTTGTGGAAGCAAAGTAGCTGCAATTCGAACTGTGGGTAAGATCAATAAGTTGGACTGAGTAGTAGGTTTTCTGGACTTGATGTAGACAGACAAAATCAGTCGACGCGGTGTGGAATCACATTAAAATAACTAAATATCTGATATCCAACAAACAGTAAAAGACCTAAATGAACTGACCTGCAATACCCTCAGATCTGCAAAAATATCGTAATACGCGGCGTGACAAACGAAAATGGGCAGATACTATTGCTGATAATGCTCAAGTGCGTCTAGTCTTAGATACTTGCCCAAGCCATGCCTAATTATTGATATAATATTTATTAACCTGCCTGCGCCAATTTCTTAATATGGGGTTTCCCAATAAGAACAATATGTTTTGAAACTGAAATAAAACATGTAATATATGTTCGAATTTCGTGCTCAATGGTTTTATTTGATAGGAAATTTTAAATTTCGTTCCAATGACCGCCACGACTTTTTTTGCACTGGTAAATACGATCGGTCCAATTTTCGATGACTCGGTGCAGCATTTCGGCTGGTATGGCCGCTATAGTCGCTCGAATGTTGCGTTCAAAGTCTTGAATCGTAGCTGGTTTATTGGCATACACTTGAGATTTAACATACCCCCACAAAAAATAGTCCAAGGGGCCTTGTTGGCCAATTGTGAGGATCTTTGCGAGAAACAATCGACTCACCAAACTTATCACGCAATAAATCCATTGTGACGGTCGCAGTGTGGCATGTTGCACCATCTTGTTGAAAATAAATGTTGTCCGCAACGATTTTATACACTTCGCGAAAAAAAAATCGTTCAATATGTCACGATAACGGTCGCCATTGACAGTAACAGTACGGCCTTAGACGTTTTTGAAAAAGTGCGGGCCAATGATTCCACCGTACCATAATCCGCACCAAACAGTCAATTTTTCAGGATGTAATGGTGTTTCATGAACCACTCTTGGATTTGACTCACTCCAGTAACGACAATTCTGTTTGTTCACATAGCCATTGAGTCAAAAGTGAGCCTTATCTGCAAAGATGATTTTCCTATGAAATTCGGTGTCCGTTTCCATCATTTCAAGCGCCCAATCAGCAAATTCACGACGTAATCGATTGTCTGCTGGCTTGAGTTCTTATGTTAACACAATCTTGTATGGATGTAGGCCAAGACCCATACGTAAACTTCGCCAAGTTTTCATTCTGGATAAGCCCAATTCTTGTGCACGTCGTGGAACGGAAACATTTTGATTTTCTTCGACACTGGCTGATACGGCGGCAATATTTTCTTCACTACGGCCTGTCCGCTGTCGTGTTGGTGGTTTACTATCGTGCAAAGAATATTCACTTTCCAGTTTTTGGATTATGCGACGTATAGCGAGCTCAGACGGTGCACCATGATGACCATATTTAGCACGAAATGCTCTTTGAGTAGAGACAGTACTTCTTGAATTTTGATAGAAAATTTGAACAATTTCAAAACGTTGAGGTAACGTGAACTTGTTCATAATTAAATGGCAAACATTACTAAACACAAAACAACACAAATGTCAAATGTTAAACCATCAAATGCTGGAAATGGAGCTGGCCACACGCCGTCCACAAATACCATATTCTGAGGCAAGCCCAAGACTGGAACTCGAAAGGGGAAACGTGGTCGCCCTAGGCTAACCTGGCAGCGGAGTATCCTTGCGGAAGTGTAAGAGACAGATACAATTTTGGGCGAGTTAAAGCGCAAAGCTCAAAACTGACAGGGCTGATGACATGGCTGACGCCATCTGCCCCAGCTAGGGGTCATAGGAA
This sequence comes from Dryadula phaetusa, assembly GCA_032432895.1. Lineage (NCBI taxonomy): Eukaryota > Metazoa > Arthropoda > Insecta > Lepidoptera > Nymphalidae > Dryadula > Dryadula phaetusa. The sequence continues at coordinate 2,815,552 of JAOYRS010000092.1, read as the reverse complement.
CTTAAGTAAGTGATGTTATAAGGGAAAACTTAGCCTTGCAATTACATTAAATTATAGAATACAGATCCAGAGATACTATATTCTAAGCGGACGAAGATGAGGGCAAAGCTCTTAATTTTTAAAACAATATCATGAGATATTAATCTTTGAATAGTTTAAGTAGTTTTCACCGTGTGATTCCGGCTTAGAATAGGATCACCCTGGTATTGGTGGTGGCGTAAGAAGCGACTAAAATACGTGTCATGTTATGTTGCCAGAGATGGCACTAATGAACAGACTCGACCGGATCATTACCACCCCTGGCATTTAAAACCGACGTTAAGTAACGACTTTATATTTAGTATTAGATAATGTCAAGCCTCGGTACCCAGACTCCCCTTTCTCCCTAAAATGAAAGCGGTACTTGAAGACATTTTACCCCAGGAGGGTACCAACATCGTTGATGTCGGGACCTGTCTATCATTTGGCTTGTAATTGCGTTTATATGATAATACGCATGCTTCTACAGGTCCCATAGTGGTAACACAAAAACGGATCGACTTATGGAACTCATGAAATCGGCTATTGACGATATGCTGTCACAGCTACCCTCTGCCGAAATCGATCGCGATTTCAATGCGCACCATGCCGACTGGCTTACATCACGCACTACCGATTACGCAGGGAAGGCTGCGTTTGACTTTACTGTGGCAAATGACAGTACAGCCACAATACTAGACTTTCGGCTGACTTCACATCCAGAACAGTATTAGGTTAAAATCTTAAACGTGGTAGTTGCAGAACACCGGCAACCTGACGCGTTTGGCACTACAAGTCAGCAGATTATGATGGAATGTATACCTTTTACTCATCTTATCCCTGGGGGCCGGTTTGCTTTTCTTCTGATGATTGTGCCAGTAGTGTTGACGACATGGTTCTACAGAGTATGGAACTTTACGTACCTAGTTATGTAGTGCCAAGCGGTGGCAAGTCACGGTTCTGGTTTGGTACGTCTTACAAACAAGTTACAATTGGCAAGCGCGAAGCATATCAAATTTAAGCTGAGACACTAGTCACTTAGGATCCCAAAATGAAAGCCAGTTTTTGCTTCCGCCGTTGCGCACCGATAATGATACCCTGGTTCACACGGTGAAAGAGAAAGCCGATATCCTGTGCGCTCTCTTTGCCTCGAACTCGACTTTGGATGACAAAGAAACTACGCAGCCAACCATTCCGCGCTACCGGAGCTCGATACCCGACATTGAGTTCAGCCAAAAAGGTATTCAGTGAGCTCTATTTTCTCTGGACATCCACAAGTCAAGTGAGCCGGATAGCATTTCTCCCTTAGTGCTTCGTGTATCTGCTCCTGAGTTATCAACGGTGCGTTTATTTCGGCACTCTAATTTACTAGGCGTAGTCCCTGATTAATGGAAGAGCGCCTAATCCACCCGATCCCGAAAAAAGGCGATGGTTCCGATCCAACTAACTACAGGCCTATCGCTATATCGCCTCCCTGCTCTCCAAAGTAATGGAGAGCATAATGAACAGCTAAATCCTGGTATATCTAGAGGATCAACGGTTGCTCAGCGATCACCAATACGGTTTTCTTCTAGTGTACTTAACCCACCGGCGGGCTGCTGCTATTGAAAGCAAGGTAGAGGGCCTTGCACTTAGTCTGGATATGGTGAAGGCCTTCGATCGAATGTGGCACAGGTCGCTCATTGCCAATCTTCCATCATATTGGCTTCTCGAGAAATTATGCAAGTGGATCGCCGGCTTCCTCACTGGGCGTAGCATAAAGGTCGCTATCGACGGTTTTTGCTTTCCATTAATGCCCGTAAACGCTGGCGTCCCCCAGGACTGTGTGCTATCCCAACACTGTTCTTTTTATATATCAATGATTTGTTAGAAGATCCTAGCACTTATTGTTATGCAGACGACAGTACGGTGGACGCCGTCTACACCGGCCGTACAGGTCTTTCTCGGGAAAACGTCGACAAGTGCCAAAAAAACTTGTGTCTTCCTGAGGTGAAAGGAACCTGGTTCAGTTCAACCTCCCGAAGACACAAGTTAACGAGTTAACCACTAATAAAACCCGATATCAGTATGTTGGGCCTTTGCCATTCGAACGACAGCCAGTATCACGATCATCTAGAAAGCAAGGCCAAGGTAGCCTCGAAAAAACTTTGTGTCATCGGCAGAGCGAGACGGTACTTAACGCCCAAAGACCGTTTGGCCCTTTAAAGAGCCCAAGTTCAGCCTCATATGGAGTATTGTTCTCATCTCTGGGCTGGTGCACCCGAGTATCTGCTTAAACTATTTGATCGCATACAACGGACAGCCGTTCGGATCGCTGGGGACCTAATAATTTGTGAAGGGCTTGATACTTTGGCGTTGCGTAGAAACTTTTCATCGTTTTGCGTTCTTTATCGCATATATCACGGGGAGTATTGTGGGAGAACTGTTTGACCTGGTTCCTACCGCTGAATTGTCCAACCACTCAGTAAGTTACAGACTAAAATAGTTTCCCTGCCATCTGGATACATTGTGTTCTACTACTGTTTGGTTTTGTAGGAATTTCTTTCCACGTGTCACACAACTGTGGAACGGCCTACATGCGGCAGTACTTGCAGGTCTTTAGGACATAAATACCTTCAAAAAGCGTGCTTATTCCCACCTTAAAGGCCGGCAACGCTTCTGCAGTTCCCCTGGTGTTACACGGGGCCGCGGTGATCACTTCTGTGATCACCGTCACGTGACCCGCACGCTCGTTTGCCTTCCCTGTCCCATAAGAAAAAACTGCTATACAAAAACAAATATTTAAATACCTCTTAAAAGAATATGGTAAAAAAAGTTATGGACAATATAAAATTATGTTTAATAATAACTGTACATGATAACGTAAATAATGTTAGATGGCATATTGAAAATAACGGAAAAATCTACAAAACTAGTCTCATTGTTTATATTTGAAGAATTTGTTGTTTAAAATATACGTTACCTCAGAAACATGTATGTTACTTTATACTATATATAATGTCCCATCGTGTCTTGTGGGACAACGTTTGACTCAAAACGTGATTAGTTGTGGGTTTGATTCCTACTCGGAAAAATGATCATTTTTAAAATAATATTTTCAATTTTCCGCAAAAAAATTATATTTTATTAAAAATAATCATTTTTCCGCTCTGGTAAAACAAATCGCGGAGTTAAGTTCGCCATTCACTACACAATGTCTTGATTTCATACGGAATGCAGTCAACGGAATGTCTTCACAATAGGTTGCCTCTGACTACCATGCTATGATAGGGTGTGTGATATTTATGTTATTTACTTTAATTCTGTTTACGAAATTATAGAAATTTCTGTACTATTTATTTCTATATAATTATATATTAAATATGTCAAATAATTTACTCCACTTTTCTGTTACTTATCAATATATAGATTAAAGGCAAATGAAAATTACTAGAACATCCGAAATCAACTACTTACAACTCATATGTACATATAAAAAAATTTAAATTTATTTTTAAAGTATGTTCTAAAATTTATTCCCATTTTAAAGTTATTGTTTGTGGATAAGGTAAACCACATATTGCCATTGCATTATTACGAATCCAGTCCTGTGAGGAGATGAGGTAGATAACAATTCCCCGCCGCTGCTGGGCGTCCCGTCCCAGTAATTTGGTGGTAGGAGATCAATCCTCCGACTGACTCGCGACCACTATCATGAGAAAAATATTCTGCCCAATATCTGATGATGTGTTCCGGTTCGATGTCATGTAAGCCAGCTTTCCCCATTGCCTCATCTCCTTTCACTTCCATTCCAAGGCCCGCAACCCAACATCTACAACTCTTATGTTGTATATATCCATGGGGGAAGGTGAAAACTTACCAACAAGTGGCCCTTCTGCTCGTTTACTTTCTTTTTCTATTAAATGAAAGTTAGCGAATGTATTGAGATATATTTCTTTTATCTACTGCTATTACTAGATAGCGGTCAGTTAGTTTTTACAATCAAAAATCTAAACCAAAATCAAATACAATCCATTTAACCTCTATAGACCCTTTTGCATTAAAAATATTGAGCCATTTAAATTTTAAATGTAAGTATTGTCAGTCATACAAAAACTTAGCATCGGTTTGGAAGGCCGTCAAGAAAATAAACAGTCATTCTTTTAAATTATACCTAATCTTTACCATAGTTAAATTTTAATATTACAAATAAATATATTATTATGGAACAAAATTATATACTTTATTGAATATTTATAATACACATCTGACTTTAACTTTTATAATGAAACTGAAATAAACTAACCAAATTATTTTTGTATAATGCTATTATATTTTGTCATTTACGTCAAATGAAATATTAATTTAATAAAAATGAAAGCTAGAAATTATTAAAATAAAACTATAATGTTTATAACAATAATAACATTTTTAACCGTACAGTTAAACTGTACATAATAAACGGAATCGTTTACACTCACCCAACAAAACGCCGCGCTCCGCCATTTTCAATTTAAAAGTCAGTCTCGACCGCGTCGTCGCCATTTATTAACGTGTATATTGTTAAATTACTTTTGTGTTGGATTCATTTAAATAATAATTTTTTGGTTTACTTTTGACATCGAAATAATTGTAAGTATTAATTTATATAACTTTACGTTTCTGTCAAATTTTTAGCGGGAAATATATTTTTTATTGTGGCATTAGTATATGTATATTCAGCCAACACGTGAGTTATGAATGATATTTAATAAATGTTTTGTTTGTTAAATAAATTATTCTTATTATTATTACTTTTAGGAACAAAGCGTGAAATTAATTAAGTTTATTTTATTTTATTTTTGAAATAGGTATAATAAAAAGGCTGGCACTGCATGTACAGATAATCTTATGTAAATATAAGATGTATAATTAACATTGCATGTTAAATGTAATGAAGATTAAACTGAAAATTGTATTATACTTTTTGTTATAATTTCTTTGTAAATTATAATATACAAAAAATAGTACATATTACCTATTAAATAATAATTTAATATTTTTAATAAAAGTTTTAAGCAAATGTTTACTGCTTGGTGCGATTCATCCTACATCACTAAGTAATTTTATTTTAATTAAAAAATAATACTTTAAACATATTACAAAATAACTAATGACTTCATATATTGTTATTCCTTTTAAATATGCATGTATGTACAAATATTTAATAATTGCAACTATTATCTAATAGCTAAGAAAATCTCTACTTAAATACATGTCATTCCTATTGTTGTCATTTTAATCACAAGTATTAAAAACTATTCAAATGTTTTTTATGGATTTTAAACACTATTCTATTTTTTTTATTTTAAATTTAGTTTTTTATTTTTATTTTATATATAGGATTTTTAAATTTGTATTAAGTAATGGATTTAAAAATGTACGTAAATAAAAAAAAGAATGAAGAAAACAAATCAGGTCCATACGCAGAAGAATCATTTTGAAGATCAATATAGATCATTCTAACGTATACATACACACATAAAGTAAAACACTAGGATTTACTTCTAAAAGTTGTACCCAAATATAATATCTTATTTTACAACAAAAATTAAAGCTGACTCACTTTTGTTTGAGTTTCACGCTTTTATCCCGCATAGCAGGGTAGACAGAAAGTACCTAGTGTCAAGACATTCCATACTTCGCTTTCCACCGAATTCGAGACATTGCTTGTTGAGTAGTGGAACTCAACGCCGCACTTTGTCTTTTACCAGAGCGAGGAATATACATATTTAAATATTATCACACCCCCGAGTGGGAATCGAACCCACAACCGATCGCGTTTACAGTCAGGCGCTGTCCCACTGTGCTACGATCGGCCTTAATATATTTTTCTATTATACTTTAAAAAGATAAAATTTAAAATAAAGGATGTGCTGCAATAAACATCCCAAGCAAGCCGTATGCCATATTCCCACGCGCTGCTTCCTCTGTACGTTGTATGCCTGTCAGTAACTAATCCGTTATTATACATACCCATCTATTAACTTTCCCCTGAACTGAATTTGAACATACTTATATTGTGATATTCGACCTCGTCACAATTTCGCCATGACAGATAAACATATTTTCTTCGTACGGTTTCAAAGTCCAATCATTTGGTCGTACCAAAATCACCTTAAGATAAGTATTTGGACACTAAACAAATATCGATGCGGTTTATACGTTTACGTCATGTTCCACTTCGTGCAGTGAATGTGTAAGATATAGAGGCTCAAATTATATCCGCTACCAAAATCACATATTTATACTGCGAAATTAAACACTATTTTTTTTGCTATAACTCATTCAATTTAATTATTTTCTTTTTTAGAAATGTAATAATTTTAATTATTTTGTATATTTTAAATTGGGGAGAAAAGCAAAGAATGGGATCTTGACATGGGGCTTAAGTACTCCTTGTTATCTGCCAGTGAAAGTCCCGTCAAAATCACAGCAGCTGTTCTAGAGATGAATCGGAACAAACAGACTGACAAACAAAAACTATTAAAAGCGTTATTTCGTTGTATGCACCGTGTACGTTACAGACAGATACTCTAATTTTATATATTTATATAGATGTATAGATAATTATTACATAATAATTATATATTCACAATGATCGTGTTTAATCTAGACTATAATAAAGTAGGCAGGTACTGTACCTATCCCCCATGTTACTTATCTATAAATAAATGAAAATTTTTCAACATTATTTTGACCCACTCCGTTTCATTTGATTTACTTGAAATTAGCACATATTGCCGACTACAATGACAATACAATAGCTTCAAACCGTGATACTGATGGCTACTGATGACGTGATACAACAAGGATAGCAATGAAATATTTTATAGGCTTTTCTTTGTTTTAAAAAAATATTATAAGTTTTTAATAAACCACGGACTAAGGTTTTGACAACCTCGACTCTACCGAAATATTTCACATATTTCACATGTTAAAGTATGGGTGTCATTACTTAATAAGTTTAGTTTTGAAAAAATGTTATATAAAAAAGTTATATAGAAATATTACGAAACTATTACTAAAATAAATTAGTATCATATAATCGTTTCAAACGATTCAATTTGTAATACAAAAGAGCTAATTTGGACTGACTTTGTGAAATCAAAAATTCTTATCAAATAATTTAATATAATCAAGTTTTAAAAATGAGATTTGAACATTTTCATCCGAACCGTCTTCTGTGCTGGTGGTAACGGCAACGAGGACTCACCATACTGATATTTTATGTGTTTGTAAATAATAACAAGCCAACAATAATAAGATCTTTGATTTTCGCGATTTTTATACATTTTAAATGAAACTATTTAACCGGATTAATCGCGTATATTTTGGTATTTGAAAATACATTTTTGGACACCTGACGTTTTGAACACTTTACAGTAGTCCGTGGTCACAGGTACCTGTGTATAAAATGTATTTTCAAATACCAAAATATACGCGATTAATCCGGTTAAATAGTTTCATTTAAAGCCAACAATGTGTATAATTGTCTAATTAAAAAGTGTAACGTTTTTATATTCAAGATATATGATACAAAATAATATTATCTGTTAGTCTGTGCGTTTGTGTACACTTAAATGCAGTTTTAATTGTATTTTAACAAATTCCTAACACTTCGTATTTGTTTAATTTCAATTAATTCGTAAATAAGAAAATTATAATAATTTAAACTGTTTCCTTCCACAAAGTTATAGCAGGAGTCAAGTTCAAACACACGAACTTGCTGACATTCACAAAAAATACTTGTAAATATTTAGAACATTTCCTTTACTTAAGTGAACGATTAAACAATGACATTAAAGGTCGTATGAAATTCTAATATTCCATAGAATTATAATAAGATATACACAATATTGTGTTCTATGGCGACTGGTTATGTTAATAATTGATTGTAATTTTAACTGGGCTAAAGCGGTGTCTTTGTTCACAGTCACGTTGGTAGCAGGTTCATTCGCTCAGATCATAAAAAATGTACGAGTATGTAGTTTCCATGGGAATTATGAATATCCAGAAGTTCCCATGGAAACGAAAAACAAAGGAATAAAAGTAGGACTTTTTACGTCATAAACTTGTGGGTGACAGGTCGTATAATAAAAAAAGTAACTTTAAATTAAAAAAAAGTAATTTTCTTCATAATTTTGTAATATCTGTATATATTTAAAATAAATATTCCGTGCGTAAACATTGAACGTGACGTGAATTTAAAAAAAACGGTTACTCCTTTCATGTTATATTTTTAGAAGTCATCAGAATTTCTGGTTAGACAAAGAAATCTAACACTTTTATCCGAAAGAAATTTGCTCGCATTAGTATTTTTTCATATTGTTAATTTTCAATTTAAATCAATTAAAATAGATAAGTATATAAATATATTATGTACACTCTTCTGTTACTCTGATTACTTAGTAATTGACATACAACGAACAGAGGAAATTACAGGATCTGGGAAGCTGTAATATTGAATCTTCCTTAGGGAGTACAAGAAAGGACTAAGATTGGATTTCAGCAATTTCGTATTTCATACGTAAATGAAAAAAAAAGTCGAAATTACATATAAATGGTAGAAATGGAAATTTAATTAGTATAATAATGAAAGGAATACAAGAAAACGGTACTCTATTTATTTCCAATTCTTCCCTTGGTTTACTTGAAGATATTTACGTCGTAATTCCTAAAAAAAACCACTCAGTTGTTTTTGTTAGGAATTACTATGAAAATACTTAACTTAAATACTCAATTTCAACTAAAATATTCTTTAACACGTTTGGTTTTAGTAAAAAATAAACAATTCATATTTCTAATAGCAAGTGTGAAATAACATTTTAGAAATAATAAAATATACTATATTTTACTATTTTAAAAATATTATTCCACACTTAGTATTAGAAATATGAACGGAGTGGGATTCGAACCCGCGCCTCTTGGTAGCGGATTCTAATCCCGTTGTTCAAATTATTATACTTTTTTTAAAAAAATATCTCCTATTATTAAACTAAATTTCTCTTAACAACTTAAGTTAACACGAACGGATGCTCAAAGCTAGTTTTTTGTTATTAATATTAAAGATAGTCAGTCATAGTCAGTTGCGTGGAAAATTTCAATAGTGCGTTGTAAACAAGATATTTAACGGTATAATACTTGTTTTATGTGTTAAACTATAGCTATACTATATATAATATTATAGCTCGACGCGTCTAGAACCTAATATTAGAACATTCTGTTCTTTGGTAAATTTTTTGACGTTCAAAAAATGAAAATTTTTCTTACAAATGTAAAATTTACATCTTGTTTGGTAACCGGCGATCATTTTAAAAGGGCCCTTTAATTATACATGAGTAGCAAGTACCAGATACTGCTCAGAGCTCCTCTGCAATGCAAAGGACAGTGTTATTTCGTGAAACGCAAAGGAGTTTTCGGAAAAACCACTAAGGTGTTTTTGTCAAATCGGAATACGGAGAGTGTTGACATATAGGTACATCCCTGCTATGCGGGATATAAGTATGAATATAAAAATATATATATCGACATCTATAGATGTTTTTCTTTATAATTCTAGAATAAAAGTAGTGTGCCAGTGAAAGTCTCATTAAAATCGATCCAGCCATTCCAAAGATTATTCAGAACAAACGGATACCACTTTAATTTATTTATATAGATATAAATTAATTGATATATAAATATATTTAATTGTTTTTTTTAATTTAAATAAATGATCAAATATTCGTTTGGTTTCTTGTAAAACGTCCGTATGAATCATACTACCCTAGTTTCTCTTAGCTTGGCTATAAAAATTTAAATATCTCAAAAAATTTAATTTAAAAAATTAACAATTCCATATATAAAAGCACTTTCATGTGATAAAAGTTAAATTAAAATTAATTCAGCTATTTTTTTAAGCTAGTTCAAGGTATAAACAATAGAACAAAACAAAACTAAAGCGCCGCGTTGAGTTCCGCCAATCAACACGCAATGTATCGAATTCGGCCGAAAGCGGAGTACGGAGTGTCTTGACACTAGGTACTTCCTGTCTACCCTGCTATGAGGGATAAAAAGCGCAAAGATAGGAATTAACAAATTTTAATTACGTTTAAATGTGTTCCAATTTTGTTTTCAAAAAAAATGTTAAAATCTTTTTATTATTATTCTTATAATTATAATAACCAATTATAAAAGAAAACGCCCCAAGTGCCCAAGTATTTACACAAATAAAGAAAAATTACACTTCAGATACTCATAAACATGTGGCGGAACTCAACGCCGCATGCAATTTAATGTATAAACTAAATAATACACTTGTTTCATAAAAATATAACGTTCTTATATGTGGTAAAATTAAACGCCGCACGCTATCTAAATATTAAAAGAGTATAGTTATATAAAGATTTTTTAAACTGATTTCGCTTTACAAATTGGTCGAAGTGCTTTGTTTGTCTTTATATGGAGGTATTTCACCTCTCAACGCGTAAGATGAACGAACGTACTAACCATTTGTTACACAATCGTTATATAACGAAAACCCCGTTGTTATGTACTTTTTGCTAAATATACGCGTTTATTATGATTCTTACGAACAAATATACTTTTAAAAGTCACCTTTTTCTATGGATATATATGCTAATAAGCAGTTGCACTTTTAGTCTCACCTAGTAGGGTAGTCAGAGAGAACCTAGTGTCAAGACACTCCGTTGACTTTTCAACGAGACATTGTCTGTTGAGTGTAGAACTCAACGCTGTGATTTTTATATTGATATCAAAATAAAATCAGTTCAACTTAGTTCTTAGATTTGGGCGCTTTGAACGTGCTATTAGAGCACAAGTCTCTTCGCCAATGTCACTTTGTATGGAGAGTACACGAAGGAAAAGTAAAGCAAAGTACTGAAGAGGGAAAAGTAAGACTGCATATTACAAACAGAAAATTTTATTGAACTAGAAGTCATTAAAATAAAATTATTGTGGGAAGAGTGTGAAGTATAAGGAAAGTACTTATGTTATCTATCTAAATGTAATTATCTATCTAAACTAAGTAAAAAAAAACATGCACACCTTACTAATAGCAGGAGAGAGAACCTAGTGTCAGGACACTCCTTCACACTTTTATCCCGCATATCAGGGTAGACAAAAAGTACCTAGTGTCAAGACACTCCGTACTTCGCTTACAACCGAATTCGAGACATCGCGTGATGAGTCGCCACTAGACAAGTCGAGTTTATACGGAACTAATTCCCATATACGAGCCTTAAATACTTAAAATCTCAAAACTTTCCTACACACTTAATTGCGTCACGTTTTGAGAAAATTCTCGAACTGAATAGAATCGATCGTTTTGAAATCATTGAATCATATTTATGAATCAATGAATCATTTTTAATAACGGTTTCCGATTTACATCATATATTAAGTAATAGCCATATAGCGATTTACTTTCCATCAATATCAAGCAGCTACACGCTTTATCCCGCATAGCAGGGTAATCAGAAACAACCTAGTGTCAAGACACTCTGTTGACTATTTATATATTAAATAAGTGTATCAAATAAATAAGAGAGTTGTACCAGGCTCACATGAAACTGGAGGAGCTCCCTCTCTATAGTCTCTATATACTACATATATAAGCAGCTTCACGCGCCATCCCGCATAGTAGGGTAGTCAAATGCAACCTAGTGTCACGACACTCCGTTGACTGCTCTTCGCTCGAAACAGAGACACTGCGTGCTTAGTGGTGATTTCAAATTGGCGTTCTATCTTAGCAGAGTGGACAAAAGAAAATAAATTTTAAATATAATTATTCTCCTGAGTGAGAATCGAACCCACTACCAATAATTTAAAATCGAACGCTGTCATACAAGACACAGTGGTCTCATTTAAAATAATAATTGCTAAATAGTCAGGCTAGAGTCTAGACTGAAACTAAGACTGAAGCTTAAACTATTTTTTTGTTAAATTCATTTAATAATAAAGCTTTCACAAAATGTTTACCGACTTCCCCGTTGACGCGTCAAGTACGCGTTACCTAGCAACGTTTATGTCAATATGCAAATCCTTATGTGAAACATCAACAAAACACATCAATAGTGTATGTAATAATAATGTACGGTTATAATGTTAAGGCAGGTCGAGAGGACCTCGGTTGACCTTTGAAAACATAGTATCATTGATACTGGAGGAAGGTCTAAAAACCAAAAGGACCCTCCGAAGTGCATACATGCACTTAAGAGAATGATGACTGTGGACGAGGAGAAAGAGGTACGCAGAGATCGTAGTGTTTTGGCGCTCCATCCTTTCTGACTTTGCAAAGGATAAAACGAGAAGCTAAAAACAGCGTCTGACTGTAAACGCGATCGGTTGTGGATCCTCATTCGGGGGAGTGATTATATTTAAATTATTTTCACTTCCTCGCTCTGGTAAGACAAAGTGCGGCGTTAAGTTCCACCACGCAACACGCAATGTCTCGAATTCTTCACACTAGGTATTCTGTCTATCCTGCGATGTGGGATAAAAAAATAAATATATTTTTAATGCCTTTCTGCGTTTCTGTAGTCTGTCTGATATATAATCTTTAACTATACCAAATTTTCTATTCAGTCCATATAATTTACATAAAAAGGAATTCTGAGCTTTTCCTATACAAATTAATGGTTTTCAAAACTATGAACATTTCCCATCTTGTCAGCGTCCCCATCATTATATTATATTATATTATTATATTTGCATTACCGCGCTAACCGCAGAAGAAAGCAGCCATTTTGTATGACGACTTTCGCCTTGCTTTCAAATACTTATCTTATTGCAGTTTAAGTGGTCTATCATTTTACTATCTGGATTAAACGTTTCTATCACTATTGCCCTATTAACCCGCTATATATATATATATATATATATATATATATATATATATATATATATATATATATATTCTCTTTTCATTTAATTAAAAATTATATCGTTACATATCATGTAAAAGCGTATGCGTTGCCTAATTTATGGAAATGAGTACAAAACAACTTTCAACTGCATATGCGTTTTATATTGCATACAATACAACTTTCCATTTTGCACTCAACAATTAAGAATGCATTTTTTAATTATATAATTATTTATAGTCTTAAATAAGGATAAAATGAGATTAAAGCGTTAACCGCTCTCAGAAATGTCAGTTAGTTAAAGAAACGGTTAATCGCTTTTAATTAATCGTTTTTTTTTTTGAGGTTTTTTGTTGCAAACCACGGACTTATGGGCGTTCATGAATTTTTACGATCTTATTTATATTATATTGATTTTTTTAAATTATTATGACGGGTGGGTGAAGTATATATAATATAATAGAGGAATCCCTCCAAAAGGTCTAGTCCGGTGATGGTAGTCTTCTCGCTCATTGTTCACACTGGTAGCTCATGTGTTCGGGGTCGCAGCGCGTGGTTAGTTCCGGACCGCATCTATGTCTCTTGGAGATTGCCATTTTTAAGTTCTAATCAACGACGGGTTAGGGATGACTCGTTTGCCCTTCTTCAGCGTCAGTGTACACACAGTACATACAGTCAACAGTGTGCCTGGTAACTGTGATGACAGCATGTGATACGTTGTCGTGCAAGGCGTTTTTGGTGGATTTTGTCTGGATAATGACTACGGACTCGTATTTTAGTCCCTGAGACTCATTGATAGGATAGATGCGTGAGCTTACTCCTCTTAAAGTTAACGGATTAGTTAATTAAAAGTTTAGGCTAGGAACTAAGTTAGGCAACTAATTATAAATCCTGGACTCTTTTAGGGACATAGAGACAGTAGTGTCTCTATGAGTCTTATTACCTTAAACACTATAAATTGTATAAGAAAAATAATGATAAAAAAGAATTAATCTAACAACAGGTATGGACCTGTGTCCTCATAATAATAATAAAAACAGATTTATGCTTTTCCATATAGGCAGAGAATAACTAGTGTCAAAACACTCTATTCTCTGATTCTCGTCTGAATTCGAAACATTGCGTATTGATTTGTGTAACTCAACGCCGCGCTTTGTACTATCAACGCGACAATATACATCTATCGATTTACTATCAAAGACACCATTGCGCTATGGTAGCGGTAAATTAGTTAAATAATCATTATGTAAAGTAACGACTTCCCGGTCAAGGTCATAGCGGATGTTGTCTCAACTTCCTGTTTAACAGCGTTATTTTTTTGTATAGCCTTGCCTACGGTTGGTTAAGTGATATATAGATACACATATACAATACATGTCAGGACGAACATCAGGGTAGATAGAGGCTATAGTGTCGAGACACTCCCGTTCGTAATGTTCAACTTAATTTTAATATATAAAAATTGTGGTGTCTGTTTGTAATATTAAAATAATCGCTTTTTACTAAATTCATATGTATGAATGCACGGTGAATACAGCAAAATTACCTTTTAAATATAATTTTTGGATTTCTGTATGTCTGGATGTTCCGCTTAATCTCTTTAAATTCTGGACCAATTTTGATGGAACTTTCACTGGCAGACAGCTGGTGTTACAAGGAGTATCTTAACTTTTTATTTTAAAATTAAAAACTAAAGATCTATAGATGCCAAATACCACGCGAACGAATCGCAAACACAGCTAGTCTTAAATAATTTTCACAAAACATATATTTACAATAATAAAGTAACTTTTTTTACAACCTCGCACTTCAGCACAGCAGGGTAGTCAGAGACAACCTAGTGTCTAGACACTGTGTTGAATGCTTTCCGCACGAAATTGAGATATTGAGTGTTGAGTGGCGAACTCAAACCCTCGAAAAAATTACAATAATAATATAATGGCAACGTTTTTATGATCCACTTCGGTCACTGACCGTTTTATCTCAGTTAGAATGCATAAGTCACTTAATGTTTGTTCGTCGAAATAGGTATTTTCATTTCATGCAAAAGCTACTAAACAGATTTAGATGAAACTGCACAGTAATATAGCTTATACATGATATAACTTCTTTAACTTCCCACTATAATAGTTAAACTAGAACTATATATATATATATATATATATATATATATATATATATATATATATATATATAACAATATGTAGATATATATCCTACACCGCGTCATGTTTGTGTAATGGATTCTTATCCGACTTAATTGATATATTACGACCTTATATTACGACAGAATCACAAAAAATATGTTTATATTCCATATATTATTCTGATTTACCACCTATAATACCGTTAAGTATCATCTCACCGCCTCACCGCCTCACCGCTGTACCACGCTCACCCCACACAACGCCCGTGTGGTATTTGACGTTATTATTTTAAAACGATACTAGTTCCTTGAATATTGATTGAAATGAAATAAGGCAATTTTGTTTAAAAATAATTGCCCGTGATATATTACTTATTTACTTGAATAAGCATTAATAATTAGTTTATAAAAACACCTTCGCAAATAATGTATTATTTTGAGACTATATATATATATATATATATATATATATATATATATATATATATATATATATATATATATATATATATTTACGTTACTTTCGCCGTTTTCTCGGCGCACGCAAGGTAAGCCTTATAAATATACAAATTTTGCGTTTTCCACAACATTTATTACTACTGCTTCACTCTCATTAGTCGTAGAGTGATGTTATATAGCCTATAACCTACCTCAATAAATGGACTATTGAACACAGAAAGATTTTTTCTATTGCTAACAGATCCTGAGATTAGCGCGTTCAAACAAACAAACAAACTTTTCTGCTTTATATTATTAGTATAGATAAGATAAAATAATTTGAGGTGAACAACTTTACTATGGAGAAATTTCCATAACTGCTTATTAATTAACATTTAAAATAAACATTAATAAGTATATATTTTATTTAAAAAAATCCTGTTTTACCCTTTAGGTACGAAAGCCTAAAACTATTAGAATATCTTGTTAGTAATTAGTAACGTTGACTAAACACAAGTTCAAATCTCAATTGAGGGAATGTTTCTATTTATAATTTAGTTTACTTATCAGCTTCACATGTATAGTATGCTCATTTTTCCACTTTTCGCCTAATTTTGGGACAGTGAGTGGTAATTATTGGAACTTAACGCCGCGTTTTGCCTTATCGGTGTGGGGAAATGATATTATTGAAATATAATCATTCCCCTTCGCCGCCAATCACTAAGACGTAAATCGCATTCTTGGTACTTATGAGAAAGAAGGTTAAATATAAACTTAAAATAACAAGATGTTAAAATAAATTTTATTCGTTTGCATATTTTTTTTTAATTTTTTTTTTTAAATGTAATCATTCTTTTAAAAATATAAAGTTCATTTAAATAATTAAAACAATGTAATTTAAATAATTAAACTTTAGTTTTAAACAAATGATTGTATAAGCATTTTAACATGATGTTTTTTAATTTAATAACTTTATTATAAATTAAAAAAAAAACAACATTTTATATTAATGTATATATATTTACATATAGTAAGGGCCATCTTGGTGCAGTGGGATAGCGTCTGCTTGTAAACACGATTGGTTGTGGGTTCGATTTCTACTCGATTTATTTTCATTTTTCCGTGGAGTTCGCCACTTAGCACGCAATGTATCAGTATCGGGCGGTCAGCAGTCTGATTTTTGCCATGCGGGATAAAGCGTGAAGCACACATAGACTTCTGGTTAAAGAAAAATGAAATTTTCCATTTCCCATGCGGCTAGTATGCATGCTATAAAGAGAACCTACAAATTGCTACGGGTAATGTTAATATTGCATGGACATAATCATCCACGCATAGAACGTCGCAGACACTATTTCTTCTAGGAACTACATACTTTTGATATATGCCAAAAACCATAATCGTTTTATTTAATTATTTTAAAACTATTGTACGTTTAAAATTACAAAAATTAAATCTAATGTGATATACGCTATGGAGTCTAAAACATTCAAATTATAATAAAATCTCATAATTAATATTTAACTTATTTTCTTCGTCTTACAAGACAATGCGCGGTGTTGAGTTCCGCCATTCAGCATGCAATCGACATTATGAAGAAAGTTGACATGGAGTCTAAACATAAAGTTTTCTGTGTTTTCACTTTTGGACTATTATAGAAACAAGCTTAGTAATAATTTTGTTTTTAGTGTTCCGTACCTCGAAAGGAAAAACGGATTCCTTATAGGATTACTTCTTAGTCCTGCTGTCCTTCAGATAAAATCGGTAAAAAAAATAACTTTTTAGTCTACAATAACCAAGATTTTAACAAATATACCTTTTTTTATATATTTTGGGATTTAGCAAAGAATCAAAACCTATAAGGTATACATAATTCCCGTATTTAATTATGAAATTCAGCAAAATACACTATTTTACAGCACTCATATAAGATTAAATGTGAAAACAGTAAATATGTAGTATACTACGCAAATACAAACTTGTATTTGCGGCTAGTACACTAGACACAGTTACTACACCAACCGCAAATTTATATTTGTCCTTTCACGTCGTTATATATATATATATATATATATATATATATATATGTGTGTGTGTATGTGTGTGTGTGTGTGTGTGTGTGTGTGTGTGTGTGTGTGTATCAGGTACTAGGTCAGGCTGTCTTGTGACATAAACCTCCTTAAGTTCCCTCCGCATGTGCCGGTCTAGTGCTAGTATATCTTTATCCCCTTGGCCATCTCTCTACGCTTTTTTCCGTTTTTCGAATTAACCATGAATCTATGAAGTTAAATGCATTTATCTAATTATACGGAACTCTCACTTGAACGTTGCCAACTCGCACTTGAACGTTTTTTTTTTAAATTGCATGTTCGTGACTGTCCTTTTGAAACACAACTGCGGCAGAGACCATCCATTGTTCAGGCTAAACACATATTTTTCCCATAAGGCCGATGTAGTAATAATAACACGTTTTCCTCAATTTTTTTTATCATTTCCATGTAAAAATGGTTCCTTGGACAATTGTTATTTGCTAACCTTTTGTTTTACTTTCATTACTCAAATTTCGTAAGAAACAGTAGTTTTTGATGAAATATAGATAAACCTTTTTTTTTATTTAATAATCGTTTATGCCGCATACAAGGGTTATCAGAGACACCATACTGTTGTCCAACCAATTAAGACACTCCGTTGAGTGCTTTCAGCTCTAATTCGGGACATTTCGCAAGGAATGGCGAACTCTACTCTCGCGAGTTGGAACCGAACTCACAACCATTCTTTTTTTTTAGCTTCACGTTTTTATCGCGCATAGCAGGGTAGTACCTAGTGTCAAGACACTTCGTACTTCGCTTTCCGCTGAATTTGAGATATTGCGTTTTGAGTGTTCGAACTCAACGCGGCACTTTGTCTTACCAGAGCGAGGAAGTGAGAATAACTTAAGTATAATCACTCCGCCGAGTGGGAATCGAATCCATTACCAATCTCGTACACAGTCAGACGCTGTCCCACTGCGGTATGACCGGTATAAAACCATTCTTTAATTTACATAAATATTAATAACAAAAACAAATGTACACACAACCAGTGTCGAGGCCTTATATAAATTATATTTAATGAGGCTAATGACGTATATGTAAGCTTTTAGTTACAGTGCATATCTTTTCTCAAGAAGTAATATTCATTTTAAGGTTACTTTTTCACAGGTAAATTACTGAACGAATCTAGATGAAACTACAGTACTATAGTTACAATTTATAAAGATTATATGTCTGTTATGTTTCTATTTCGGACGGAGAGACTGAAACCGAAGTCTTTCTATTCCGTTGATTGCAACGGAGTGTCTTGACACTATTGTCTACGCGGTACAGAGCTTCCGCGCTCGAGCAATACAAAGCCCGGTATTGTGTTCCGCCACTACAAGCAATGTTTCCAATTCGGCGCAAAGCGGAGTACGGAGTGTCTTGACATTAGGTACTTCCTACTCTGCTAAATGGAATAAAGGCATGAAGCTAAAAAAAATATGAAAACAAGAGCTTTTTTTTTAAATTCTCTTGCACTAGATACTATTGATAGAACAAATTATTTACTTCTACATGACAACGTTTACTTACGTCAAATAAACTAATAACACTTAAAGGCGTCATTTTTATTGTATGTTTATATGTCTGTATGTTTGTGTATATTTACCCATATATACTAATGTCATTATGACGCAAACATTATCTGATTGTACGCAATGGTTATGATTTTAGGAAGGATTCGATTCCAAGTTAGGGGAAAGTGACCCCTCACGGGACGTCTGTCAAATGTGAAACATCATAATCGTTTAGTATAAGTTATATCCATAAAAGAATAGATAACGTCAGGAATAAAGGATAAGGCGTTACTAATTTGTTTCATATGATAATGACTGTTTATGACACTTGAGACATTTGGCTATTTGAGGCCGGTCGTGGCGCAATGGGACAGTGTCTGACTGTAAACACGATTGGTTGTGGGTTCAATCCCCTCTCGGAGGAGTGATTATATTTAAATTATTTTCACTTCCTCGCTCTGGTTAAGACAAAGTGCGGCGTTGAGTTCCACCACTCAACACGCAATGTCTCGAATTTGGTGGAAAGGGAAGTATGGAGTATCTTGACACTAGGTACTTTCTGTCTACCCTGCTATGCGGGATAATAAGCGTGAAGCTAAAAAAAAATATGAAAAAAAAAATCCATTTTTATGAAATACAAAATATCAAAATTTAAATATATATTTAAATTTGCTACATCTCAATTATTTTCATTGAGGCCGGTGGTGGCGCCGTAGAACAGCGTTTGATTGTAAACGCGTTCGGTTGTGGATTCGATTCCCATTCAGGGGAGTGATTATATTTAAATTATTTTTATTTCATTGCTCTAATAAGACCATGTGCGCATTGAATTCCGCCACTCAATATAAAATGTCTCGAATTCAGGTAGAATACAGAGAACGGAATGTAAACTTGACATTATTCTCCCTGCTTACTCTGAAAACGTGAAAACTTTTTTAATTTGTATATGAAAACAGCATTCCGCCCTCTGACAACCTTCGTCAACTAAAAAAATGTATATAATTGAATATATTGCTTGAAGCTAAAAAAATTGTATATAATTTTATTTTCCAAACGAATACAGTACAGTTTTTAAAACAACTGGTCATATTTATGAGGTGCAATGAACAGTAACGACTTTTACGTCGAGAATATTGGAATAAACTAAAGTCGTTCGTTTTTGACCTGACCCCTTTTTATTGTGTGAATAATATAATTGTTGAATTAATAATATAATATTAGGTTTATTTGTACAGTATAGTAATAAAAATAAACAATTACTTTCAACTATTTTTGTAAAATATCAAATGCAATCATATCAAGTTTTTTATAGCTTCAAGCTTTTATCCCGCATAGCAGAGTAGACAAAAAGTACACAGTGTCAAGACACTCCATACTTCGCTTACCACCAAATTCGAGACATTACATTGTGTTAAGTGGTTGTACTCAACGGCGTACTTTGTCTTACCATAGCGAGGAAGTGAAAATAATTTAAATATAATAAACTCCCACGAGTGGAAACCGAACCTACATCCGATCAAGTTTACAGTCAGACGCTTTTATGTTTATTTTTATTTTTTAAATACTTATGTTTAATGGCCAAGTCCATTATTAGTAAAGCTTTAATAAAATATTACACTGTTTATTATCTGTGGTTCAATAGGTGATGGAAATCAACAATTGAGAAGTCAAGAATCAAGATCAAGTCGTACCTTCAATTACTGTAATCCAGTCTCAATGACAATATAATTATAAAAAATACTGTCTGTGATGTTTATTTTATAAAATTATCGATTTTTTTTTTTAATTTTATTGGGTATTAAACACTATTGTTATATTTTACTATTTTTAATGTCTTATTCTACACTTAGAATAAGAAAACATTATGATACAATTATTCCTAAGAATTATCTTTGAGTGTAAGAAATTTGTAAAAATCTCTTTACAGAGATGCTAACAACGTGAATAACGTTGTAACAAATTTCGACACAGCCGTAGCTAGAACGCATGGCTTAGTGATCTGAGCTCTTGGACGGGGAACAAGAGGCACGGCTTGGAATCCTGTTGCGTTCCAAATTTTTTTAAGTTTTTTTCATAAGTTTTCTAATATTATCGATAAAATTTATTTTAATTTGTATTTTAAATATATTGTGAAACAGTCTTCACTCTGAAAACATCGAAATATTACATAGTATAAATATAAATACAGAGCTTAGTTTTTGTTTAGAATATTAAATGTACAATAGAACAAAACAATATATATGCTGTTTTACAACTGACCCGGTTTAACAGTCACGTAATCTTAAGAAAATTATAACATTACCGTTCTACCTTATGTTATAGTTTGTAGTACTTTACAAAAACTAAATTGCTATGTATTTTCCTGTTTAGAATAATTTGAGCAATCTTAAGTGTATTTTACAAGGATAACATTTTTCGAAAAACTTTCCGAAATAAAGTCTGATTGTCAAATATATATATATATATATATATATATATATATATATATATATATATATATATATATATATATATATATATATATATTTCCTGCTTAGAATAATTTTAGCAAATTAAAGTATATATTTCTAGAGGATAACATTTTTGGCTGTATACTTTAAGATCTTAATCTAATTCCGAACTAAAATCAGATTGTCAAATTGTTAATATATAAAACAACATTGATCTGTCATGATCTGTCAAATTAAGTAAGAAAATATTTAACCGGCGAAAATAATTTTCAAAAAAAAATTAAATAAATTTCGGCGGTGAAAATAATTTTCCATTTAGAAAACGTGTAATTATATATCTTACAGATTATAATTAATATTTTACAACATAATGCTTATAAATATTATTTGTTGCAGCAAATCAAATATGTTGGAATTATCGCAAGTGCGTTCATTTTATTCCGGCAAGAATTTCTTTATAACGGGTGGTACTGGTTTTGTGGGATTATGCCTTATTGAGAAAATTCTAAGAACTATGCCAGATGTGGGAAAATTATATCTACTAATTAGGCCAAAGAAAGGAAAAGATGTATCGTCAAGAATACAAGAGTTTGCTAACAATCCTGTAAGTACATCATTTATTATCTTTTAATATTTGAAAATTTTCCTATTATTAATATTTCAGTTTATTAATAGTTTTTCCTTTTGATAAAATGTGTTTGTTTTTATCATATTATTGTGTTTAGAGTATCACATATTGTATTATCTTTGCGCTTAAGGACAATACTAAACTGTATGTTATAATAAGTAACAATAGGTATTTATAAACATTAATCATTATAATATATTATATATCAAAAATATTAAGTCATTGCTAGAACTTCATATACTCCCATATCAATAATGTATTTTTCTTACATCTGTTTATTTATAATGAGTCACTGTCTGTCATTAAAATAATATTAAAGTAAGGTAAGTAAGCCAAAAACTAAATAATATTTTTATATAATAATTGTATATTATTAAACATATATTCCAATGTCTAACTTTCCTCCTAGTGTCTCTGTAAGATTAGTTCCACATCATTCTCACATCCTTCTTGACAAACTCAACTCCGAACATCATTTTTCAAATGAAAATACTTTAAGTTTTACATATTTTTCTTAGTATGCTTTATTATGAGACTCACATACATGTTAGGATGTGTATTAATTTAGTTCTACATATTATATATGTACTTTTTAAATTATGTGACAATATTACTCAGAATATAATTTTTATATAACAAAATGAAACCAAACCAAATAAAAAAAAAACAATTAAAAAATAAGCTAATTTCCGAGCTTATTTTTTAATGGTTTATGCTTATAAATATAAAACTTGTTAGATTTTTTCATAAAAAAACTACTTCATAAAAGTAGAAAAATGTAAAAGAATAAAACTTAACAACTTTCTATGTTCCTTTCTATTGTAATATAGCTGCTATTAATTTCATTCACTTTCACTTTAATTAGAGCGGAGCAAACTTCATGATATTAGAATATTGCCAATATGGAAATATATGATTATCTTTATTTACAATATTATGAATTAAATAAATGTCATTTATTTGCTCTGGTAAGAGAAACATTTGACAAATTGAATTCCGACGGTCTATATGGGATGTCTATATTTTGTAGCGGAAAGCAGAAAAAACAGTGTCTTGACATTATTATCTCTCTGCCAGATCCTCTATGTTTACTAAGTTCTTACTGCGTAAAAGGTTCTCTCTGCCTTCTAGATTCTTTCTCCTTCTACTTTCTTTCTCCTTCTAGATTCTTTCTCCTTCTAGATTCTCTCTGATATCCAGGTTCTCTCTGAGGATAAATTGTGCACATTTTCTTTTAGTTTGTAATGAAATTAGTAGTATTTTTTTATTAAAAAGTAGGAAGGAAGTGAAAATAATTAAATATAATCACTCCCCTGAATGGGAATTGAACCCACAACCGATAGCGTTTACAGTCAGATGCTGTGCAGTGGCACACACGACAATGTCACGACCGGCCGGAATATGTATATATATGTATGTAAGTATTTTATGCTTACATTACAACACTACTTGGGCATAATGCGGTGTTAAGTTATGCCGCTTATCTTATTGAGACGGAATGTGAATTACCTATTTACCAAAGCCTTATTTTCTAGGTATTCGAGAAACTTCTAGAAACAAATTCCACAGACATATTCAATAAACTGCATCCTATCGCCGGTGATGTAGGGTCTGAACATCTAGGCATTTCTGACGAGGATAAGCAGATTATAATAGACAATGTCAACGTGGTGGTACACTCCGCTGCAACATTGGATTTTGAGGAGAGTTTGAAATCAACTGTTACTATTAATGTTCTTGGAACCCGGCAAGTTATGGAATTGTGCCATAAAATTAAGAATTTGAAGGTATATATTTTGTTTATGAGTTTTGTGCTATTTTTTTGTTAGAGGTTTGACTTGTTAGTGAATGATAATATATATTTTTTAATGAATTAGATTATCCATTCATTTACTAATGATTGAAGGTAGACTGAGGTGGTATTTGGCTGTCGGTTGATACTAAAAAATTATTATACATATTCATACCTGTCACCGTGGACTACTGTAAAGTGTTCGAAAACGTCAGATTTTCAAAAATGTATTTACAAAAAAATATACGCGATTAATTCGTTTAAAATAGTTTCAAATATTTATAATGTGTTCAAAATCGTAAAAATCAAAGATCTTATAATGATAATATTTATTTGTTTTTATTTCTACCCTCTGGTTATAAAAAGGGAGGCGTTAGGTTACGCTTAATATCTCAATTTTATCAGGCTTTGTTTTAATATTTACTATTTTTAAAGTGTTATTCCACACTTAGGATTAGAAAACATCTTTGAAAAAACGTATAAAAATTTTTAACGCAGCGGGATTCGAACCCGCGCCTCTTGGATACCGTCCAAGCGCTCTGACCGCTAAGCCATGCGTTCTACTACCAGCTGCGTCGAAATTCTTATACGTTTTGTTACAACTTAACGAATTTTGAACGCAGCGGGATTCGAACCCGCGCCTCTGGCCTCTTTTAAAAAATGTTTTCTAATCCTAAGTGTGGAATAACACTTTAAAAATAGTAAATATTAAAATAAAATAGCAATCTCTTTTGTTAACGATTATTTCTTAATAATCTTTAAAAATTATTACCTTTTTATATCTTAACTTTCCAGGTAATGATCCACGTGTCATCAGCCTACGTGAATTCCTATTTGAAGGAGGCCCATGAGGAGGTGTATGACACTCCGGCTGATGTGGAAGCCGTTATAGATTTGTCCAGGAAACTTAGCGAACAAGCTTTAGTTGATATGGAGAAAACGTTAGTATTGATTTAGTTATTACAAATTATTTTTTTTTTAGCTTCACGTTTTTATCTCGCGTAGCAGAGTAGACAGAAAGTACCTAGTGTCAAGATACTCCGCACTTCACTTTCCACCGAATTTGAGACATTGTGTGTTGAGTGGTGGAACTCAATGCCGCACCTTGTCTTACCAGAGCGAGGAAGTGAAAATAATTTAAATATAATCACTCCCCCGAGTGGGGATCGAACCCACAACCGATCGCGTTACAGTCAGATGCTGTCCCACTACGCCACGACTGGCCTCAACTAATTTATTTATTACAAATAATCTTTTTTTTAGCGTCACCTTTTATTACGTATAGCAGGATAGTCAGAGACGACATAGTGTCAAGACACAATCAAGACTGCTTGTTGAACGGCGGAACTGAACGCCGCACTTTGTCGTACCAGAGCGGAGAAATGAAAATAAATTTGGGAATTGGAATCCAACAAGCGATTGCGTTTAAATTCTGTCATTGTGATATATAACTGTGGAATAACAATTTAAAATTTATATAATTAATAGCATTTTGTTTTTTAATATTTTTATTTATTTATTTCTTAATATTTTTTTATCATTCTCTCTTGCCAAACGATTATTCCATAATAATCTCTGAGTAGCAGATATTTGTAAAAATTTCTCTAACAAGCGTATAGGAATTTCGTTATAGTTGAATAAGCATGGCTTTAGTGGTTTTCAATTAGACTTGTGGGTTCGAATCCCGCTATATTAAATTTTTTTTCTTAAATATTTTTTTTAAAAAATTTTTTTTTCTTAACCTAAGTGTGTATATAGTTTAGAAATATTAAAACTTTAAAATATCTTCTAATTTAATTTATTTTATAATGTTTTGTATTTATTTAGTACACTAATAATATAATGAACCCTTGATATACAAATAAATCGCTATATCAGGTAATTTATTATAGTGAGGATCGTTATATGGAGGTTAGATATTGTGAAATTGAATGTAGATTACCGATATATTTAGTTTTTGATTTGATAAAATTGTTTGAATTGAGTACAAATAATTTTTTTTATCGTATTTTAAAAGGATTTTTTTTATAACTTTTTTTTGAATAATGTATTCGTAATGTAAAGGTATATTTTATATGAATTTCCATGGGCAAATTATAAATAATAAAAAATAAAAAAGAAACGTTATATTGAAGGTCGTTATATTGAGGTTACATTTATATGTTATAATAAACTTGATACTCATATATCCAATCATATTTTTTATTTCTTAGACATGTGTTCGTGTTCAAAAATTTGTGTAAAATAAAACACACAAAATCTATGCAATATAATAAATTTAACTTTTTTTTTTTATTTCTTAGACAGAAGATGTGACCAATTTTTTTTATGTGTGTGTGTGTGATATATTTTTTTACAATTTTTTTTAAATTTCAGCATAATCAAGGACCATCCGAACACCTACACGTTCACCAAGCATTTGGCTGAACATGAAGTAAAGAAATACTCTGATAAATTTCCCTGCACCATTGTGAGGCCCACTATGAGTGAGTTAAATTTTTTTTTAGCTTCACTCTTTTATCCCGCATAGCAGGTTAGACAGGAAATACCTAGTGTCAAGACACTCTGTACTCTGCTCTTCGCCGAATATGTGTCTTATCATCTTGAGTGACGGAATTAAATGCCGCGCTGTCTTATCATAGCGAGGAAATGACATTAATTTAAATATATTCATTCCCCTGAGTGGAAATCGAACCCACAACCTCTGTATTATCTATAACGGCCGGTATTTATATCACCATTTTAGTACGCAGTCATAAATAAGATATACTTATTTTCTATAATGTTTTTTTTGTATTAACTATGCAAAAATTTATCGTCTGTTTGAGTTTACTAAATTTATATCTATGTATACTTAGTGTGTATAATAAAGGAATATCTTTATTAATTTTGTCTGTCTGCTTGTTTCGACTAATCTCTGGAACTGCTAGATCGTTTTTGACGGTACTTGCACTGGTAAATAGCTAATGTAATAGTAAGGAGTAACTTTGCTACTTTTCTTTTATAATTATAATATAAAAATCTAGCGATGTTAAATTGACAACGCGTTGCCATAGCAACGTGTATGCCATCTTATATAAATGTGTATATCAAAGACATGATGGTGTGTGTGTTAACATTGATTTTATCAACTTAATATATTATTATATATTTTTTTAAATATTAGCATTCTGCACTCCCCTATTTAATTTATAACTGTGCCAAATTCCATACTCCTCTGTTCGCGTGATTTTCTTTAAAAACGGTACGAAGATATTGTTTCACGTATTATTAATTTAGATATATGGTACATATATAAGAAATCTAATATATCATGTATGCTCCTTGTACGATCCGTATAACTAACACAAGAATTGCCATGGGGACGGCAAATATGGGGATTTTACCTTTGTGGTAATCGACGAAAATAATGTTACGGGAGATAACCACAGTAGAACCTTGTTAAGTCGAAATTGTCTAAATTTCAAAGAAATATTTCATTCCTTTCCCTTCAAACATCGATAACTCCATAGCTCGAAATCTCAACATCTCTATTATTCAAAATAAACAGTCTATTTTTGTCCCTTCATAAATTGAAAAATTCAATTCGACCTCTGTATCTCGAATAGGAGTTCTGTTTTAAAACATTTACTATTTGGTTATTTGAATGTGATTTCCTCTATAATATATAAAAATAAATTACCTTCTTTGAATTTAATTGGTCGACAATGTAAGCACGCCATGGTGTCTTAGAACACAAGTTTATTTATTAAAATAAGAATAAATCCCAACCTCTTTATATCGAATATATTCTCTTTCACTCTCCTATACGGAAAAAAGCGGAAAAATGCAAAAAAAAACACATTAGATTTTTTTTGAAAATAGGAATGGACTGACTTGAAAGATGATAAAATCGGATTAGTGTGTAAGTGTGAACCGCTCCTTACTCAAAAGGGTCTATTATATTTAAAACTAGCGAAACGCGGCTTTACCCGCCTTGTAGATTAAAAACAATATAAAACGTATCTAAGAAATTTAACTATCTCTATATGAAATCATCATCTTAATCAGTTCAGCGGGTTGGCTGTGATGACGTCACAAACAGACAGTCACTTTGGTTTTTAAAATATTAGTATGGATTTTGTTTAAATTAAATAATTATTTTAATTTTAAGTTATATAAATATAATCTAGGCCTGTCGTGGCGCAGTGTGACAGCGTCTGATTGTAAACGCGATCGGTTGTGGGTTCGATCTCCACTCGGGGATATTTGAAATTATTTTCACTTCCTCACTCTGGTAAAGACAAAAAGCGGCGTTGAGTTAGAGTTAATTATATATATATATATATATATATATATATATATATATATATATATATATATATATATATGGAATGCTGGACTGACGACATACGCAAGGTTGCCGGAGCGGGCTAGATGAGAGTTGCGGAGGACCGGGATGTTTGGCGCAAACTTGGGGAGGCCTATGTCCAGCAGTGGACTGCGATTGGCTGACGACGATATATATATAATCTTGTTTTTTTTAGTTGTAGCAGCGTGGAAGGAGCCGGTCGTGGGTTGGACGTGCTCAAAAGTTGGTCCTCAAGGATTTCTTATGGGAGCCGCTAGAGGTAACTTGTATATATATATGTTTATATTAAGATTATGCAGACCAGAAGATTAAAGAAAATAAATCAACTCAATCGATTACATGGTTTTAACATACATTTATTAAACAAGATCGACTAATTACGATACTTGAAATGACACACTAATTCTCATGTTAATTATACAAGAGTGTCTGTGAGGAGACAGGGTACATTATATTTCCCCTCCGCTGCTGAGTAGCATCCTGTAAGAGGCCAATGTATCAGTAATTTGGTGGAAGGAGGTTAGTCCTCCGACTGGCTCGTGACCACTATCATGACAAAAACGATCCGCCAAATATCTGACTGAATTTTCCCTATTCCCACCCATCCTTTCCCTCATCTCCTTTCACTTCCCTCCCAACGCCTCTACAACTCTAATATTGTAAATGTCCAAGGGCGAAGGTGACCGCTTACCGTCTAGTGGCCTTTCCGCTCGTTTGTGTTCTGTTTCTATATTATAAAAATACGTGATATTTGTTATTTTTGTTAACAATATATAAATTTATTTCACATTCGCGTCTTCTATCCAAGCGTTATCCCGCATAGCAGGATAGTCTGAGTACCGGAAATCTAGACAATCCGTTGATTGATTTCCGAACGAAATTGAGACATTGTGTGTAAAGCAAACTCAACGCCGCACTTTATCTTACCAGAGCGGATGAATTAAATAAATTTTAAATATATTCATTTCTCTGAGTGGAAATAAAATAAGAATTTGTAGGTAAAGTGAAATTGTATGGAAAATAGTGTTAGGACTCTCCCGTTCTCTATTTTTGAATTTTGCAACTCAACGCTGTACTGTTTTTTATATAATGAAAGAATAAAAAAATGTTTAAATATAACAATTACCCTAAGTGGCAACCGAACCCACAACCAATCTTGTTTACAATCAGACTGTGCCACTGTGTCACGATAAATTGTAATCAAAATATTAAAAAAACAACAGAATTTAAAATATCATATTTAATTCCTTATTATAATTAAATATAATTTAATTATTAACATATATTTTATTATTATTTCCAGGTGTGGTCCGCAGACTGCCCCTCTCCAAAGAAATCATATCGGATTATATCCC
Source organism: Dryadula phaetusa (assembly GCA_032432895.1). NCBI lineage: Eukaryota > Metazoa > Arthropoda > Insecta > Lepidoptera > Nymphalidae > Dryadula > Dryadula phaetusa. The sequence continues at coordinate 2,785,898 of JAOYRS010000092.1, read as the reverse complement.
AGTGGATGTGGTCATCAATCAGCTGCTAGTAGCGGGTTGGAATGCAGGCGTCACTGGGTTAGTACTGAAAATAGAGATGTATCGGATATCCGATATTAAAAAATACAATAATCGTTACCGAATCCGAAATGAATCGGATTCGGATTATATCGTATATATGATAATCTGAAATATTCATTTAACGGATAATCTGGAATTATAATTTAACAAATAATCCAAAATAACCGTTTAAGTGATAATTCGAAATAATCATTTAGCGGATAATCCGAAATAATTATTTTACTGATAATCCAAAATAAACAGATAATTCGAAATAATTATTTAACGGATAATCCGAAATAATCATTTAACGGATAATCCAAAATAGCCGTTTAAGTGATAATTTGAAATAATCATTTAACGGATAATCCAAAATAATAATTTAACGGATAATCCGAAATAATCATTTAACGGATAATCCGAAATAATCGTTTAACGGATAATTTGAAATAATCGTTTAACGGATAATCCGAAATAATCGTTTAACACTAACACTATAAATGAACTACACTACAATAGCTAGCTACTAGCTTCACGCTTTGTGTCGCACAACAGAATACTCGGAGAGAACGTAGTGTCGAGACACTATAGTAACTGGCCTTATTCGAGATTGGTTGCGGGTTCTATTCCACTCGTGGCGTTATTCCTACGAGTTATAATGAAATTGTTTTCATTTCCTCGCACTGGTAAAATAAAACACGGCGTTGGGTACCGCTAGTCAACGTGGAATGTCAGCTATATTGCAATTTTATATAATTTATTTTTATATGGTGTATACTTAATATACGACCCTCGATATAACGATTCTCGCGATTTAACGACTTTCTCGATTTTCCCTAGAAGTGTTCGTAGAAGTTATTGCAAAATATACTTTTATATTAGAAATTCATTTGTCAAAAGCTTTTTACTTTCATATATAATATTTTGCTATTTTATATTTAATATATATGAGGCCGGCTGTGGTGCAATGGGACACCATCGGACTGTAAACGCCATCGGTTGTGAGTTCGATTCCGACTCGGGAAAAATGAATTTGTTTATATTATATTAATTTCCACGCTCTGGTAAGACAAAACGCAGCGTTGAGTTCCGCCACTTAACATGATATATATTTTTTTTATTTGCAGGCCAGGTCTATCTGTCTATCACTGTTCGTCGTCAACGCAGAAGCCATTCAAATGGGCGATGTTAGAGAATGTAGTCAATGACATGTTGCACAATTATCCGTTAAATAATGCTGTCTGGTGAGTGTGGGTTCGATTTTGCAGTTAGAAAAATTTGAGTTAATTTTTTTACTACATATAATTGTTTTTATGATTTTGTATTGTTATTAAAGTATAAAATATATATAATACACATTATGGGGCCCGTCTGTTTATGGGACAGAATCTGACTGTAAATACAATAGGTTGTGGGTTCGATTCTCAGTCGCTCTGGTAATGATAACAATGCTTTAATTAATATATACATTTAATAATTAAATTTAAAATAAAATTATTAATAATTCTTGTGGTTGTATCATAATGTATCTATAATAATGTTTTGTTTGTCCGCAAATACGTCCAAAATTATTTATAAAAAAAAAACAAAATAAATAACAATAATAATATAAAATAATTATTTTATTATTATTTTAAAAATTATTTTATTACTCATAGATTTCATATTTAAAAATTAAATAAATCATTTATGGCACAAGGTATACGTATGTATAATAAAATCCAACAAACAAACAAACAATGTCAGATCTGCCGCTAGAGACATTTAACATTTGTATTAAATATATACTCTAGAAAAAAATATATTATTCTATCAATAAATACTACACTGATGTTAATGTGTGGAGTTAAATGCAGTTGGTACTGGAGCAGGAAGCTAGTTATTGTGAAACGGATAATTGAAAAGAGCAACTGCTGCGTTTATCGCCGGCTCATCTCAGCGTAACTGACTTCCGAGCTGATGGTGGCTTGTTGTAGGACTGACAATACTGACACTTTACGTTGATTTGAGTTGTTGACGACTCGAAGATCATTTTACTTTAAATAATTATATATACAGATACTTTAAATTAAGTATACTTTAAATAGGAGTATATTTTGATTTTTTGTATTTTTTATATATATTTTTCAGGTACCCGCATTTAGATTTTGTTTCCTCGCTCTGGTTGTTCCGGTTATCCGCCATTTTCATCCACTTCCTGCCCGCCATTTTGTTAGACATGTTGCTAAGGATCACCGGCAAGAGGCCTATGTAAGTGCTTTTTTTGAAATACTTTTTTTTAATAAATTTTTTATTTAAAAATCTGCTACCTTAAATCAATAAAAAAATATTTATTTTTAATTATTTTATGTATATTTTCTTAAATATTTATATGTATTAATTAATTTTAATAAAAATAATAAGAATTTTATTTCACCACAAACTCATTCATTTTAATTTCATTCATTCCTGCATTCAAAACATAACCAAGCGAAAGTTGAACATCTATGTCGAAACGGCGCGGGTTCGATTCCGGCTACGTTCAAATTTTATATCTTTTTTTAATTGAGCGTGTAGATAATATATATATGTTTCCTTCCCAGATTGTTCCGCCTACACAAAAACGTGTGGAACTCTCTGGGTCGGCTGGAGACTTTCATTTTCACAGAGTGGAAATTTCACAACACGAAGACGCGGGAGTTGAACGAGAAATTGAATAAAATCGATAAAGAATTGTATTATATAGACATACAGACGATCGTTGTGAGTATTGCTTATATATATATATATATATATATATATATATATATATATATATATATATATATATATATATATACATTTGATAAATTTTTTTAAGGTTCCCGCATAGCAGGGTAAACAGAACGTACCTAGTGTTAAAACACTCCGTACTTCGCCTTCCACTCAACTCTCAATGCAGCACTTTGTTTTACCAGAGCGAGAAAGTGAAAATAATTTTAAATATAATCACTCCCCTGAGTGGTAATCGTACCTACAACCGATCGCCGTTTACAGTCAGACGCTGTCCCACTGCGCCACGACCGCCCTCACAATTAATTTGATATGTTTTTATATAAATAATATAAAATCTTTGCCTATATAACTTCTCTATATAACTTTGCCAAATTTCATACTCCCTCAGTTCGTATTGTAAACATGGAAACAAAGATCTTGCCTCACGTATTAATATATAGATGTGGAGAGAGAACCCAGTGTCAAGACACTCCGTTTTCTTCTTTCCATTGTATTTTGATAGCGGAACTTACCGCCGCAAGTCTTACTAGAAATTAGAATTGGGATTGCTTTCTACCTGGAATCAAAACGTGGTGAACTGCGAATTTAACCGAGGAAAAGATGATAATAGATTTTTCAATACATAATAATCATTCCCCCGAATAGGAATCGAACTCACAACCAATCGCGTTTACAGCCAGATGTTGTGCCACTACGCCATGATGGTCTTAATGATTTCTTTACAAGCTTTTATTCAGCTTGCCGTGTTAGTGAGTGCGTGTGTGTGAAATCTTGCAAATTAAATTATACACGAGTTTTCTAGTGCGGCGTTGAGTTCCGCCACTTAACACGCAATGTATCTAATTCGGCGGAAAGTGAAGTATGTAATGTCTTGGCATTAGGTAATTTCTGTCTACCATGCTGTGCGGGATAAAAAGCGTGAAGCTAAAAAAATCATTGTTTATCTAAAATGGCCGCCGCAACAAAATGGCGGATTATGAAAAAGACTTGTATTTTTTAAATTATTTTTCTGTTAAATATATATATATATATATATATATATATATAAACAGAAAATATATAAAACTGTTTGTCTGTGTGTTTGTTTCCAGTGGGAACAGTATTTCGTGAACCTGCATCTCGGTGTCCGGAAGTATTTAAATAACGAAAGTGAGAAAACTCTACCCGCTGCTATGAAGAAGAACTCTATGTGAGTTGTTTTTTTTTTAAATTTTAGTGTTTAATTTCTTTGTTTTTTTTGTTATTGATTTTTTGCAGGAGTGGTTGTGGGTTCGATTCCTACTAGCGGGAATGATTATATTTAACATTTATTGTCATTTCTCTGTTCTGTGGTGAGACAGCGCGCGGCGTTCAGTTGCCTTTTTGACACTGTGTTATCTCTTATTACCACGTGTAAAGCTGTTTTTTAATAATTATAATTTAAAAATTTCTACTACTTAAAGATTATTAAGAAATAATCGTTATTTTAATCTGTTACTGTTTTGAAAGTGTTATTCCATATGAAGTATTAGAAAACATTTTTGAAAAAACGTATAAACATTTTAATATATAAAATTTTAATAATCGTAAACATGTAACAAGAGGCGCGGGTTCGAATTCCGCTTCGTTCAAATTTTTTTTAGATTTTCAAAAAAAAATTGTTTATTTATTTCTGATTTTTTTCCAGTTTAAAAGCAGTACACATTGTCTGGCAGATTCTTGTGATATTTTTAGTATGGTATTTAATGTGTTGTGCGTTTGGTTTGAGAATGCTTCACGCTGCTTGGATGCCTCCCGTTATATACTATTTGTATAGCTTATTGTAAATTATATATATAAAATATATATTAAACATGCTGTATATCTGTTTGTTGAATTTACAATAAAAATGTTGAGGCCGGTCGTGGCGCAGTGGGACGGCGTCTGACTGTAAACGCGATCGGTTGTGATTTCGATTCGTACTCAATGATTATGTTTAATTGATTTTCATTTTCTCGCTCTGGTAAGACAAAGCGTGGCGTTGAGTTCCGCCAATCAACATGCGATGTCTCTAATTCGGTGTACAGCGGAGAACGGAATGTCTTGACACTAGGTACTTCCAGTTTACACTGCTATGCGGGATATATATATATATATATATATATATATATATATATATATATATATATATATAAAATGTATTAGTTATTTTAAATATATTAGCTTATATTTTTTTAATTCTTGGTTCATATAATAGATTTAGTTGTATAATGTAAGTTAAAATTTACTATTTATTTTTGAGGGTTTCCCATACAATAATATAATATGTCATATCATATTATATATCTATATAAATGAATATAATTAGAATGTCTGTTTGTAATATTAAAATAATCACTTTTTATTAAATGCATTTATATGTATGCACGGTGCATATATCTAAATAATATTTTTTTGAAACTTTTGTCTGGCTGTTTGTTTGTTCCGGCTCATCTCTGGATAAGCTGGACCGGCGGCCGCCATACATCATAACACACAATCAGATAGAAAAAAAATTATAAATAATGTTTTCCCGGTATATTTATTTATTTTTATATTATAAATAGACTTTATAATGTTATTTATTTATATAGATATGAATAATTAATTTTTTTTGTAATGAAAAAATGTTTATCATTAAAAAATATGTATGTTTTTTTTATGTAAACTGTTACTTAAACGTTACTTCTTTATTTAAATATAGTTTTGAGAAATATTGATGAAATATATATATATATATATATATATATATATATATATATATATATATATATATATATATATATATATATACATATATATATATATATATATATATATATATATATATATATATATATAAGTATTTTTTGAATTTTTAGTAGATTCGGAAATAAATATATATTTTACTAAGAATTTACATATCCCATTGAAATATAAAAACAATATTTTTGTATGACGAAAATGTATGAAAAATTAAAGTGTTTTTGTGTTATATTTTTTTCTTTTTTAATTTTATTTTTTAACATATAATAGTATAATTGTGTCAACTTGGTCTAAATGTCTAAGATCTGAATGTTTGTCTAATTTAGACTGGTCTAGGTGATATCTAGGTTTAAAGGTGAACTTTTTGTGGATAATTCTATTTTTATAATAAATATTTTTATTATTTTTTTTGCAGTTTTATTTAATTTATTCTTATTTTCATTTATATTTATTAAAACTTAATATATTTTTTTAGTGATTATTTCTTATAAGTGACATTTAAATGACATATAAATGACGTAGAACTCATGATTAAGAGGTCAGCGTTTGGACTGGGAACAGAAGGAGCGGGTTTAAATCCCGCTGCGTTCAATTTTTTATACTCGTTTTAAAAATGTTTTCATATCCTAAGTGTGTAATAACACTTTGAAATATGTACAATATGTTCAGCAATGAGGTTCCTCTGACCGTAAACGCGATTGGTTGTAGACTCCATTCCCAAACAATTAAAATGTAATTTCATTTCTCCAGTTTGTTATGACAAAGGGCAGTTTTGTTTACTCAGGACGTCTCGATTGCGATAGACTGTGCTTGACTAATCTTCTATGTGTTTTTGTCTTTCCTGGCACTTGTTACCTTTGTTGTATATATTTGTTCTTACTTCAGATATATATATATATATATATATATATATATATATATATATATATATATATATATATATATATATATATATATATATGTATATGTGAAAAAAAATTGTTCCTCTCATCTTACATCCCCCAGCTACTTGAGGAATGAAATGATATGATGATGCTCAGAAATTTGGCTTCTGAAGAATGAATGGTATTGGTTGTGTTAACTGACAATTCGAGTGTTTGCAAATGGCTTGAGTAGCAAATTGAAAACAAATTTTAATTCCCTCGAACAGGAATTGAATCCATAACCAATTGCCCTATTAATAATGTTCAGTTTTTCTACTTTTTACTAAATATCGAGATAAAACACATTTTGAGTTAGATGGTGATATTTATATTAGAAATAAAACACACAAATTATAGTCTGCAAATAATGTATATTTCACTCAATTCAGTTACTTAACTTAAACAATTTAGGAAAAACACAAAAAAATAATTAAAACAATTCCAGTACAATTGTTTAAAAGAGCTATAAAAAAAACAATAAGTACACAATGTGATGTCTACAAGAAGAAAAAAAAATCAAAATAAACGTCAATTTTCTGTATAAATTCTAAACAGATTAAAAAATAGACATACAATACAGATAATATATAAAAAAAATTAACTCAAAACATATTTAATACAACCTTATTCTATTTGTGACTACACATCAACTACAATTTTAATAATAAAATAGAATTTTCATTTGTTTTTTTTTCTCTGTAAATACTTCAAGCGTGGACGGCATTAAGCCATATCTTTTAAATACTCTATGAAGAATTTTGTGTGACTTGTGACTTTAACATCCCAAAAAAAAAAATACAAGAAACAATTATAGTAAACACAATGTTTTTAAATATTTAAATCCGAAATAAATACATATACATACCAATCTTTCATACATTTACCACCTAAGACTTTATCTTATTTTTTTTTAATTCCTTAACAAAATGTTTATAAAGCAAATCAATTAAACTCTATGGTAGAAAAAAAAATTATTTACTAAAGAGGTCATGACACTACTTACTTAGTGATTACTATGTATTGAAAAATTAAATAGTGTAATTCAGTTAGAGTGAGAGAAAATATTTTCTTAAATTTATTATATTTGAGTTACTTTATTTATACTGAATATGATATTAATAAAAATATTTAAAAAAAAATGCCTATAACAGTTCGAACGCAACGAAATTCGAACCAGCATCTCTTGTTCTCCGTCCAAGCGCTCTGTCCGCTAAGCCATACGTTCTAGAACCGGCTGCGTCGATATTCTTATACGTTTTGTTACAATTATGTTGTTAGCATCTCTGTAGAGAGATTTTCACAAATTTCTGCTAGTGACTATTAATTAGTTTAAATGTAAATGCAATTATATATTTAATTTAATTGTTTTTAATAATATTTAAAGTTTATTTAAACAAATCAAAAAGTACAAAAAAAATGAAAAATTAACCCAATAATAATACAATCAGAAATCACAAACATTTAGTTAGATCCTTTTCATTTTTAAAGTATGTATGTATGTATATATGTATATGAAATTAATATAAAAAAAACATACATACAAAATCTATTTTCATTATATTTCTATTTAAATTGTTTTTAATTAACACATGTTTTTTTATCTATGACACTTTGCTGTACAAATAGTACATAGTCAAGTCAAAAAAAAAAATTAGGAGTCATTATTGAAAAAAAAATAAACCCTTTTCAATAAATATATTTTCAAGTTTTTGTTTAACTCTATTTATTAAATTAATGGCAAATAGATAAATACAAAATGTGTAATGTATTTCTCTATATAACGTAATAATATATCACTATACATAAAGATCTGTCGAAAAACAGTACTTGAGTAGTGTTTACTTAAAAAAAAAGTAGAAATTTTACGTTTTTTTTTTAAATTTCCATGCATTTGAAAATTGATTTTCTATGAAATGCAAGGAGTTATTAAAAAAAACCAATACTAAAATAATATTTATCATATATTTATAATATGTATGTTTGGAATTGAGAATTCTTACTTGTGTTAATTCTTACTGTTTTAGTAAATATATTTGTACAAATGTAATATACATAGTTATCTAGTTATATTGTTTGAATGAAGTTTTTAAAATATTTTTTTGTTAAATATCAATTTCAAATTATATGAATTATTTCATTTATCTAAGTTTCAAATTTATCATTTAAAACAAAATGAACAGTAAATAAATAATTGAATTTTATCTGTGACAGTATGAATTTCATTTTGCAAAACTCATATTTATTTTAATTATATATTCATATGGAAAAAGTAACATATACTGACCTTTATAGGAACAAAAGAGAAAAGAAAATTATACCAAATCACCTGCATATATATATATATATATATATATATATATATATATATATATATATATATATATATATATATATATATATATATATATATATGCAGGTGATTTTATACTAAAAATATATAGCTATATCTTTTTCCGGACTGTTTGTAAACTAAAATTTTCTTAATATTCAAATTTCGCGATATATCACCTTTATACATGGATCACTTTTTTTCGACAAATAAAAAAAACCCTTAGTCAAAACTTGGCGTGGCGGGTAAGACTGTATCGCATTTTGCATAATACTAACATGCGCCATTTAACGTCAAAATTTATTTTCATTTATATCTATTTCTACATTCATTTAATATTTTCATTTAACGATATTTCTTTGACTTAAAATATAAAATAATTATTAAATTTAAGTCAAAAATAGCATTATTAAAGTAATAAAATTGTAATACTACACTGCGTTTTAATTTATTTTTAAATGAAATATCGATAAATAAAAAAAATACATTTTTTTTAATTTCCCATACGTATATATAGAAACTAAAACGTCATTTACATTAAGAGTTTGAGGTTAGTGCGAGTTCGATATTTATTAATTATGGCAAATCATTTAAAAAAATATATAATATAGGCGGATTGTATAGTAAATTTGTGCTATTTTTTTATTAAAAAAAAAAGAAAAGTCACCTCAAACTCATTGCAACACAAATATAAAGAAATAGATAATATGATATAATAATATATATATACATAAAAATGTCCGACCAGAAAAACTGAACACGTTCAGTCACGTACATTCAATTTTGTCCTGTTGATCCATTCATTCATTCAAAAGATATTAAATTTCCTGTTTTTTTTAAAAGCTAATAATTGGCACATTTAATTTACATCATTATTACAAGAACAAAAATATTGTCAAAGACCTTATAGTAGTCATAAAGTTTCATAATCTGTATTTATTCGGCAAAAAATATTATATATTAAATTTCTTTAGACGTTTAAATATTAAAAAAAAAGTGTAATAAAATAAACATTTTATATTTAATTGACTTCTTTTTATCTGTCACTTTGACATACCAAATGTCAAATACTAATAATTTTTAATCTATACAATTTTCATGGATCACAAGTTAAACTGATATATTGGTAATCTGTGTGTCAGTTTGTATATTTATATATATATATATATATATATATATATATATATATATATATATATATATATATATATATATATCAGTGTTTATATATATTTATTTCGGGCCAGACTAAGTACATATACCTCATGCGCCCACTTTATTTCTACGCTTGTTTAATAGTGAGTTATTTGACTGTTCCAGTGCCTTGATTTGTACCTGAAAAAAAAAGTAATTATTTACTTTATCTGTATATATTATAGAAAATACAGTTTTAAAATAGCGGTTTATTCTGTTAACCAATAGACTATATATACTCGAAGATGCTAATATTTAATATGACGTAAAAAACTTGTATGTATGTTACAAAGGTCTATTATGTTACAAATAATGGCTCTTTTAAAAAAAATAATATCAGTATGACTTTTTTGTATATCAAGTGCAATGCGTGTCATTTGTTGAGTGCAAGGAAAGTTAATTATGAGTGTAAACGTGCACGCAAATATATATATATATATATATATATATATATATATATATATTTTAGTTCCACCACTCAACATGCAATGTCTCGAATTCGGTGGAAAGCGAAGTACGAAGTGTGTTGACACTAGGTACTCTCTGTCGTACGTTTAAGTAAACAGGTTACAATATAAGTGGTAGTAAAGAGTAACAGTGTCCTACCCCACGGGAGTGGTTATAATCACTACATTCCATTTCTTTGAATTAAATTATAATGAAGTTTTGATAAGCGCGAGTATGCGCGCGCGCACCTGGTCGTAGTCCACGCGCATGGTGGCCAGCGAGCGCGTCATCTCGTCCTGCACGTCGGCCCACGCGTCGCCCGCGTCGCGCAGCAGCGCGTGCGTGTACAGCGGCGTCTGCGGCACCTGCGCGAACTGGCGCACCCAGGGGCTGGACATTACCTGGTTGGGGAAACATTGCTTATTTTATTTAATTATTTAATTTTGTTAACGTTCACCCGGCCGTTACAAACATTAGCCTAAACAAACAGAAAGACAGACAAAAAATGTTATACTTGTATATATATATATATATGTATATAAAAATATATTAGTATAGTTCTCGCAGGCGAAGTCGCGAGCAGAGGGCTAGTTAATATAATAATAAAAACATATCCCACTTGGTGTATCGTCAATCTCTTCGCTGGTTCTACGGATAACATTCCCTTTATGAGGTTTTTCGCTTCGGACGACACGTTCGACCACTCCGGCTCGGGGAAGTCGTATTGGCCGAGTCTAATACGCTGAAATAACATAAACATATATTTTAAATATATAATGTTGGTATGTATTATGAATGTTGCGCAGTAGGAAAGCAGTCAACGGAGTGTCATGTCACTATGTATGTATTTTTAGTAAAAAAAGTAACATTTATTAGGCTATCACGCCAAGGAAAAAAAATTAAATTAATCTACATAAGCTATATATCTATAGCTTAGGGCTACGTCACTAAGTTCTGATCTTTTTATTAGATTTATATATCTCGTTAATACAGTAGTTGAAGTCAAAAAAACCAAAAATTCAATCCACCGGTCTAAAAATTGAACATAATGTCTATTATTTTCATCCTTTTAGTGTCAAGACACTCCATAGACATTGCGTGTTGAGTATCAGTACTCAACGCCGCATTTTGTCTTACCAGAGCGAAGAGCGCGTGAATATCTTTTTGTCCCACTATAACAATACTCGTCGAATTCGGCAACATTCTTATTAATTCAAAACAATATATAGAAATATTTATTTAATATTTACTTGAAAAAAATATCCTTTAACCATTTTTACACGTCAACATAACGCAGTGGGATAGCGTTTAACTGTACGTTGGTTGCGGGTTCGATATACAATCGGCATAATATTATGAAAAATACAAAAATATATAGACAAACAAGAAAAGCGCAAACCAGCCTCTCTTCATAAAATACATTAAATTGGGACAGAAAACGGAGAACATAGTGTCTTGACACTACGGTCTCTCTGCCTATCCTGCTATGCGGGATAGAGGTGCTTACCTTTTTCATTCCCGGTGATATAGCGAGGCCGTGGTTCGAATAAAATGGCGGGAAACCGCACAGCAGTATATACATGACCACGCCCAAGGACCATATGTCACACGATTTATCATACTTTTCGGGGCCGAGAACCTGATAAAAAAAAACTCTTTTTAATATGCCTTTTCGTTTTTCTCCTAGATAAGGCGTAACGGGACAGCGTTTGAATGTAAACGTGATGGATAATAGGTTCGATTCTCACTCAGTGGAATGGTTATATTTCAAATTTATTTTCATTTCCCCGCTGTGATCAAATATATATATATATATATACATATATATAGATATATACATATATATATATATATATATATATTTGGTTGAAATTGGTTGTCCTGAGAATAGTGCGTTCAAACAAACAAACAAACAATTCCGCTTTATTTTATTATTATATAGATAAATGATAGAGAGAAAGATCACTAACTTCGGGAGCAACGTAATACGGTGTGTAGCAAGGTGTTTGTAAGGTGTCCGCTTGAGTTAATGTTTCCTTTGCAAATCCAAAATCGGTTAGCTTCAATATAGCATTGGGTTCCATACTAGTGTAGAGCAAGTTCTCGGGTTTGATATCACGGTGGGCAATGTTAGAATCGTGGAGGTGACGCACTGCCACGCATATTGAGTGCATTATCTGTGAAAAAAAAAGAAATAAAATTGCTTCAATTATTCACGTCAAGTGAGAAAGCACTCGGTGTCAACACACTCGACTCAAATTTCAGACATTTCGCGTAACGTGGTGGAATTTAACACCGCGAAGTTTTATTTGGGCGGAGAATTAAAAACAATTTAATTGTGACTGAGAATCGAACTCACAATAGCAGCTAACAGTTACAGTTAAGCGATATTTTTTCAAGCTTCATGCTTTATAGGCAAACTGGGGTCTGAGAGAACGGGCACTGCCCACTGCTTTCACCTTGTATTGCCCACAAGCATAAACCACTTCATTCATACTGCTTCCCAATGTTAAAAGAGAGGTCTTTTAACAACAAAATAATATTTTTTTAACTATTATTTTGTTTAATTTAAATTGATTGAGGTATTTAAAGTATTTTTGAACCACTTTAGAAATATTAGACGTTTAATGACAAAATCCAATATTGAGGCTCTAACAATTACTTATCAAAAGCCAACTATTTCTCAGTTTTAAACAAAATTATGAAGTAAAAAAAAGAACAGAAAGAGCTGGCAAAAGCAACGGACCACAAGTCCTTAGTGATCAGAAAAAGATCATTAAAATCACCATATTTTTTCTCTCTCTGCCTCGCCTACCTAATCATATCCGTTAGATATATAAAACATACCTCAGCAGCCTGTCTCTCTGTGAAAGCCCCTTCCCTATTGTCCTGGATCCTTTGGAACAGCTCGCCGCCGTCCATACATTCCATCACCACAAGCAAACAACGTTTGCCACCGTACGTATTATCGTACACATCGATTATCTGAAAAGGGAACGTTTCAAATTTTCAGATTTCAACAACAAATTTATATATATATATATATATATATATATATATATATATATATATATATATATATATATCGATTATTGCAAATCACAAGTGGGCCAAGGCCGGAAGTTTACGCCATAACTAATTCACGCTCCATCGATCTATTGTCTTATCTATGGGAAACCCCATGGAAATTATACTTTGTCATAATAGTTAAAATAATCTACATGGAGTTTTTGTAAGGCTTTTCAACGTCTGACTGTAAATGCGATTGGTAATGGGTTCGATACATTTGGAAAAATGTTTGTAAACGAAAATTGGTGACACTTGATTCTCTCTTACTAAATTGCTATGCGGTATAAAAGCGTAAAGAATAAAGACCGATTTACGGCGATGAGTTGGATTATCATTTCGGGGAAAGAAGAGAAGAAAGTTGTAGCTCAGCGCAGTATCTGATAATTGTTATATAAGCGTAATACGAAAGGGCCCTACTCGAGGGCATATTTCATATTTATATTTCAAATATTTTCCGGTTAAAGTTAGATTAAATGAGGCGCCCAGTTTTCAACACTGTAATGTGCAATAATTGGAAAACACAGCGTCTGAACACTAGGTTCTTTTGCCTTTATTGTGAAGTAAAAAGAAACATTTATACCGATAAAATGGCATTCTACAGATAGTAAATTACGTATTGGATTTCATAGATAAGTAAGAATCTAAACAATTTGGACTAAATACATATGTATATGTATATATCGACACACACACACACACACACACCCACACACACACACACACACACACACACACAGATATATATATATATATATATATATATATATATATATATATATATATATATATATAATACCATTGTAATAAGATTAGAAGATCAAAGGTTACACGCTTTGTATACGTTTGTTTGATCACTTAAGAAAAAAAAACATTTAATAAAAAATACGGTTATGTTTATTTACAACGTGACGTACGCACTAGCACAGAGTGTCTTGACACTAGATACTCTCTGTATTCCCTGCTATGTGGGAAAAAAAGCGTAAAGCTGAAAAAAGCATGTCTTATTCCTTCTGGTGCCAGAGTGAGGGGCTCCGAGAAGCGCCTGGTACTTGCGAACCAAGTGTCCTTTGTGTCCTTTGACATCTTTATGTCATTGTAAATATTGCGCAATATTATGTAATACGAATAATAAAATTTCAAAGGAGTACTAATCTCAAGGTTTTGTATACATATTGATATTTATCTCATTTCTTTTTAGTTTCACACTTTTATCCCGCATTTATTAGCAGGATTGACACCAAGAGAGTTCAACACGATACGCGTCCAATTGAATAATTAATTTAAATATTATTTATTCAGATTTTGTTTCCCAATTATAATACATTAATAAAATCTTTGATTTTGGTGATTTTAAACGTTTTAATCGCGTACATTTTGATATTCGAAAATATAATACAAAACCCGAATCCTGGACAGAACGCGAGGCAATTAAAAAAAACAGATAGCGGTAGATTGATATAATTAATATTGTATGAACTGGCAGATGAATACCACATCAGTCTACCTGTGACCACGGACTACTGTACAGTGTTCGTAACGTCAGGTTTCCAAAAAAAAAAAATGTTTTTTAGAATACCAAAATATACGCGATTAATCCGTATAATATGTTAAGTTTTGTTTACTTATAAAATTATTTATTTTGTATTTGAAATCAATCATATTATCGTGTATTCATAATTGGCCAGTTTTATTGTCATGGTAAATTTGCTGGTGGAAACTTTTCTAGTTAATGTACCAGTGTTAATTTCAGCGAGCGAGGAATTTGATGTAGTAAAGTAGTGTTTCCCAAATAAATATAAAACGCCCGTAGGAGTGACAGACACACAAGACGACACAACTGAAGTACTACTACTGAGTGTATTGAGAATGTAAGAGAGCATTCACGAGATAATTTCCCGAAATTCCTATAAAATAGCAATTATTAAGAGATACGCTCCTAGTAATATCTACTTAGTTAGGCATTTGGAAATTTTGTATTTCAACATGAATATTTACATTATTTGAATAAAGAACCACTTTAATGCTAAAAGACGGAAAGAAAGTCAGAGACAACGTAATGTCAAGACATTGCGTTGATCCCTTTTCGGCGAAATCGAGACATGCATGTCGAGTGGAGAACTAACACCATACACTAGCTTACCAGAGAGGAGAATAGAAAGCAAACTAACACCATAGTTGTTCCTCTGACTGTGAATCGAACCCGCAACTAATCGCGTTTACAGTCAGACAATATCCTAGAGCGCCACGATAACCTCATATTATTTATATAGGTTTCCCAATACTTCGCCTGATCCTAACAAAAACAAATACAAACAATCAAAAAAAAGTGCCTACATAATTAACAGTTAGTTTTCATTCAAACCGTACCTCAACAATATGTATGCAGCCACTTGCACGCCAGTGCAATTCCACCTCTCGCCTCGCCTTCGCACTATCATGTAACACTTTCAAAGCCCGCTTGGCACCCGTTCTTTTCTCCTTGCATTCTACTACCTGAAATAAAAAAAAAATAAGTCAAACTATTGTAAGAAAACGTGGGTATACATTATATTAAAAACACAGCTAAAAAAAACTGTCTACCGATTCAAATGGAGGATATGCGTGAAGATAAAAAAAAAACATAAACATAGTCTGTTACAGTTCAAAGGTGACTAATACAATACTATAATAATACGCTAAGAAATGCTAATGCTAATGTTTATATATAAAATTTTTTGTTATTATATAACAGGTAAAATCTGACACTCCCATTCCCGTGGGAATATTAAGATGTAGTCTCTCTGAGACTCCCCTTTCCCTTCACTCCTTTATACTGTAGAGGGAACCTATATGCCAAATTTCAGCTTTCTATAGTAAATCTAGTAGTTTGAAATGTGCGTCGTTTGTCAGTCAGTCAGTCAGTCAGTCAGTCAGTCAGTTACGTCAGCTATATAGATATTAAGTATTTTAAACTTTATGCCAATAGCCATACAATTTCAATTTCTGTCGCCTTACAAGTTTCCTTTATAACTCACTTAATGCTGCCTTATATTCCCTAACTATCATGATCGATTGTGGGTTCGATTCTCACTTGAAGAATTAAAGTGTTTAAAATTTTTTATCATTTCAATGTTCAGATAAGACAAAGGGCGGCGTTGTGTATCACCACCTAAAACACAATGTATAGAACCCGGATAAAAGAGGAGAGCGGAGTGTCATTACATTCGGTTGAATCTGACTACCGTGATATGAAGGATAAAGAGTGAAGCTACTCTATTAACATTCTTTAAGAAATCTAAATCATATATCAGTCCAGCTTCTACGTAGTGGTTTCGGATGTCCATTATCTGTCAGTCTCAATGAGTAACGGAAGACCTTATATACATACATATTGAGGATGATTGATGACGCGGTTGAAAGGTGACTAACCATGTACGATCATGTACGATCTATAAAGGAAATGTTTATTTATAAAATGTATACTTCCTAAGTATATATTATTCAAAAAAATAACTTTACTGTTAAGCCAATGTATTGTTATTATTGGATATATTAATAACTTTTTTTAAATTAAATAATTTAAAACGGATTAATCGCGCATATTTTGTTTTTGGTTGGTCGGTTTTGATACTTCACGGTAGACCTAATCTACCTGTTACCACGAACTGTAAAGTGTTCGAAACGTCAGGTTTCCAAAAATGTATTTTTGAATACCAAAATATACGCGATTAATCCGTTTAGTTTCATTTAGAATATGTAAAAAATCGAGAAAATCAATAATCTTATAAAATATTTTTTTTTTACAGCTTCATTCTTTATCCCGCGTAGCATAGAAGAATAGGTATACATAGACAACCTAGTGTGTAGAAACTCCGTTAACTGCTTTTTGCTCTAAATCGAGTCACCCAAAATGGAAATAAATTTTAAATGTTCCGTGTGGGAACAGAACCCATAACCAACCATATTTACAGTAAGAAGCTGTCCCACTGCGCCACGATGGTCACAAAAGAATACCTAAATAACGAATGCTTAAATTGCCATGTTTAAAAGCAATTTCAGTCAAAACTTACTGTAAAATTGGTAAAATGCAGACACAATTTTTTACGTCGATGACGAAACACGAGTGTTTCCGGTCTTGTTAGACGAACTTGGGCATTATGTTCCGCAATTCAACTCATAATCATTATTTGGGTAAAAAGTTGACAACTGAGCCCTCTGTATATATTGCATTCTTTATGGCATAAAAAATATGAGATACACAACCAAGAAAAGGTAACGTATACAACGGTGGATATGTCTCTTGAAGAGATCTCTTTCAGTCAACACGTGGACGTGGATGAGTGCCAAAAACGAGATAGCGAAAATGCAATTTAGTTTAAAAGTGAATTAAAATATATGTATATGTATGTATGTATATATATATATATACATATATATATATATATATATATATATATATATATATATATATATACATATAAATACGGACATACAAATCGCTGTTAAATAACAATATTATACAATTTAATTTATTATCTCACATTTAGAATTACTACAACATTTAAATAAACTTAATAAAAATTGAAAGCAGCGCTATTCGAACCCGCACCTCTAGATTCAACATCCGATGCATAGAGTAAAAAAAACATATATATAATACTTAAAATTTCACCCCACTCTTTATCGCAGTTAATTAATTGAAATTTTGAATCATAAACTGACAGACATGACAATCGACGATATATTTTAAGCGTGACTTTATATATATCTAAGGTAAAGTATTAAACTGTTCGTTTATCTTCACGTGTCTTACGCACATATCTAGGACTACTGAGAGTGAAGCGGTAATAAATGTTTTAAAAACGAGAAAATTCGTATATTTTTAAAGCCTTGCGTGCGCCGAGCAAACGGTGAAAACTGCGCAAAAATAAGGTATTATAAAATTGTTCCTCTGATAAATCTGCCCCCTTAGAGCTATCTTAGCGTGCGCTGATAAAACCATTGGAGTAACACAAACACGATGTAGTTTAATATTGTTTATCTTGAATAGTTTTAAATAAACGTCCGGAATAGCATATATCTATCTTATATGATATACTACAAATTTAATTAAATTGGATACCCTTTTGTACAATGCACATTTCACTATCAATACATTTCTCCCTTTAAGTATTTAACATGGATTAACTATATCATTTACACAAAGTATTTTGGTATACTTGAAAAATTATAAGGACATCCTTGACTTATTAAATTATTATTATTAAATCAGTAAGCTGAAGTGGCAATGGGCCGGTCACGTCTGTCGCAGGACCGATGGCCGTTGGAGCAGACGAGTCCTGGAGTGGAGACCGCGTCTTGGCAAACGTAGTGTAGGACGCCCTCTGGCCCGCTGGACTGACGACATACGCAAGGTTGCCGGAGCGGGCTGGATGAGGGTTGCGGAGGACCGGGATGTTTGGCGCAAACTTGGGGAGGCCTATGTCCAGCAGTGGACTGCAATTGGCTGACGATACGATACGATCCTTGACTTGAACGCCTAATAATATAACGATAACTGTGAAATATGTAAATATAATTTTTATCAAACGGGCGAAGCCGCGAGCGAAAACTATAATAGTTAATCAAATTATACTTGTAGATGACGTTTAATTTAAATGTATGTAAACATACAAGCGTGACGTCAATTAGTGACGTCACGCAGCCATGTACCTCCCATTCAAACGCTAGAGGCAATCGATATACAAACATAAGATAAGCCTGTGAATCATAACTATAATACTAAGGCCTGGTAAAAATTTTAGGAACAATACTACCTAATATGATAATTTTTGACTGTTATTCTTTTTCTTCTTTTTCTTTCCGTAGCTTCACTCCAGAGCGTGAATTGAATTCGATGGAAAGCGAGATACGGAGTGTCTTGACACTAGGGACTTTCTGTCTGCTCTGCTATGCGGTATATATATATATATATATATATATATATATATATATATATATATATATATATATATATAGGGAAAAAAGGTATTTCAAGGCCTACTTAGAAAAAAAATCTTACAAGGATACGAGTAAACGATGTTCAGTTCTTTTATACTTCAAGGGATTTTTGTTATCTGGACTTCTCTAATTTTCGAACTGAGTCTAAATTTTCACAGAACTGACAATACTGACATTTTAATAGCAATCAATTCTTTTGATTATCAGATACTCATAAATGCCTACTCGTATAAAGAAATGAATTAAATTTATATATGAAGTTATTAATATAGGCAAAAAGTAATTTCCATGTCAATCAATAAAAGTGGGGGCCGGTCGTGGCGCAGTGTAACAGCGTTTGACTGTAAGCGTGATCGGTTATGGGTTCGATCCCCACTCGGGTGAGTGATTTTATTTAACTTATTTTTAGTTCCTCGCTCCGGTAAAAAAATAAAGTGCGGCATTGAGTTCCACCACTCAACACGAAACGTCTCGAATTCGGTGGAATGCGAAGTACGGAGTGTCTTGACACTAGGTTCTTTGTGTCTACCCCGCTATGCGGGATAAAAGCGTGAAGTATAGCCCTAAAATACCAACAGACGGGTATACATACAAAAATACTTTCACACTCACCACAGTACTAGGGAATCGCGTGACGTGTTCCCAGTGTTATTCATTGATACAAAACAGTATTTTTAAACGTTTTCTGCAAACTATTTGTATATAATATTTGACCATGAAGATATTATTAGTCGCTTCAATTCTACGTAAATGTAAAACAACTATCACTCAGTTTATCTAGAAAACAATATTTCCTTTGAAGAAAGGAATTGGGGAAAAGGGAACCGGAAGTAATTTTTTCTGTTTTTCAGAACCGGAAGTAATTTTTTCTGTTTTCTTTTGTTATATTATTACTATATTCCTATATAATCCCAATATGAGTTTTAATTCTTAGGTTAGGTTTATAATAGTTAGTTGACGATCTCTGGGTTCTGGAGCAATTCCCATGATCCCAGGTAGTAGTGTTCGAGGAGGATTATCGTGAGGAACTGGTGCCAGCTTCTTTGTGTCTTAGAATTCCACATACACCACACCTCTCCAATTGGACACCGTAAAAAGCTTACATCACGTACAAAAACCAGTAATATTTTTTTGTTTATGGGCACGTTGACTCTAAAATATATTTAATTTTATATTAATTTTATATTAACTTAATATTAATCAAAATATAAATCGCTCATCAATTATGTCGTTACAATAAGTATAAAAGTTTCACAGTATCAAAGAAAACGACATGTGAAATGGGTAAAGGTCACGTCTATATATAGCAAGGTACCAAAGCGACCTTCCAAGATAAAAGCAGGTATTTTTAATCGCATATTTTGGTAAATAATATTTTTATTTTTTATTATTTTTATAAACATAATATTTTTAGAATATTATATAAATAAGTGAACTAAAAATGTTATTTATAAACTGTTCGATCCATGGTCGCAGGTTCTAAGATGAACACGGGTGTATGCCACTTCATATAAATTTTTTTTGAAGCCCACTCTTATTGTGTATAATAACTATTTTATGTATATATATTTTATAATAAAAATATTGATTGCACTTCTTTTCGATAGAAATTTTGTAAGTATGCAAAATTTCTATTAATTTAATTGATAGGCCGGTCGTGACGCAGCGCGACCGCGTGTGACTGTAAACGCGATCGGTTGTGGGTTCCATCCCACTCCGGGGAGTGATTATATTTAAATTATTTTCACTTCCTCGCTCTAGTGTATGCGGTATGCTATGCTATGCAGGTTAAAGGCGTGAAACTAAAAAAAACATCAATAGAGTTGGGATCGAACCTACAACAATTACATATGTTGATAATTTCCAGTTCTAAGGGCAAAATTATTACCTTTTGTTTTTCGGTAAATATAATTATATTAAATGATCAGTACAGTTTCATATAAAACGATTTTAAAACGACTTCCATGCTTGGTATTTTCGAATAAAAAACCCCTTTTCATCCTGTTCACTTAGGAATTTCAGGAAATCCTCTTTTAGAGCTCCCCTATACACCCGAAGGAATATATATATATATATATATATATATATATATATATATATATATAAGTTTTCCTTGTTAAGTAGATTTAAGTGTACATGAATTTACTGAGTTTCATTGATTTTATTGCAGTTAACGTTACCGCTTACGGATGTGACGTCACATCTGATAAGGACGTGAGAGGAAAATATTTTCCTTTGAATTTTCTTGATAAACGATTTGTTGCGCTAAAGCGATGCAGTGGTTCACCGTTACAAATAAACCATGTACGATTGTATTTTTTAGAAAACGTTTGAAAATTGTAAAAATCGCGTGATTCAAACCCCACGCCTTTTGAAACTTTCTAATCCTAAGCAGTGTGGAATAAAATTTTATAATATAATAGAGGAAGGAACAAATCCTTTGAACTCAATATTTATTATACTAAAGTATTAACTTCATATTATTTTATTTCAAATTCAGTTTTTAATGTAATAAATTAATCTTTTTGTGTTTTTGTTAATTTAAGTTTCATAATAATTTCATTGATTTAAAATTTAATGTTTTGAAATTATTGATTTAATGGAAAAACTGGGACATTTTTTTATGTATAATATGCAGATGAGAAAGTATCATATTTAGGAAAATTAAAGTCTACGTGAAGAAAAATTGCACAGTCAACATCCTCCATTACAATATATAAGGAACACAAAAAAAATAAAACCACACTTTTGTGTAAAGTGACATAAACGTTGCCAAGGTAACGCGTATCGTTGCGTCACACACACTAGTATGTTAAAATACACAATCGCAAATATCCATATATAAAAAGTAGGTATTTCCCCAGTCTCAATCGTCATAGCGTAATTGTGTTTGTAACAATATCATATCTTTAAACGAGTTGTCATTCATAATTTACTTTGCGTGAACGTTAAAATACTGACATTCCCTGTTCAGGAATTTCCGGATATTCCCTTCTTAACTTCCCTACACTCCCCAAGGAACTCCCATACTGAATTTCCGTTTTACCGGATTCTTATATATAAAAAAACATATAAAATAATAAGAATAAAAAAAATATATAAAATAAAATATATATAATATAGAGGCCCGTCGTGGCGTAGTGGGATAGCGTCTGACTGTAAACGCGATCGGTTGTGGGTTCGATCCCCACTCGAGGGAGTGATTATATTTAAATTATTTTCATTTCACTTCCTCGCTATGGTAAAGACAAAGAGCGGCGTTGAGTTCCACCACTCAACATGCAATGTCTCGAATTCGGTGGAAAGCAAAATACGGAGTGTGTTGACACTAGGTACTTTCTGTCTATCCTGCTATGCGGGATAAAAGCGTGAAGCTAAAAATAATAATTTAAAAAAAATCACTTCTAGATACACAGTTAGCTACTATAGTATAGTAGTAAAATAGTAGTGATATAGATATGTGTGGAACTGCGACGTGATATTATACAACTATAGTAATCTATATATACAAGTACAGTATAGTACGATGAGGTACACACGTTCATACTAATATTTATCTAACATACATTTACGCAGTAAAATTGTTTACATTCAGATTGACGCGAGGAAAAACTTAGTCCTATATAAACTATGGAAAATCTGAAAGTGAAAAGCGTAGTGTTTTAATTTTGCATACTCTCTGTATGTATATTTGATTAATAACATAGAATTCCCAGTTGTGGGAGTTATTATATTTAAATTAGTTTCAGTTCCTCGCTCTGGTAAGACAAAAAGGCTTCGTTGAGTTCCGCCACTCAACACGAAATGTCTCAAATTTGGCAAAAGGTACGGGTCTTGATACTAGGTACTTATTCTATCTAGCCTGCTAGATGTAGAGACCAGAATAAAAACGGTACCACGAAAACTCACAATAATAGTACAAGATAAATAGATAATATGATAAGACATTAAGTGCATATACGATGGCAAGTACAAATGACTCATTTTTTTATCTTCACGCTCTTATCCCGCATAGCAGGGTTTGGGCTTTGCTTTCCACCGAATTCGAGACATTACGTGTTGAGTGATGTAACTCAACGGCGCACTTTGTCTTACCAGAGAGTAAGGAAGTGCAAATAATTTTATTTAATAATCCATCTCCCGAGTGAAAATCGAACCCACAATCTGATCGCGTTTACAGTCAGACGCTGTACTGACGAATGACTCATATTTGTTGTTATATATTGTAAAGTAATTTATCGTTTAGAATTTCGATGAAATATTAATTAATATTTATTAAAGTGTTACATACTTAAGAATAATTGAAAAAAAAAACCTGATCTGTAACTAAACAAATATTCTTAGAAATAATCGTTAGATAGCAGAAATTTAAATAATCTTATTTATAAAAATTAAAACCGACTTCATAATAACTATACAACTACCCACCTATGTTTTCTTACAAGTAATTTAGATATATCTCTGAAAAAAAAACAGAACCGATTTTAATGAAACTTGTACTGTTCCCTAAGTTGAAGTATACCCAACTTAAAATATAGAGAATCATCTCGACATGATTTTTAGTTTTAGAGATATTCGTGGACAAACATACAAACATACACTTACCAAATTAAGTACATGCGTTTGGAAGACTAAATGGGTCACCGCATTCAAATATTATTGAATTCCAACAATATTACATACATTGAAATCGATCAAAAAATAACATAGATACTAACACGAACATAAGTTGTAAAAAGCGTATAAGAATTTCGACGTATATGATTAAGAATGCATGGTTTAATTGTTTAAAATGCTTAGACGGTTTCCAGGAGGTGCGGGTTCGAGTCCCACTACGTTAAAATTTTCAAAAATGTGCAGTACAAAATTAAAAAAAGAGTTTACCACTTTAAGAACATTAGGCAATAGTTTTTAATATATTAGCGTGAAAAACAAATCTAACAATTCTTCTAACAATGCGTGTTGAGTGACGGAACACTACCCCACGATTTACTTTACCAGGCCGAGTACACAAACGGTCCCACCGTGTCATGAAATGGAAATTATTTACTTCTAAGGAAATAAGAAAACGCCTTCTTACGACAGACAGAAATGGGGACAAATGCAAGTTCTTGGTATCAAACACGTCATACACTATTATATCTTATTATTATACAAGTTGTGCCTGTGACTTCGTCTGCGTGGAATTTAACATCTCTCGATATTTATTTTACAGTTCAAAAGCAACCTCCAAGCCAAGCCTAAGTTACTCCTTATTACATCAGCTATCTACCAGTGACAGTGCCATTAAAATCGGTCCAGCCGTTCTAGAGATTATCCGGAACAAATAGATAGATGGACAAAAATTATTTTTTTTGGTACACGTACCATGTAAACATACATATGCATTTAGTAAAAAATGGTTATTTTAATATACAAACGCTGTTGTGATCACGTATTCGTAAAGTACTTAACAGTTTTAGCTAGGGCAGTGGGTTCGATTTGCATTTGGTGTAATATTTGTAAGCAAACGATTTAAGTCTTAATATCATAAACGATACGATTTAAATCTTAATGTCAGGACATAATGATTTAAATCGTTATCAAACTATAAAATGTTAAAAACTTATTTATAACCTTCAATGTATTAAACAAATAAGAAATTATTATATATATTTGACACGGTTTAATTTCATGTAAAATGTCGGTCGTGGCGCAGTGGTACAGCGTCTGCCTGTAAACGCTTCGGTTATGTGTTCGATTGCCACTCGGGGGAATGATTATATTAAAATTATTTTCATTTCCTCGCCCTGGTAATACAAAGCACGCAATGTCTCAAATTTTAAAGCTAAAAAATCATCTACTTTAACAGTTAATCGAATATTGAATACTTCATTACGTCATTTAAATTTTTGTATTTTCTTCTATATCTATATATATATATATATATATATATATATATATATATATATATATTTATATTTATATATATATATATATATATATATATATATATATATATATATATATATATATATATATATATATATTGACGTAAACTTATAAGCGATAAAAAATAATCACACGTCAATACAGCGGAAGTTGCCATTTAATTATTCCTACAATAAAAACAAAACATAATATATTTGCATATACTTTATATATACTTGCTATTCACTTGAACAAACAAACAGAGTGTCTTGGCACCACTATTCGTTTTATTGAGGTGTCAGAAATATCACAAAATCTGTGAAAATTACAATTAAATAACTATTAGGGTTTATTAGATATAGTGTGGGGACAGACGGACATACAAATAATATACAAAAAAAAATTGCGGTAAATCGAACAGTTAAAGATGATTTCAACGCACTTAACTAACGAATTAGGCTTATCAAAGCGAGGTTTGTACTCTAATACACGAGCGTACTATTTACAGGTAAAAAAATTCAATTTACTGGAAACTGGTCGTAGCGCAGGGGGATAGCCACTGACTGTAAACACGATCGGTTGTGAGTTCGATTTCAACTCATGGGTAGGGTTATATTTAATTAAATTATTTTTAATTCCTCGCGTTGGTAAAAAAAAGCGCGGCGTTTAGTTTCGCCTATCAATACACAATGTCTCGAATTCGGCGTAAAGTTGAGTACGTAGTGTCTTAACGCTACGCTGGGTGGACAGGAGTCCACCCTACTATTCAGAGTAAAAGCGTGAAGTTAAAAAAAAAACGCTCAGTAGAATTTGAACTCGTATCGCATTTTTATAACGCCTTACTACTACTCCACGATGAGGACGAGATTCTTTGATTAACAGAGAAAAAGAGTGACTCATGTTACCGCATTTTCTTCAATAGGTACCAGACTGGCGGAAACTTAAAGTACCCGCATATATTACATTATTGAGTTCGAGCGCCGTTTCGCTTCGTACCATCAAAAGGTTGTTTACCCTACAGATATAGATAGCCTATAGTGTATATGAAAATTCTTTATAAAATACTACAATAAAGTACATTATATACATACTAAGTAATATTATAAATAGGAAAGTTTGTAGCGATGAATGTATGTTTGTATGTTTGTTACATGTTACGCTAAAACTACTGAACGGATGATGAAATTTTTTGTATTTATTTTAGCTTAATGCTTTTATATAAATAAGAATTACCTAGTGTCATGATACTCCGTATTCCGCTTTCTATCAAAAATCGAGACATTTTTGTTGAGTGGCGAAACTCAACGCTGCGTTTTGTCTTACCAGAGCGAGGTAATGATATTTAAATATAATCATTACCCCGAGTGGCAATGGAACTCACAACCAATCGCATTTACAGTTAGAACCTGTCGTAACCCAAGCGAGGTCGGTATTAATAACTAAAACACAGTACTGATGACAATAAAGAAAAATCATGTAAAAAACATGAGGACCCATCGAGGACTAGTATGAAAAGGTTAACTGGGCGAGGCGCGAGAAGTGCGCAAGGACTACAGCCCCTTTGGCTGGATGGTGGATAAAGTGTGAAGCTAAAGCAAACAGAAGTTTCAAGGAAGCCTGTAGAAAATTGCTAACAAAATCAAATCAAGCTGACAAAATAAAACAAAAACAAAAGATATCTAATTGAAAAATGAAGACGCTAAAAACTTATCAGTTAATAAAGAAGCCACTTGAAGCTAAAAAAGTACCTATCAAAATAATATGTGTTACAATACATTAATTGCGACGTTGAGTTTCACCACTCAACATGCAATGTCTCTAATTCGGTGGAAAGCGAAGTGCAGAGTGTCTTGACACTAGGTACTTTCTATCCTACCCTGCTATGCGGGATAAAAGCGTAAAGCTATAAAAAATACATTAAAATTAACAAAAATAAAAATGATTTTATACATATCTGTTTTGTGTGGATATCTTCATTATGTATCATATGTCATTTCTATACATATGAAAAAATGCATCTCATCATATACAAAGAGAAAAGGTGACTGACTGATTTGTAATAGTCCAAAGAAATTTTAAATAAATTGACAATTCCTTATCTGTTAAGATTATATTTTTAGTTTAACATTTTATCCTGCATATACTATCTACAACTTACCAGTTGAGTAGTGTGTTGAGTGAAGGAAGTTAACACCGCATTTTGTCTTATCAGATTGAAAAAAAAAATTAAAGTAATCAATCTCTTGAGAATTGAAACTGCAACTATAGTTATTACTATCAGATACTGTCCCACTGTACCGTAATAGTTTAAGGTTTTATTTCTACATTTGTTGCCATATTTTTATATTAAATATATTTTAAATTGCATAGAATTATTGAATAAACATATTAAATTTTTTAGTATGGATAAAAAATTCTATTTGAACCTATAAATCTGACAAACAAGGGTCAGACGATCAGATCAATAGTATCAATTGAACAGAAATAAGCAACCTGATGACACATAAAATGTCAATTAATTAAGTGCAAAGTGTATGTGACTTTCAAACATATGGTAGTGTTGTGTAACGTACACATAAATATATACACACTTTACACTTTAACCCATACAACAGGGTTGTCAGAGACAACCTAGTCTCAAGACACTCTGGACTTTCCGGACTGAGTGGAGAAATTAAAATGTAATTATTATTGTTTAAAAAATGTTACACTCAGACTTTATCCCATTGTTCTGCAATGGTGACTATATTTGAAATATGTAAATATATTTATATGCAGAGTTAAGTATATATATATATATATATATATATATATATATATATATATATATATATATATATACATATATATATATATATATATATATATATATATAAAAGGGATAAATGTGTGTACTTTAAACACATGTTAAACAATCTTCAAAAAATTATCATATAAATTTCTAAGAGCTACCTAAAACGATCTTGAAACTTAGTAATAGGGAATTTATCTTTTATATATTTATCATGTTATCATTTAAATGATAACAACATACAACTTGATAAAAACTAGGTTACAATTAAGAATTCATCCATACATTGTTTCACAATCTGTCCTTGCATAAAGATAGTATGTATATATAAAAATGCCATTCAATACATACTTATTTGTTTATATATACCACAGATTCACACTTATATTGCGAGTCACATATATCTACTTTTCATCAATGAATGGTTAAAAAATGTACAATATTCTGATGAGGCGACGATAAAATAAGCATGTAGCTGATAGCCCAAATGACAATCAGAAATAACTTTCAGTGTCTCCGTTTTAGGCTTCTTATTTAAATTATATTTTTAAATGTAAAAACAAGATTACAATTTATTAATTTAATAACTAAGTTTTTCATAAAATATTTTAATGATATTTAAAATTAAAATTATATTCATAAATAAAATAATATTAAATCAATTATAAAAATATCACAGGAAGGAAATAACATGTTAAATAATTAACTAAACCATCAGAGGTCACAGGCATGTTAAAATGTTATTATATTTGTACAAAAATATTTAAAATATAACTAAAAAATGACCCTCAAATACAGTAGAATAATTTTTAAACGAATATCCGTGCCAATAATAGCATTTGAACGCATTTATGACTCAACCTTCAAAAATTTTGATCACAACTCATTAGTTGATGTAAAAATATTTTGACGGGACCATTAGTTATTGGAATTATAAAATAGAAAATAATCACCATATAATTTTGTGTCAATAATAATTTATACAATTAACTATGTTATAAAGCTTGCCTAATTTTGATGGTTTACGTCATATATGTAAACAATAGCAGTGGAAAAAAATTAACCGAAAATATATTTGAAAAGATAAATTTAAATAAACTCACTTTTCCGTTGATGCCAAGGCCGAGAACGGTATTCGATATATCATAATCGTCTGTAATAGGCGTTGTTTTCGGGTTTCTAGATATATTCATTTTATTAGTTAAGTCCGCACCATACGATTTGAACACAAAATAACACAATGTCACCTCTTTTTAACACTAAAATGGTATTTAATTATAAACACTATGTCTCTAAGGAAACCTGTACGTGTTAATAATAAAATAAATATATTTATTTTATATTATTCCGATGACAAATCTTACGTACAGTTGAGCAATACACATGAAGGAGTAAAGATAAGCCTTATACATAGACTAAATAATTTTACAGGTACGCCAACATAAATGTCATGTTAACGCTAATGTTGCCATAATTAAAAATGACATTTAATTTAATTTTTAAAAATTGCATCTATGGTCTACCTGTTTAATATATATATTCATTTTTATAAAATATTTAATAAATTTTTGACTATTCAATTTAATGGTATTTTTATTGTTTATTAAAATTATAATTTGTCTTCTTATTGTATATATTATAACTTCATATATTTTGTATATCTAATAATTTTAATTATCTCTGTAATGTTGTATGTACTTATAAATATGTATTTAAATCTATCTCCATGATATAATCTGAATATGAATGTTTGTAGTATATTTATATATAATAAGCAATTTATATTATATAATTTTGATTGTATGTATCCTTTCACCGTACACTATGTGTCAAATATTGTTTATGATGTGACCTTTTACGCTCTCCTTTTGTAATATTTATCTAAAATGATTTAAATTTGTTTTTATTTAAACAACATTTATATTTCGAAATGTTAATCTTCTCTTTGTTTAATATAATAAAAAAAGATTAATAACTGTTTTTTTTTCATTTTTGTTATATAAAAAAGCAACAACACGCTTTATCTCCTATTATTGGGTAATCTAAGACAAACCAGGGTCAAGACACTCCGTTGAGTACTCTCGTCTGGAAATCAAGATATTGCGAAACTCAACGCCGCGCTTTGTTAAACCAGAGCGGAGAAATATTTTTCTAAGCATATATAACGACATCCTTAGCGGGAATCGGACCTACAAATAATCCTGTTCACACTCAGACTCCACTTTGATCTTTAGTAATACATATATTAATATACGTAATTCTGCACGATATTTTATGTACGATTGTATGTTTATTTATGAAATATATTTCAATTATTTTTAGTATACAATGATGATGAAAAGAAAGCCAAGAATCAATACTATAGATTAATGGCGTTCTTTTCATTATTATTATTCTTATTTTACATTAATCTTGCCAAGTTAATTTGTTGGGTTATGTATAAGAGCATTTCTTTTTTTATTTATTGTTACAATTACACTATACCTATAAATATATAAATTCGTTTATTATACATTCAATTAGGTATACCAGGGACGTGATTGTATTTTCAATATACATATATACTTCAATGTAATTAATTACCCCTATGAGGGGACTGGGTAGAATACAATTCCTCTCCGCTGCTTGGGTAGAGAGACGGATATCTCAGTAATTCAATTGTAGAAGGTTAATCCCCCCACTAGCTCGTGACCACTATCATGACAAAAACGATCTGCCAAATATCTCATGATGTGTTCCGGTTTGATGTCATGTACGCAAGCTTTCCCTATTCCCAGCCATCCTTTTTCTCATCTTTTTTATCTCACATCCTAAGGCCGCCTACGTATATACAACTCTAATATTGTAGATGTCCATGGGCGAAGGTGACCATTTACCATTACGTGGCCTTTCTGTTCGTTTGCCTCCTTTTTCTTTAAAAAAAACCATAGCTAATTAATTGAAACTAAAATAACTGATACAGAGCTTTGTTTGGATTGTAAGCAGAATTGATCGTAAACTATTATATATAATTATTTTCATTTCTCCCCTGCTGTGGTACAAAGAACAGTTGAGATCCGCCGTTGAGCAAGGCGCTCATGTTCTACCTACACTTTTATTCAGGAAGTACAAAAAATATTAAAATATTTTACATTTATTTACACCTATTTTTATAATTAACTAGCAGAGTTTCGTGCTGCGACTTCCCACGCGTGAATTCAACATTTCTATACATTTATTTTATAATTCAAAAGTCTAAAATAAAAGTAGTCTGATTTACTTCTTATTACAGTATCTGCCAGTGAAAGGCTCGTTAAAACTGGTCTAGCAGTTCCAGAGATTAGTTGGAAAAGACGGACAAAATAAAAATTAAAGTTTATATTAGAAACAGACACTTCAATTTTTTTATTAGTATACATATACAAAATCTGCATGTAGGTTAAGATGATCCTCATGTTGAGAAATCTATTATTAGCTTTATTTTTATTTTCTGGGTTTTCTCATATTTTGTTTTTTACCTTAATTTATTATTTAAATACAAAAAAGCGCTTGCATCTAAACCTCGATAAGCAGTTCTCTGTTTTATATTGAAAAAAAAAACTTGATATTGTTGAAATTTGTTCCGCCTAAATTAGCCAACAAAAATGTTTAAATAAAACAATGTCTTATGCAAATCGAACTCGCTACTACGCTACATTTAAATACATCAACTAAGCCTTGATAGAGTCAAATTATATACAAATAATAATACCTTCATGGTGTTTCAAATGTTTAAAGCCTTGACTCCAATGAGTATAGTCTGTGGCCATTTAAGTAATATTCGTAAAGGAAAAATGTAATTATATTATGACATTGTTTACGTTCTTATGGTGTAGTGGATGTTGTTTCTACAGATAGATGCGAGTTCTATTCCAATTGAAATATAATATTACACTTCTAAAACATGATATTGATTATACTGGAAGGTCACGTAAAAAGCATGAGCATCAACGGTGTGTAGGACGAGGTTAATGACTGTGGACGAGGTGAAATAAGTGTGCAGGGAGAGTAGTGTTTGGCTCTTTGTTCTCTCTGACTATTCCGGAAGGGATAAAGCGTGAAGCTAAAAAAAATTACAAACTTGTTCTTATTAGTCGTTCTTCTTGATGAAATAAAGAACTGAAATATTATCAAAGTAATGTGGTATATAACTAACGCATAATTAGTGTCGTCCCTTTCCTTGGTATATGCGCGTAGTTTAAGGTCGTATGTGCAAGCTCTATGTTATTATTATATTATAACTAATTTAAGATTTTCTTAATTTCTGCCAAGCTTTTGATCTCCTCCGGATATCTTTGTTTTTTATTCCATCACGTAGGGAAATATCATTGCTTTCTCCGTTGCCCACTGGATGACACATACAAGTAGAGTCAATAGCCCAAGTGACCCATACAGTCCGAGTACCGCATCGTACCATCCCTCGGTACCATCATCACCAACATCTTCGGTCTGTAGTAGAGGTACACCAACACCGTTTTTAGATGTTGCATGGGAGGCAAATTCCTTATCCGTGTCGGGTACATCGCCCACAGGTCCCTTGTTGACAACGCGGTTACCGCCAGGTGGAAGTGGAAGCTATGTATAAGGATACATCTCAAGTTAAATCAGAATAAAATCGTATATAAAATATATTACATCACCCGTCCACATGTGATTCATGTGTTCACACACAATCACACAATTATTTTAACCCTTTCCTAGATTAACGTACACAGACGCACAGACGAACAAAGAAACTAATAGTTTTCTCGGGAAAAGAAGATATATCGGTATAACTTCCATGTACAAACAGCGATCAGTTACATATTTATTACATGTATACATTGAACACTTGTTAACGCACTTATATATGTGCTATTACATTAATGGTATTGTGTAAAGTAGATACTGTACTGATGATTATTTTTAAGTGCCTTTTGCAATTTTATTTATAAATAATTGTATGCAATATTATTGTGCGATCTTTATATGGCCATATATATGTCAAATTGAGTTTATATATATATATATATATATATATATATATATATATATATATATATATCCCTCACAGAGAGTACCTTGTGTCAAGACACTCCTTATTTCACTTTCCACCAAATTCGAGACATTGCGTGTTGAGTGGTGGAACTCAATGCCGTACTTTGTCTTTTTCCAGAGTGAAATAGTAGGAAGTGAAAATAATTTTAAATATAATCAGTCCAGCGAGTGGGAATCGAACTCATAGCCGATCGCTATTATAGTCAGATGCTGTCCCGCTGCGCCATGACCAGCCACACTTTTGGTCTATATACCGTATATACATACATATATATAGATTTAAAAAGCTGATATAGATTTAAAAACTTTGATGTTACCGACAGATTAATTTTAGTTAACTGTATTTAGATTATAATTAAAAGGTCTTTAAGAGAAAAATTGTATTTGTCGAGAATACAAAATTTTCAGTATAAAATTATATATAAATTGTCAGGACGAACAGGAATCGAGAAAATAATTTAATCGTCCATTTTATTTTATACTAAACTAAACGTTAAAATCTAGACTTTCAGATTAAGATTTTAAATAATACTTATAATTATAACATAAAAGTCTGTGTACAGTAAAATATTATTACTTTTATATGTTTAATATCAATAATACTGTAAATAAACAGTTAAGGTAATTTAATTTAAAAAAAAAACGCGCTTAAATCGCCTTAGTTCTAAGAAAGCAAATAAATAAATGCAAATTTACAAGAGAAATAACATAACAATAAGGAAAAAGATGTAGAGGAGGTAGTAAGATCAATTGTCTAAACACTCCATTGACTGATTTTCGCCCGAAATCCGGACCGTCATCCTTACGTTAGTGGCGAACTCAATTCCGCGCTGTCTTACCAGCGAGGAGGAGGAGGAATCCCTGACTGGAAATCGATTCCACTACTAATTGAGTTATGTGTTGTTAAACGACTGTTCATGATTGCCACACCAATGACAAATGCTTTCCTATTAAATATATTACTATAATAATAATAATAATAACCCCCCCCCAGGGGATCACCTTGTCGTGGTGGGGGCGCTTACGGATATTAGGTACAGGTTAATAATTTATGTATTAACATCTAACACTCGCTCATCGATAACTATAAAATGCCACTAAGAACTTGGCTCACCATATCCAAACCAACGATCCCAAACCCCTTTTTTGTACTATGAAGAAAAGTAATCACAGGTATAATTTACGGCCGCTTCCCGGAGTTCGTCGGGGCGCACCCGGAGCCGACGCTGGGTGTTTCAGCTTACGAGCCGTCGGCGATGAGGAGCTGAACAGGCGGGCCCTCATCGGGCTAGATCCCGAATGTATTACAGCCGGACAATCATCATCATTATCACCAATTTCATCCGTTCATTCCTTTTCGTTACATTCTTCATCAAATCATTCGTACACCACATCACCTACATCATCTATTCATTTTCATCCGAGTCATATGAATCTGAAGGATGTTGTGCAGGAGGTAAATGCCTCTGTATCTGTACCCACCTTTATGATCCCTAAGGTACGCAACAAATGGAGTAAAGAAATGAATGAGTTTATCCTGCGTACATACCTACATCTTACACTACTAGGAACAGACACTAATACCTATCTTCTACCATTATATACAAAATTTATCGAAAAATATCCAAATATGAGAGTAACCCGTCAACGTGTAGGAGACCAAAGACGGGCCATAGTACGTAATAAATTATTGCCGCAAGATGTAATAAATAAAATTTATGACGAAGTAAAACAAGAAGTAGAAAATATAACGAACAAAGATTATAACATTCAAAATCCCAATAACATATTAAATTCTCAAGATGGGCAACGTATGAAATGGAGTGAACAATATAATGAAGCTATAATGAGAGCATATTTTAAAATAACATATTTAGAAACTAATAAAACAGCGTACAGAAAATATCTTCTAATGAAGATTTTATTTCAAGATTTCCCCATTTATCCCATGTTACAGAACAAAGAGTAGCTGACCAGAGAAGATCTATCGTTAACAATAAGCTTTTGTCTATACAAAACATAAAAGATATTAAGAATGAAATAGCATTAGAATTACAAAGTGAGACTCCAAAACAATCAGATATTAATGATATAAATATAAACAGTACAACCAACAAAGGAACTGAACATTTTATACATTATAATGATAAATTACAAAGTAATATAGACTCCAGCGGTTTAGAACAACATTTTGATTCAACAAAAAGAAATAAAGAAATAGACGATACCTTTAACGAATGTTTAGCATTCTTTATAAATACTGAACCAACCAAAAGAAATTATATACCCCGACAAAGATCATCAAGAAAGTTTTCCGGAATATTAGAATATATTAACACAATATTGTTACCAGAAAAGATTAACAATGATGTAACTTTTCAGTCACTACAAACTATAATATATTGTGCTGCATGGACTGCAGCAAAAATGAATGGCGCAAAAGTCAGACATACACAAGATATTACACAAAATAAAACAAAAATAAGAAAACCAAAATGGCAAATACGACTCGAGAAAAAAATAGCGGATTTGAGAGCTAAAATAGCCCGATTAACGCAATTTATCCAAGGTAATAAAAGTAAAAAATAATTCATCATGTAAACTTAATAAAACAAAATTATAAAATACATTCGACACATGAGGAACCAAACACGCAAATATTTCATTTTCTTGATACACTTAAACAAAAACTTACACTTACAAATAGCCGATTACAAAGATATAAATTATGTACATTACGGAAATCTCAAAATAATCAGTTTAGTTCCAACGAGAGACAATTTTACAGAAATCTTCAAAATTCTACAAAAAATAACTCTGATAAATCAACCACCAACTACACCGACAGGAGATGACTTTCATAAGTATTGGTCCTCGATATGGGGAAATTCTGTTGTGCATAATAATAACGCCGAATGGATTATCTCTGAAGAGATCCAAAATCAGGCTAAATCAAGTATGCAATTTGAGAATATATTCCTTGAAATACTACAGTTAATTATAAATAAATTAAATAATTGGAAGACACCTGGTTCTGATTTAATTCATAATTTCTGGTGCAAAAAATTTACACATATACATACTCACCTTCTTAAACATATTAATAATTTTATTCAAAATCCTAAGGATATGCCTGAATATATTACTGATGGTATTACATACATGATTCCGAAGAATTTAGATACTCTTGATGATCCCTCAAAATACAGACCCATAACTTGTCTGCAATCAATATACAAAATAATCACCTCTTGCCTTACAGAAACAATTTATAAATATTTAACAAATACTGAAATACTTACAGAGGACCAAAAAGGTTGTAAAAGGTTTAGTCAGGGTTGTAAAGAGCAGTTAATAGTTGATTCTGTTATATTAAATCAAGCGCAAAAAAATAAGAAAGATATATTTACGATGTATATTGATTATAGGATAGCTTACGATTCAATTCCCCATTCCTGGTTGTTACATGTTTTAGAAATATATAAAATACATCCAATAATCCAAGATTTTTTAAAGAACACCATGAACTATTGGACAACAAAAATAAAAGTTACTACTCTAGGTAATACCATAGAGACTGAATCAATATAAATAAAACGCGGAATATTTCAAGGCGATGCTCTAAGTCCTTTATGGTTCTGTCTTGCATTAAATCCTCTGTCTAAAGTATTGAATTTGTCTCATGTAGGATATAAACTAAAGTATAAGAATAATTTAAGTAACAAAACCGAAAATAAAATATTTAATCATTTACTATATATGGACGATATTAAGTTACATACAAGTACTTGGGCTATATTCAATCAAAGATCACACATCATAAGGAAGTCACAACAAATTTAACAAAACAATTCAAACACAGACTAAATTCTATAATTAAATCAAAACTTAATTCGAAAAATATTATAAAAGCAATTAACAGTTTTGTAATACCGATTCTCACATATTCGTTTGGAATTATAGCTTGGAACAAGACAGAGTTAAAAAATCTTCAACGCCTTATTAATACAACATTGACTAGAATCCGAAAACATCACCCAAGATCGTGTGTGCAAAGAATGACATTACAGCGAATAGATGGTGGCAGGGGAATAATAGATATAGTAAATTTACATAATAAGCAGATAACAAATTTAAGGAAATATTTCCATTCTAAATGTAAGACATCCATACTTCATAAATCCATAGTCGAAAATGATCAAAAACTGAGTCCACTTAATCTTAAACAGAAGAGTTTACTAGAAAATGAATCACAGACAGACAGACTTACTAAAATGAAAGAATGGGCCCAGAAATCTCTTCACGGGAGACATTGGATCGAGCTAAGTCAGAATTACGTCGACAAAGCAGCGTCGAACGAATGGCTTAGACGCGGTGAACTCTTCCCTGAGACCGAAGGATTTATGTTGGCAATCCAGGACCAGGTGATAGAAACAAAAAACTATCAAAAACATATTATAAAGAAACGTAATTTACGCACCTATATTTGTAGAAGATGCAATAGGGCTTCCAAGACTATACAGCACATAACCGGTGCTTGCCCATCAATCGCCCAGACTGATTACAAGCACCGGCACGATCAAGTAGCAAGCATCATTCACCAAAGATTAGCAATTAAATACAACCTCAGTTCTGCACCTCCACTACCATATTACAAATATACTCCTGTATCTATACTGGAAAACGAATGTTTCAAATTATATTTTGATAGAGCCATATTGACTGACAAAACTGTACCATACAATAGACCGGATATCACGTTAATCGACAAAGAAAATAAAATAGCACAAATAATAGATATTGCAATACCTAATTCTCATAATTTGCAAAATAGCTTCTCAGAGAAACTTACTAAATACGAGGACCTAAAGGATGAAATGATAAGAATGTGGAAATTAAAAAAAAGTGACAATAGTACCAGTAATTATTTCTACCACAGGTGTTATTCCCAAAAATCTCCACCAGTCTATTGATACATTACAACTGCCCCCATATACCTACTCCATTTTACAAAAAGCAGTGATTTTGAACACCTGCAGAATAGTTAGGAAATTTTTAAGTATCCCACATCAGAATTAAATTTCAGTTCTGGCTTTCACTTGACTTAGGTCCATGATTGTCAGTATACTGGTATGTATAGCAATATACCGAGAATGTTAAATATATTACTATAATAATAATAATAATAATAATAAGCCCCCAAAATCTTACCTTACGTCCTAGCTGAACATCTTTCTAACGTCGGGGGCAGTAACGTATACTGAAGAAATTTACACGACCAACAAGGCAAAGATAACCCATTTAAATGGAGACGCGGTTAAAAAAGAATTTGAGAGGGTCGCTACCCCAGGGGGTGATTGTCGGGGCATACCTGGAGCTGACGCTGGGCGCTTCAGCATGTGAACCGTCAGCGGTCTGGAGTTGATCAGGCGGGCTCCGACGGACAAAAATACTACAGCCGAACTCACCACCCTACCCAATAGTCCCACAGAACCATACAGCATAAGCAATGCATCGTAGACGCCTTTGCCATCGTCAACTCATACAATAGAATACGTGCCAACTTTAAATGCTACGCGGGAGGCTAACTCCATTTTTTTCTGCAATGGATGCAGTTGGAAAATCAAGAGTACGCATGAACTGGAATTCTGAAGTTAACATAAGTTCTACTTCGTTGTTGGTATGTATCGATGTCGGAGCGTATCGTTCGATATACTCCCGACGATAACCGAGTTGTCAACAAGGAACCTGTGGACGATGTACCCGACACGGGTAAAAAGGAATTCGCCTCCCGCGCAACATCCAAAACCTGGGTTTGTTTACCTCTACTACAGAAGATGCTAGTGATGATTGTACCGAGGGATGGTACGATGCGGTACTCGGACTGTATGGGTCACTTGGGCCATTGACTTTACTTGTATGAGTATGTAAATGTTTGGCTGCCGATTTTTCGGCTGGGCTGGGAGCCCGCTTGCTCAACTTCAACTCACCACTGACGACTCGTATACAACTCTGCTCAAGCATCCAGCGTCAGCTCCAGACGTGCCTCGACGATTGCCCTGGTAGGTAGCGACCCTCACCCGCAAGCAAAATTGCTTTCTTAATCGAGTCTTCATATTTAATGGGTTACCATTGCCATATTGGCCTCGCCAGTAATTTGATAAACGTGTGTCCGACTCTTTGCTACGTGATCAGATGGTCGATCAGGACGAGTATCGTTGTCGTTACTTTTAATTTCAACTTTTACACGACGAAGTTGGCTTAAATAAGTACCTCGTCCTGATACCCTCAGGAATAAAGGGACCTATTAGTGTGCGTTATTGATTTCCCCTGTATTCCAATTAAATTTTGATTATAAATTAAATTACTATCTTGGTTGTAGGCTATATTCCAGTTGTCTAAATTACTATGTTTATGATTAAAGAGTGTCTAAAATATGGATATATGATGTTATGTTTGAGATGATTGGGTTACAAAAACGATGTCTCCGAGGTCTTTACTGATTATTGTGGAAGAGTGCAATGCTGCTCGCATTTGAAGAATGTGAATTTTGTTGTGTGCATCTAACTTATCGCAATATCGCTTAAGACTCGCCGTCACCACTCCCGTGGTTCCTACTACAATCGGGACAGTAGTGTTGGTATAAAAATATCATCAGGATATAAAAATGTGTTTTGGACAACTTTTCTCATTTTTTCATTTGTAAAGGGAAAGTAGATAATAGAAGTAATAGTACTGAAATTGATACATTCAATCCAATGGAGTCAGGTGACACGTAAAAATATTTAGGAATACATCAATCAAATAAAATTAATGACTTCCTAGTATAGAAAAATGTTATTGCAGAATTCACTAAGAAATCGGTTTAAGACAATAAATACTTATGCTACTCCAGTTCTAACATAAACTTTTGGAGTAATAAAATGAACTCAGACTGATATCCAAAGGTTACAGATAAAAATAAAGACAAATTTAACTAAATATAACTATTATACCCAAAATCAGCCATAGAGAGAATATCTACTAATAGGACAATTGGTGGCAGAGGATTATTTGATTTGAGAGTGCTATAGGAGGGGCAGCTCAGAACCTCAGAGACTTCTTTTACAATAAAACAGGAATTCTGCAGTATTAGAATTAGATAATAATTTCACACAGCTTAAAAAAAAGCTAGCCGCAAAAAAATAGACTATTAAAATGTTAAATAAAATATTAAAATTTAAATCAGCACAAGAACACACATTTGATAAATTAAATAATTGGCGTAAAAAAGACTTACATGACCGACATCTACATGATTTAGAACAGGAATATATTGACTCTGAGTCTTCAAATAAATAGCTTAAAATAGGCTTTATGTTTCCAGAAACTAAGGGCTTTAAGATCGCCATTCAAGATCAAGTCAATCAACCTAAAAAATATAGAAAATTTATTTTAAAAAAAGGGGCTTGTCCATCTCTAGCGCAGACAGACTATACTCATAGGCGCAATCAAATTGTACAAATAGTGAATCAAAAATTAGCTATAATTTGTAAATTAATACAAGATAAACCTCATCCGTACCAATATGTACCAAGACCGATGCTGGAGAGCTCCAGTTGCAAGATGTACTATGATAGGGCAATTTTAAAAGACAAAACAATTCACTACATTAGACCAGATATTTGTAGTTATTTGTAGCTCCGTTCTCCACTTCCCGCCGTTACGGACATGGCGTGCCGGGTGGCGGTCCTCAACGCCGCATTCGTCGCTACTTCTCACACCAGCGGGGACGCACTGGTGCGCGTCGTCTCGGGGGTCGCCCTAGCATGATGTTCCCTGGTGCTCGCGGCGGATGGAACGTTGCAGCCTTACACAACTGTTAATATTATGTAAGGCTGGCAGGGGTCACAAGTCTTCCATCGTTGACTGTGGACGACGCGTAGCGTTTGGTGCTCTGCGCTATCTGATTACCCCGCCAAGGATAATGCGTGAAGCTAAAAAAACCAGATATGACAAATATCTATAGACAAAATAAACAAAGTAACATACTTAACCAGACATAGCGATCCCTAATACCTATAATCTGCAAAAATTAATAACGGAAAAAAATACTAAATATACAGAATTAAAAGAAGAAAAAGTTAGAATATGGAAAATGAAAAAGTATACATTGTAACATTGGTGCTCTCTAGTAATGGAATTATACCAAAAAATCTTTCACATTACTTACGTCAGATAAAATTACCTAGAAGTATATACATAACTATACAAAAAGCCGCAATCCTTAACACTTGCCGTATTGTCAGGAAGTTTTTACAGGAAGAGAGTACATCCCTATCTATTCCCGAAAATAATCAACACTTGGCTTAAAGCCCGTGGTGTTCATATTAACCGAAACTATTAGGTTTCAAGAAGGAATATCCACAAAATATAATATTAATAATATTATTATTTGTAGGAATTTCCATTTCTAATTGTTTACTAAACATGGAGTTAAGAGGTAAACTCAAAGACTAACAAAGACAACCATATCTATACAATTATGACTAATTTTATTCAATTATAGGCCCGCGGTAGCAAATAATACAACAATGTATACGTTAACATACTATAATTGCTACTAGGCGTTGGGTAGGCGTTGGGTTTAAATGTTAACTTTTTTTAATATTAAATTTATCACACTACAGACTAGGTCTGTACTGTTTGTTTAGCTTTACGCTTTTATCCCGCATAGCAGGGTAGACATAGTACCTAGTGTCAAGGCACTCCATACTTCGCTTTCCACCGAATTCGCGATATTGCGTGTTGAGTGGCGGAATTCAACACCGCACTTTGTCTTGACAGAGCGGGGAAGTGGATATTATTTAAATATAATCACTGTCCCAAATGGGAATCGATCCCACAACCAATCGCGTTTACAGTAGGACGCTGTCGCACTACTGGGACATCGCCTCTTAACACACGATGTCTCGGTTTTGAAAGCGGTCAACGAAGTGTCTTGACATTAAGTTATCTTTGACTTACCTGCTGCAGGATACAATGAGAATTTGAAAACCAAGTTATGTTTTAAAATATATCGGGTGTATGTATGTTTTTTCAATTCCCCTTATATAATGTCACTTTATATAACACGGAACTGTACTGGCACCTTCGTTCACGCGGAATTTACAATATCTAGATATCGATTTTTTAATTTTGAAATTAAAGTAGTACAAGTTAATCTTTATTACATGAGCTATCTGCCAGTGAAAGTTCCATTAAAATCGATTCAGCCGTTCTAAAGATTAGCCGGAAAAAACAAAGAGGTAACAAAGAGGTAGACAAAGATTGTAGAGAAAATGGCAATTTGATATATTATTACTTACTGTGTTTGTGTGCATTTAGTAAAAAGCGATTACTTTTATATTACAAACAGACACTCTAATTTTAATTATTAATATATAATAGATACTAAAAATGACACTCCATCTGTCTTTTGGATTATAAAATTGAAATATAAACTTAAGATTTAGTGCATAATAAGGAAATAACGTTGATATTAAACGACCTCAGTAATAAAACGCTTACTTTCACTGCAAAGGTCTCGTTCCGGTTAAATTTAGTCTTTCTAGAATGTACGAAGTAGTAGGTGTTGTTTTTTAATTCGTAATTAAAATTAGTTAGGCATGAATAATTAAATGCTATATTTTTTTATAGTTTCACGCTTTTATCCCGCATAGCAGGGTAGACAGTAAGTACCTAGTGTCAAGACACTCCGTACTTCGCTTTCCACCGAATTCGAGACATTGCGTGTTGAGTGGTGGAACTCAACGCCGCTCTTTGTCTTTACCAGAGCGAGGAAGTGAAAATAATTTAAATATAATCACTACCCCGAGTGGGAATCAAACCCACAGCTGATGGCGTTTACAGTCAGACGCTGTCCCACTGCGGCATCGGCATATTCTCCGCCGACTTTACTAAATGCATGAAAATAAAAAAAAAAATAATCTGTCATTACAGTGGTAGTGTTTGACTGTGAACCTGGTAGATGTAGGTTCTATTCTATGTCAGTGGAATGTTTTGTTTTCTGGCATTCTTAGATAAAGCACGGCGTTAAATACTGTTAAACAACACACAATGTCTTAGTTTCGAGTGGTAAAACGGTGTCTTGAAATTGCAATATCTCTGAATACTCTGCGACGTAATAAAACATGAAGTTAGTTAAAAATTATGAATCATATATATTTAAAAATATTATAAATAATTTATTATACTCTACTGGGAGAATATATTGCGAATGTACCATTAAAAAATCCTTAGCTCTTCTTTGATTTTTTTTTATCTTCACGCTTCTATCCTGCATAGCAGGATAGACAGGAAGTACCTAGTGTCAAGACACTCCGTACTCCGGTTTCCGCCGAATTCAAGACATAGCGTAACGTATGTTGGAGCTCATCGCCGCACTTTGTCTTACCATAGCAAGGAAATGAAAATAATTTAAACATAATCACTCCCCCGAGTGGGACTCGAATACACAACCGATTGCGTTTACACCGCCAGCCAAAATTTTTACAACTTTAATTTGATATTAATTTTATAATAAAGAAAATTTAGAAATAAAAACTACTTAAATATATACATTTTTAACATCCTATAATTACCAAACGCAATATTGTATCCAGTTAGACACGCAACTATGATAATAAATTACTTAGTATTAAATATTTACGTTTACGTTGACGTGGCAACGTGGTCGTGGCAGTGTGACAGCGTCTGACTGTAAACGCGATCAGTTGTGAGTTCGAACCCCACTCGGGGCAGTAATTATATTAAAATTATTTTCACTTCCTCGCTCTGGTAAAGACAAAGAACGGCGTTGAGTTCCACCAATCAACACGCAATGTCTCGAATTCGGTGGAAAGCGAAGTACGGAGTGTTTTGACACTAGCTACCCTGCTATGCGGGATAAAAGCGTAAAGCTAAAAAAAAATAATTCAGAAAACCCTGGTTATTATTGACCCTGTATATGAATTTTTAAAAAATCTTTTAAGCATTAGAAAACTGCGTTATTCGAACCCTCGCCTCTTGGAAGCCGTTCAAGTGCTCTGACCGCTAAGCTATGCGTTCTACATCTCT
Organism: Dryadula phaetusa; assembly: GCA_032432895.1. NCBI lineage: Eukaryota > Metazoa > Arthropoda > Insecta > Lepidoptera > Nymphalidae > Dryadula > Dryadula phaetusa. The sequence continues at coordinate 2,741,569 of JAOYRS010000092.1, read as the reverse complement.
ACAGAGATACTAACGACATAAATAAGTTGTAACAAATGTATAAGATTTCGACGCAGCCGGGTGTAGAACGTCTGGCGCACGCGGTCAGAGCGCTTGGACAGATTCCAAGAGCAGCGGGTTCGAAACCCAGTGCATTCTAATTATTTTAGGTTTTATCAAAAATGTTTCCGAAGTGTGGAATATCACTAAAAGAATATTTGAACACTACTAAAATATTTGAATTTCGAGAAGTTTTTTCTACTTCCCTACTTCTAAAGGAAGCTACATGTCGAACAGCATATATCAGCCAGTAAGTAGTTCCAGATATACCACTGTCAGTCAGTCAGCTCGTAACGGAAAAGTTTTTATATTTGTATAATTATGTGTATTAGGAAGAGAATATATATACTGATAATTATAAATACATATATTAAAATTATATTTCATAATTATAATTATATTTTAAAATATAATATTGTAATTTATATCTATATTTTAAATTATAAATAAAATTGCAGTGTTTGTTTGTAATATTAAAATAACCGCTTTTTACTAAATGCATATATATGTATGTATTCATGGTACATATACCAAAATATTTTTTTTACAATTTTTGTTTGTCTATGTCTGCCTGTTAGTTCCAGCTCGTCGCTAGAATGGCTGAACCGATTGCAATGTGATTTTTGCAGGTATATAGTTAATATAGTAAGGAGAAGTTAGGTAACTTATTTTAAAGTTGTAAAATAAAGATTCATATCGAGACCACAAGAATCCACGAATCAACTAGCGATTAATAAAATCAGTGATGCATCACTGATATCAATTTTTTTTAGCTTCACGCCTTTATCCCGCACAGCAGGCTAGACCGAAAGTACCTAGTGTCAAGACACTCTGTACTTCGCTTTCCACCGAAATTGAGACATTGCATGTTTATTGGTGAAACTCAACGCCGCACTTTGTCTTACCAGAGCGAAGAAGTGAAAATAATTAAATATAATCACTCCCTCGAGTCGGCATCGAACTCACAACCGATCACGTTACAGTGAATACTAAATAATCGTTTACACTTAAGAAGAATCAAATATAAATATAATAAATAAATAAACAAATACTACTTTTCTTATATAAAAAAGTCACCTAAAATATTTTCATATCTCTTGGAGTAATGACATAACTATATGATAAATTAAACATATGTTTGTTCTCATCCTACCAGAAAAATATTTTTTTTTTTTAAAAAGTAGAGTAAGTTACACTTCATTATATCAGCTATTTCCCAGTGAAAGTCTTATCAAAATCGATCCAGACATACAAAAATTGTAAAAAAAAATGTTATTTTATATGTACCGTGTATTTAGTAAAAAGAGGTTATTTTAATATGTCTGTTTGTAACAGACACTCCGATTATTTTACTTGTATAAATAGATGTTTTTTTAGAGTTTTCCAAACAAATAAACAATTTGATGAATATATATCGTAATTCGTATGGTTATTAATCTGAATACGGCTCGGTCGATGTCGTCAGAGGCCACTTTCTAAAGTGACTCACTTGTGTGGCCACCAGTAAAGCGTTTTGCAATCACTCAATACAAAATTTATGCCCAAAATAATTTTACTTTGTGGAAATTCAAAATTTTAAAATCTATAGTATCAGGTCGGTCGTGGCGCAGACAAATAAGTCAGACGCTGTCCGCGTCTGGCTTTATACACGTTTGGTTGTAGGTTCTAGTGCAACTAGGGGGAATGATTATATTTAAAATATTTTATTTCTCACTCTGGTAAGACTAAGCGCGGCGTTAATTTCCGCCACTCAACACGCTTTGTCTCGAATTTGGCCAAAAGAGCAATACAGTGCTAGTTGAGACTAGTTGACGCATATTAAAAAAAATAAAAAAAATGTTTTTTTAAAACGCAATCAGTCCCTTACCCTTAACCTTTTTGACCTTACCCTTTTTTACCGTCCTTTGTGTGTTCTTCATACAATGTGACATTGGCAAAATGATATGTGCTGTACTGGCACGCTAGGAGCGCAATATATGAAGGTACTCACTGCCACGGGTTTTATCACCAAAGCGGAAAAAAGTATGTTTCAGGTTTGTTAATTGTTCAACAAGTTAGGGACTCCTTTGCATTTTACTTGACCATAATGTAAAATCATGTAATAAAAAAGGTTCTAATATTTATCATCTTCTCATTGAAATTTCAAATAATTTGTTAGAGTGCTTTTCTACGCTTTTCAAGAAAAATAAATGTGAAATTTTACCTTTCTTCTTGCAGTACTTTCCAGTGTGCCTTGTCTGTCAATCACTCGATTCAAGAGTTTAATATATATAAATGCCTCCATACCACCTGACAATGGCAAATTGACTTGTGCTCTATTAGCCAAGAATCATTTGGATTAAAATGGATTACCATATAAAATATTTAATTATTTTTAAAACAGTTTCAATTAATACAGATAGTTTTCACGCATATTTAATGACCCCACAGATAAGATCATCGCAGACTCCGAGTCGGCGATTGCTCAACGCCACATCCGTTACCCTGTTATGAACTTTAAATATTTAATATACAGTAAAACACCCTACGAAAATAAATTATTCCTATAACTATACAATATTATGCAAAAAATCTAGAATTATTAATTTATTTTTTCAAGCTTCATGATTTATATCGCTTCATGATTTATTCAAGCTTCATGATTTATATCGCATAGAGAGGTAGTGTCAAAACACTCGGAAACATCACTTGTTTAGTGGCAGAAAAAAATATATAAAAAAACGTTGATATAGACAGACAAAGCACAGCTGGAGATACTATGTAGGAAGTTGATAGCCGTATATGTACGTAGTTTTTTATACTATAAGTAGTTCGGGGAGTGTAAGGAAATACTAAGAGGGTATTTCTCAGGATTCCCATAGGAATGGGAAGAAACGGATTTTCACGTTATATAGTCAACATAATATGTTGCAATCTAAAAAGCTTTTTAACATTTAATTATAATCTCATTAAAGGCGGGTCATGGTGCAGTTGGATAGGGTTGACTGTAAATGCAACCGGTTGTGGGTTTGATTCCAATTCGGGGAAATGATTATATATTTAAAATATATTTACTTCCTCGTTCTGATAAGACACAGCGCGGCGTTGAGTTCCGCCACTCAACGAGCGATATTTCAAATTCGGCGAAGAGTGAAGTATGGAGTGTCTTGACACTAGGCATCTTGACACTAGGCACTTCCCATCTACCCTGCTATGCGGGATAAAAGCGAGAAGCTGAAAAAATATAACAAAAAAATAATCTCATTAACTCATGTTTTTTTTTACAATCAGTTAAAAATTAATTATTAATAAATGAGTAGTTAAGGAAATCCTTATTCCTTTATCTATTTTCGAGATCGCATCTGCATTGTTAGAGATACATAAGTAATTATAATAGTAATATTATACATAATTATAGCTATCATAATGGGAAAAAATCTTGTAATAGTGCGTTTATGTACTTACTTGACGGGTCTGTAAGGCAAAACGCGATGTTAAGTTCCGCTATTCAACACGCAACAGCTTGAATTCAGGCGAAAAGTGGAGAACGGAGTGTCCTGACACTAGGTTCTGTCATTCTATCCTGCTATTTTAGATAAAGCGTGAAGCTAAAAAATTAAACAAAGTGAACAGTAAGGTCAGAATGGTCCAGCCAAGACCTACCCCGATATATGAGAAAAAGTGTATATTTTTGTTATGTTTATAAGCATTTTTCCATTTAACAGTTAATTAAAATAAAAAAGGAAAAAAAAATATCTGTAGCTTAAACCATGGTTGTAATCATCTCATACGCTAAAATGATGAAGAGCAGCGTTTAGAACAAACTGAGAGTATGTCTCAATTTTGTACATCGAAGTCGTAAGGCACCTTCGCATGCTGGAATTGGTGGCTTGCAAAAGGTATAAGGAAGCAGTTAGGTTGTTCTGCGAGGTACTGGTGATCGATAGCAGGTAGCTAGAGGTTGTCAATCCTCTCTAATCAGCTAGGAGGGTCAATTTGCGGAAGCTGACCGCCTAATCATCTGGTTCGAGTAGGCGCGATAAAGACGCGTAACAATGACGTTTCATTTAAATTTACTAAAAGAATTTATATACATATGTATATAAGTGTGGATATATGTATGTATTATATATGTGTTTTTTTCGTATTTTACATAATAAAGATGTAAGACATATGAATAATTCAGTATATTCATTATTGAGTAATTCACTGTTACTTAACATTTTTACCATTTGGTACATTAGTTGTGCAACTAAATTATTTATGAACGCAAGCTACTGTTGTGGGTTCAATACCCAGTAGAGATATTGGGCATACTCAATAACTCTATTGGGTATCGATAGTTAATCTGTTTTATAATCTGGTCGGCATTTATAGCAAATATTTTATGTTCATTTGTGATTTTATTAAAAAATATATATTTCAAACTCTGTTTTACATATCTATTTAGAGAGGACAGATATAGAAAGGAGAGCAGGGTGGTCAGAGACAGCCTAGTGTCAAGACAATCCGTTGATTTCTTTCCACCTCAAATCGAGACATTGTGCGCTCAGTGGCAAAATCAGCGCCACCTTATGTCTTTAATGTATTAAATGGCAAGATATTTAATAATGGGATTAGTAATTGAGATGTTATGCTATGAATCTTTATTGAAAATCTTTAAAAAATATAAAAAATAATTGTTAATCTGCAACTGCTTAACAACTGAGCGTATTAGGTATTCAATAAGTGTGGGTTCAGATACAGCTTATAGCTCCATTGTAATTTAAATTTATATATGAAATTTCAAGGTAGACATGATGTAGAGTCGAGAGCCATCTCCTCAAAATCCTCCATGTATATATATCGTAGGATATATTATCGGTACGTAGATGATACTTTCACAATTTTACTTAGGGGCAATATTTATATATTCCTAAACCACCTCAATTCTATTAATAGAGTATACAATTTACAAAAAAGCTACAGAACATCAAGTTCTTAGCGTCTGATTGTACACGGGACTAGTCGTGGGTTCGATTTTTTGGATATTTAAAATTTATTACTCTGGTGAGACAAAATGGCGTTTAGTTAGCAACTCAATACGGAAAGTTTCGATTTCAGGCGGATTACAGTCAGGAAGTTTTTTGACACTAGGTTGTCCCTGGTTACTTTGTTATGAGGGATAAAGTAAATTGATAGAATAAAAAAGTGTCAATACTTTTGAAAGAATTTATTTTAATTAGTTTAGTCACGTATAGCTTGGTTTCATATTAATATTGAAGCAGATCAGGGTATCGAGATTTATGAACCCAAGGTGAGTGGAACGAGAGGTCGGGGGAGACCTTCGAAAACACAGTATCAAAGATACTGGAGGAAGGTCACGTAAAAAGTATGTGGACCCCCCGATGCATGAAGAGGATAATGACTGTGGACGAGGCGAAAGAGGTATGCAGAGGTATGAGGTATAAAGCGTGAAGCTAAAAAAAAATCACGGTATCGATGACTATTGACGGCCGCGGAATGTTTGAAACTTGGGGTTGTTTAAAATGTATTGGTGTATATCTCGATGATTTCATAAATAACACATTTTTTTAGTAACAAAACAATAATAAATTATTAAAAATAAAAACCAACTTCATAATAACTATATAACTACCTCCCTATATTTTCTTACGAGTAAATTATTTGTATATGTGAAATTATTGGATTGATTTTAATGAAATTAACACCGTTCTCTTAGTTGAAGTATACCTAATTATAATTAAAAAGAATAAGTTACTACTATTAGTTTTCGAGAAATTTGTGGACAAACGTACAAATATACACTTACGAAATTACGTGCTTAGAAGTGAAGAGACATACTCAAATATTATTAAATTCCAATAATGTTACATACACAGATTCTATATATATATATATATATATATATATATATATATATATATATATATATATATATATATATATATATATATATATATATATATATATATATATATATATATATATATATAATACTTTTCTTTTTTTGAAGCCGGTTAAAAACAAAAGTCATTTTTCTTATTTTAAGGCTAGGTTTGTTACAATAAATTAAAAACAAAAGTCAATGTCGTATTACTTTGACATTTAAAAGCGTAATATTTCCAGAGGCCGGTCGTGGCGCAGTGGGTCAGCGTCTGAATGCAAACACGATCGGTTATTGGTTTGATTCCCACTGGGGGGAGTGATTATATAAAATTATTTTCACTTCCTCGCTCTGGTAAGACAAAGTGCGGCGTTCAGTTCCACCACTCAACACGAAATGTCTCGAATTCGGTGGAAAGCGAAGTACGGAGAGTCTTGATTCTAGGTACTTTCTGTCTACCCTACGATACGGGATAAAAAGCGTGAATCTAAAAAAAGCTAGCTATCTTTTTTTATTCATATGTAATTAGACAAAGATACGTATATAGCACTCATGTTCCCTCTCTTATTACTGTCTACATTTGACACTTGCGTTCTAGTCCTCTATGCTTTTACTAGACGAGATTAGTGCAATAAATAAATACATAAAATTATCATTAGAAAGGAGATAAAATAGTTGTTTCGAAATGATAAATTGAAGCCATCGTGGCGCAGCGCAACTAAATTACGCGTTTGTTACGTATTCCAATCTCAGGCTAATATAAAGATTTATATTGGGCATTCCTTTGAAATGAAAATTTAGGCTGCTTGTGACGCTGTGAGACGGCGTCTGGCTGTAAACGCGATCGGTTGCAGCTTCCGGCCACGCTCTGGTAAGACAAAAAACGCAGCGTTGAGTTCCGCCACCCAAAATGCTGATTTGATGTAAAGCGGAGTTCGGAGTGTCTTGACACTAGATACATCCAGTCTTTCCTGTTATAAAGTCACATTCATGCCTAACATTCAGAAAGTATTAGCTTTTTACACCGTAAGAGTAATTGACAGTGTTATAATTAATTAATAAAAACATACAAAAATATTCAATTAATAAGAATTTAGTAAACAACATAATAATTACTAACAGGAAGAACATTAAAATGATAGAAAACTCAAAAACCGAGAAATTTATATTAGGCGTAACGGCTGCCTTGGCTGTAACGAGTTTGATAATTACGAGGAAGCGAAAATCTAATTTTATTCTGTACTAGCAAGTAATTGCCAAAAAGTGCATCAAATTCTCTCAATTGTAATAAAATTATAATTTTATAATACATTATTATGTCAAAACAGCAAGAGCTAGGTAGCAGTTTCACGCGCCATCTCGCATAGCAGGGTGGTCAGAGAGAACCTAGTGTCAAGACACTCCGTTGACTGCTTGTATATAAAAATAAAGTAGAGAGTTGTGCCAGTTGTTTGTTCTAAAAAAGAAACTCAGTTTGTGTGCGACCTTAGTTTCATGAGCATTTGCATGATTTTATTTGTTTTTAATGTTGCAGCTTCACGCGCCATCCCGCATAGCAGGGTAGTCAGGGAGAACCTAGTGTCAAGACACTCCGTTGACAGCTTGTATATTAAATAAGTGTAGCAAATAAATAAAAGAATTGAACCAGGCTCGCATGAAACTAGAGGAGCTCCCTCTCTATAGTCTCTATATACTACATATATAAGCAGCTTCAGGCGCCATCCCGCAAAACAGGGTAATCAAAGAGAACCCAGTGTCAAGACACTCTGTTTGCCGCTTTTCATCCGTATACAAGGATTCCATTTGTTCCATTATATTAACTTATTAGTTAACATACTATACAAGTGTAGTTTTGAGAGTATAATAAATGTAATAAGTAATAGTTTACATGGTAAAACTAATTAGTATTCCAAGTATTTACAGTAAAACTATTGTCTTTTTTTTATAGCGATATGAGAGTAGCCCTCTATATACCCAACATGAGTGTAGGTCAAAGGGGCTCCTTTTAAATTCGCATTAGCGATTTCCTCCACTATTCGAACTACTTTTTATTTTAAACAATTAATATGTCTCACATAATATTTGTTTTATATTATTTTTTTAGCTTCACGTTTTTGTCCCGCATATACGGTAGACAAGAAGTAACTAGTGTCAAGACACTCCGTACTCCGCTTTCCGCCAATTCAAGATTGACGGAACTCAACGTCGCGCTTTGCTTTGCTTCGGAATTTCTTCTTTGGAAATTCCTGTAAACAGTCCAAAACCCGCTACCAACGCGAATATAATCAAATACTTACATACACACCGCCGGTAATTCAGTTATCGATTTCTCTCTTTATGTAATATTTCGTACATTTATTAGATTACTTGTTGAATATTAGAAGGATGTGTTAATTAGAACATTTAGGATATGTGCGAAATACACTAATATAAGAAGCGTTGTTTGAAAACAACACGTTTATGTATTATTTTAATATTATATCATTCTTATGGTCGGTCAAGGCGCAGTGGAATAGCGTGACTGTAAATGCGATCGGTTGTAGGTTCGGTTACCGCTTCAGGGAGTGATTATATTTAAATTATTTTCACTTAATCGTTCTGGTAAAACAAAGTGCGGCGTTGAGATTCACCACTCAAGCAATGTCTCGAATTCGGCGGAAAGTGAAGTACGGAATGTTTTGACACTAAGTACTTTCTGTCTACTCTGCTATTAGGGACGGAAAGCGTGAAGCCAATAAAAAATATCTTTGTATTGTGAAAGGACTTACTGTGCATTAGGTGGTTGTGAGTTTGAAAATAATTGATTATATTTGAAGTTAACGTAAACATGACTTAGACGTGACTGGTTGGCAGTTCGATTTCCACTCGAAAATACAATCATAACTTAAAAAAATCTTTAAAAACTTTCTGAACCAGAATAATCAGAGCGAGGGAATAATAATAATTTTAAATATAATCATGTCACCGAGTGGGAATCGAATTCACAACCGATCGCGTTTACAGTCAAACTTCTCCACTGCGCCACGATCGGCCTCAATATTGGAATTTAAATTTTTAAGCATAAATAATATAATCTCTTAAATTTTTAAATAAGTAACATACAATGATCTAAGAAGCTGACATATTATATACTTAAAAAGAAAATATTAATATTTTTAAATAATTTTCTATACAATATATCTTATTTTGGTACAAATCTCACGGTGTTAATTGACAAAAACGAATAACAATGAGCGTTTCATGTCACTCGGCGATCTCATTAAAATATGACCATCAGCGGGTTCGTCTATTGTCAGTAGTGTCAGTCAACGGGCTGAGGCTTTTGTTTTATTTATATGTTATTTCTAAAATGATTGTTATCGGAAACCGTTAAAATTTAAACAATGTAATTTTTTAAAGGGGTTCGAGCGTTTGATATATGATTTATAGTATTTATTGTTGTATTAATTAAATGTATTATTATATAAGAATATATATATATATATATATATATATATATATATATATATATATATATATATATATATATATATATATATATAAATTTAAAAGAAAAACACGAGCCCAGTACTGCAGATAAATAACAAGCTAGTCTCAGCCCATTCACATTTTTGGCATCTGACTGTTTCTACTTAACATCAAAAATGGCGAGATTTGCTCTGAAATATAAATCTGTGACATTGCTTTGAGTATAATATAAACAGAGACATTCTCTGAAATATTCCCTGAGTACTTAAAAATTAAAATTTTCATCATTTTCCTTTAAGTCCTTTACTTTGTTAGTAAATTAAACGTAATTAATATTTTAGTTACTTTAGTTAACTCAAACTTTAACTATTCTATGTAAATATAAAATCTAATTATTTATAATTATTAAATAATTTATAATTATTTAATTAATTTTAAAGAGCCATTCCACACTTAGGATGAGAAAACGTTTAGAAGAACGTATAAATATTTGAACACAACTGGATTCGAAGCCGTGACTCTTGGTAACTCTTGGTAACTGGTCAAAAGCTTTGATCGCTACACATTTATTTGAAAAATCAACTATACCAAAATATACTGCAATTGGTTGTGGGTTGGACTCCCACTTGGGGGAATGGTTATATTTAAATTATTGTTAGCTTCTCGCTCTATGGAAAGGTGAGTACGGAGTGTCTTGACACTACGTACTTCCTGTCTATCCTGCTATGCGGGATATAAGCCAGAGGCTAACAAACAATACCAGTGTTTTCCTTTAGAATTGATGTAGGTTGTTGGTTTACAATAGTACAGATAATATAACATGAGATAAAAATAATTTCAACTAATAGATATTAATAAAGGGGAAGGTTTTTAGGGTAAATATTTTTTCAAGCTTTGTTTGTATTTTCAAGTGGAAATCGAACTGCCAACCAGTCACGTTTACGTTATCTTCAAGTATAATCAAATATTTTCCCAACAGACATCAAATTCAGGTTCGAACCCACAACCACCGAATGCACAGGAAGTCGTTTCACAAAACAAATATGTTTTTTATAAGATTCACGCTTTTATCCCTCATAGCAGAGTAGATAGAAAGTACTTAGTGTCAAAACATTCCGTACTTCACTTTCCGCCGAATTCGAGAAATTGCTTGAGTGGCGAATCTCAACGCCGCACTTTGTTTTTCCAGAACGATTAAGTGAAAATAAATTCTTTTCAGTGAGAATCAAACCCACAACCGATCGCGGCCATAAGAATTATATAGTATTAAAAATAATAATTAAACGTGTTGTTTTCAAACAACGCTTCTTATATTAGTGTATTTCGCACATATCCTAGATGTTCTAATAACACATCCTTCTAATATTCAACAAGTAATCTAATAAATGTACGAATTATTACATAAAGAGAGAAATCGATAACTGAATTACCGGCGGTGTGTATGTAAGTATTTGATTATGTTCGCGTTGGTAGCGGGTTTCGAACTATTTAGAGGAATTTCCAGAGTAGCAATACGTGGGGCAGTGCAAATGGAATCTTGAGGGGCCCTCAAAATATTATCGTTCTTTATTTAAATGATTAAATGTAAGTATTTCGTACTCTGTTAGTAGTATTTTTGGTATAGAATTATATATAGGCCGGTCGTGGCGCAGTGTGATAGCGTCTGACTGTAAACGCGATAGGTTGCGGGTTCAATCCCCACTCGGGGGAGTGATTGTATTTATAACTTATGTTCATTTCTCCGCTTTGGCAAGACTAAACGAGTAATGTCTGGATCTCAAGCGGAAAGCAGTCTACGAAGTGTCTTGACTAGGTTGTCTCCGACTACCCTGCTAAGTGTAGATAAAGCGTGAAGCTGTAAGGTTAAACCTAAAAGAATAATAATAAACAAACAAAAACATACCTTTATTATTATATAGTATTATTACTTCAAAACAATGAACAAAGGTGTACCGCATCTTAAAATGGCGTGACCTTCAATTGACCTAGTCTTATGTTCTCTTTAAATATAGTTAAACATTACATTATATTGCCCATTATATAAAAACGTATATTAAAGAAATATCTTTCTTAACCGACAGTCAAAAGGAGGGTTATGTTTTACCGCGTATGTAAATATGTATATTTGTCCGTTTCTTTGTTTCCTTGTAACTGCGGAACCCGTGAAGCGATTTTGACAAATTATCCGCAGTTGGGTCTTTAATTATTAAAATTATTATCTGTTTTAAATAGCTACTTTAACTGTTACTTAGTTATTTATTAAGACTGAAGGCACTGTTGACACGTAAAATACATGTAACCTTGACAAGGTATATATAATTTTTAATAATGTACGTCAAAAAAAAGAATATCACACGTATTGTAGTGTGTGTGGTATTTATTTGATTAATTTAATGTATTTCTACTACATCACTATTATAATAAATATTGAGTTTATAGATATATATATATATATATATATATATATATATATATATATATATCTATATTATAAGTATTTATATCTATATTCCTTTACATAATAATAAATGAATATTTTGAAATCAAGTAAACATAATAACACTATTTACCATATTGCAAGTTAATATTTAGAAGAGAACGTCATGAAAAAAAATTCCATTTTTTCCCTTAAAATGATCTCGATTGAGAGAATTGAGTATTGAATGACAGAACTAAACATCGCGCTTTGTCTAACCAGAGCAAAGCAAATTATACTCAATAGTCAATAATTAATTCAAGAAAATTATTTAAATATAACCACTCCCCGAGTGGGAATCGAACTCACAACAGATAGCGTTTACAGTCAGTCGCTGTCCCATTGCGCCATTATCGGACTCTTTTCTTTTAGATCAATTAACTGAAGTATAAACATACTTCAGTTAAGAATAAGATTACGATATCAATCGTGTGTTAATAAAGTTATTTAATGCCTATGCAATTAAGCAGGAAGCAATGCAAGGTTAGAACAGAATGATTATATTAATACTGATTTCAATAAAATATTTGATATATTTTTGTGTGGAATGTTTATATTATTTTTTAGCCTCACGCTGGTATTTCGCATAGAAGGGTAGACATAAAGTACCTAGTGTCTAGACACTCCGTACTTTGCTTTCTACCGAATTTGAGACATAACCTGTTGAGTGGTGGAACTCAACGCCGCACTTTGTCTTTACCAGAGCAAAGATGTGAAAATAATTTAAATATGATCATTGCCGCGAGTGGGGATCGAACCCACAACCGATTGCGTTTACAGTGAGACGCTGTCCCGCTGCGCCACGATCATATGTATATAAAGACTATTTTGTATTTAGTGTCAAGACACTTTGTGATCTGCTTTTGGCCAGTAGTTAAGACTTTGTTTATAGAGTAGCGGAACTGAACTCTGTATTTTATCTTACCAAATCTTAAATATACAAATAGCTTAAATATAATTATGCCTTACGTGAGGATTGAACCTGCAACCAATCGTATATACAGTCTGATGCTATCTCCCTGAACCACTATGCCCTTGTGTAAATATTACCATTTAAAAATTATTACAAGTAGGATTCGAACTGACGTCCTCTTCATTAAATTTAAAATTATTTAATATATTGTATAAAAGAATAAAAGTGAGTCAAGGCGCGTCCCTCATGCGTTTCGTAGCGTGAATGTTATAGCTATTGTGACGTCACAGACCACTGGACCGGATGAAATGAAGTTTTTTTTAAAAAAAACGTGTTCTCAGTGTAAATTGGTTGAATTAATATATAGTTTTGCTTTACGTCTCTCCTGGAGCAAAGTTAGTGTCAGGACACTATGCTTTTCATTTAAAGCACAAATTCGAGATATCGCGTGTTAAGCGGCGAAACTAAACGCCGCGTTTTGGTCTTACCAGAACGGTGAAATGGTAATAATTATAATCTATAATAATACAATGGAAAACTTTGTTTGTTTGTCTGTTTGTTTAATCATGTTTGTAAACAATGTTTGGTTCATAATGTAGACTCATAATGTATGCTATAAAAGACGCTATAACCGAGTAAAGAGCATCAATAAAAATTTATTTCCCTGAAGACGAAGTTGCGCGATTCAACTAGTATATATATATATATATATATATATATATATATATAATTGATAGAAGTTAAAAAAACGCATTTCTCATATTTTTTATTACATAATACCTAAGATTTAGAAACACTGGCTGTATTATGAACATTAACATATTGATTTTCCCTATTCATCATTTTGTTCTAAAAACGAAACTCAGTTTGTGTGTGACCTTACTTTTATGAGCATTTGCATGATTTTATTTGTTTTAAGTGTTGCAGCTTCACGCGCCATCCCGCATAGCAGGATAGTCAGAGAGAACCTAGTGACAAGACACTCCGTTGACTGATTATATATCAAATAAGTGTAGCAAATAAATAAGAGAGTTGTTGTATACCAGACATTCCGTTGACTGCTTTTTGTCCAAAATGGAGCCAAAACGTGTTGAATGGCGCAACTTTGTACTACAAGAGCAAATTTTTATGTAATCTTTCCTCAAAATAAGAATCGAACGCACAACCAATCGCTTAATTAGCCTCACTAGTCAATGTATTTACTATTAGGAAATATTCTTTCACTTAATATTTTACTATTTTTAAAATTTTATTCCACACTTAGGATTAGAAAATAATTTAAAAAAAACGTATAAAAATTTGAACGTATCTGGATTTGAACCTGCGCCATTTGGAAACCAAGCGCTCTCACTGCTAAGACATGACTTCCACTACCAGGTGCGTCGAAAATCTTATACATTTGCAGCTTATTTACGTTGTTAGCGGTCATAGCGCTTAGACGGTATCCAAGAGGCGCGGGTTTAAATCCCACTGCGTTCACATTTTTATACGTTTTTTAAAATTATATCTTATTTTACTTACTTGTATACTACTTCTAATTGAAGTGCTATGAGGGAAGTCTAGATCCAGCAGTGGACGTTTTCCTGTAAATTACGATGATGATACGAATATATTTCTATTGCCTATTGCTATGTAAATCATACTATGTTCTTTATTATATATATATATATATATATATATATATATATATATATATATATATATATATATATATATATATATATATATATATATATATATATATATATTTCTTCACGTTTTTCCCTGATTTCCCTATTTACCCAATCAGGGAAAATTTAATGTCAAGACATTATGTGCTCCACTATCTATGCGACATCGAATTAATACGTATTAGGGATAAAACTTAAAGAAAAAAAAGGCAATCATTCCCTCGAGCATGTATCGGGTCTTCGCAGTTGCGATTATGTACTACGAAAATGCATTTGATGGTAGAATATTAGGTGGTAATATTTCTCTGAAAGAAGACGAATCGATTCAAGATATGTGGATCTAACTGGAAAAACATATAATGAAGTCAGTGGGTCTCTGCACATCAAAGAAACTTATACTTGCTGGAAAACGTATTTAAAAAAGCGATAATATCTCGTCTTAGCTCGGTTGATCTAATATGAGTTTCTAAATAGATAGAGTATGCTTTTAATCACTTTCGCTTTGTAGACGACAAATATGACGTCCAAGATCTACAACAAATGGTACAAAACCTACCTGCAGCCTGAAGACTAAAATTAAATGGGAATGGGAGTAAAATTGAAAAAGTATATTGGATTAATATCTCCATTTGACAGATCGAGTCAAACGCGTGAGATACAACCTGGGCTGTGCTATATTTAGCAGTATGTCGGATGTATTTAAGGGCAAGCCCATGACACTTCAACGTTTGGCGATTGTCTAGTGCATCTTTTTAGTCCTAAAACATGGCCCCTGACTGAAGTCAGTGCGGAAATGTGGTCCTTGACTACATATATATACAGATAGATATATAGAAAGTATATATATATATATATATATATATATATATATATATATATATATATATTTGTATATATATATATATATTTGTATATATATATACAGACATAGATATATCGCATAACTACAGGTGCAGGCGCGGCAGGGAGCAAAATTGAAAGCTGGGCGTCTCCAAAACATTACAAACTTATTGTTGAAATAAGAAAACGAACAAATCCAGATACATGACACATACCGGGCAGAAGATGGAACTGCATAATCTTGGACTGGAGACAGCCATAGTAAAAATAACGTGGAACTACAACCAGTGAGATAAGAGATGGATAATGGATCTTGTCAAGATGTTGCCGCCAGTAGATGAGAAGTACTGATAACCGCATTACTGAAAATCCAACGAGGATTATAGCCCAGTAATAGGTGCAGAAACGTTGGGAAAGAAAAAGAAAAAGTATCAAACCCACAACCAATCGCGTTTACAGTCAGACACTGTTCCATAGGACACTATGCTAATATTAAAATCAACTACGCCTTAGAATTCTATTAAAATTGTTAATTTATGGTACATTAAAATATTTCTATTATTATTAAGTTTACTTTACATAACCGGGTTAGGAATGCGCTTCGCACAAATGATATAGTTATTATTTCTTGTTATATGTAAAAAGAGGCCGGTCGTGACGCGTGGGACGTAGGCGTAGTGGGAAAACGTCTCACTGTAAGCGCGATCGGTTGTGTGTTCGAATCTTACTCGGAGGAATAATTATATTTGAAATTATTTCCATTCTTCCGCACTCATAAGACAAAGCGCGGCGTTGAGTTTCGACACTGCATACGAAATGTCTGTTGACACTAGGTACTTCCTGTCTACCCTGCGATGCGGGATAAAAGCGTGACGCTTATGAAAAGCAAATAGGAGCTTTTAAGCTTCGAAAGTTGAGACACATTTTTGGATTTGATTACATTTAAAATTTATTTTCATTTCTTTGTTCTAGTGAAAAAAAACACAGCGTTGAGTTCCGCTACTCCACATGGAATATCTCGACTTCGGGTAGAAATTGGGGAACGGAGTGTCTTGACACTAATCTCTTTGACTACAGGGTAAACAAATAGATGTCAAGTGTCATAAAAAATCCTTAACTATATTTATAAGAGACGGCGAAGAGATAATTTTGATATATCTTTAGAAGATAAATGCAATACTAGAGGCCAATGTGAAGAAAATTCGTTATATCTACAAAAATAAATAAAATTGGATTGTTTATTTATAACAGTAAATAATCACGGTAATACACGGTACATAAAAACATTTTTTTTAAATTTTAGTCTGTCTTTATATCTGTTTGTTCTGTCAATCCCTGAAAGTACTTTTAGAAAATCATTTTCCATTAATTTGCACTTTACCATGTCTTTGTATCATTCAATAGACAGTTAATACATGCAGACGAAGCTTTGGGCGAATTCTCATGGTTATCAGGCAGATGGAGAAGTTTGAAGATTGAGGTAGGTTAAGTTTCAAATGCGGAAGCAGAGTACGGAGTGTCTTGACACTAGTTACTTCCTGCTTACCCCCTCTGCCTAGCGATATAAAGGCGTGAAGCTAAAAACGGAAATTTGCTGGAAGCTAATATTGTTTTTAGTAAAGCATTAGAAATTGATACATAAAATGAATAAAGTTAATATCACACACACTACCACGATACACTTAACACGATACTTAAAATACACTTTTACATGAAGTGATTTACGTTGCCAAGGCAACGAAAATTTTACGCGTCATCAATTTATCAATAATAAATCACTTAAAAATCAAAGATCATCGCACCATCTTGTAATAAACAATCATTTTTAAGTAAAAAACAAATAATCGTGAGGGAAAGGTTGCAATTGCAATCACCAGTACATTAAATGATTTTGAACGCTATCTCTAACTCAATAAGGTATAAAGTCGTATGAATAATTGTACAAGCTAAAGTAACCCATACAATATATGCACCTTGAGTTTAAAGTGAGAAATTTCAACAGTCGTATTCGTTAATGCTTGTGTGTGTAATGATACAAGTGTAACTCAAATGAAAAGGGATTTTTTGAAACTTTTTGTATGGGGCAAGTAAGTTGTCATACTCTTGTTTGGTGTTTGTTATATATATATATATATATATATATATATATATATATATATATATATATATTTTAATACGTATAGAACTACGTCTTTGTAGCTTTTTTTACGAAAACAACGCCAACAGAGGAAACAGGGAAATTTGGCACAATTATATTTAGTTTATATAGAAAAGGAATAGAGAGTAAAGCGCAGAATTCTAATATATTTTAAGAATAATGCATATTATTTTAATAAAATAAATGTAATACGCACTATCATGTGTTTGAAACACTCGTTTATTTAAAGTACGTCACGTTGCTATGGCAACGCGTTATCAACGCATCGTCTAGTTTTAGAAAAGCATCAATCGCTTGTTAAATTTTGGCGCCAAACATTGCAAATTGCAGTTGCATGCAATGAACGGAACTTATCGCCGAGCTTTGTCTCAGTATAGTGCAGGATTGTCAATTGAGTCCAATATCATCGATTCCCTAAGTGGGATTCGAACTCACGATCACTCACAATTACAATTAGACGAGGTCACCGCCATGCATGTTGATAAGTAATATTTTATTGGCAGAATGCCACGCTGTAAGTTAAAGTGTTTTCACCTCAGAACTTGAACCCAGGGCCTTAGAATATTTAGGTTAGACGAGAGATATTTATGTTACCAACATGCCACATGGGTGTCTATGTAAATATAATGTACTAGTGGAGACCGCTACGTCTATAAGTAAGATCCTTTTAAAAATAATCCGTAAAACGACGATTTTTCGATGTCAATCAGAAATCATTTAAATTAATATAGTTTTCTTACTTATGAAACGTTTGTACAAATAATACATATTGAGAGAAGATTGCCAAAATATCATAGTACAGGCGTTTTCGTCATTAAATGACGCAGACAAACAGATACACCGACGTACAAAAAAAATCAATATCATTGTTTTGGGTTCTGTTTCTGTTCTGACGATGCAGTGGAACAGAGTCTGACTGTAAACGCGATTGGTTGTGGGTTAGATTCTAAATCGGGTGAATGATTATATCTAAGCTATTTTTATTTCCTCGCTCTGGTAAGACAAAATGTAGCGTTGAGTTACGCCGCACTTTGATACGGCACTGTTCCACTTTATTACAGGTTATATTATAACCTGTCTTAGAGGACAGCTCCTCAATATAGATGCAGTTTATTTAAATATTTGTTATAAAGTTAGTTTAAATCTTCTACGTTCACAATTTATGAAAGTAAAAAAAATATTTATTTATTACATTAAAAGATGTTTTTTTAAATGAAATTATTTTAAACGGATTAATCGCGTATATTTTTGAATACCAAAATGCATGTGACTAATCCTTTTGAAAATAGTTTCATTTAAAATGTGTAAAAATCGCGAAAATCAAAAACCTTATTGTTAATGAACGCCTCCAACAATACTTTTTCTCAAATATTTTCCATGTACAGACAATAATCAGTTACATTTTTGCTATATGCTAGGATATTTAATATACACCATTAGTATACCGTCTCAAGCCTCACCTTGAAGTAAAGATTGATATGACATTAAGGACAATGCTTGATCTTAGGTCTTAGACTAGATTGGATCTAGAATTTTAATCGATTAATATTATTATATGTTATTCCTATGGAGTATATTTTGTATATGAGGGATCTATCAAAATTAGGGGAAAACATTTATATAGATATTTCTGATATAAATAAATAAATAAATAAAATAATATAAATCAATAAAATTGGTGTGTCTGTTGGTAATATAATTATTAAGTTTTACGCTTAGTACACATTACATACCTAAACTATATTTTTTTTCAATTTTTGTCCGTATGTGTGTTTGTTCCAGCTTATCTCTGAAATGTCTAATGTAATAAGGAATAAAATAGACTTATATTTAACTTAGGATATTAAATTCCACGCAGACAGATTCCCGGGCACTTGTAAGTTTTATCTAGATCCATTCAGTACTTTTTGTGTAAATAAGAAGCAAATATCCATATATCCTCAAAAAGTTCTTAAAATCTTTCACATATATAAAATTAGTCAAATATTTAAAAAAAATAACCTCTGTAGTATTAAAACCTATATACTTTAAGCACCTTTCATTTAATGTCCTTACCGAGTGGGTTGTGTAAAATGTAATCCGCCATTTTGTTACGGCGGCCATTTTGTATATAGAAAAAAACATAAAAGCATTGTCATAAAAACTGAACCTGTATCTAGATCAGTTTAATCGATTAATTGTGGATGAACAAATATACATACATATGTTGCAACTTAATAAAAAGTCTGAAATAATGAAAATTTTACTATATAATTAAAAAGAAGTTAGTTATGGCTTCATCATCTGCCTTCCACCATCCCAGATATGGTGTGTTGGGTGGCAGTACTCGACGCCGCGTTTGTCTCCACATCTCACACGGAACACGAAACGGGGACGCACTGGTGCGCGTCCCCGAGTCCTGGCATTGTGCACTCTGGTGCTCCAGGCGGATGGAATGTTATAATTATGTAATGCTGAAGAGGTTACTACGCGCAAGTCCTATCTTCGACCTCCTTGGTATGTATGAAGAGGTTAATGACTGTGGGTGAGGCGAAAGAAGTATGAAGAAACCTGGTGTTAGCGCTCCGTTAAAAAAAATCATACAAAAAAATTTAAACAAAAATATGAAAAATTAAAATTAGTTTACAAATTATTTAAAATGACCAAATAGAATGCGGTTTACTTAGCACGTGCGTTTCACGGAAATTTTCTAGCGTTATCTTAAAAACCACAAATAGACATAAAAATATGTATTTTCTAACAAAAATAAAACATTGTCATATAAAGTACCTAAAATTTCTGTTATACAAAACAGGCAAATAATACAATTTAAATATATCCCCTGAGAGATCACCGAACCTACAACCAACGTGTTTATAGTCAGACCCACCACGCTATACAATACATGTTACGACGATAATATATTTCTGATTAAGTCAAGTTTGGTGCTCGCAATTTGCGGGACAAGGAATTTTCAATCCCGCGGGATCACAGTATTTGCGGGATCCACCATATAATATATATTAATGTTTATATTAAAAATGAAATAATAAATTAAGTTCATATTTATTAACGTTTTACTATTACAATGCGATCAATCAAAAAAAATTTTTTAGGTTCACGCTTTTATCCCGCATAGCAGGGTAGACAGAAAGTACTTAGTGTCAAGGCACTCCGTATTTCGCTTTTTATCGAATTCGAGACATTGTGTATTGAGTGGTGCAATTAATCAAATTACCCCGTTTAGTTATAATACAATCTTAGATTTTCGCGATTTTTACACATTTTAAATAAAACTATTTTAAACGGATTAATCGCATATTTTGATGTTCAAAAATACATTTTTGAAAACCTGACGTTTCGAATCACGACAACATACTATGTCTAGAATTTCGTCTGCCATACTCCTGCGTATTTTAGAGTGTATAGCTTTGCCAGCAAATTCAGATTTTCTACATTATTTTTTTCAACTACATGCATTACCACTATCTACAGCGGCTGGGCACATAGAACCTAGTATATGGACGCTCCGTAACCCACTTGTCGGTCAAACGCTCTAATATTTTATGTTGCTTGACGTAACTCAACGCCGTGCGTTGTATCAGCAAAATAAATTAGGTATGTACATTGTATAATCATTTCCCAAATAGAGAATCGAATCCACATTCAATCGCGTTTACAGTCAGACGCTGCTCCACTGTGCACGATGACATAATATCTAAACGTGTTTATTGTCCATATTAGTAAAAGTGAATTATTTCTACAAAGGAACCTTTCACGCCTTAAATAGATCTGACATAGAAATAGTCTAGATTTTTACCTTTATACTGTAGGGTGAAAGCTAGAGAACTTTTGATATTGCACTACAGTGTTAGGTAAGTTAAACACTTAGTTAAAGCTTAGAAGCACTTTCTACTCGTAGAATCATTTTAATAGTTGAATTTAAAGTTCAAAACAGTTTTAGCTTATATTTTTAAATAATTAATAAATTAAATTAAAATAAAAAATATTATGAGGCCAGTCATGGCGATGTGGTACTGTGTCTGACTGTAAACGCGATACGGTTGTGGGTTCGATTTCCACTCGGGAGAATGATATTTAATTTTTTTTTCATTTTCTTTTTCTGGTAAGACAAAGTGAGGCGTTGAGTTCCACCAGTCAACACGCAATGTCTCAAAATTGATGGAAAGCGGAGTCCAGAGGGTCTGGACACTAGTACTTCCTGTCTACCGGAGATCTGCTATGCGGGATAAAAGCGTGAAGCTAAACAATATAATAATAATATTATACTCAAAACAAAAATATAATCTATACGAATAAAAGGGTAGAACGTGTTAAAAAACATTAAAATTTTATTGTGATATTCAAAAAATCTGAAAAAAGAAACTATATAATATACCGATACAAGTGAAAGAGAAGATGAGATGAGTGGAGGTTGTCGAGCTAAGCGAAATAATATACCAGGTAGTCAGAGACAATCTACTGTTTAGACACTCCGTTGACAGCATTACGCCCGACGTCAAGACATTGCGCGTTGAATGGTGAGCGCATGCTATTTACAGTTTATTAAGAGGCAAGTGAGAATCGCTTCTACTGGTTCACAATCAGTGACAAATCGTTAAGTGTTACGCTTTCTAACCATTTCTGTGTATAGAGTTATATCACTGTATATAACTTATAAACAAATTTTATATGCGTTTACTTAAAACCGGAAAAAGTAGAGTTGGTAAAAAAAAATATATATATATTTGCAAAAAATGTGTAAATGGCTTGGAAATGTTTATGGATATGTCAATAAAAAAAAATTAAATAATTCAAACACTTTATTATATCAAATTTTGGTTAGTAAAATGGTAATTAAATGTGAATGAGATAGAGAAAAACGACACGTAATATACATGTAACGCAAAAATTGATTTGTTACTGAGTAGTTATTTAGATTCGTGCAAATTCTGTTTGGGAAATTGTTTTTTTGAAGCAAAGTCAATGAAGAGCAGTGGGATAGCGTCTGATTGTAAATGATTTTGCTCGGAGCATTGATTATATTTAAAATTTGTTTTCGTTTCTCCGCTCTGGTAAAATTGACTAGAAAATTTTGATATTTGTTAGTAGATAAAACACTATATATATATATATATATATATATATATATATATATATATATATATATATATATATATATATATTAATATAGTAATAAGTGCTGATTAGTTCAAAGGCTAGAGATATTTAAAATCAATAAAAAAACATACACTTAAAAAATATATATTATTCCATCCAACAATACTATAATATTTTTAATATGTGGAATTATAAATTATTTGTGTTCACTCAAGAAGATAGTTATTGTCATGGACTTATTGTAAAACTATATTTGAAGAGAACTGTTGAGAGTCCCTATCTCTTCTCAGTAAAATTGACTTGAAAGCTTGTAGTGATTCTGATAGTTTTATGTTGATGCATGATTCTAAAGTGCTTGTAACAGTCTATTTGAATAAATAATATTTTAATATATATTTGATTTTTGACTTAAGATAAAAATATATTTTCAATGAGGTCTTAAATACAGTATTGTTGGCTTTTTCTGAATGCATATGAAGACAAAATAAAAGTACATTATTAGGTTTTTTTTTAGCTTTACGCTTTAATTTTGCGTAACATTCTACATTCCGTAGAAATAATACCTAATATCAAGACATGTCAGTATTTCGCTTTCCACCGAATTTGAGACATTGCGTGTTGAGTGGTGGAACTCAATTCCAAGCTTTGTCTTACCAGAGCTAGGAAGTGAAGATAATTTTAAATATAATAACTCCCTCGTGTGCGAATTGAACCCACAACCGATCGCTTTTACAGTCAGACACTGTCCCACTGCGCAACAATCGGCCTCTAGTTTAGATAATAGTTTATCAACTGTTTAGACTAATTGCACAAGTAGCAGATGTGAACTTTATTTTGTTTATTTTTTATTGTGAATTTTGTTAGACTAATTAATTTGTGAGTGAGAGTAAAATTTACACATTTAATTCTAATTATTAAGTTGTAATTTAATTAAATCGTTTTATTTTGAATTTTATCTTTTTCAGAACTCTCAATTCTTTTAAGATGATTTTTTTTATGGAAAAAGGAGGGAAATCGAGCAGAAAGGCAGCCTGATGGTAAGTCAGCTTCGCCCATGGACATCTACAACATTAGAGTTGAAGACATCTACAACATTAGAGTTGTAGATGCGTTGCCAGCCTTATAGAATAGAACTGAAAGGAGATGACGAAAAGGATAAGTGAGAATAGTGAGAACTGGCTTACATGATATTGAACCGGAACACATCATCAGATATCGCGGATCACTTTTGTCATCATAGTGGTCGCGAGCCAGTCGGAGGATTAACCTTCTACCACCAAATACTGGGATATCCGTCTTCTATGGATTGCTACCCAGTTGCGGTAGGGAATTGTATTCTACCCCATCCCCCACAGGGTAAAATTATATGAAAATTATATATTTGAAAATACAAAAATTTTAAAATCTGTAACAAAATGTGATATAAAATGAAAAATAAAATATATATTCTATTTTGAGAAATTCACAACGCGAACAATCAGAAATAACGATATTAACGTTACCATATGATTTCGCTCGAATCTAGAAAACTACTAACTTTTTTGCATTAATACAAATAAAACTAACAAAGAATGACATATTTTTTAAATTTTTGTATACATTTATTATGCGTACTCTATTTTAGCTTAAACTAAATAATTTAAAAAGAAATTAATTAAAATTAAATTTTTTAATATCAAAACAAAGAACAAAATCAGATTTCCGTATTAGGCGTGTATAAGTTGATAATTTAAAAATGTTAACTTTTCAGGTAAGCCATTTAAATTTTCAATTTTATTTTTTAGTAAAAGATTTATTTAATAATCGACATGGTTGGTTTGAATTTAGTTGGTTTGAGTTTAGTATGGATTTAGAGGCAGTAAATACATACAACTATGTTTGGGTGGAATTCATTATTGCTATAAGTACTTTCTACTAATTTTAAAGTGTTATTCCACACTTAGGATTAGAAAACATTTACGAAAAAACGTATAGCTTAGCGGTCAGAGCGCTTAAGCGGGATCTAAGAGGCACGGATTCGAATCACGCTGCATTCAAAATTTTTATACGTTTTTTCAAAATGTATTCTCGTTTATAACTTTTAAAATATTCAAGAAAGCGTTTACTTAGTAACAATTTGATTGAGTTTAAAAGATATTCATTATTAAATAAATATATTTAATAATAATTTTTCTCATGTATCTTCCAGACAACGATCAGTTATACTTTTATTATAAGTATTTATAGATATACATACGTATATAGCATTTAGTTTTAGGCCTTATATTTATATCTATCGTTTTATCGACATGTTGTGGAATCGATTCCCATTCAAGAGATGCAAGGCAAAGCAAAGCGCGGCATTGAGTTCCATCGCTTAACACTCAATGTATCGAATTCGGCAGCAAGCGTAGTATGGAGTGTCTTGACACTAGGTACTTCCTGTATACCCTGCTATGTGGGATAAAAAGCGTGAAGCTAATAATAATATTTAGTTTGTATGAAATTCATAACTATTGTTCGTTCTTTCATACTGATTTTAATTTTTTCAATATACTACATGTTTATTTTTTTATAAAGTAAAACCGAACCTACGACCCTCTCGTGTTCAGACAGTCCCATTATACTAATAACAACATTGCCATATAAAAACTTCCAGAACAAACAAAGGATTAGGCAAAAACTCAACTTACACGTTCACATACAGACAATATACCACTGTTGTAATACAACCCTGAAACAAAATAATTGCACTAAAAACATCTCATTGTTGAAATTAACATTCCCTTTTGAAATGGTGAAGGTACCGCAAGTACTGGGTTCAGTTACCTATTGGAACGTATGACTGTATATTATGTTTGTAAATAATTAAAAAAAACCTATAAAAACTTGAACGCAGCTGGATTCGAATCCGCGCTTGTTGGAAACCGTCTAAAGCGCTCTGACCACTAAGCCATTCGTTCTACATCTGGCTGCGTTGAAAATTTTATACGTTTGTTACAACTTATATACTTTAGCTAGCGAGCTAACAAAAGTTTAAGAGTATGTTTTCTAATCCTAATTGTGGAAAAGCAATATAAAAACAACTTATGTAAAATATTTTATTTGTAAATATTTAAACAAGCTTCGAACCCGTGCCTCTTGGAAACTGTACAAGTACTCTGACAACTGAGCCATGCGATCTACATCCGGTTCTGTCGAAATTCGTTTACGTTGATACAACGTTATTTATGTTGTTAGCATCTATGTAGAGAAATTTTAACTAATTTGTTCTACACAAAGATTATTTCTAAGAAATAATCATCAATTGCAGGTTTGAATTCATTCAAATATTTATAAATTCGTAAACGTATAATAACTTTTAAAGATAATAGAAAAAATATATTGTTTAAAGTTTGGAGGCAATGGTAATCATTCAAAAATTATAATTTAGCTAATTTTAGAAACAGCAGCTTTACTCTATCAGAGACAACCTAGTGTCAAGACACTCTGTTATCTGCTTTCCGCCTGAACTTAGTGAAGGATTCAACGCCGCGCTTCGCCTTTCCATAACGGAGATATTAAAATAAGTTTGATAATATTAATTATCAAATTAATCGCGTTTACAGCCAGACGTGGTTCCTCTTCTCCGTGATGTCTATTATAGAGCGCTTATCTTTGTTTATTGAACATGTTTTATTGCACTGTCTTTTTTGTATTTTTATATTCTATATATTTTTTTTGTCAGTAACAATTCACTCTATTTTGTATAAGCCAATTTATATTTAAATATCAGTATCTTTTTACATGAAACTATTTTTAAACAATTAATTAAGAATTTTGATATTCGAAAATAAGTTTTTTTTGGAAATCGTACCGATTTCTATTGTTAGTATATTTTCAACATCGGATACTGTAGTACCTAATGCTTTCTCTACCCTAACGAGTTAGAAAAAAACAAATAATTACCACAACTGGGAAACGAACCAACAACATTCCCGTTTACAGTCAGCAATACAACAAAGAATATTATTATTATACATTATATTATTTGAACAGCTTACTATTTTGATAAATAACAAAAATTAAACAATATTCAAAGTAAATATTATATAAAAACAAAGCAATATTCAATATTATATAAAAACAATACCTTTACACTTCACATGGAACTCAACCACGCGCTTTATCTTGCCAGCTGGGGTGCGAAAATAATTTGAATATAAACATTCCCCTAATTGAGAATCGAATCCACATCCAATTGTGTTTAAAGCCAAACACTTGTTCACTGTATCACGATAGTTAAACATGTAAATGGAATGGATGGATTAAAGTAAAAGTATCGTCATATGTATGAATTAAAATCAATAAATCATTTCTTTAATTACATTTATAATTACTATTGGATTTCTATTTATATATAAAATGAATAAATAACGATTTACTTTAATAAAAAACAAATAAACATACAAAAACTAGTTTTATTTAAATGCACAGTACGATTTGTATAAAAGAGCATTGCTTTATACATTATCGATTTTAAATTAAATTATTTTAAATTGATTTATCGTGTATATATTTTTCGAGTTTGAGTCTACTCGTAAATGTGAACACGGATTATTCTAAAGTGTTCGAAATGTCACGTTTTCTAAAATTTATTTTCGAATATCAAAATATACGCAATTGTTACGTTAAAATTTTAATCATTAATAAATAAACAATTTTATTCTTTTTTTTTGTTAAAAAAAGTTAAATTTAAACTGACATTTAACGAAAAGATTAAGTTATATTTTAAATAAAATTAACAAAAATATGTAATAATTTTAGTTATTTCTTTTTTTTTAAGAAGATAAAGATATATAACTGCGATGGTTGTGGGTTCGATTCCTCTAATAGTTACGTACAATGTATTAGTTTTTTCTGTGTAAAGTATTTTTTTATGTTGGTCTGCGTAACAAAAAAGTAAAATAAATAAATATATTGAACACAGCGTTTTCTGTGTAAAGTATTTTTTTATGTTGGTCTGCGTAACAAAAAAGTAAAATAAATAAATATATTGAACACAGCGTTGAGTTCCGCAACTTAAAAGGCAGTGTTTCCAATCACAGTGGTCAACAATGTGTCTTAACGCAAGGTTTTCTTTGACTTGTAATTCTTCTACATATAAAACGAAAATGTTGTGTTTTGCTTAAATGGGTTGAAAGCAGAGTGTCTTCACACTATCTCGTAACAATAAAAAAAAAGAAACGCAACTCGCCATTTTGTCTACCCACCGCCATCTTGCCGCTCACTCCCCGCCTGTCAGATCTACATAAAACAGCGGGAAAATTGAAATTTGGATTCAGTCAATCACGGGACACCACACGCAGTGCACGGGGGTCGCGCTCGGTTTTTTTATCTTTTAAACATATATTTTTTTAAATTGTGTAAAGATGAAGTATCTGATTGTACTCGCCGTCCTATCTTTCGCCTTCGCTGCTGAAGAGCCCAAGGAAGAGTCGAAGACTTTCAGCCGGTTGATACCTGCTGATGTTTTGAGAGGTCAGTTTATTATATATAAATTATTAATAATATAATTATTAAATTATAAGATCTACTTAGTACAGGGTAAGTTAATTAATTTAAAATTACAAAAAAAATGCACAGAAAATAGTCAATTGCTTTTATTCAGTTTCTTAGTATCTTAATTAGTTATAATAACTCATATTATTATGTACAATTTTTATATTAATATGACCTGAGTTAAAAGAATAATAATTTTTAGGTCCAGATCTCTATATTTAATGGCAGACTGTATATATTATGAGATTCAATATATCCACAAATTATTTAATGAAGAAATTATTTGTATTATTTTTTTAAATGTTACAATTGGATCTTTTAAAATAACAGATAGTCATAAATTCATGTTATATATTTTTCTTAAATATATATATATATATATATATATATATATATATATATATATATATATATATATATATATAATGTGTTTAATATGATGTATTTAGTACTTTAATATAACGTATTTAGTAAGGAAATAATTACCACTAATATCCAATTTTAATTAGACATTATGCAGAGGTTGCGTGACCATCGCGTTTTATTCATACGAGTTGTATCTATTGTATGCTTAATTCAATCAACTTAAGTAATCAAAGTCATTTCGTAATAATACCTTAATGATATAAATAATGAAATTATATATAATATTTAATAGAAACATTATTAATAAAAAAAAAAACAAAAAAAAATCCATTTTAATATAATTTTTATCTTATATTTTTCTATTTTTTTGAAAATATATATATGTTTTCAAGTATTTCTTGTATAAAGTTGGATAGTCTGAGAGAACTTATCGTCATTCATGTTTCTACATTAATTAAATTTAATATTGTATTAATATTATTTTATCTATAATATATTAAAAGTTTTTAAAATATGTCTAAGACTTCAACGCGATCACGGCTTGAGAAAATATATTGTCAATAAATATTTTTTTGTAAAAAATATTTTATTTTATTTTTTATATTGATATTTAGAGTGTATTATATGCATTTTTATTTTTAAATATAGAATGAATCTTGTTAATGAAAGCATTTTGATTTAAAAAAATATATATTAAATTAAGACAATAGCTGTGGGTTCAATTCCTTTTAGAGATATTTAATATAATTTTAATTTCTCCGCTCTGGTAAAACAAAGTGTGGCGTTAAGTTCCGTCATATAACACATAATGTCTCTATCTCAAGGATACAAGAGAATGTAGTGTCTAAACACTGTTCTTTCTACCTACCTTTCTATGCGGATACGTAAAGCTACTTTCATATGAAATCAGTAGTTTTATTTAATGACGTCGGTTGACCAATAAATGTAGTTCTGCTGAGACCAGTTGTGTGACCTTGATATATATTATAATAGTCTTAATATAAAATATTTAAACATTTTGTCATCTTGTTATATATAAATCAATTATTTCTACTTCCTTAATGGAACGATTCTTTTTTAATTTAAATTTTAATTGGTTTATTTTTCTTAATTTTGCGTTTTTTACCAAAGGAAGTTGTTTAAAGTGTCACTATAGAAGATCGCATAATATTTAAACATAGCGAGATTTGAACCTGTGCCACCCTTGCCTTATTTTTTTCTAGTTCCAATAAATATATTCTATAAATAAGTACAGCTTCTATATAGCTTAAGAATATTTTCAAAAATATCGAAAAAAATATCGAAAATATAGAGGTTTTTGTCTCTCACTAACTGTTTATTATATCCTATTTCTTTGAACTTAACAATTAAGATAGGAATTTTAATAAAGAATCTTAATTAGAGAACAAAATAAGGCATTTAAACTGATTTTAATGATGTATTAAATTTCACAAAAGCGCTTAGCGTAAAGCTATAGTTACTTTATTGAAATTTCTCAAAAAAATATATTTGAAATAAAGAAAAAACTGTTTGAAGCAACCAAACAGCTTTTGTATAAGTTTTACTTACATTTATGATCTTTATTAATTTATTTGTATTCTTTTGTAGTCAATAAAATTTATTTGTATAATTAATTCTAGAATCTATTTTTATTTTATACAAATAATGAAGAATTATTGAAAAAATGTACCAGGTCTAGTTGCCACGTAAAATATATGTAGCTATAGCAACGGATATGTTTAAAGTGACTGATAAAAGTGTATATCAAAAAAAATATATTGATTTTTGTCATTTCTTCCTGCCAAAAAGACTTTCTCTATCATCTTCGTAAAGTACAGTATGAAAAATAGGAAATAAACACTTATACATACACTTAACAATTACACTTGCAATAATACTTGGTGTTGAATAAATTTTTGTGTTTGTTGACTTGTTTGCGTTTACTCTTTATATCTTAGACATACATAAATATATAAAACATTATCAACCAAAACTCTAGAAACAATATACCTACTGAAATTTTAATTGCGGCGTTGAGTTCCACCACTCAACACATAAACAACATGTAAACTTTTCTTTTATCCAAGATAAAGTAAAAGTATTTAGCCAAATAGTTACAAACCTACACTTGTCTCATAGTATATATTCACCAAGTCAATATAGTCTAACATATGTATTTATTTATAAGCAATTGTAAAAGCAATACTTAATTTCGTGCCAACAAACAGATATTGCTTTCACGTTCGTACTTTCATTTTACATGCAAATAAATGTTTACATTCTACAGTGTATGTAATATAATGAATTTTATAGTTAAATGCTCAGTTTACTTTAGTTTACGTATAAAAAGCTACTATAATATATATTTCTATCGTATTTTCATAATAAATTTGAAACAAAATTTTTAAAAATACATATAATTTGAAATTAAAGTCTTTTATCTTTTAAACATCAACTTTTATGGTTAAAAACAATAAGCTACTTTAAATTATTTAAAAACATTGTAATGTGGGTTCTATTCCCACTCGACTCTATGATCATATTTATGTTATCAAATTACTTTCGTATTTCCCGTTTGGGAAGACAAAGTGCGGTGTTCAATACTGCTACTAATACGCAATATTTCGCATTTGGGTAGAAATTGACTAGAAAGGGATATCCTGATGACATTGAGTTCTCTCTTTTGTCGACGAAATTTGACAAAACCTGACAAAAATATGAGGAAAACAAACTGAATCTAATATATTCTATTAATGTTTTCTCTAAAAATAGATAATTTCAAACAAATTATTGCAACAATGTATAGGAAATGTGTAATCGAATGCTTCCAAATTGCGTTTTGTAACTTATAATGAGTTACAGATTTAGTTCGCGATAAATTGTTTTTTAAATAACCATTTTCCGATGGTCACTTGTGAAATACGATTAGTAAATCATGTTGTGAATGATGTTCATACATGGAATGGAGAATGTAGAGTTTTAACTCCAGATTTTAGGTTAGGAACTAAGTTAGGCAACTAATTATAAACCCTGGACTCTCTTAGGGAACACATAGAGACACTAGCGTCTCTATGAGTGTTATAAGCTGAAACACTTTAAATTGTTGTAGAAAAATAATGATAAAGAAGAATCAATGTAACAATGTAGAGTGTTAATAATAATTAATATTATCAAAAAAACTGTATCTGCCTTCTGTGTTACGTGTGTAGACAAGTATGAAACGTATTTGTAATCGTTCCCTCGAATAGGAATTGAATCCACAACCACAAAACGCCACCATGACTTATATTTTTGATTTGTTTTTCTCTGTTTTTATAATTCTTGTTATAGTGACACTTATTTTACGCGTCACCGGATTTATTAGTACAATTAAGCTCTTTGGACACCATCATGACCCAATGGGAGGCATGACTGAATACCATAGTAGTCATATTTAAATAATCTTAATTTTCTCACTTTGGTAAGACAAAGCTCGGCGTTGAGTTCCGTCTGTTATGTGGGATAAAAGCGTGAAGGTAGAAAAATTAATATATTAATTGACGACTTTTTTATTCCCATCCTCATCGGTATCAGGTTTCCATCCTGCCCATACTTTAAAACTACTGTAGCAGTTCAACTGGAAATCCTTAGATAAAGCAACAGATTGACGACAGATTGTATAAAAGCTTATAGGTTTAAGCTTTCTCTTAGGCAATAAATAGAGACACTAAAGCCTCTATGAGCCTTATAAGTCTTGAGCAATTGTTATTCGACTATAAAACAAAATAGCTTTATTAGTAGAATATAATACATATATAAGAGTAAATCAATTAGTTGGGAGTTCGAGTGAGATGATTATATCCAAAATGTATTTTAAGTCTCTAGCAAGGCAAAGCGCTCAATCGCCACTCAATACGTAATGTCTTGATTTCAGGCGGAAAGCAGCAGAGTGTCT
Organism: Dryadula phaetusa; assembly: GCA_032432895.1. Taxonomy (NCBI): domain Eukaryota; kingdom Metazoa; phylum Arthropoda; class Insecta; order Lepidoptera; family Nymphalidae; genus Dryadula; species Dryadula phaetusa. The sequence goes on along the minus strand of JAOYRS010000092.1, from coordinate 2,709,219 downwards.
TGACACTAGGTTGTCTCTGACTACCCTGCTATGCGGGATAAAATCGAATAGACATACAATTACTTCATATACATTAGTAAGTTCTAGAACCTACCAAGGTGACCAGTCACATTTGATTACGTTACATGACTCAATGCCTTTTACACTAAAGGCCACCAGGAAACTATAATAATATCTGTAACAAATAATGAGTGAGTCACTCATTGAAAACATACTGAAAAAAAAACAATTGTTCCTAATAAATATTATAACGTAATAATTGGAGTTTTTCCAATTTAAATAGACAAATCGCGGGGTTGAGCTCCGTTAACCACTTCCGCACAATGCAGGTGTATATATATATATATATATATTACTATTAAATTTACCAAAGAGGGACAGTGATTATCTTTTAAATGTCAAGTAAATGTCATTTCGTAGAGAGAGTGAAGGCAATCTGGACTTGGCTTAAGAACCTTTGAAGGTTGCAGGTTCGCATCTCGTATGAGGAAATGTTTATTAACAAAATAATTATTATTTAGTACTAATAGATGCACGTATATATATATATATATATATATATATATATATATATATATATAATTGTTTTTCTAGAAAAATAATAGGGAAAGTTGCTCTTAGAGCTTCCATATATTTCCCAAAAACCTTACATGTCTTACTTCGTTTTGTCTTCTGCTGAACACATTTAAAACACAGAACGGCGCTAAGTTCCGCCAGTTTCATGACTAGGTTTCTTCTACTTGAAAAAATAGTCGACAAAGATTGACATTTACATATAATAAAATATTATAAGTTTTAACTAAATTAATTATTAGCCAATTAAATATTTATGTCTAGTTTGTAATCACTAGAAATGCTTTAAACATTTCATATGTGGCAAAATCTTAAAATTTAAAGGTCAATGTTGCAATATAAATTCGTAATTTTTTATTTGAAATTAATTAATGTTATAGATTTCATAATATTTGCTAATTATTTTTATTTTCCCATATATCACAGTAGATATGAATGTTAAGCGGATACCAACGCCTTGTTATGTCTCACCAGATCGGGAAAATTATTATATTATATATATTTTTAAATATACACCGATATAATATGTATTCCAAATAGATTTTGTTATCAGTGTATTCATTTAATTCAAACTCCTAAATTAATACTCCTTAATTTCCACGTAATTCCACTAACATTATACATATATAAAACTTTGTGAAAATATGTTTGTTAGTCTTTCACGCAAAAACTACTAAACAGATTTCGATGAAACTCTACAGTAATATACACATAAGAATAACACATTGTCTATCATTTACATAAATTTTGTTTAATTCACCCAGAATATAACGACAAAATATCAAAGTTTTAAAAAAGTAGTTTATATAACATTGATAGAATATAATGAAAGATGTCCAATACAATTAAAAGTGAAATCGATCTGGTACCGTAGTTTTCTTTCATTGCACAAGATTGATGGTAATCAATTAGAAGCGCGCTCGTCACAGGTTCGATTTATGCACGACATGACTTTTATTTAAAAACTTGTATATAAAAAAAACAAAAAAGAAATACTAAGTTAATTAATTTATCTTAGTTCTTAGTTTGGTTGGATGACGAATATACAATTATACATTCAATGGAGTGTCTTAACACTTTGTTAAGACACTGCATTGTCTGAATATCCTGTTATGCGAGATGGCGCGTGAAGCTGCTTATATATGTAGTATGTATATAGAGACTATATAGAGGGAGCTCCTCTAGTTTCATGCGAGCCTGGTACACTCTCTTATTTATTTCATACAATTATTTAATAAATAAGCAGTCGATCTTTATCTCTAATTTCTGACTACCCTGCTATCTAGTGTAAAGCTTTAAATTCAACATATACTAACACTATGTGTCCGTAAAGTTTTAGAGAGAGCAGGAGAGAGAAAGAGAGAGGAGGAGAGAGAAAGAGAGAGGAAGAGAGAGAAGGAGAGAGAAAGATAAATAAAAATATAGACTATTAAAAATTATCTAAATCTTTACATAATGGTTCAAAGTAGTGAAAAAGTAGTGACATTGTAGTAATAAAATAGTGACTAATAATTCCACATTTCGTTTCACTAACTTTAATACCCATGTAACTTGTTATTTAAGTAAACTATACGTTAAATTTCATACCCAATTCTTGTTTCACAGTAGACTACTTTTTGCGTGTTTAAATGGATTTCTCAAACCAATATATACCTGCTCGACCGGCGCAGTGCTGTCATTATTTTTTATTGCCACTCGGTTTTACGTAACCGAGTCAATGATCGTTTATTTAACGTTCACTCCAATTTTTAATATAATTTATTTTATCTTTTGTAGCAACTATTTTATATAAAACCTAAAAAATAACTAAAAAAAAAGTTAAATAAAACCTGAACTCTCTTAAGGAACACGTAGAGATACTAAAAATGATAACAAAAGGTATCTGTGTGCATAGAGTGTAAAAAAATTAAGAAATGTCACTCCGTTCCCCATATTCAACAAATAAACGAACTAATTTTTGATTATAAAGAAATACTCGACTAGGCATCGAATTCGCAATCGTCGAGTACATCAGAAACTGTCCCACTGCGCCATAAAGATTTCACCTTTCACTAGTAACACGAAATTGTGATATATCGACACTAATTCATTGGTAAATGAAAGTATCATTAGATACAGCTTGAAAGCGTTTAGTTACAGTTTTTTTAGCTTCACGCTAATAAAACATAGATATAAATATATATCCCGCGGGATAAAATCCTGCATAGCAGGAATGATAGGGAGTACCTAGTGTAGAGAGAGTAGAGACACTACGTACTCTGCTTTCCGCTAAGTTCGAAACATGTCTTACCAAAGCGAAGAAATGAACATAATGTAAATATAATCATAATCCCGAGTGGGAGTGCCTGGAAGTAATCTTTTTAGTCCACGTGGAGGTGTATGAATACCAAACAATAGATAAATATTATAAAAGGAACTAAATTGGTTAAAAAAATTATAATAAAAAAATAAAACAATTTTTTATTTCCTTGACATTCCTTGTTTCAAATTGCGGCGTTGAGTTTGCCACAAACACAATGTCCTATTTTCAGACGGAAATCAGTCAACGGGATATCTTGACACTTGACAGTCTCTGACTCTGCTATACAATAAAGCGTAAAGCTGTAACTTTGAACCTGTTACCGACGTCTAAGAATGAAGGCTGGCATAATATTGGCTAAAGGATTAAAAGTGAAAGTGGTTTAGAAGTTTCTCGATGTACGTCTGTATGTAGGCCAGTTGCGTTTAACACGATGAATCACAGTGGCATAATGGCTTGTGTAACGTTACATTTTTGTATGCGAAGGATCTTTTTTATTGAAACCGGATTGAGCGGTTTGATTCAATCGATTCTATCTTTTTTTTAAAATTGATTTAATGTTGATTTATATTTGAATCAAGTGAATATTTTATGTATTACGGTTTGTTTTTTTGCAAATTTTGAAGCCATTTTGTGGGATAGATCTTTATATTTTTTTTTTAATTTTTCAGCTTTACTTAAACTATTTATAGTATTGTTATTTTCCAAACTTTGTTACGTCGCTCAAGACACAATTATGTTGCCTACAAAATATTTATTTACAATACTATTGACAATTTAAATTCTACGAATCCATATAATAATCGCGTTAAGTAATCTTGGTTCTTAGAAAACCTCTCACTATAGATGACATACTGTGTTAATAGGTAAATTATTTATATGTATACTTCAAAAGTGTATAATACACGTTTCACTTTTTCTCCACCCTGTATAAATGAGGACAGTCGTGGCGGTCGTGGTCTATCTTGCAATGCGGGATAAAGCATGAACCTGCTGAAGTATTAAGATGCTTGAAGGCTATATAATAGGCATATATATGTCTATAGATGTTTTAAGTTAAATGTTAATAAAATATATATTTATTTTGCAAATAGTTTAAATAATACAAGCACGTATAAGCGTTGCGCTTAATGTGCAACAGAATTGGAGCATAAACATAGATGATTAAAAACGTCTTTGTATAGCATAATTGTTATTTATATAATATTTTTATTATATTAGTATAATATATAAGTATTATCAATTTATTTAATAAACTATCTGATATGTAAACACAGAAAAAAATAGTAAAAAATCCCAATATTATATTTTCTTATGGCTATCCCTGATCACTACCGACACGTAGAATAACGTACTGCGTAGCTTTAGCTTGTTAGGAATTATAATCATATATATTTTTTAGTTTTTAGCATCACGCTTTTGTCCCGCATAGCAGGGTAGATAGGAAGTACCTAGTGTCAAGACACTCCGTACTCTGGTTTCCACTAAATTTGACACATTGCGTATTGAGTGGCGAAACTCAACTCTGTGCTTTGTTAGAGTTACTAGAGCGAGGAAATGAAAATAATATAAATAATAGTTATATTAACAATAATAGGCATACTTAGCACTAAAATAATTACATATAAAAGGGTACCTCTTACTTGTGGCTCCTGTTAAAATTTTGTAATGTAAGCGAAGACCCTAATTAATGCTAACGCGAAGTGTCTTGACAGTACGTTGTCTCTGACTATCCTACTATGCGAGGTGAAGCGTGAACCTAATTATTAGACATTTTTGAAACAAATAACTGTATTATTATAAAAAACTATATTATTTCAACCAAGAGTAACAAATATAGAGACAAAAGAACGTTTTTGTTTTAATATTCATATAAAATATTTTAAATGACTTTTTCATCTAAATAAATTTAAATTGAAAAGGGCTCCATACAATAGGTTTAACTTTCACACACACGGAAATGTCACAGTCTAGTTAATATAAAAAGATGTAGAGTACCGTTATACACACATTGTCCCAAAACTAACAGAGCGTGGACAAAATGGAGAGTTATTATTGTTTATGATATTCTATTATCAATACTGAGACAGTGTTTGTGGCTTTGAAACACATTCGAAAAATGATTAAATTTAAAATTATTTTCATATCTCCGCTCTGGTTAAGCAGACGCGGCGTTAAGTGCCGCTAATGTCTCTATTTTGGGTGGAAATGGGCGAACGGGGTGTCTTGACTCTAGGTTCTATTTGTTCACTCTGCTATGTAGAGATTTATGAAAATGGTTCATAACATAACACGCTTCAACTAATATAGCAGGGTAGTCGGAGAGAACTTAGTATCAAGACATTTTGTTAAATTACAGACGGAAGTCTGTAATACATATTAGAAACAGGAAATCACAATATTTCCGTAATATTTTGTATATTTTTTTAATATTTCAATATTAATTAATCCACAAAACAAAAATACCTAGTATGGAATAATAGAGACACGTATTTGACGTAATATAACGTTTCGTTTTAACACTAAGTTATAGTAATACATAAGTGCTAATATTTGATAAAATCAAAATGTTTAACAGCTAAGCTAAGCCCTTTCGCGTTTCCATACTAAATATATGTAAATTTTAACGTATTACCAACTTTATTTCCAAGCAATAAGGTATATTTAAGCTTGTATGTATTTAAAGGTCTCACCGTCCATGCTCTACTATTCAAAGTGTTGACTCTACCACACCTTAATGTATTTAGAACAATCTAGTGCTAAATTATCATTTAAATATCACCTATATAATATGTATTAAAGTTATAATATCATGGAAAAGTTATTTGTTTGCATGGTTGAATATGATTGCTGTTGGTTCGAAAAAATATTAAAAAAAATGATGGATTTAAAAAAGAAGTAAACTTTAACGTTTAAAATCTAGGTTTTTTCGATTCTATATAAATTAAAGCTTTTTACGCTAAAATATTTCAGTTGCGCGTTGTCTGTTAGTTACTTAGGACTAACCTACCCTATTTGGGTAGAGAATTCAAATAAAAATTTTAGCCTATTTTATGTTAGTTTTGCCATCTCACTAAATGTGGATAAGAAGTTATTTTTCTTATTTATTTTAGTAATATTTATACTAAAAATATATTTTTAATGCTAAGCTTTTCTTAGTTTAATATAGATTAAAAATAACTTATCTCAAAATATTTTTTTAACAGATTTCCCTGGCCTCTGCTTCGCGTCAACCCGTTGTGCCACAGTAGAAGTTGGAAACACCTGGGACTTAGCCCCATTCTGCGGCCGCAGTACCTGTGTGCGTAGCCAGGATGAGCCTGCGAAGCTTCTTGAGTTGGTTGAGGACTGTGGACCCCTGCCTGTACCCAACCCTAAATGCAAGCTAGACAGTGGTAAGATATGGATTGTTGGCCTAGTTGGTCTTATTTTAGGGACTTCACGCTTTATTTCGCATAGTAGGTTAGAGACAGACAATTAGTGTCAAAACATCCCATTGATTGCTTACCAAAATTAGAACATTACATCATTGCTCCGGTTTGTTTCACCAGAGCAGAGAAATGAAAATAAACCTTAAATTTACCTCGAGAAGGAATCGAACCCAAAACGAAAGAAATATCTACATAAATCTTGCTTTGGTGTATTTTAATATAATCATGACTCGGAATTTTTAAACTTATGTTAAAAAATCATTTTATATTAAATTTATTTAATGTATTACAGAAAAGACCAACAAGACCGCTCCTTTCCCCGGATGCTGCCCAATCTTCACTTGCGAGGACGGTGTTGTTCTCGAATACCCAAAACTTCCTGTAGCCCCTGAAGAGGCGAAAGAAGAGGCTAAAGCCTAAATTTCTATAATAAAACTAAAAACCGACTCAAAACAAAAACAAAAACCAAATATTTCGGACTTTTAGACATTTCCAAAATGTTGGTACATTTTTTATACTTTTATTTTACTATATACGACTATTTTAAACGTATTTATAGATTTTAAATTATTACTTTCGTCGGTTTACATTTAGGGAAACCATTTTGAACGGCACTTTCTAAGTGTTTGTTAACAATTATCTATTGTTTGCATCGATTTCCGTTTTACACAATGCCGTTCAGTTACAAATGGTTTCATCTCTTTGACAGATCATTGTTGGTCACTTTTTTTACATTTTTTTTTAGAAGTTTATCGGCCTTTTTTGATAACTGCCTATTATAAGTAACTTTTGTGATATTGATAAAAATAATAGAAACGTTATTCAATAAAAAAATACAAAATTTCTATGTTTGCATTTTTATTTGCACCCTACATTTACCTTATCTTCGTAAAATAATTGTGAGAGAATTTATATGTAATGCGAAGTATGGAGTGTCTTGATACTAGGTACTCTCTGTCTATCCCTGGTATGAGGGATAAAAACATGAAGCTAAATATATATATATATATATATATATATATAAGCTTTATCATGTTAGCATGTCTCGGAGCATTACGTTTTTATCTCGCACAGCAAGGTAGAAGTAGAGTCAAAACACTCCGTACTTCGAACTTTCCGCTGAATTCAAGTTGCATGTTGAGGGGCAGAACTTGACAACACGTTTTATTTTATTACAGGTAAGAAATGAAAATAATTTAAATATAATCATTGCCTTGCCTAAGAATCGAATCCACAACTGATCGCGCTTACAATCTGACGATGTCCCACTGCACTATGACTGGCCTCGTATTATTATTGCCTATCTATATGTACTCTCTAACGACTCCTATTGGATATATTGGGAATAAACGTGATTATATACGATAATTGTAATTTCAAATCTTAGAACAATGATTTTTTTAAATAATTTTATTTGACCTTTTTAAAAATGTCATTTTAAAAATTTACTGGTGGGTTCTTTTAACAAATAAAAAAGGCTTGTTATAAAAATAAGTAAGCGATTAAAATATACCATTTCAACATAGAGTTAGGATTTGAAAATCGGATTGCTTATAAAAAAAAGTTTTCATTGAACTCAATAATTTATTCAGGAATAATGAATTTCACAAGTAGGTATAATAATAAACACAGAAATTCTCAACATTTTAAATACGTATAAAGATACAGCTAAATGTATGTAATCATATACGAAAAGAACAGAAAATAATGTATGTTTTTATGTATGTATGTATGTAACGACAAAATCTCTATAGTGCTACCTCCAAGCCAATTACTTTAACAGTTCATAAATACAATTTTAACATCACTATTCTCTAAACACTTACTTATTATTAGTTACATGATATTATATATTATTTTTTTCTCCTTTTAAATATTTACTACTATAAATCAACTATACATACGTTAAATCACAATTCCGCTAATTATATATGTGATTTGCATCAAGACTGTTACGATTGAGCTGTCATCAAAGCGTTCAAAATGGCCGACTGGAAAGCCCGCGATAAAATTATTTGTTTATACTTTTTTTTATCTGTCAATTTGACAGTTGAGTAGTTTAAAATGAAAAAAGGAATATAATGTTCTTTTTTTCTAAATTTTGTTTTGAAAAATATCAATCTTTTACTATTAATATTTCACCATGAAAATATATTTAGACGTGTCAATGGAATAATTTGTACATATATATTTTTTAAATGTAACGTTTCTTTTTTTTAATTTTCAATTATAGATAAAATTATTGTTATTTTTTTTTATTTTGCTTGTCACAAATTGGATACGGCTGTACAATTTAATTCCATTGACTCAATCACTAGTGCTACTATATGGAAAGTAAAAAAAAAATGATATGTCACTATATAGTACATTAACAACTAGGGATGTACTGGAAAAAAAAACAACTCACAAAATAAAAAAAAATGAAGTTAGTATCAAAACAATATAGAGGTAGAAACCGGAAGAGTGTATCGAATAGAAAAATGTTTAAGAGTAAAAAAATAGCAGGTACATTTGTTATTCTTGGTGACGAATAAAATATTACTATTTTATATACATTTACAATAATTCCTCTCATATTGACCTTTTTTATATACTTATTATATACGTTTTTTTTCAATTTCTACTACCGAAGATATGCTTCAAATAATGAAGTAACTTACTATGGCACAGGGAGAACTAATAGACTCGAAACAGCCAATACAAGGCTGTACAGATCTAATAGTTCAAGCTGTATCTATGTTTATCTCTATTAAGCACTGCGCACATAGATAAGAAAACGTCATCAAAATGCATAGCAAAAATAATGAAAGAAGCCTTCAACCATCAAATCCTTAGACTACACTCGCATTCAAAAACTCGAGAGTAAAAAATATAGCATTTTAGATCTATGATGATAAATAACAGAGCACAGGACTTTATGGGTCTGAGCCTCTTCTACGATTTCTAACTATTCCATGTTAACACTGTTGATCGATACTGGTACAATATTAAGTTATTTTATTGTTATAATGTTATATGTATTCTATATATGTTATATGTATTCAACTACCTGTCGTCTACATCGGTCTCAACAACGATTGCTACAGCTACCTTAACAATCTAGGTTAAATTTTGTTGGCAATTCTCTAAAATCGGGTTCAGAAGCTCGGTCAGGGGGTATTATAGGGTACGGCGTCCATATTGCATCTAGATCATTATATATATACCTGTCTAATGTCTAAAACAACAATCTACTGAGTTCTGAACTACACACGATGTCCGTATATATAAGGTGTTGTTATCATCATCGTGTAGTCCAAAACGTGTATAAAACTACAATTTTTTTTCTATAAAACAGTTACAAATGTATACAATATTGTACTGATCAACATCGAAACTAAGAAACCGACATCACTGAAAAGCCTTTAACATTTTAACAAGCGTAAATACTATCATTAATAAACAATATTTAATAAAAACTAACACACATATACATACATATATATATATATATATATATATATATATATATATATATAACCTAAATGATGATAACAAGGTGGGCAAAGTACTTAGTGTCAAGACACTCCGTTCTTTACTCTCCACTCTTTGATGGCGTAATTCAACGCTGATTTATTTCTAACCAAATCAGGGTAACGATTTTTATTTAAACATCTTTTACCTCGAGTGGATATTGAATCAAAATCGCGTACTGTCAGACACTGATCGATTCGGACCACGTTATAAATATTATATATTAATAAATTACATACAATTAAGAATGTACCTTCTAATCCGATCTACGTACATATGTATAAATGTATTAAAAAAAAGTTCAATTTTGACACTTGCGTTTGACAGTTGGCAGTTGTCGTTGTTTTTTTTTAAATATTTTTAATTTAATCCCATTTTACGCAAATATTAAAACGTTAAAACTTAAAAAAAGGAAAACCATTCTAATAACGATCTACTCATTTTGTGCGACTTTATGCGACTTTTTTTTCCAATAACATCTACATGTTAACAATTAATTACAATATATTTCTAACCACTTATTAAAAATCTTAACATTGATTTTTCAACACGTACAACGTCAATAATTATAGTATAGAATAGTATAGAATAAGATAATTTTGTCAATATCGATGAAAGCAAATGTTTAAATGAAAAAAAAATAAAAAAATAGCACCAAATATATCTATAATATTCGTTTGAACAGAAATATGTTAAAGCATTTTGAATGCTACTTGACTAACACTAATAAATCGCTAAATATAACAAAAAAATGTATATTTAAAATAGCAATTAAGTAAAAATCAATAATAATAAACACTCCATTCTGTTTCATTCATTTAAAACGATCAGGCGCTTATTTTAATAAAAAAAATTAAAAACATATGTAGAGGAAACTTTGAAAAACGTTGACTTCCAATTTTACACTATATAACGAACAAGATAAAATCGTCTTATCTCTTTCTAACATACATAACAATGAAAGTTAGAGAAGGATGGGTTATTTGGAAAGTCAGAGAAGAAGAAAGATGTAGAATTTCAAATAGCGCCTTAGACCATGATAGAAATCGATATCACGACCAAAGATATTTGAAAAAAAATATATATATATATTATATTAAAGAAATTAAAAAAAGGAAAAAAAATATAAAATAATAAAAAAATTGGAAATATTTTTATTTTTTAAATTATTTTTCTTATTTAAACTAAAATATTAAAAACAGTGATATCTTTTAAGTCATGACACCGACGAAGAGATTCAGTTTGTCGTTTTTTTTTTATTTTTTTTAACCGCTCAGTCTTATGACGTTTTGTTTTTTATGAAGGCCTTAACTATAAATATGACAGCCTCTATAAGAATTTCTGTAAATAATATTGAATCATACGCTACAAAAATATTTTTACAACTTCAGGCATTTCTTTGAAAATTACTCCATTGTCCATATTCTTTTCAAGAGATATTAGAGTTGAATCAGATTTATTTAACTGGAAATCACTTTGTCTTAATAAATATTAAAAAGGTGTAATATACAAAATATGTTAAAGAAATATATAATTATAAGACGTCAGAACTGCCATATTCATAGTTTCGTCCCATACATACACATACAAAAAAAATTAGACGAATATCTCGCTATAACACATCCCATATCAGGGCAAGGCCTCTTAGGTTGGGTCTGACACCCACCACGCGTGAAACTAAACCAAATTATCACCCAACAGCCTCAGATGAGGATTTTTTTCAATATTCTCTCTAGTTATATAACAATTAAAGTAATTATAGCGTTATTCAAATCTTATATGTATGGGTCGAAAAGGGCCCCAAGTATCTTTTTATTCGGGCTTCAGGCGGTGCCACTGTACGATGGTCTGTCGTGGTTTGGTTATCATGTCCTGCCAGTGCTTCGTTTCTGTTGCTCCAGAACCGTTTTTACCTGAAAAATGAGGAAATATAATTATTTTGAATAAAAAAATCTTATTACAATGGGAAATTAACTGATTTCGCGTCCTAAAACCTAAAATATTTTAAAAGTGTTTTTTATTCATATATATTGGTTAAAATAACCTTTTAAAGGAAACATATGAACATTTACTAGGAAATATAGATTTTTTTTTGTCTGTTCACAGTAATCTCAGTTAATATTGTCGTTTAGAAGCGTCGCGTATTGCATATCCGAATCCAAGTCAACTTTAAACAGACAGAAACATCTGCATATATATTACATATATTACAAACACAAATATCCCTTTAAGGGAAATTCAAACCCAAGACTACCCTTTTACTGCCAACTTTATAAAATAAAGAACCATCAATATATGAGGAGCTGCTAATTAATGTAGCTTATAACATACCAGCCAAGAGTATTCTCCCAATCAGCTCGTTCCGTCCAATATTATCGAAGTCCATGACCTGGACGTCCAGGGAGCACTCCCTGATCTTCTCCCAGGGTACGTTGAAGGAGAAGGAGTCATTGAACACTGGGTTAAGAGTGCATTTGAAGACTGCCGTTTTACGTTTCTCTATACGTTTGTCACCGAACTGCAGCCAGACTTTGACATAAGGATCTGAAAATACATATAAAATTATTAACTTAGAAATTCATCTAAAGGTAGCCATGAAAGATAGAAACCAAGCGGTCATGTCCTCCATAGTGGTCAATCCGTATATATATATATACTATATATGTATATATATATATATATATATATATATATATATATATACATATATATATATATATACATATATATATATATATATATATATATATATATATATATATATATATATATATATATATAATGGGAAAAAAGGTACAGACCTAGTAGTCTGTAGTGTTATAAACTAAAAAAAGACTACTTAAACCATTGTTAATTATTATGTGTATTATTGTTTTTTTTTTGTATTTTTTTAGCTTCAAGCTTTTGTTCCGCGTAGCAGGGTAGACAGGAAGTATCTAGTGACAAGAGATTCCGTACTTCGCTTTCCCTAGAATTCGAAACATTGCGTGTCGAGTGACGGAACTCAACGCCAAGCTTTATCTAGACCAGAACGAGAAAATGACAATAATTTATATCACACGAGTGCGACTCAAACCCACAACCAATCGGGCTTACAGTCAAATGCTGTCCCACTGTGCCACATCCGGCCTCGGCTCATAACCTTACATATCTGTTACTGGGATCACGGCCAACTGTATAGTGTTCGAAACGTCAGGTATTCAAAAATGTATAATGAAATACCAAAATATACGCGATTGATCCGTTTAAAATAGTTTTATTATAAATGTGTAAAAATGGCAAAAATCAAAGACCTTATTAAAAAAACCTTATATTTTGCGGCAGTTTAGTAAACTAGTGTAACTTAAATGAAACGTTTGTTCGAAACGTCAGGTGTCCAAAAATGTATTTTCGAATACCAAAATATACGCGATTAATCCGGTTAAATAGTTTCATTTAAAATGTATAAAAATCGCGAAAATCAAAGATCTTATTAGTGTAACTTAAGCACACTTTAACTCTTTCTGAAAGAAAAGTTAAAGAATTAAGAAAGAGTTAAACAGTTTTTTTAAATTATATTTGCAGATTAAACGTATTTCTGTGCATTTAAAAAGAAATAAAATTAAATTAATCAATTGTTCGTGTTTAAACAAATTACGAATATAAATATTGCTTTCTAATTCCCCCACCAGTCATTAATATGATAAACGTCAGGGAAAGTCGATCCTTCCAAGTGAAATGCTTAATTGGTATCCTTTTCTGATGGCCTTGAATTATGAGAGTTAGGCTGAAAAATTTTCTGCTTAATTTACATAAATCAGTTAATTCATAATAAGAAAATATATAAAAAATACATTTCATTGTCGAATTGAATCTGTGAATATATAGAATTTGACAGTAGTGTGTAAATAATTAATATTTAAAAAAAATAATCAAAACTTTTTTTTACTATAAATTGAATTGAGATATTGCATTTTGTTCTTAACAGAGGAGAGAAATGAAAATATTTTAAATATAAATCACATATATTTTTGTAATCGAAAAAACCCTTTTGAAGACAGACTACGGACTACTGTAAAACTAACCACGGACCAAAATATCCGCAATTAATCCGTTTAAAATATGTTAAAATCTCCAAAATAAAAGATTTTATTATAATTCAAATATTATCATTGCTCCGAGTGGAAATCGAACCCACAAACAATCGCGTTTACAGTCAGACACTGTGTCAAAGTGACAGCGTATCTTTTTGATTATAATTATTTCTTTACCAAAGGTGGTCTGTAAGAAATCGCTTGAAGGAATAGGATCTATATGACTTATTTTTTTCTGTATATTTTGTGTGCAGAAAAGTATATAGAATAAGATATTTGATTTTCGCGATTTTTATACATTTTAAATGAAACTATTTTAACCAGATTAATCGCGTATATTTTGGTATTCGAAAATACATTTTGGGCACCTGACGTTTCGAACACTTTACAGTAGTCCGTGGACGGCCAAAATATACGCGATTAATCCGAATAAAATAGTTTCATTTAAAAAGTATATAGAAGTAGGTCGTAGCACAGTGTTGCAGTTGTAACCGCGCTTGGTTTTGGATTCGATTTCCGCTCAGGAGAGTAATAATACTTAATTCCACTTCTTCGCCCTGGCAAAGGGCGACGTTGAGTTCCACTCAACACGCATGTTTCGAATTCAGTGGAAAGCGAAGTACTGAGTGTCTTGCCACTAGATACTTCCTGTTTACCCTGCTATGCGAGATAAAAGCGCTACGCTAAAAAAAAGTAGACTAGAAGGCTTTTAGAAGCACATGTTGCCTTACCAACGTGTACATTACTTGTCACTAAGTGTATGTCAAACGCGTAGAAGTGTGTGTGTAAAGTGTTTTTTTTATTAATTCAATGTATTTACTAATATATTTTTTTTAAAATAATTTTAAAAAATATTAACTTTCTATACTACATGTCCATATAAATTCTAACTGTACTGAATTTCATACCTCCAGATGGAAAAGATATAGAAAATTTTTATTTCAGTTACAATGATTATAATATCTATAAAAGCTCCATATACCAGAAAACAAACATTCTCATTTTGATATAGGAAATTTATTATTTTTAATAATTTATACTCAATTAACAAGTAAGTCGTAAGGCGCCATATAGTGAAACCGCCCAGAACAACGAGCCTTACGGCACCTTCTTTACTTCAGTTCAAGTATCGTCTAAGCGAAAGACGTAACAAATCTAATCCTTTTTACATAATATTTTTATATTATAAACTATATTAAGATATATATATATATATATATATATATATATATATATATATATATATACATATATATATATATATATATATATATATATATATATATATATATATATATATAGTATGTTAATATATACAAATAAAAATATAATATAACAATATGCGTAGTTACAAAAAGTCTAATTTTTAACATCGACTTCCGGTTTAACATATGAAGAAATATTATTCACTAAGCAAGCAATTTTTAAGAAAACGCCTTAATATTCTTAAGTAATTAATATTTAGTCATTATTAAATTTAATGAAAAATAAAAATTTAATTGAGTACATAAAATATTGTTAAAACAATTTGTGGCTTTTTTTAAATCGCATAAATTACTGTTTTCTTTTTAAAAATAGTAATTATTATCTGTTCAGGCCCTAAACACGTCCAATTTTATAAATTTTGAATGAGATATTATTAGAATGTTTTCGCTGAAATTTCACGTGAAATGCCCTAAATATCAAATTTACTTTGAAATTACTCCATAAACAACAAAACTTGAAATAAAAAGATATGAAATGGTCACTCGACTAAATAAATGTAACTGCGCTTATTTTTCATTAAAACAACGTAAATGAAAATTTATTATATAAAGCTTTTACATTTTGGTCTTGTGAAGTAATGTATTAAAAGTCATGGGGTATAATGGTATAGCGTCTGGCTGTAACCACGATGTTTGTGGGTTCGATTCCCACTCGGGAGATCTTTATGTTTAGTCAATTTTAGTCTCCAGCTCAGGTGAGACAGAGCGGTGTTGAGTTCCGCCACCAGAACGAAATGTTTTGTCACTAAGTTCTCTCTATCTACCCTGTTATTTCGGATAATCGTGAGATTACCTCTTCTGGTGTTAGCTATACAAATTGAAGAAGAACAACGCAAAACGCCTGTGATTTTTATAATAGCAATAACTCTGTAAGTCTAAAATCGTTAAACATCATTAAACTGTTAATTACTCCTCATAAATTATAATTAAGATTTGATTTAAATTAAATCTTATTTAAATTGAGACTGATTGTGGCGCAGTGTGTTACCGTCTGACTGTGAATGCGATAGGTTGTGGGTTCGATTCCCACTTGGGGAATGATAACATATAAATTATTGCCATTTCATCGCTGTGGTTTAAACAAGGCGCAGAAAAACTGTACAATGGAGTAGTTTCTCAGAAAGTTCTTTTTTACATGACATAAAAAGTCAGTAGATATTTGCAGATATATTTACGATCGACAAAAATTGTAACTTTCCTCATTTTTCTTCACGCCTTATCCTGCATAGCTGGGTGGTCAGAGATAATCTAGTGTCAAACCACTCCGTTGATTGCTTATATATAAAGTAAGTGCATGAAATAAATAAGAGAGTTGTACCAGGCTTGCATAAAAGTAGAGGAGCTCCCGCATAGCAGGGTAGTCAGAGAGCCAAGACACTCCGCTTATTGTCAGACGCTGTCCTACTGGTCTTTAACGTACCTGATTTCCCATTTATGTCCTTTGCCTTCAAATTCCTAGCTTTCAGTAAAGTGAGAGTCAGGACACTATTGCTGGGGTGATAGCAGAGTGACGTGAGCAGCTCTCCGCATTTATCCTTCGCTGGTGGTTTGAGCGCCTTCCAAAATGACGGTTTCTCGCTTAAGTCGACCTGGAATATTTTTTTAGTAAGTAAGTTAGTTAGTTAGGAAGTAAGTACTAATAATATGTATGTGTGTGAGTATATATATAAAAAACAAAGATCAAATTCATGTTTTGTTTTATGTTTTTTTTTGAAAGTCAGTCAGTCAGTTGGCTGAGGTGATACCTTGTGATGCGGAACTTAACGCCGCACATTATCTAACTATACGAGTGTAACATAAACTCAAACAATTTACCGCTGGTGATGTCAATCTGTATTCAAGAGATGAATTTGAATATGTATTCATGAGGACTCAGGAAATATCTCTAAGTCACTGGCGTGTTTTTATCAAGTTATACTCAAACTTCTTAGAAACTGTTCAAAAATAGTTAAAATAACTAAATAAACGATTTTTTTTAAACTTAAGTATGAAAATAGCTTCTAAGTAATGGTTTATATAAATAAAGTTCTCAATTATTATATTTCTTTCTGTCTATACCTATATAAACATATTTTTTGTATGTATGTTATCATTAACTGCCAAAGATTTAACTGATCCTACTGGCCGTAGAACGCAGAAACTTTCCAGGTAGGCTCCAGTGGGAGTGCTGGGACGCACGGAGAGAAAATTTCTAGAAATTCCCACAAGTACGGGAATATGTTGCGTTTTACCCTATATTTATAATAAAACTATAAAAGCGGTCTTTTCTATATATTAAATATAAGTCTAGTAAGTATATACATACATATATATATATATATATATATATATATATATATATATATATATGTATATATATATATATATATATATATATATATATATATATATATATATATATATATATATATATAATATTTAGGTCCTTGATTTCGAAATCCTCTAATTGGTTAATAAATACCTGGCATAGTGGCAAGAAAACTTCCCCGATGGAGTCATCGCGTGAAAAGCGATCGTAGTCGAACACATGCAAGTGCAGCACCTGGAATAAGAGATTTTAATATACATAGAAATAATTAATATATTTTTTTTAAAGAACGCCGGAACTTAACGCCGTGTTTTGTTTAATTTGATTCCTTTATAAAAACATATATTATTAATGTCTTAATGGCCAAAGCGTTTGGACCATTTCTAACAGGAGCGGGCTCAAATTTTGTAATGTAATTTTTTTCAAAACGTTTCCTAAATATAATTTGCTGGCCAAAGTTAATAATAATAGTAAAGAAAAAAACCATTCATTATATTCTATTCTTAGTAATAATAAGTAAATAAAAATAACAGTACGTTTGTTTGTGTTCTGATGTCTCTCTACTTTGATTTTCTCAGTCAATCAGTTCTTTATTTTCTATCAACCTGTTCTATCACTATGACTGTGGGTATGTCTAACTATATACCCTATATGTAAACAAATACCTAAATAATAATGTGTCATTTTTACAATCAAGTCACTGAGTATTTATTAGCGGAACTCAACGCCGTGCGCCGTAATACGAGACCAAAGGAAATAAACATAATGAATAACATTTCTCTAAGCGGGAATTGTATAGCTAAAATATTTTATATAAAAACAGATTATTTTTCCAAGAGATACGTTGTCTCTGTGTATATAGAGATATCTATCTCTGAGATACATTTAGAACTCTGAAATATCTCTAGAATTCAATGGAATTCTAGAGATACTAAATGTATGTGCTATAACTTAATATATAACGAAACAACTTTCCCCAACAAGTAATGATTTTATGTAAAATAATCATTAAATATCATCTCAAGTAAAACACTCACGTACAAGCGCTAGTAAAATTTTATTATATTATCTAAATTGTCTTAGGAAGGATCTTGAAGTTGCTTATAACAAGACTTTATTACTGATATATAAAATAAAATTATATATCTTATTTATATATTATATATATTGTAAATTATATTTATATTTCTTTTAAATCCTATTCTGATGGGCGGAAAATATTTGTAGCCCGTCGTGGTGCAGTGGCACAGCGTCTGACTGTAAACGCGATCGGTTATATGCTCGATCCTCACTCGGGGGAGTGATAATATTTACATTGTTTTCACTTCCTCGCTCTCGTAAAAGACAAAGAGCGGCGTTGAGTTCCACCACTCAACACGCAATGTCTCGAATTCGGTGACAAGCGAAGTACGGAGTGTCTTGACACTAGGTACTTGCTGTCTACCCTGCTATGCGGGATAAAAGCGGATGAAGCTAAAAAAAAATATTTATTAATATTTTGTAATGTCCGCCCGCTATGTATAATGATCACACGCTTTATAATTTCACGCTTTATTTCCCAAAACAGAGTAGTTAAAGACAATTTAGTATTAAGACATTCTGTTGACTTCTTTCTACACAAAATTTAGACATTGCGTGTTGACTGGCTAGAGCGGAGAAAGGTAACATAATCATTCTTGCAGTGAAAATGGAACCCACAAACAATTGTATTTACAGGCATATGTTTTCCGACTGCGTCCCCATGGCCTTTCTAATTTAGGGCTATTTATCTTAGGGCTCGCCTTGTACTCTTTTTTCTCCCAGTTCTCTATAAAACCTTTTTAATGGTTGAATTAATCTAACTCTAGTAAAGAATAATTCGTTTATAAGCAGTAGCTGTAAACACGATCGCTCTGAGTTCGATTCCTACTCGGGGATGGTAAATAATTCTGCCACTAGGCACGCAGTATTTCAAGTCTTAAGTGAAAGCAAATAAATTTTTATATATAATACTTTCAAAAATGATGTATAAAACTGAACTCTACATGATAACAAGCTATTACAATCGATTATGCTTTAACTGTTTTACCGATCTAAGAACTTATTAAATTACCAAATTTATCTTTTTATTATTATTTTTCTTATTCGTAATTCCACGTAGTCTTTCGTGTATAGTGGAATAGGCAGATAGAACCTAGCGTTGAAGTATTGCGTTCTCCATCTACCATCAATTTTAATCTATCGTCTAATCAAAGTACAATTAAAATCACTTTAAGATATAATCCTCAGAATGGAAGCAGCACCCACAACCATTGAATGTAGGTCATGTAGGAATGTAGTCAGTCAGTCACTGCGCCTAGAAGCACTTATATTTTTTTTAGTTAAAAAAATAATATTAAAATACTTACTCGACTTTGCAGTTTTTGTATAGGGAAACCCTCGAAGTAAAAAGTTTCATTCCACCTCGGGTTCAAAGTGCGACGTTTGATTTTAGTTTCGAGACGATGTTTCTTGTCTGGTAGGAGAGTTACCCTCACGTAAGGGTCGGAAGTGCCGCTTAAATCCTTCGCTGGTAGCTCTTTGCCCTGATGGTAAAATCAATATTAATAGAACGGTAAATACGGAGATATATCTATATAAGTGAGATAAGTGTTAAGGTAAATAATTACATCGTCAAAATGTTAATTTTAAGAGATTGTTGTTAATATTAATAAGAAATTTGAGATAATTGTGGTATAATTTATGCATATTAAATCTATATTTCGGAAATAAGTATAGGCATATTTATGATTAAGGGAGGAAGGAGGTCCGGTTAGAGTTATAATTGATATAGACAATATAATAATATACAAGAAATACATTAAATTAAGAAAATATTGTTTGTTTCTATGTAATTCAAAATTAGAATTTTTCCATGAATATATATTTTTTATATAATTTATTTTTTAATTTAACTATGAAATAAATGCTATATTCACCATGAAAGAACATACGTTTGTTTATTGTTTTATATAATGATCACTGGTGGGTCTTAATAAATAAATAAAATACACACTACTATGCCTTGTGGCTTACACTTGTTAAAAGTGACATAAAGGTTGCTAAGGTTAAACGTAGGTACTTTATACGTCAACAGGTTTATTTAAATACCTCAACTTCAATATATATATATATATATATATATATATATATATATATATATATATATATATATATATATATATATATAAAGTGGAAAATGAAGTGATTTATGACAACCTCTCTGTCCTAGGAATTAAATATCCTCCCAATCACCCCAATGAGTAATGACGTCATTTGCTTTGATTAAATTAGAACGACAACTCGATTTGCCTTTAAATGGAATAAATTAATTGTGAACCAATTCTATTGAGTTATAATATTATGTTTAAATAACTTTTTAGAATTATAATTAAAAGGGGATTTCATAGATTTGAAGGTTTATTTATATACATTAATTACATTGTTTTTACGGACTGGTTTTGTTTATACGCAGACTTTTCACTTGTTTTCCATTAAAATATTTTATAGTTATTTTCTATAGTTTAACACTTTTTATTAAAACTAAGATTATCAGGGAGAACTCAGTGTCAAGACACTTTGTTCTAAATTTTCACCTCTAAATTGTAACTTTATATGGCAATTTTATATGGGAAAGGCAAGGCAAACGAGTGTACGTTTTACTTGATGGTAAGTGATCACCGTCCCGTCCGTTACAGTCCACGGCCCCGTGTAATACCAGGGTAGCTACAGGTGTTTTGCCTTTTAAATTCCACAGTAGAGAAACCCAATGCCAATTTAAATATAATCATTTACCCGTCAATGGAAATTGAACTCAATACTATATTCATTTACAATCAGGCACTGCCTCAATGGCCTGGCTGGCCTCTGCCTGCAATATGCATTAATTTGTCTAATCAAACAATTTTTAGGCAAAACAAACTTAGTGTTGAAACAACCTTTTTTATATTTTTATTCTTCGTATTTGTTATTACTTCTCTGAAGTAATCACTAAAACACGAGAAACAAAATAAATTGACATATTCAATATACAAACGGACATGTGATATTTGTATGAACATTTTACACTTCACGTCTGTTTACGTTCAAAGTTAGAGGTGATCATTGACAGTGTTAGATATCTAATAATTCGATAAAAATAACGGAGATTCTTTTAAATAATTTTTACAGCAGATTTTATCCACGTGTAAAAAATTTTTTTTTATCTGTGAAGCATTGGCGGAACTTAACGCTGCATTACGTGATCACAGAGTCGTAAAAAGCGGGGATATATATATATATATATATCTATATATATATATATATATATTAGATAATATTACTCTCCCGCTTGTAAAATGAAATCTTTTTAAAAAATGCCGTTTAATAATACGCGATGTATTTTACAATTTCAGTCTTCAAATTTTATATAATTTTTGAAGCAGATTCAGGTCTTTTGGTAAGAAATCTGACCCTGCTGTTCTAAACCTATTCAAGAGAGTAGTGGAATTCAATATCGCGGCTTGTTTTAAATATTTTATAAAATCATGTTCATATTTTTATTACGAAGTTGTGTGTCATTTAACTTAGATTTCCACTTGCCCTTGAAGAAAATAAATATAAAATTATATATTATAATATTTTAATAAGTATAATCATAGTTTACAATTTTTAAAGTTTAGTTTGTATTTCACACTTAGGGCCAGAGATTATTTATGAAAAAAACCTATAAATTTGAATGCAGCGGGAATTGAACCCGCGCCTCTTGGAAAACGTCCAAGAGGCCATTTTTTATCACTTTTCACTTTAAAAAGATTTAAGCCTACATGTTAATTTAAAAAAAAAAATTAAAAATTAATTAAAACCATACAGTTTACAGTTGGTTGGTTGGTTGGTAAAATTCGTTGTTTCAACTTTATTTTACTTTTGACTACTATCTTCTTGTTTTCTTTCCTGTCTTCAAATAATCCACGATATTCGAATTATGTACTTTTCAGTATTCAAACAGAACTCATATAAAAATACTTACTTGAATAATCCTCAAAATAAGTGTAGTATTCTGGAAATCGTACTCCAATGAGAAATGTATTTGCCCGACGTTCTCCGATGGCTCTGAGTTGTCGATGTACATATCCACCAACGATATCGAACGGTTCTGAAGAAACGCCATCTGTGAGTTAGACCGGTGTGGGATTTAACTGACACTTTTGTAAGTGTCACTTAAATTCTATTATAAAAAGACACTTTATTGATGCTTTGACTACTTGGTAAGTTTACTTATCTTGTTAACGGTATATATTTTTAAATTACTATATAATAGATTTAATATAATTATATATTATAAAGCGGTAGTGTGACAGGTAGTGACAGAATTGAGTTTTTTTTTAAATTAATATTCATAAAATTTTATAAATATCCATTAATATTTATAGGTATTTATGATCTCGATCGTGAGACACATAATCTTTACCATCGCATCCAAAAAAATTGTCAAATGAAATTTTTGTGTAATATGTATCAAAGCACTATTCGCCGTAATGAATAAATAGAATTATTTACAATATTATTAATTTTTGAACATTCCGTTTTTTGTATATTATATACTACAAAATTAACAATTCTAATAATATCTATATTAATTGGTAAAAGAATGACCAAATATTCTATATTTAAAAAGTATCATATGATTTAACAAACAATTAAACATTTTGATGGTAAAAACTCATTTCTGTATAGAATGGTAAAATCTGTACCTCAATAATGTGCCTTTACTATTAGAATCCTTATAATATGGTAAAGCTGTATAGCTAAAATCTATACACTAGTGTGAATATTATAATATGGTAAAATATTCAAAAAAATATAAGAAAATGTCTATATCGATACTTGAATCGAAAAATCATTCAATACAAAATCATAAAATGCAGATTTTGAGTATGTACCAAAATATCGATTTAGATATTTTCTATATAAAAACTTACCTATATACCTGTTACTTACAGTTTATTTGTTATAATCATAATAATATTATTATTTTATAGTTATAGTTAAAAGGCTAGATGTCATAATAATCTACTTATAGCAAAAAATATTTGGGCATTTTGATAAAAAATACTTTGCAAAATTGATTTAACGAGTGATTTTTCTAATCGGGGTCTATTTTTTTTTAAGGATAAAACTAAATGGGTGAAGCTATCGCTATCTACTTTGCTAAGAAAGTATAAAATATAAAAAAGCTTGTCATGTATTAAAAATACTAGTTAAATCTATTTATGTTCTTGAGATAATTCAAGAATTATAATCAAGTCACCTCAAGAGGTGACTGTGTAAAGTTTTTAAATTCGTTTTCATCATTTTTTGTTTATTAGTTTAGCTATGAGAATTAATTGAATATATACTTTTACATGTTATAGGTATATTTAATCCTTTTAAACTTGATAAAAAAATCTAATATACTAAGGAATTACCACTATCTTTCCTAGAAAATCTTTATAATTATAATTTATTCATTTTTTAACTTTTATACACTCTTTTTATCCTGCTACGCGAGTTAACAGAAAGTACCTAGTGTCAAAATACTCCGCACTTTGCTTTTCACCGACTATGAGACTCGTAAGAATAATTTAAAAATAATTACTACCTCAAGTGGGGATCGAACCCACAACCGATCGCATTTACAGTCAGACGCATAATTCATAACCATTAGGAAAATAAACTGTACCATTGAAATAGCAATTTTCTCAAGCATATTCAAGTACAAACGAAACTCGTGTTTTAAATCGCTTTGTCTTAAATTGAAGCTTTCAAAAGTTTAAACGTTGAGTGTAATAAAGTAAGTTTCAACTCAACAGATATTCTGAGTGAATAAGTTTATAACTTCTTATCACAAGGCGTAAAACGTTTGCTTCTGGACACTTCTCCAATAGTTGTGTTAAATAATTTATATAATATAAGCAATGGAGCTATTTAGTTCTGTTTTTTTCCTAATTCACTTATTCACTTACCTAATTATATAGTCGCTGACTCACTCATTCACTCACTCACTCTTTTTCTGGCTTACTTTTTGTTTACTTACACATTTACTCTTTGTCTCACTTACTTATTTATTTTAAAACTTATGAATTAAAGTGCAAAATTTATACCATTAAAGTTAATACAGGAAATAGTAACAAATAGTAAATTAAAAATAAAAAAGTAATGAAACATAAAATAGTATCCATTCGTCGTTCATTCACAACTAAGGTAAGTGGAAGAATTATCTCCACATTAACTGCCATTTTTACTCACTCTGTTCTCCTACTGCTTACTCACTTACTATTTGGTTACCTATATTTTATTGTATAGAATTAGTAGTAACCGTAACTCACTCATTTCACTACTCACTCATTTCACTACTCACTCAGTTTTATCTAAAACAGAAGTTTGCTAACTTACTTTTTTCACTCACAATATTTTTTTAATATTTTCCTATATGTAGTATATATAGTATATGTAATATAACAACGATTATAATGTTACTTGTTAATATATTACAAAATTATAAGAAAATCTATAAAGATTTAGGAATTGTATTGGAAACCTTAAGTGTGTTTTTTTAGTTACATATTTAAGCATTCCTTCATTTTTATCCATTAAGGTGTGTTTCATAAAATTTAATGTTAGAATCTGAAGTTCATTTCGCTTTACGAAATAGCGTCGGAAACTAATTTTGAAAAGCAATTTAAGCGTCCGCCTGATGAAATAAGCGAATGAAAATATTCAAGCGTTCTATATAGAGAAATACCTTTTTTTAATGACATTTGTTAAAATCTGCATACATACTACATGTTACTAAATCACGAAAATAACGTAGTGTTTTGACACTCTATTGTTCACTTTCTACTTATTTTGGAGATACTCCGTATTAGCTAGCAGAGCTTAACACCGCATTATGTCTATCTAACCAAATCGAATATGTTTTTTTTATAAAATTTGCTTGATTTGGATTTGAATATATAATCACTTTAATATATTGGTACTTTGGAACTACGCTCACGTGAGCATTTCAACCATGTAAAACTGTAATTATATGACATTTTGTCAATTGTTTACAGAGCTAGCGAACTACTTTCGGCCTGGATCAAAGTTTAATAAACACTCAAGATATTGCCATGGAAACATAATTGGGTACTCCAATATTTGTAATGCGAAATTGGTTGAAGTAATTTTGTATCGATATTGTGGTAAATGTATGAAAAGGCTTTGTTTGTCATTATACTTTATTTTTAATACAATTTTTATCGGAACTCACTGTGGTCTGATTGTATATACGTTTATTCAAATTTTTTCATTCTCCCCGGCTTAGAAAGATGAATTGCGGCGTTAGGTTTCGCAATTCCAAATGGTTTGTCTCCAAAATGGAGTGGAGAGTGCAGCATAGTGTCTTAACACTACGTTCTCTCTGGTTAGCCTGTTAAACTATTCTATATAAAATCTAAAGCTTTAAATATTATAACTTGAAGTAAATTCGTCTCCGTTTTTAGCTTTAAAACTGGACTTATAGTACGTACAGTCAGACTCCTCCACTATGACACTATGGATTATAACACAAATTTTTAAATAGAATTTAACTTATTAATTTCTTTTAATTAATATTTTTTACATAACTTTACTTATTATTTTCATAAACTTTTCAACCCAATTTATTTCAGATTTAATACTTATAGATTAAAAAACTTATTTCTACGTGAAAGTGAACAAAATCAAAAAAAACAGTGACCCTTTTCTTAGTGCTGTGTTCTATAACACTGTAGTGCTATTCAAAATTAATTCATAATTTCTTAATTATATTACAAGAAAAAATACAGAATAAAATAAAATCTAGACTCATTTCTTTGAGAGATCTAAAAATATATATCTAGAAATTAATTTTTCTTTAATTAAAATCATTTGTAAATCTATATATTAGGTGACTATTTTGTGACTAGTGCCGTTACTAAATCTATCCTATACAGTGATTCTCATCAAAATCACTCAAGTAAACCAGTTTTATATTGGTTTTTGTGAAGCGGTATTATCTAAGCAAGCATTAAGCGCTATTATTAGTTGGCATTTTAATAAAGCTATATATATATTATAATATATATATGGGTGTCAGTATATAGTAGTCATTCTATTTTTTTCATATACAACCTCTTCTACCTACCATTTTTGAAGGAGATAGCATGGAAAAAAATTCCAAAGTTTAAATGTGATAGGAGAGTTAGTTCACTCACTCGTTCGTTATCACTTATCACTACGATAAGACGCGGGCGACTGATAAAAAATATCTGAATGCTTTTTGTTTGTTACGCTTGAACGTCATATTCGTCGTGTCGTGATTGTATAATTCAATTTGTTTTACTATATATATATATATATATATATATATATATTTTTAAATTATAACTACTTTTTTTCGTTTTTTTATCTCGCTTAGCAAGGCAGACAGGAAGCACCTTGTATCAAAACACTTCGTATTCCCTCTTCTACCAAATTCAAGACATTGTTAAGTGGCAAAACTCAACGCTGAGTTTCGACTTATCAGAGTGTGGAAATGAAAACAATATAAATATAATCATTCCTGGAGTGGGAATCAAACTCACAACCGATCGCGTTTACAGTCAGATGTAGTCCCACTAAGCCACCATCAGCCTCAATAGCTTTTTTAAAAAAATAAAAGCAATCAAGAAAAACAGCAAATATAAGTTTCCATGTAGAATTATTAAAAGACCACAATGAATATTACGGTCACATCCATACGTTGAAATGTTCGCGGCTTATATTATATAAACCTAATGTATAAACTAATTTATAAAATATATTGATATTTACTTAACAGATTTTTGCTTTTTTTTGCTTGTTAGATAGACATTACCTAGTGTCAAGATACTCCGTACTACATTTTCCACCGAATCCGAGACATTGTGTATTGAGTGGCGGGACTCAACGCCGCACTTTGTCTTATCACAAAGAGGTGAAAATGATTTAAATGTAATCCTTCCGAGTGGGAATCGAACCCACAACCGATCGCGTTTACAGTCAGACGATGTCCCACTGCGCCACGACCGCCCTCCTCCTTTTTGTTTCTGCTCATTGTTAACTAAATAAAGAGTTAGCAGGTGTATACTCTAAGTTGAAGATATCTTATATATATTATATTACACCTTTATGGCGCAGTTAGCTTGTGATAGTTTAAATACAATTGTATTGAATTCAAATTTGATCCCATTTTCCTTAAATTGATTTTCCTTAATCTAAAATTTATTTTTTATGTATAGCTGGGTAGTCACGTTCGGCATGCTCCACCCATTATCAAAAACAAGATACTGATTTACGAGTTAATTGGCGGAATTTTATCTTACCAGAGCGGAGAAATGAGAAAAAAAAAACAACTTAAACACTCTCTCAAGCAAGAAGTAACTCGCAATCTATGATATTGACACTTTTCCACTGCGCCATGATGGCCTGAACTTAATAAAATCTCTTTTAAAATATGCAGGAAGCATATAATTGATATATTTTAAATAAGTAATAATATTATATTATAAAGGAAATATAAGTAAGAGAAACAAGTCAAAAGAGTACGTAAAAATAAAATAAAATAATTTTATGCTTTATCCATCGTAACAGAGTGGTCAGAAAGCTAATGTCTGGACATTTCTGTGGACGCTTTCTGCACGAGTCCGCGGCGTTAAGTACCACGACTTAACATATAATAATATGTTAAGTTGTGGTACTTAACGCCGCGCTTTGTCTTAACAGAATGGGAATTGAGGTATTTATAAGGTTAGAATCAATAAAGGGTTGCCTGTAAGAGATCACTTTTAGTAATAAGACCGTCTTTTTCTGTTATCATAAGCAAAATTGTTAATAACTTAATTTATATGTTATTCGCAATAGTTTTATAATTATTATTATTTTAATATTTACTATTTTTAAAGTGTTATTCTACACTTAGGATTAGAAAATATATTTGAAAAAACGTATAAAAATTTGAACGCATTCAAATCCCGCTGTATTAAATAGCAATCTCTCTTGTTAAACGATTATTTCTTCTATCTTTAAGTAGTAGAAATTTGTAAAAATCTCTCTACAGAGATGCTAACAACATAAATAAGTTGTAACAAAACGTATAAGAATTTCGACCCAGCTGGTAGTAGAACGCATGGCTTAGCGGTCAGAGCGCTTGGACGGTATCCAAGAGGCGCGGGTTTGAATCCCGCTGCGTTCAAATTTTTATACGTTTTTTCAAAAATTACTATTTGGTTCTGAGTGGATATTGAACCTACAACCAATCATGTTTATAGTCAGACTGTTCTCCAACACGATGACCTCTAAACAATATTTGCAATTGTTAGTAATCGCAAACAGAGATCACGTCATGAGGCAAACTGAAAAATAAACTGTTTTAAGTGATTAATGTCAAGGAAAATATGAGAAAGTAAACAATATTAATAACATAATTTCGTAGATTTGTTTGTATGAAGTAACTCCATAGTAAATAACGTTAAGGAAGTACCAACTTTTGCTCAGAACTTGTTTGGAAATACTTTTTGTATAACAAAGGATATCCATTCTCCCAATAACGGACTTGTTACCAATGTCTTTACTATTATAAGTGGATTTAGTATACTAGAGTATGTTTGTAACTTCGCATGTATAAATATGAGTCGTGTGGGACAAAGTGGGACTGTCTGATTGTTAATATGATATTATAGAAAATATTATATGCGTAGAGGTCGGTCGTGGCGCAGTGGGATAGCGTCTGACTGTAAACGCTTGACACTAGGTACTTTCTGTATACCCTGCTATGCGGGATAAAAAGCGTGAAGTTAAAAAAAACAAGAAAGAAGTATATCTGACTGATAAAAATATATATTTATTTTTGAGGGCGATAATTTAGCGTTATAAGTTACTGTTAACAAATGCGGCGTGGAGTTCCACCACTCAACACGCAATGTCTAGAATTCGGTGGAAAGTGAAGTACGGAGTGTCTTGACACTAGGTACTTTCTGTCTACCCTGCTATAAGGAATAAAAGCGTGAACCTAAAAAAAATATTTTATTGAGCGTTTTTTGTATAGTTCTTTTTTTGGAAGTTTTTTTGTAAACATTTTAGAAATATATGTATGGTAATTTTAATGTTTCTCATTTAAGGCTTTTTTTGCAATTGACTCTGTTTAAATTCAACGCATGTTGAGTTAGCCTTAGCGATACGAAAGTTCGGGGGAGACCTTCGAAAACACAGTATCAATGATACTGGAAGAAGATCACGTAAAAAGCATGAGGACCCGAAGGGCATGTATGAAATTGTTGATGGCTTTAGACGAGGCGAAAGAGGTATGCAGAGACCGTATCCTCTTTCTGATAACTCCGCAAGGGATAAAGCGTGAAGCGAAAAAGAAGTTAGCCTGTAAGTGGTATAATAGGTATACAATTACTGAAATACATACATATAAAAGTGCCCTAGAATGCGTTGGCTTTCTATTAAATAAGTAAATAATTAAATAAATCTCTGTCTCCCGTTCCTAGAAGCCGGGAGCAATAGTGAACGTCAGTTTTTATTAAAGTGTATGTCAAACGTATAATAGTGTATGTAGTATTTCTTCTATTTCTTTATATATTGCTCACAATATATTAAAATAACATGTAAAAAAGGTGGGCCTAATCAGCATTCTCAGCATTCTCCACCAGCCAACCCTGACATGTGGAAAAGTATATATATATATATATATATATATATATATATATATATATATATATATATATATATATATATATATACATGAACATATGTGGGATTTAATTGATAGATATAAAACAAAACAAAAGATTTAAATATAAAAGATTTAAATATAAAATTTTAACAGATAATTTATAGCAATAGAACCAATATACAAAGATAACAAATGAATTCTAAATACATTTTTAATCTGCGGGCGAATTGTTGTAAAAATATAAGCTAGTGTATAAACACTAGTTTATATTACTTAAAACAATTCAACGTACTCCTAATAATCATTCATATAAAAAAATCACGTTAATAAATACTGGATATTTTTTTAGCTTCACGCTTTTAGTCCACATAGGAGGGTAGACCGGAAGTACCTAGTGTCAAGAAACTCCATACTCTGCTTTCTGCCAAATTTTAAACATTTACGTGTTGAGTAGCTGAACTATACGCCGTGTTTTGTCTTACTAGAGCGATAACATATAAACAATTTAAATATAATCGTTCCCCCAACTGAAAATCGAATCCACAACCGATCGCGTTTACAGTCGGACGCTGTCCCACTGCGCCACGGCCGGCCAACGCCAACAACTCAATGATAATGTTAAAACAACAGACAAAATCTTATAAGTTGTGCCAGTAAATGCTACGAAAATATTGATCTTGGTAGCGTTCA
The DNA here is from genome assembly GCA_032432895.1 of Dryadula phaetusa. Lineage (NCBI taxonomy): Eukaryota > Metazoa > Arthropoda > Insecta > Lepidoptera > Nymphalidae > Dryadula > Dryadula phaetusa. The sequence goes on along the minus strand of JAOYRS010000092.1, from coordinate 2,678,334 downwards.
ACTAATATTATTGCAAAGACGTTCGGAATAAAGAGACAAGGATTTGGAGCGTTCTCTTTTGTGAAAATGAAACTTTTCATACGAAAATATATATAAAAACTCTTTGACTTTGATATTTTAAACAGTTTATTGAGTAGTCAAGTGTGGAGAAGGAAACAAAATCATGATTTATTTAATATTTTTAAAGTATTTTTTTAAACTGTAAAAAAATTTGAACGCAGCGAGTTTCAACCCATGCCTCTTGGAAACCATCCAACCGCTGTAACCGCTATGCCATTCGTTCTACTATCGGCTGCGTCGAAACGTTTTGTTACAACTTATTCTACTTTCTTATATTACGGACCATATGTCCTTGGTGTATTAACTATAATATTAACAATAGTAAAACACAGTCTGCTCCACTTACTGTCTATTTTATAGACATTAAACGCGTTAAAAATGTCATTTTCACGTATTTCCCATCCGTAGGGTAATCTACAATTCATTCCTAACAGCAGTACAGTAAAATATATTTTAAACGTTTCCCCAGACACAACCCTCGTACAATCAAATGTATTGTCAAAAATGTGCAAGATCTCAATAGATTTACATAATATTTACGATTTTTGAAGCTTTGAATTTCTACAGAATCTTTGGTGATGAGAACAAAGATCGTTATGGCGCAGTGAAAAGCATATAATTGTAAACAATACAGGTTGTGGATTCAATTCTCACTCGGGGGTAGTTAGAGAAAACTTGGTGTCAAGCTCAACTGACTCTAACTGTAAAGGTGATCGGTTGTGAGTTCGATCCCCACTCGGGGGAGTGTTTATATTTATCTCTGTCTGTTCTGTCTGCTCTGTGTATGACAAGGTGCGGCATTGAGTTCCACCACTCAACACGCAATGTCTCGAATTCGATGGAAAGCGAAGTACGGAGTGTCTTGACACTAGGTACTTAACTAGGTTCTGTCTACCCTGCTATGCGGGACAAAAACTTACACTGCGTAAATAATTTTTTATATAATATATAGAAAAAACTCCGGGAATCGAAGTTATTACCCCCGTGGCACCTTTTTTTTATATTATACACAACCACATCAAACGTAAGGCTATTTAAAATAAAAGCCCCGTTAATTCTAACGAGCGCATGTAATCATAAAAGTTAAAGTACACAGGTATGTGAAAAATGGTATAACCCGTGTATTTCATATTTTAATATAAACATATTTTTGTTTAGACAGAAATTACCTAGTGTCAAGACACTCCGCACTTCGCTTTCTGTCGAACTTCACACATTGCGTGTTGAGTGGTGGAACTTAACGCCGCGCTTTGTCTTAGCACAGCGAGGAAGTAAAATTAATTTAAATATAAACACTCCCCTGAGTATGCAGTCCCACTGCCCATGTTTTTTGTATTCATTCTTAATTCTACTAATTTTACAAATATAAAAGAAAGACTGTAACGTTGTATTGATATTTGTGACTCTATCATGCAAAAACTACTAAACTGATTTCAATGAAACCTTACAGTTATATAGATTATACATCAGAATAACACGTAGCTAATAATTTATAAACCTTAACCCATAATATGGAAATATCTAGTATTCAATAAATAAATGCCTAAAATATAAAATTCATAGTTAGACCACTTTTACTGTCCTCATACATATTACACAGTGAATAAAGGTCAAACGTAATTAAGCAAAAGTTTGTGGTGGAAAAGACCTAAGTTTCTACCTAGGTCTAATCATGAACACCTAGAATTGGTAAGTGACTTAGCCTAATTCGTTATTCCAATTAATTATTTTGGTAACGACTCGGTCATAATGACTTGAATGTTAGAAAATATCATTTGACGGCATCGTGGTGCGATTGAGAAGAGACTGATTGTACGTGGGATGGACAATTTTATATATTTATATTTCAAATTATGTTTATTTTTAGGCTTCATTTGGTAAAATTTGTACGGATAAACGGAGAGTAGAGAGTGAAATGTATAAACACTAACTTTTCTGCTGAATTTACTATTCAGGTAACGTTAAACTTCAGTATTAGTTTCCTCGGGGAGTATAGGAGAGCAATACAGAAAAAATAATATTCTGAAATTCCTATGGGAAAAATGGGATTTTTGGTTTTATTGCTTGAAAATGTAGAATAAATTTGGTACTTATTAACCTTATAATCCAAGTAAACTAAATAAACTGTGGGCGATAATTTGTGATAAATATTACAGTCGGGGCCACCGTGGTACATTAGTGCCACGGATTTGATTCCCACTCCGAGGAATAATTATATTTAAGATTATTTTCATTTCTTCACTCCGGTAAAAAAAATTCGGCGTTGAGTTCACTACTCAACACGCAGTGTCTTAATTTCGGCTGGAAATGGAAGAATTAGACATCATGTCTTGACACTAAGTTCCGTTCCGTTAAACTGTGAAATGGTTAAAAATGACAATGACATATATAAATAAAACGTATTGAAATCTTTTACTTTGCATAAAATTAATTTATTTCAGTGTGTCGAAGCGATTCCCTAACTAATCTAGTCTCAAATCGGCTTCGCAGCTTCAAAGTTATAATAAACATTGTTTGAAAGATAATATTTACATCAGCTGTGTGTTAATTGGATTTTGCTAAGTGGATTAAGTTTGGTACACATTGTTGTTCAGTGGGGTAGTGGGTAAATTACGATTGATACGGGTTCAAATTCCACTTGGGATTTTTTATAAAAGTCATATAAAAATACATACACAGCGTTACGCTTCATCCTTATTGTGGTAGTCAGGAATCTACTTATATATTCCTATGTAAAATATTTGCAGTACGCGAACGGCGTTTAGTTTCGCTGTCATATATTAATCTCATAATTTGTAGTGTTAAAGTTTCTAAACTACTTTGGTGACATAAAGTATAAAATAAGGAAGTATTTTGCATTTTCGAAGTCATACAATCCAGGTATCTTCAATTATACAGTAATTAGGTACCTTTTAGTCACTGTAGACCACGTCAACATTTACCACCGAGCTTGATGTGGTCAAATGAGATTGTGGTCCCTTCCGAGATAGATAGCGTCACTATCTATCCTTCCGAGATAGATAGTGACGCTATCTATCTCGGAAGGAAACGCTCTACACTTTTATGTCAACTCTCGGGGCTACAGTCAAGTGCATAAATGTTTTAATATACTTTTACTATTATATTTTCACTAGTTTCTCTTTGTATGTACTGTGAAACAGCAACTTATAATATTATATTACATATTTATTTGCCTGTATATAAAAATAATAAATATATAAAAATCGAACCCACTCACAATATGTATATATTACCATTTAAGCACGTCACTGTACCTTGAAGGTTACAAACATACCAAGAAAGCTTAGGAAAATTAAAAAAAGGCAAATGTAAAAGCTTTTAAGTCAAAGGCATGATTAATTCAGGGCGGCAATTTTCTACGCATGAGTAATTTTTAATTTTTAGGGTTCTGGCACCAAAAGTTGTCAACAATGGGTGTTTTGTTATTAAAATTATGCGAGTCATTGCATTGTTTTGAATATAATGTGCAAATTATTATTTATATGTATTTTACATGAGGCAGGTCGTGGCATAGTGGGAAAGCTCGTTCATATCCTCGCTCTGGTAAGACAAATGCGGCGTTGAGTTCCGCCAATCAATACGCAATTTCTTGAACTTCATGAAAATATATATGTAGCTAGCGTTTGCGTCAATTATAACTTAAAAAATCTTGATATTTTCGGTGGGAGTTTCAAGAAATCCTCTCTTAAAACTTCACATTCTATACTCCTCGAGGAACATAAATGACACATTTCATGTTTCTAGCTGCCTTCAGCAGTTTTGGTTGCTCGTTATCAGTCAGTCACTCAGAAATACAAATACATATATAATTTTATATATAGAGACGGATGTATCTTTTATAACTTTATACAGATTGTGATTTTTTTAAATAATCAGAAAATGTACCACAATAAGGGGCTCATATTACATATCAAAAATAAAAAAGATATATATATATATATATATATATATATATATATATATATATATATATATATATATATACGCAGATATATAGTATTGCATGTTAGACAAAGGTAACGTAAAGCCTAGATAATCCTTTATTCGATTTGTCAATTTGCAATTTGCTCAAATTTGATCAAATTTAGGATATTGAGTAAGGAGAATCAACGTGGCCCTTTGTCTTACCAGAGCGGGGATATGAGTATAATATAAATTTAATCATTCCCTAAGTAGACATTGAACCTACTACCCCAACATTACCAATATTTTAATTATTACTTCATTTCTTTGCTTTGGTTAGACAAAGCGTGGTGTAGAGTTCCACCACTCAACACGCAATGCATGCACGAAGGCCGAAGATAATCCGCGAAGTCTTAGTACTATTTTGTCTCTGACTATCCTGCTATGCGGGATAAAGCGTGAAGCAATATGAAATAAAGCAGAAAATTTATTTTCTATCAAAACTCCAACAACAAAACGGATCGAGCTGATGTGTAATTATGTATATTAATTATATCTATCTATCAGTGGAGAAGAGTAAATTTTTTATTATTAAGAGAACTCAGTGTCAAGACACTCACTTATCCACTTTGATATGAAAATGTAAAAAAACTAAAATGAATTTTGGAAACATTCAAATTAAACCGAGATTTTCATCCAATGGATTTGTTTGATAAAAAGCCAAGCGTTTTAACCAATCACGCTTCAATTGATGTTTCAACTATATAGTTAATAATATTTTTTTCATTCAAAATTTTCTTATTATAAATTTATAAATATATATATATATATGTATGTATTTTAATAATTTGTGAAAATGTTGTTTAAATATATATTTTTTTTATTTTATTTCTTTTTTTACAAAAGTTTTACTATATTGAGGCCAGTCGTGGCGCAGTGACACAGCATCTGACTTCAAACGCGATCAATTGTAGGTCGATTCCCAGTTGAGGGAATGATTATATTTAAATTATTTGCATTTCCTCGCTCTGGTAAGACGCTTCGTCTTAACAGGGCGGGGTTGAATCCCACCCACTTAATACGGAGTGTCTCTGATTCACGGATAGCGGAGTACGCAGTGTTTTGATACTTGGTATTTCTTGTCTACCCTGTTATGCAGGATAAAAAAAAACCTTAAGTGTGGAAAAATAACATTTAAAAAGTAGTTAAATTTTTTAAATGTATCAAAAGATGAAACTATTTTAACCGGATTAATCGCGTATATTTTGGTATTCGAAAATACATTATTGGACACCTGACGTTTCGTTTCGTTTCAGTCTACCTTTGACCACGGACTACTGTAAAGTGTTCGAAACGTCATGTGTTCAAAAATGTATTTTCGAATACCAAAGTGTATGCGATTAATCCGGTTAAAACAGTTTTATTTAAAATGTGTAAAAATCGCGAAAATCAAAGATCTTATTATGTATCCAAAAATTTCTTATTTCTAACAGAAACCGGTACAAATTGCTAGTTCAAAATAAATACGTGATAAATTATACAGGACCCCTCACTTGACACTCTGACTCGCGCTTGACCTGATTTCAAGCTTGTAATGGGAAAACTTTGAGGCTTTTGTTTCCATTCATGTTAAATTATTGAGTGACAGATGCCACACAATCATTGAATCTCTATTTTCTCTCTTTTTCAACCGTTTTTCACCAACAGGTGGGTATCTCTCTCTCCTCGCTGGATTTTCAGTCATAATATTGGCCAAAACGGTCTTGTCACTTGCCTTCCTAAGTTTTTTTATCCTTTCTAGGTCTATAATATCTATAAATCAAATTAGTTGGGATATCAAAATCAGTCAAATTACATTAGGTAAATTCTTTTACACAAGTCTGATTAGATGAAAGGCGGCGTTGAGTTCCGCTATCGAATTGGCAATATTAGACTTGTCAAGAACTCCAGGGCTAGTCAGAGAGAATCGAGTTTCAATATTTCTAAAGGAGAATTAAGTTCTCAAGCCTTTTTACTCCGTAAAAGATGCAGGAGAAATATAAATATTGTAAACATAATAAGAATTTTGGATTTCGTTATTTTTACATATTTTAAATAAAACTATTTTTAAGGTCTACCTGAGACCACGGACTACTGTAAAGAGTTTAAAACACCATATTTCCAAAAAAAAATATTTTTGAATACCAAAATATACGTAATTAATCCATTTAAAATAGATATATTGAAAATTACAAACGGATTAATCTTACTTTATATTTCACTGGCTTTAATAAAAAAGCTGAAATATAGATCTATAGTATAGACCTATTTATTTATTTACTATTTTAATTCCCAAATCGAAATAATAATAAACAAAAAAAATGAGATTGAATCTGTTCTTTGTATATATATATATATATATAAATATATATATATACACATATATATATTTATATATATATAAGGTTGCCCGGAAGAGATCGCTGTAACCCATAGGGCCTTATTGTTCGCTGTTTTAATTATTTCTTGTTTGTTATATTATTATTATTTGTTGTGTGCAATAAAGTCTATCTGTATTTGTATTGTATTGTAAGATGGGAAACAGTTTTGGTATAACGGCCTTATAACCGTAGCGAAACTCCACCAGACAACTCAACATATAAAGAACAGAATTTTATAAAGTTTTTGATTGGAGAATGACATCTTTGATGAAGTAAATCCTATCACAATAATATATGGACTAAAGTAACAAATATTTATCTAATTAGTAATAGTAAATTGTAAACATTTAGATACAATGGCAAAAGTTTTAAACCAACAAAATAGTTAATATCATTTTATTTCATTTGTTACGAATTTTTTAACACCCTTTAAATATTTTCCGATTCCATCAAAAATATAAAGGCATAAATAACATAAATTATTTTTTTAACAATACAATACAAACAAAAATATCCTTGAGTCCAGTCGTGGTGTGGCTGATTGTAACCGCGATCGGTTGTGGGTTCGGTTCCTACTCTGTGGAGTGATTATATTTCAATTATTTTCGCTTCCTCGCGTCAGCTAGATAAAGTGTGGCGTTACGTTTCGCCACTCAATACGAAATGTCTCAGATTCAGTGAAAAGCGAAGTACGGAGTGTGGTGACACTAGTTACTTTCTGTCTACCGTGCTATGCGGGATAGAAGCGTGGAGCTAAAAAATATATCCTTTTTTCTTATATCTTAGGAGACAATATATTAAATTCTAAGGTTTCAGAATAAACCTTGGTTCGTATAATTCTAAAAGATAACTTGATTAGCGTCCAGATCTAAAGGTAATAAATACAATATTTTCATAGCATGCACTTGATGTCGTTCGTAGAACGGCCAGGATAATAAAAAAGTAAATTTAAGCGTGTTTTTTATTATTTCTTTTTAAATGCCTCTTTTTTAGTGTTCAAGTTCTCTTACATTTTCAAAAGATAGAAAGTATTAATTGTAAATTTGACGATATGTCAGTTTGTTGAACGTGAAGAAAAAAATCTTTATCCTCTTTTCTTAACGAAAATTATCCGGAAAGAGGAGTGTATATGCAATTTGGAACAGTTTTTATACAGAAAGTAAGCAGATGAATTATATGTATTGTAATAAATACTGCTTAAAAATACAAAATAAAATAAAAGTACATATAAAATGAAATATACGTTGCCAAGGCAACACTATGGTTACGAGTTTACTGTCGCTCTCTCTCTCTCTCTTTATTCTAGTACCCGTAAATACGGAAAGAATATAAAAAGGCGTATCTAATAATATCTTTTATTTTCGCGGTTTTTACACATTTTAAATGAAATTATTTTAAACAATAAACAGTACCTTTGACCAAGGATTACTGTAAAGTGTTCAAAATGTCGGGTATTCAAAAATATATTATCGATTACCAAAATTTACACGATTAATCCGCTTAAAATAGTTTTGTTTAAAAAGGCGTGTCTTATTATTCCTACAAACGAACGAGGAAATTATAGCCTCGACTTTTAATTTATTTTTAAAAGCGATCTTAATAACTGAATTAATTATGTACATTAGTGTAATTTACGAGGCCTCAAATTCTCATTTTGTCTTTAAATATTTATATAGAAGCCCTTCTGGTTCTGTTAGTAAAATATTTTCTATTAGTAGGTTCTTTTCCATTTCAAGTAGAGATTTGAGGCCGGTCGTGGCGCAGTGGGATAGCGTCTGACTGTAAACACGATCGGTTGTAAGTTCGATTCCCAATTGGGGAAGTGATTGTATTTAAATTATTTTCACTTCCTCCTAAAGACAAAGCGCAGCGTTGAGTTCCATCACTCAACATGCATTGCTCATGTACATGTACGCAGTATCCTTGACACTAGGATCACTACTTTCTGTCTACCCTGCTATGCGGGGAATATAAACGGATTAATCCCGTATATTTTGGTATTTGAAAATATATTTTTGAAAATACAAGGTTTACAACACTTTACAGTAGTTCGTGGTTACAGGTACTGTCTAATGTTTAAAATAGTACCACTTAAAGGGTCATCGTGGTGCAATGGGGCACTGTCTAACTGTAAATGCTGTTAGGCTTTTGGTTCGATTTCCACTAGATAGAATGATTATAAGTAAAATTTACTTTACTTTCTTTTCTCTAGTAAGACAAGTACGGTGTTGAGTTACCCAGTACGCAATATCTTGATTTCGGGCGGAAAGCAGCCAACGGAGTTTTTAATCACTGTATTATCTCTGACTACCCTGCTATGGGGGATAAAGCGTGAAACTTCGTTAGAGAATTTAGTGTGTTATTATTAAATTCTACGAGTTTCTTGAAACACGAATCTATTTCCATCAAAAATTCATTACCTCTCGGTAGGCAGTACTTAACGCCGTACCCTCTTTTTACCTCTTACCAGAACGGATAAATATGGACAATTTAAAAATAAACATTCTCGGAGAGTAAATCGAACCCACAACCAATCACTGTACCACTACGTCGAAATGGCTTGAAAATACTTCCTTCCCTCATATCCTCAATTGATTTAGAAAGGGACTATAAATAATTCAAAATGCGTCAATAATCGTATAAATGTAGGAAACAACCCCAAGGGTTTGTTTTGAAAGCCTTAACAAAAAATATAGCGGCGAAGCAATACAATGTATTTTATTTTTTATTTTTCACAACTATTTCCATCCCATGGAATCGTCTGTGTTGTGTGTTTATAAAAAGAAGCTTATTAGATAGAGAATAGTAAATTAGCTCCTAGACTATATGAATAGCGGAACTGAACGCCGCGTTTTGTCTTTCTATAGTGTGGAAAATATATTAATTTAAATATATTTATGACGCCGGAGTGCGAATTGAACTTACGTTCATCTGTACAGTGTGACAATGTTAATTCTAAAATTTTCAGGTTTAAATATTTCTCTAAATATATTTAGAGAAATATTTAAACCTGAAAATTTATATATAAACTAAAGTTTGCGTAGAAATTACTGAATTATACATCCGAAATGTCTTGAAACATTAATCTTTGGGCATCAATTAATCAGAAACTCATATTATTTTGACGTTTGGGTCAAACACAAGGTCACGTCCCATCAGAGTGGTCCCTTTCGAGTCAACTAAGGTTGGCAAATTCAATCAATTAAATAATGTATTAAGTTTTCTCTGACCACCTAATATTATTATATATTACAAGATTTTTGAGCTTCACGCTTTTATACTGCATAGGAGGGTAAATAGGAAGTATCCAGTGTCAAGACACTCTGTATTACGCTTCCACCGAATTGAGTGGCGGAACTCAATATCTTACTAGAGGAATTTAAAGTCATTTAAATACAATCATTCACTTGAGTGGGAATCGAATTCACAACCGATCACATTTACAGTCAGACGCTATCCCACTGCGCTACGACCGGCCTTTATACAAGTAAAGTATTTAGAACGTCGGATTCGAACACCCGACGATTAGATTTAGGCACTATATTACGGACGTACGGACTACTGTAACATATATTAATATATATTTAATCCATTTTATCCCTCCTTCCTCTTTATCGTCTTCCATTTTATCGTCCTTTTCAAACGATAAATATTTATAAAAAGATGATAAAATTGATTCATTAGAACTGAATTTTAAATTCAGATAACTTTTCAATTTTAAATTCTGACTGTAAACGCAATCAGTTGTGAGTTCGATTCCCACTTGGGGAATAATAATATTTAATTTACATTCATCTTTTCAAACAAAGTAGTAGTAGTAAGATATAGGGTGGCGTAGAGTTTCGTCACTCAACATTCGGATTCGGTGGAAATTGGAGTGCGGAGTGTTTTGACACTAAGTAGTTTCTGGCTACCCTGATATGCGGGATAAAAGCGTGAAGCTAAAAAAATAGACCTTCATATTCTGTCTGGGGTAGACAGTCGGCGAAAGATAAAGCGTGATGCTGACAAATTCTAAAAAAAATACTTTTCAATAATAATAATTAATTTAAATTAATAAATTTAAATATTTAAAACCGTGCCCTTTTAGGGTCTTTATATTTCTTAACATAACCTTTAGCTTGAGAGAATCTACTTAATATCAATTACAACAAACAATTTAAATAGTTTACATTTAAAAAATATATTATTCGATTTCTTTATTTGTATAACAATTTATATAATCTGTAAAAAATGTATGTATATATAATCTGTAAAAATGGAGTTATTTTTTTTTATTAAAAAGTTAAAAAAATATAATACCTATATATAATTATTGGAATGCAAACCCAAAACCATCTCGTCTAATAATCCGCCATAGAGAAAAAAAAATTCTTTTAAATTTACAAAGAAATACCGAACACTAAATTTCACTATTATATTCTGCGTTTAACTGAATTAATTCCTAGAAATAAACGTTTTTACGTACTTTCCACACATTATATTTTCAACTTTAAACTAAAGATATAGAGTTGAAAATCCAAGTGACACTGTATTTAGATAATGGATGGTAAACAATTTTATTCTACCCTGTAATGGTTTTTCTAATTAGTTTTGCAATGGTGAGGGAAAAAGGCTATAGTAAATACTCTCTTTAATGAGCTTGTTATGTTACTTTTTAGTTATATCTTACTTGAACAAGGCAAAAAAGAGGCCGGTCGTGGCGCAATGGCGGTTGTGGGTTCGGTTCCCAGTCGTATAATATCTTCAACTTAAAGTATTAACTTCTTAACTCCTGATTTAATAAATAATAGGCAAAAGCAAAAAAAAGAGAGAGAAGCAAAAAAGAGGCCGGTCGTGACGCAGTGGGACAGCGTCTGACTGTAAACGCGCTTGATTGTGGGTTCGATTAATTCTCGAGGAAATGCTTATATTTAAATTATTTTCATTTCCTCGCTCTGGTAAGACAAAGCGCGTAGTTAGGTCCCGCCCTTCAATGCACAATGTCTGGAATTTGAGAAAACGGAGTGTCTTGGCACTAGGTACCTTCTGTCTAACCTGCTATTCGGGATAAAAGCGTAATCTCTCTTGTTAAACGATTATTTTTTAATAATCTTTAAGTAGCAGAAATTTGTAAAAAATATCTATACAGAGATGCTAACAACATAAATAAGTTGTAATAAGGATATAAGAATTTCGACGCTAACAGTAGAGCGCTTGGACGGTTTCCAAGCGGATTGGAATCCCGAGCGTTAAATTTTTTTTAAATTTACAGTCAGACGTTGTACCAATACGCCACGACTGGCCTCTCTCACTAAATAGAAATTTATAAAAAATATAATAAGGTGGGGGTCGAAAATAGAAGACATGCTCGTAGTGACCCCTGCCAGCCTTACACAACTGTAACAGTTGCGTAAGGCCGCTGCAATCCATCTGCCACGAGCACCAGGGTGCTATAATGCTAAGGTGTCCCCCTGACGTAACGCGCACAAGTACTTCCTCGCTGATGTAAAAAGGTGGAGACAGACGTGGCGTTGGGGACCGCCACTTTACGCGCAGAGTTACAAATAGCTACGTGGAATGTAAGAGGAATTTGTGAATATATATATATATATATATAAATACACATATATAATAGCTTTACGCTCTTATCCCACGTAGCAGGGTAGTCTACCCACTTACTCCCTACTTCACTTTTCACCGAATTTGAGACATTGCGTGTTGAATGTTGGAACTCAACATAGCACCTTGTCTTACAAAGCGAGGAAGTAAAATTAAATGTAATTAATTAATATAAAATTATATAATGTTTATTTTTTAGTTCCTTTTAATCATATTTCAAATATTATTAGTGGAAACTTTACTGTATTGTGTGTATTGTAAAATATTTCTTTCCTAAATACAATTAAAAAAGTAACTGATCGCTACTGTGTGTAATGTATACAACATAGATATAAACACTCCATCAAATTCAAAACAATTTTTGCTAATATTTTTCCTGTTTGTCTATATGTTGTCTGAAAACGTCTAAGCCGATTTAAATGCAATTTTCACTGATATATGTAACCCATCTTGTCTTAACACTTAATTTCTTTTATGATATGATCAATATATAAAATTATTTCAATTTAAAGTGTTTTATTCGACAAAATTGTAACAAGGGTCAAGTCAACGCATTCGCTTGTATAATAATACATTTATATATGGTATAATATATAAATTATTAAAGCTAAAGTAATAAGATCTTTGATTCTCGCAATTTTTACACATTTTAAATGAAACTATTTTAAACAGATTAATCGCGTATATTTATTTTTGGACATCTGACGTTTAGAACACTTTACAGTAGTCCGTGGTCACAGGTAGACTGATAGAACTGCCTGTCACCACGGACTACTGTAAAGTGTTCGAAACGTCGGGTTTCCATAAATGTATTTTCGAATACCAACATATACGCAATTAATCCGTTCAAAATAGGTTTATTTAAAATAAGCTACAGTAGTTTTAGTAAAAAGGTGACTTTAAAAGTTTAAAAATAGAAAATTAGAAAAAAGCTATTTTCCAATACATAAGCGTGTGTAGTAAAGCTTAATTTAAATGTTAAGTAAATTCAAGTACGTTTTGAATAATATTTTTTTATTTGAAGCATTCAGATATTTTTTTCGTCGTTTTTTTATATTAAATATTAACAATAATAAGTTTCCTTCTATATAAAGTAAAGTGATTTTTATAATAATAGGGCCAGATAATAGAAGGAAATTCTACTCAAGGGCTGGTACACACGAGTGTATAAATTATTAAAAAAAAATGAACAGAAATATAAAAATATATATATATTTCATTTAAAATACTTTATATATATTTAAGTATATCTTGGATAACAACCTTGTATTTATATGTACGTTCATAGATTTATATTTTAACATTAAAATAACTGCTTTTTACTAAATGAGTAACTATATATATATAATACATATACCAAAATAACATCTTTTTTACAATTTTTAGCTATCTGTCAGTCCGTTTGTTCTAGTTAATCACTGAAACGGCTGGACCGATTTTGAAGGGATTTACACTGGTAGATAGATGATGTAATAAAGAGTAACTTAGGCTACGTTTATTTTAAATTATAAAATAAAGAAGCATAAATGTCACACTCCACGCGGACAAAGTTGCCAGCACAACAAGTTAAATATAAGATTTGAACCTGTATTTAACGTATGTCATATACATCAATAATAAATGAAAAAGCGCATATCCCTTTTATGGCCGCATAAATTTCGTACGCGCCGTGGGAATATTTTTACTGTTACCAATATTTTAATATTACTTCATTCAAAGCCATATAATGTCACAGCTTCAATTCCTTGTGAAAGTATACATAACAAGAAATAGTTACAAGTCGTAAAAATTATTAAAAACAGGACATAGATTTCATATGTTTCGTATATTTCTTCATATTTCATTACGTTTCGACTTATTTCATTGTATTTCATATTTAAGTAATTTTATACGCTCGTGTGTACAGCAATTATAAATAACACATAATAACTTAACTAAATCAGTTAGACCTCATTAATAGTTAAGAATAAACAAAACTAATCTAAAACAAAGATTACTCCAAAGTACGAACAAGTTACGACAAAAGCTAAAACATCCGCCGACACCATTTATTATATAGATTCATATAAAATTGTATATATATACTTACTTTCCCACGTTCCACTACTATTATTTTATAATAAATATGTATAATAAATATTATTTTAAATATATTTAGTAAAAATTAATTCCTAAACCAAATTTCCAATTAACTCAAATTTTCCAGATTCATAATGAATTATTCAATTAATTTATTTCAATTTTCGAAAAACTTACGGAAGGATGCGGCGGATGGTCTTGACCCTTGACATTTTGGAGTTGTTTGTTGTGGGCTGTTGGTGTCCTCTCGCCTTGGGCTGTTGATGCGCTGGCAGCAGCTCCAGCGCTGCTGGCTGCTGGTGACTTGGCTTGTGGAGAACTGGTCGAGGTGGTTCTGGAGGAAATGTCAGTAATTAAATAAATTAGAATATTTGAGGTTTTGGGTGAAATGATTAATGATAGTATACTAGGTGAAGAAAATGTGGGGACTGAACAAAAAATTCTAACTAAACCTGCGTTTTGCTAAACTATACTTAGCATAAATTTAGACAAGCGGGATTAGGGCATGACTTTGAAGAATTATGTTTAAGTAAGAAATATATAAAATATCTTACAGAAAATATTAGATTTTTTTAGAATATCTTAGCGTTACGTTTTTATACGATATTCCATGTTAGACAGAAAGTTTATAAGTATTCGAGATATTACGTATCAAATATTGGAACTCAACGCCGTTTTGTCTCACCAGAGTGTCGATATGTAAATAATTTAAATTATATTATCATATATTATTATAGTCAGACATCCAACAGGGAACGTGATCAAATCAAGAGCAACAAAAATAACTTCTACATATTAAGTGCACATTATGTATGCACATTGTGTAGACTGTACATATACCAGAGCAATATTTTGTCTCCTCGTCCATTTATTTGTTCCGGCTAAGCTCTGAAATGACTAGACCAATTTTGATGGGACTTTCGCTGGCAGATATCTGATATACTGAATTAGTAATTAATGACTTAGGTTATTTTTATTTTTATTTAACTATAAAGATTGAGACATGTTAAATTCCACGTGGACATAGTAGCAAGCATATCTCGTTGTATAATATATAAGCAATAATTTCACAAACAAAGCCAAACTCAACTAAATTACACGAAGATAAAATATTTGTAAAGTTACATTGTAACTACGAAATCATCCGGCAATTTCCCAAACGTACCATACAATTTTGTAGCGATTGGTCTCTAATTAGCTCTTGTCAAAGTTATAAACGTAGGAGTAGTAGTCGTGTATGAACGTAAAAGTAACATATAAGCCCAATTAGTATTGTTTATGACAATTATTTGAAACTAGATAAAATTGAGGGAACAATGTGTCACTATAAACATGTTTGGTTGTGGGTTTGATTTCTACTTGGAGGAAGAATCGTAAGTGGCTTCAAGATTTATCTTTCATTGCTATGCGGGTGGGCAGATACATAGGTTTTCTCTGACTACCTGCGTGTCAAGACACTCCGTTAACTATTTTCAGCCCAAAATTATTAGCAGTCTTGGCTTTCCAGGGGTTGATATTTGTATACTTAAGAATTTTTTAAATTACTTTTATTTAAGGCAAAATATTTTAATTATATTCATAAATATCTGAGGATCTTTACGTGGCTGATCATACCATTCCTACGAGAATCAACAAAGTATTGACCGGATTTTCAACGTCATCTTGCGTTTAGAAATGCTACCCTCAAATATGGAGGAAAGATCTGGTCGTGATGCTGCCGATGTTGCAATAAACCCAAATGGCTCTAAGGGCTATATACCTATGACATATGTCATATACGAAGTGTTCGAAAAGATGCTGCTGTCAGTTATTTAGGCTCTCTTTCTGGGTTTGACAAGTTCACATTCCGAGTTGGACACTCAACCACGTTGCACATAGCGGGTGTATTCCACTTCGCTTCCGGCACTGACAGTGCTGGTGCTACCCAACAAATAATACGACGGGAGTGGTCGAGGTCATGATGGATAGTAAAAGAAACAGGTTTATGAGAATAGGTTTTATGAATTAGTCATCGCACTGCACGACACCGTGCTACGGTTGCCCGGTTCCATTATATATAGTTCTATATTATCCCATTTGTCCCCGCAAATGGTAGCCCACAGCGTCACACAAAAATAAAGTAAATAAAGCAGTCATTTTTCAACCAGTAGCCTAAAAAATAAAGTGCTAGGTTTTTTATACTAAAAGATTTCCATGTCTTTGGTCTGGTAAAATAAATTGCGAAGGTAAGTTCCCACTTAACACACAATGCCTGGAATTCAAGCAGAAATCTAAAATCGATGTCGTGATACTGTTTTCCTTCTAACTGATCTGCTTTATAGTGATAAAGTGTAAAACTGCTTAAAATAGACGATAGATTTTGTCCAATGGAGATGAATTTTAATATATACGTTTTCATAGCTTTTCTTAAAACCTATTTTCCGTTTGCTCACTTGCTGAAGCTCTATTGTGACATAAGCACAATTTTTCTACTGCCGTTGCGAGTCCCATGGGAGCGGTTTGAAAAATTGTAAAATAAAGTGTCTCGTCTTTTATTTTAAAGAATACAAAAATCACGCTCCAAAGGGATTTATGTAGGGAATAAAATTTTAAAACAGTTTGAAACTTTTATTTGTCTCTCTTTTCGGGGTTAGATGTTATCTATTCATTTTGTGACAGACACTGTATGTTTTCAATTTCTACAATTAGTTATCGTAGTGGATTATGTTACTGAAAACTCGATTATATTTAAATAATATACATTTTTTTATTTCTCTGTTAGACAAAGTGCAGCGTTGAGCTTCACCAATTAGCACGCAATGTCTCGAATTCGGTCATAAAGCGTAACGTCTTGATACTATATTCTTTTAATTGTGTTTTTTTAGACTTAGCCCTTTATATATTTATTATTCAGTTTTGCAATACATGTTCCATTGAAGAGATAGCTAGCTGGACTAGGTTTCTGTGCAAAAAACGCAGTATCAATAAATGAGTGAAAATTGAAGAAATTATGTTTTCAATGTACTTGAAAACATAATTCTTCTTTCTTTGAAAAATTCTAGCTTTGAAAAAAATACACTAAAACGTAAAGCATTTTTTTTTAAATTACGCTTAACAGATTGTTTTTTTTAATAACTTCTCTGTTAAGCGTAATAAATAACGCATAGCAGAGTAATTACAGACGACCAAGTGTCAAGACACTCTTTTGCGTTATTTGATAGAAATTCCATATATATTATTAACTTCATTCATCAACGCATTAAATCAATTGGTATGAAAAAGTCGGTGGATTTCTCGAAGGGTATGTAGAGTGTAGAGGTTATTGACTGTGGAAAAGGCGAAAGAGATATGCAGGGTTTGTAGCGTTTAACGCCGTTCTCTCTGACAACTCCATGCTTGTTTCATTTATATTACTGTTTAATTGTTTTTTTTTATTTGAAAAAAAAAACAAAATAAAGAAATACATTACTTTATATACGTTTTGTTTTAACTAGAGCCTAAGGCATAAACAAAGTCAATACGGGAAGAAAAAGTAGAATTTTAGAGCTTCTCATATGTTACTTTATACGTTACCTTTTACTCGGAAATAATAAGGGTTCTCGGGGGAAAATTGAAAAACTTTTAATATAAGGAGCTAAATATTTGAAATTTCGCATTTATATACTATAATTTAAAAAATCGGGGCCGGTCATTGCGCAGTGGAACAGCGTCTGATTGTCAACGCTTTCGGTTGTGGGTTCGATTTCCAATCTGAGGAATTATTTAAATTATTTTCATTTCCTCGTTCCGGTAAGACAAAGTGTTAAGTTCCATCACTCAATACCCGTTACTTTGAATTCGAAATGAGGAATACGGAGTGTCTTGACACTAGGTATTTAGTTTCAAACTTTGTGTTACCAGAGCGAAAAGAAAAGAAATTTGAAACCCCGATTTGGTATCGAACCCACAGCCAATCGAGTACAGACATTTGCTGTCTGACAAGACACGATGGCCCCACTTTTTAAAATAGTAAAGAAACTATAAAATTATATAATACCTGGGAATCTAAGGCGAGCTCGCTCTTCACATTCCGTCGCATTGGAATGAAGATTCTTAGAAATAAGTTGAATTGAATTGCATTGAGTTTAAATTGCTATTGATTAGTGTTGTAACATAAGAATTTCATTATATGGAAATTAAAAATATATTTCTTTATTAAATACTAGTTTCAAACTAGTTTAAACGGATAAAAACTAGTTTAAGCGGATTATTCACGTGTATTTTGGTATTCGTAAATACATTTTAGAAAATCCGACGTTATGAATACTTTGAAGTGGTCAACTTTAAACTGGCCGAAATGTGTGAAAACCACGAAAATCAAAAACAATAATATTTTTCATTGTATTTCATTTAAAAGTTTAATCCATTTCCTGCAGAGTCAGAGAGAATCTAGTGTCAAGACACTCTGCTATCCAAGTTTTAACTTAACACTACGCTTATTCTATATAGACTATAATAATTTAAAATAAAAATAAGAGATTTATATAATTTTCTCGGTAACCTGATCGCTCATCATTAACATCATTCTCACGTTAGTCTTATTGTTTCAAATTATACAGATTCGGACACATGTGCAAATTTAAAATAGTTGGATAGGAACACCTGTAGGAAATCTTGTAGCAAAACTTTAAGCAAGACTTGTAGCAAGGCCTAAATATAGTAAGATCTTTGGCAAAGATTTGTAGCAAGACTTGAAGCATTTCTTGCAATAAGATTCGTAGCAAGATTTGTAGAAATATTTTTAGCAAGACTAGCTAGCATGGATAGCTAGTAGTAAGACTTGCAGCAAGACTTGAGATGGAATTTTTATATTGATAGATAGATAGACTCAGGTGTAGCTAACAAAAGTGTGTGCTTCAGTCACTTGAAAAGTGATAAGTAATCACAAAGTAGTAATACTACTTTGGTAGCTCTTGCTTTAGTAACTTTGGTAAGACTTGCAGTAAGTCTTGCAATAAAATTGCAGCAAGACTTGTGGCTAGAAATTTTTATATTGAAAGGTAGTTATAAAGAAGTTACTTACTCAAGCTGCGCTCTGCATGTACCGCACATGAAAAAGAAAGAAAAAGATAATTAGTAATTTAAATTTGATATAAATATATTTTATACATCTTATATACTGCACGTTATAGTTCCATCTTGCTTTTCAACAGAATTCGAGATATTGCTTGTGGCGTAACTCAGCGCCGCGCTTTGTCTTACTGGATCAGAGAAATGAAAATATTTTGCTGAAATCTTTCATCCAAGTGTAATTACAGCCAGACATTCATTCCCTATCTATTACTTAAAATAATATACCTAAATAATGTCAATTTTGTGTTGACATAAAAAAAATACAAAACCCCTCTATAGTTTTTTCCTCTCAAATAAAACACAAATTTCTCAATGCATTTATTTCACAGAAACATTGTATACTGCGTTTTAATTGGATGAATTTTTATTTGAAAACGTTCAAAACGTGTGTTTCGGTCAGTTTGAAAATTGATAAGTAATTATAAAGGCCATCGGGGAATGACCAAGAATAGATATTGAGTTAATTTGTACGAGGCAGTAATCCACAACAAGTAGAAAGAAGAGAACAACAAAATCTCTCTGTATTCTGCGAAAATGTTTCCCGGAAGTCTGGAAATACCATTAGTTCATTTCTAGCACGTATTTGGAGACGAAGATGATTGTAAAGGGCCTCTTTTGAATACACAGGCCTGCAACTACGCTATTCGTTGACACTACTCACAGACTCCTCTTTCTCCAACTCAATGAAAATGCTGTATCCCGGACCCCCAAGTGTGTATTTAACCCACAACCGATAGCATTTACAAGAAGACGCTATCCCATTGTGCCACGAAGGTACTTTACCGTAATTTGATAGAATAAAATTCATAATGTCACCAAGCAAATCCAGGTAAAGTAACTAAATTTAAATAAGAAATATCTACCACACGCGAGCTTTTCAGTGAAAATCTAATAAACTGCAATGGAACCCGCCAAGAGAGCTTCCCTTAGACAGACCACGTCGCAGTATAAAATATTTTAACAAGATTTTATTGAACTTGTCTGAATGCTGTTTAAAACTGGTCTTTTATTATAAGCGTAGGTCTTAGGTTCAATTCTCAAAAAGGATTTTAATAATAAAGCAGCTTTACCACTTTTACTGTATAGTGAATATTATAATTGCCCTGAGCGGTAATCGAATCCACATCCAATCGCATTTACAACAACATTATAAATGAGAAAATTAGAAGAATAGATATATGTTTGTTTGTTAATCTTTTACTACAAAAACTACTAAACTGATGTACAAGAAACTACGGTAGTATATAGCGAATATCAGAAAAAAAAATGCTTTTAAAATGTTCAAACTTTTATATTTATTATGGTAGCTGATAATATTATTTCCATTATACAGCACTTATAAGACAAAACGCGGCGTTAACTTACGCCACATAACACGGCAAATATCAAAAACTGGATAAAAAACGGCTAACGGATTATCTTATAACTGGGTAATCTCTGCCTATACCGTTGTACTTGGAAAATGGTACTAAAAATAATACATATACTACAAAGGCCGAATGGAAGTAGTCGGATTTATCTACTATTGGTTGAAACATTTCATTGATTGCACAATATATCTTATTGTCTGTATAGAGGTATATATATATATATATATATATATATATATATATATATATATATATATATATATATATATATATATATATATATATATATATATATGCGCGATTAGATTGCGATTTGGACGGTGTAATTCAGTTAATTAGGCAACTTTTACCTGTCCATAATAAAGTAAAAATAAATTGAGGCATTTAGTCAGAAAGAATTTAGTGTCTAGACACTTGTTTCTCCTATTTGAGTCAAAATTTGAGACAATGTGTGTCGTGTAGCGTAACTGAACGCCGCTATTTGTTAATAGAGCGGAGAAACTGAAATATTTTCAAATTTAATACATTAATAGATACTTTAGTCGTGCTTATAGTTAGACATTGCGTGTTTCACTAACCGTTACTAATACCTAATCATTTGTAGGGAATTTTTGATATTAAAAATAATTATGACTTCAACGTTTTGGTTTGTACACCCACCACATTATATACAACCACCAGGCAAATTCTCTCTTATAGTTAATTAAAGTTTTAAATGAAACTATTTCAAACAGATTAATCGCGTATATTTTGGTATTCGAAAATACATTTTTGACAATTCAACGTATCAAACACTTTACAGTAGTCTAGATATATACGCGATTATACGTTTATTTTTTTTAATATGAAACTTAATACACTACAGACTGGGTCTGTATCTATTTTTCTTTATTGTAACTTATTTTTCATTTACACATAATTATAATCCGCTACTTAGAACTAAATATCTATATCAAAATTTACGTGAATTTTTGACAAAATTAAATGACCTTAATTCTACGTAATACGTAATTAACATTCATTTCATTAAAAATATGTAAAAATCACGTAAATCAAAGATATTGTTCTTTAAAGTTTTCAATTTATAATAATTTATTATAGAAAAGGAAAACACCCTTAATTAATTTAATTGATCTTATTTATTAATTATAATACAAGTTATGTATACATCTGATATTGTATGAGGACTGTTGATGTTATATAGAGAATAAGGCAAATTACAAGATTAAAGTCTGCGTTCTCTCCGCTTACTTGTTGTTGTTTTTTTTAGCTTTACACTTTTATCCCGCAAAGCATACCCTATGCTTTGCGGGATAAAAGTGTAAAGATAGACAGAAAGTACTTAGTGTCAAAAGACACTCTGTACTTCACTTTTACCGAATTCGAAACGTTGCGTGCTGAGTAGTGGAACTCAACGCCGCACTTTATCTTACCAGGGCGATAAAGTGAAAATAATTTAAATATAATCACTACCCCGAGTAGAGATCGAACTTAGAACCGATCGCGATTACAGTTAGACGTTGTCCTATTGCACAATGACCCTCTCTCCTCTCCGAATCCTCTCTGCTTACTTAACTATTAAATTATTATCTGAAGGGGCCAGAAGCAAAAAAAAACTTACTTATAATTCCATCAACACAACAAGAAAAATTTGAAGTAACTTTAGAGAATATATATTTCTTAAAACGGCATAACTATATGTAATGTGTAATATGAATAATAATATATATATATATATATATATATATATATATATAAAATTAGCTTCCCTTAGTAGCTTCCCACAAAGCGGGATAGTCAGAGAGTTGAGTTGAGAGAGGAAATTTAGAGTCAAGAAATGACGTTCTCAATTTTCCGTTCAAATTTGAGAGATTGACTGCTGAGTAGCGGGACTCAACGCCGCGTTTAGTCTCACCAAAGCAAAAACCTTTATATTATATCGAGTAGGGTTTGAACCCCACATTCCATATACGGTCAGCCTCACAGTCACTGCGTCACAATGTCCAGTAATACCATAATAATAAAAATAAAATGAAATTAATCCTCTTATTATCTGTGAAGGACTCTCCAGTAGATAACAAAATTTTTATCCGTTTGAGGGCACTTGAGAATTCATTCACTGTAAGTTAAAAGTTGTATATATATATTTTTAATTTATTGTTCTCCTTTGTATGATGAACAGAAATAGACCTTTTCTGTCTGTCTGTATCATTGGTTATATATTGATACGTAAAAGAAAATCTTTTGTAGGCCGGTCGTGGCGCAGTGAGACAGTGTCTGACTGTAAACGCGATCGGTTGTGGGTTCAATCCCCCTCGGGAGAGTGATTACGTAACGAAAATAATAAATTAAATTATTTTCAACGTAAACGAAAATAATTAGTTAAATTATTTTCGTTTACGTGCCCTGGAAAGCCAGAGCGCGGGGTTGAGTTCCACCGTTCAACACACAATGTCTTGAATTCGGCGGAAAGCGGATTACGGAGTATCTTAACACTAACTTTCTCTTTGTCCTATTAAAATAATCGCTTTTTACTAAACGCATTTGTATATAAACCCGGTACACATACAACATTTTTTACAATTTTTGTCTGCCTGTCTGTCTGCTTGTTCCAGGTGATCTCTGGAACGGCTGAACCGATTTTAATGGAACTAGCAAATAGCTAATATAATAAGGATAAACTAAGGCTACTTTTATATTAGAATTATAAAAAAAGATCTAGAGATGTATACCACGCGGACAAAGTCACGGGCACAGCTCATTATCCATAACAATACATTAAAAATACATTAAAATAATATAATTTTGTTGACATTATATCGTGGAACTCAACGCCATACTTTGTATTACCACAAGGGAGAAATAATCTAAACTTGCTTAAAACAACAAGTGGGAATCGAATTCCCAACCGATCGCATATATAGTCAGACGCTGTCCCATTGCGCCATGGCAAGGTTTACATATAGATTTCATTTTTCATCAGGAAAATATTTTTTTAAATTCTTCCCCATTTTTCCAATTCATTGGTTGGAAAATTAAACGTTATGTCGGTCCTTAAGAAGCGTCATAGCATAGGCCAAATTTAATTTCGTGGTTCGAAGCGTTTGATGACATGTTAAGTATTCTTGTGAAAATTCTTGTTAAAATCGTAATAGCAAACATACATATATATATATATATATATATATATATATATATATATATATATATATATATATATATATATATATATATATATATAACTTTAATTTATATTTAAAGTAAATAAATATACATTAAATATAAATGCTATTCACTCACTAAATTAATCGTTACTCACCTGCTGACTCACTTGCTGATTCGCTTATTTATTCACTGACTCACTCGAAAATTGTGTAATGTATGTCTTTTGTTATTACTTACAAATTTGCTAAATTTACTTAACGCGTTTATTTAAAATATTGCGCGCTAATAATATATTTTAAGCGATTCAAGCTTTTTTAGCTTCACGATTTTATCCCGCATAACATAGTCAGAAAGTACCTGGTGTCAAGACACTCCGTACTCCTCTTTCCGTTAAATTCGAGAGATCGCGTGTTGAGTGGTAAAACTCAACGTCAAGCTTTATTTTCCATAGCGAGGAAACGATAATAATTTATATATAATCATTCCCCCACAACCCACAGCGTTTACAGTTAGACGCTGTCCCACTGCGCCACGACCGGCCTCAGTTATATTATTAATAACACTTGAATCATCTATGGCTTTGATTGTATTCCAACATTTCCTCCAACAGAAACCTAAATATTTCATATAATTCATAAATCATATAACCCCTGTACAAGCTCTACCTACATTTTTTATTGCGCTATAAAAATTATATCTTGTAAGAGAGTTTTTTCAGTTACCTTGGAAGGTAAAGTTAATTTTGCATTTGTAATAATTTTGTTTATTATTCATTTTTCGACTTTTAACTAAATATACATATATGTATGTGGAATGTATATTTATAAAATATCAAAGTTCTATTTAGAAGAAATGAAAAATACTATCGGTAAGCCTTTGCGGTGTATGTATGAAAAAAAAATGATAATAGTGCAGAAAGCAAAGAATATATAGAGATCGTATTGTGGGCGCTCTCCGTTCTCTCCGACTATCCTGCTTGTAATATAAAGCTAAAGGAAAGAGTCCATCCTACCGGAGTGAGGTGAGAACCTAACATCAAGACACTCCGTTCATCGTTTTCCGCCAAATTCGAAGATCGAAGAAGAACTGCGCGTCGCTGCGCGAAGTCGGAAAATGCTAACATTTTACCATTTTAATAATTGAATATCGAACCCACAACCAATGGCGTTAACAGTCATATCACTCACTGTGCCATGTTCATCTAAAGAACAAATTCGTAAATAAGAGCACATCATCTCAATTCCCCATCATATAAACAGATAAAAGGGCGTCAAATAAGCTGTTTATTTGTGTAAGCCTAACGATAGCGTTACACGAATTACATCTACCCCATTTGACCTGAATAAGGGATATTTTGTAAGATGATTTTTTTTTCTAAACCAAACAAACGTGAACGGAAAAAAGGCGGTGACATAGATTGTGGTATATTTCCATTGGTTTTTTGAAGAAAACAGTATTTCATTATTAACTACGGTCCTGGATTCGATTGACACTCTTCAGATTGTATTAAAAGCAGCTTCACGTTTTATCCCGCATATCAGGGAGTTAGAGATAACCTAGTGTCAAAGCTCTCCTTTTAATGCTTCCCATTCTAAATCGAGATACTTGGTTGAATTTAACGCCTATCTTATCAGAGTGTAAAAACTAATATTATTTTAAAATATAATGTAATGGTTATATTCTAAATATATATCAATTGATGATCTGGGGGAATCCCCAATTGGAAATTGAACCCACAATCAATGCTATTTCACAGTACCTTGCGTCACTGCGCTACAATGCCCCAGAATGGATAACACATGTATAAAATATTTCTATTTTTCGCTCTGGTAAGACAAAGCGTGGCGTCTTGTTGCGCCACTTAACATTAATGTCTAGAAATTGTGCTTAACGAAACTTGACTCTTAGACTCTGTACTGCTTTGCGGGAAATGACGTTAAGATAAAAAAAAATGAGTGGGAGGATAAAAGTTATAATGGCCGTATAAGATTTTCAACGTGTCCTGTTCAAACTTTAATTGGCTAGAACTTGGACAGTATTCAAGAAATAAAATCTTTTGGCTGACCTAAGTTTCTTTAGAATTTCAAATCTGTGAGAAAATATATAGTACTTTAAAAATGTAAAATATTTTTAGAAATCCTATGTAATTTGAACGCAATGGGATTCGAACCCGGGCGTTTTTGAAACCAGTGTCCAGGTGCAACGGCTTGCAAAATTCTTATACACATGTTTTTTAGAACTTATTTTTATTGTCAGCGTCTCTGTTGAGATTTTTACGAATTTCTGATACACAAAGATCAATTGTAAGAAATAATTGTTAATTAAGTAAGTGAGAATTCTATTTATGTATTATTTTTTTAAAAAAAAATAAGCAATATATGGCCACTATAAATAGTTCCCTTTTTCCGTTCGTACTTGATAAGTAACGATTGGTGGAATTTAACGTCGCGCTTTCCAATACCAACATATAACCTCAATCGTTTCCCTGAGGGAGTTATGAAGCCCAGTTCATGTCATTGCCACTATGGCGTCAATTTAAAAAATCTACGTAGAAAAGGTACCTATTTAAATTTTCACAGGTCGAATGTTTCTTCGGACAAACAAAACAAAAATGTCAAACGGTTCCTTTAAAGTGTTAACAAAGCTAGTTCCGGTTGGGTGTCACGTTGCCTGCAAAATAACAAGGGAACTTTCAAGATATTTTTGTTGTATTCTTAGAAATTTCACTTTGAGTGTTATGTTTTAGTTATTTTCAAAGGGTTCTCAAATTACGGTACGTTTTTAGTGTAAAGAAAAAAAATGAGGGTAGAATATATATATATATATATATATATATATATATATATATATATATATATATTAATTTTTATTTCACTTAATGTGCTAATATGTTATATTTACAAAATTATATATAATCTGTATTGTTGTTTATACAAAATGGCCGCCGTGACAAAATGGTGGATTACATATTTTTTGTATAATAAACCATTATGAAGTACTTGAAGTATATAGTAGTATCCAGTTTGGGTTATGAAAATATATTTTTGATTTTAATTTATGTAAATAATTTATATTTTATTTATCTTAGACAAAAAATAGTTTCACTTAAAATGTGTAATAATATCGAAAATAAAAGATCTTATTGCTAAGACAAAGCGTGATGTTGAGTTCCACCACTCAATTCGCAATATATACGAAAGCGGAGTACGGAGTGTCTTGACACTAGGTACTTTCTATCTACCCTGCTGTACGGGATGAAATCGTAAAGCTAAATTATCATACTATTTTTATTATTTCTAGTTTTAAAAATTTCTGCTACACTTTGAGTCTAACACAATGCCGGCCCACCTGTATTTAATAGAGCGTCCTCTAACAACTCTGTTAAAGTTAATTTCCATATATAATGAGGCTACAGGGTTGTCACTATAACTTTATATTTGAATTTAAAACTGATTTTATATTAGATTTATAAATAAAATACATTGCATCTCCTAGATGAAACTGTATTTGGTTAGGTGTTATTTATATTTTTGTCGTTTATACACATCCTGTATATAGTAATAAATGTATATATTTGATATTTTGTATTCTGTGGAATTGAACGCCGTGTTTTGTCTTACAACTTCGAGTTTTTCAAAATGTATTATATTTTTGAATACCAAAATAAACACAATTCATCTGTTATATTTGAAATATTTAAGAATCGTGCATATCAAATATTTTATTAAGGGAAGGCCAAATGAAAATTATATTCTATCTCGAAAGACGATACATTTTAAAAATATATAATAATTCGTTACTCCAAGTAAGAATCGAACTCACTACCACGTCGTTTACTGTTAGACAGTATTCGCCACTGCGCCACGTTAATAAACAGGTACAAAATTAGAGACTTTCTACCCTTAAACAAAGCATACCGGTCTTTACGTACGTCATTTATAAACAATAGGGTGTTCCCATTCAGTCTTGGAACGGAAATGAAAGATATGTGAACGTTATAGGCTAGTTTATCTATTGGTATATACGCAGTAAATACAGCTTTTCCCTCCTCATTTCCACATAACTTTAAAGTTGATGCGTAAAGTTTGCGTTGCCTTGGTAACTATTACGTCACTTTATATAAAAGTGTATGTGAACAGATGGTAGTGTGTATCTCTGATTTTTTCGATTTTTATACATTTGAAATGAAACGATTTTAAACGGATTAATCGCGTATATTTTGGTATTAGAAAATATATTTTTGGAAACCCGACGTATCAAACACTCTACAGTAGATCGTGGTCACATTTGAGGGAAGAGGGCACAAAAATAAGAAGAAAGAGTAAAAAGTAGAATGAAATTATTTTAAACGGAACGGAAAATCCGATGTTTTGAACACCTTACAGTAGACCGTGGTCACAGGTAGACAAAAATATACGCGATTAATCCGTATAAAATAATTTCATTAAAAATATGTAAAAATAGCAATAATCAAAAACATTATTATCGTAAATATTCATTTCGTTTAAGCTGTAAGCACATTTAAACAATTGTTCTGTAAAGTTCTTACAAGCACAATCGCTTTGCCTGACAGCTTCCGTTAGACTGACAGTACTGACCTTTTCATACTGAATTGACATTTAAACGTACTTGTTGTAGAATAAAATAGAATAGAATAGATTTACTATTTTAATGAAGTATTCTTTCTTATCAGCAATGGTAGAAATATATCTTTATCATTTCACTGGTGAATTAACCTAGCTTTACTTATATCTTTGGAAATAAAGAGAGAGAATCTATAATGATTAATTTTATTGCCTAAGCTTTCTTTCTGAATCTATCTTTTGGTGAAAACCGTACGAAAATCAGTTCAGTAGTTTTGAGTTTATTGCAACAAGACAAAGCGACCGATGGTGAGGTACAATTCGGTGGAATGATTATATGTTAATTATTTTCATTTCCTTGCTCTGGTAAGACAAATCGCGGCGTTGAGTTTCGCCCTTCAACACGTAATATGTGAAATCTTCATATCTACACTGGTATGTAAAAAATAAAAAAATAGATCACGACAGACAGATGGCAAGTGGCTTTTGTTTTATAGTTATATAATGACGCTACAGTTATTTTTAATTATTTTTATGGATCTTCTCGTGAGGCATTTTCATTATAAAATTTTTGATTTTCGCTATTTTTTCATGTTTTAAATGAAACTATTTAAAACGAATTAATCGCGTATATCTTGGTATTCACAGTGCAGTATACGTATACTACTGTAAAGTGTTCGAAACGTCGAGTTTTCAAATATATTTTCGAATACTAAAATAAACGTGATTAATCCGTTTAAAATAGTTTCATTTTTATTTTCAGTAGTAGAAATGAATATATTTAAAATATTTTTCCCGTGAAAGTATATTATTTCGTATAGCAGGGTAGACAGGTACTTAGTGTCAAGACACTCCTTACTCTATACTAAAAAATGGTTGTTTTTTTTACTTTATAAGGATCATCATTTCAAATTATCCTGTTATGTGGGATAAAAGTGAAAAGGTGAATATATTTATTTTATATTGAAGAGAATTTTCTATTACATATTGGTTTATTGCCTCACCTTTATAACAGCAAGGATCTCAAAACACCTATGTCTAAAATGGATGTTTTTAGCGAAAATTTCTTAATGCATGACTGTAATCTGTGGAGCAGTGTCTGTCTGTAAACGCAATGTCGGTGGGTTTGATACACACTCGATTAAATAAGTAGATAATTACCTGCTATAAATTTAATTAAAAAAAAAAAAGAGGTTTTATGTGGCGTAACTAGAGAGGGTCATAGAGTCAACCACTTGCCAGTTCTGTTAGTGTGAAATATATATATATATATATATATATATATATATATATATATATATATATATATATATATATGTGTATGTTTGGTGATAACAAGATATCGTTGAATTAGCTTTTAGACACAGGTGCGTAAATGGAGGCATCTTCAACCCTCGTTATTTTGATAACATCTGGATTACCTCGAGGTAAAATTACGTATAAAGAATTTGGACCCCAAATTCATTATTTTATTTATTAAACACAGTTTTTTTAAACTTGAAGTTGATTTTTTTTATTTTATATTCAATTAAAAAAACTATTTATTAGCACGTATGGAAACAATTTCGACTACTTTTACAGTACAATGTAGAGTATGGAATTATATTTTAATGGAATGTATAAGAAATAATTTAAATTAATAAAATAAATACTACACACACTACTATACGTTTTGACATACACTTCAATAA
Source organism: Dryadula phaetusa (assembly GCA_032432895.1). Classification (NCBI taxonomy): domain Eukaryota; kingdom Metazoa; phylum Arthropoda; class Insecta; order Lepidoptera; family Nymphalidae; genus Dryadula; species Dryadula phaetusa. The sequence goes on along the minus strand of JAOYRS010000092.1, from coordinate 2,648,350 downwards.
AGTGTGTAGTGTAGTGTGGTTGTAGAAATAAAAAGTCTACTCACTGTTATGATGTTCATAGATTTATTCAACACCACTATAAAATTACACAAATACGAGAAAGTGTTTTTTTAGTTTCACACTTTTATCCCGCATAGCAGGGTAGATAGCAAGTATCTAGTGTTAAGACACTCTGTATTTCGCTTTCCACCGAATTCGAGACATTGCGTGTTAAGTGCTGGAACTCAACGCCGCACTTTTGTCTTTTCCCAGAGCAAGGAAGTGACAATAATTTAAATATAATCATTCCCCCGTGTGGGGATCGAATCCACAACCGATCACGTTTAGAGTCAGACTTAGTCCCACTGCGCCACGGCCGGCCTGTGTTTTTTTTTTCACTTAAATATATTTAAGATTATAATATACTAAATAAACAATAATTATAAATAATAGTTCACTGCAAGTAACTTACACGTTGCTATGGCGACATATATTGTACGTTAACAAAGTCTCTTGAAATAATATTAGATATAGTTATGGTTTAAATAAAAAAAAATATTATATTCACAAAATTTCTTCACTAAATAAAGTTGTTAAATTTCAAATATCAGACATATTGTTGTTTTTATTTATTCCATTTTGAAAGCAGTATTTATTTGCATTGCTTCGCGCTTTTACCCAGCATATCAGGGTAGACAGGAAGTATATAGGTGTCAAGGCACTCCGTACTTCGTTTTCCACCAAAGTCGAGACATTTACATGATGGGTCTCAACAAAGATAGGAAATGAAAATAATTTACATAATTATTCCTCCGAGTCAATCGAAAATCGAACTCACAACCGTTTGCTTTTACAGTCAGACGCTCTCCTATTGCACCACGACCGGCCACAAAGCTTGATAGTAAATTACTCCTTCTAAATCAAATATTTCCCAAAGGTAAATCAATAAATGATTGCGCGTATTTATATTTTGTAATAACTGCTTTTATGCGTGCCCTTTGTTTTGAAGAATAGGGAGAGAGAAGAGCTCCTTCACATTCCAAACATTCACTCAGCGAATGGCTATCGCGTTGCAGAGAGCTAGGAGCATTGTCTGGGACTAAGTGACTGAGAGAACCAAGTGTAGACTTAAGGGCCCCTTTTAAAATGTAAAACGCTACAAAAAAGATCCTGTTATTGCCGTTTTGACATATATGCTAGACTAGAAGTATATCTGTACGAATGGACTTCTATAGCGTGTTTGAAATGCCGGGTTTTCTAAAAATGAATTCTCAAATATTAAAATATAATTTTTATAAGTAATCTTGTCTAAATATTTGCTTTTAACTTAGTACTTTAAAAAATTATCATACAATTTGATAAGGATAATTAAAATAATTTCGGAAAACCATTAAAAGTTTTTAAATACATTTTGCTATTTGAAAACAAACAACGCCTTACATTAGTCCGTGGTTGAAATAGATTCAATAAATTGTATAAAAAACATGATTTAAATCTACTTAAAATTTGTAAATATCTGTACTAAATAATATACTAAAATATTTATACATTTTAATTAAAATCATTACCCCGAGGAGGAATCGAGCCCTCAACCAATATTCATGTTCACTCCCCATGTTCCACAGTGTCACCATTAATTATTTCCGCTCTAGTAAGACAAAACGCGGCGTTGAGTTCGCCACTCAATACGCAATGTCTCGATGTCTCGATTTCACAAAGTAACCGACAGAGTGTCTTGACACTAGGCTATCTATGACTACCCTCCTCCCCGCACCTCCTTCAAAATATATTATAAATAATTAATATATAGCTTCATAAAGGTATATTAAATGATTAATTAATTATTTTAATTACCGTAAGCGATAGGATTAAACGTATATATTTTGGTATTTGATAATCGTTTTTGGAAACCTTTAGTTTCAAATACTTTACAATACACCAGTCACAGGTAAAATGAGCTGGCATTTGACTTTACTTTTTTTATTTTTTATGTATTTTTGAATACCAAAATATACGCGATTAATCCGTTTAAAATAGTTTCATTTAAAATGTGTATAAAAAGCGAAGATCAAATATCTTGTTATATAAGGCGAATTTTTCCTTCAGATCTAAAAATTTCATTTACTTAACCCACAAAATGATTAAACATGTAAACTAAAGCTAACATAATCAATATGTATTCAAAAATGAAACTAACGTAAGGTAACGTGGTCAGCTCACTTGCACGGTTTCCAAGAGACGCGGGTTCGAAACCGTTTGATATTTTTTTATAATTTCTAAAAAAAAAATTTAAGCCTAATGATTTTAATGACACTAAATTTTTTTAGCATCACGCTATATGTCTGACAGAGTAGTCAGAGACAACGTAGCACCAAACGCTACGGTCCCTGGATACCTCTTTCACCTTGTCGGCAGTCATTACCCTCTTCATACCCACCCTTCGGAGGGTCCTCACGCTTACTACGTGACCTTCCCCCAGTATATTTGATACTAAATTTTCAAAGGTCAACCGAGGTCTCCTTTGACCTCTCGTACCAAAAAATAATTAAATTAATCTTATATGGATAGACATATAGAAAAATATACATGTTTGTATTGGACCTGTTTATTTAGAAGGCTTTACCAAACTTGTTATCGGTTCGTTAGTTAATGAAGTTGAAAGGTCCCATTTAGTATTGGTTTTAGTAATATTATCAACCCTTCGAATAGTTTTAGTTATAATTAGTTTTAATGTGGAGGCCATCGTGGCGCAGTGGGACGTCTGACTGTCGTAGCGATTGGTTGTGGGTTCGATTCTCACTAAAGGAAATAATTATATTATAAAAATATGGTGTTCGCTCTAATAAAACAAAAGTTGGTGTTACTTCGTCACTAATCACGCAATGTCTCGATTTCGGACGGAAAGCAATCAACGAAGTGTCTTGACACTAGGTTTTCTCTGACTACTCTGCTATGCGAGGTAATACGTGAAGTTGCTCTAGTTTTAATGCGAGTTTGTGTATTTATTAACAAGTCGCCGCATTGATTCGTAAAATACGCGTTGCCTTAGCAACGTATATGTAATGTCGGTCAAAAGTGCATTCAAAACATATGGTAGTATCTTAAATGTTCATTTTAGTATTTTTTTTGTATTAAATTAATTAGACAACTACCCGCCACCACTATTTCATGCTTTCCGCTCAATCATGTTCTTCTTTGGATCATAAACTTATTTAGCCATAAATAGACCACTAATGAAAAACACGCCATACAATTCGAATGTGGACAAGTGGGTGACGTCATATATGGAAACCTGAAATCACATGTGGACGGGATATCTCGTATGTGGGAACATGAAATCACATGTGGATGGGATATGACATATGTGGAGACATAGGCCAGAAATGACATATAAACTGGTGGTACCAAGGTAAATACTAAGAAGTTTTCATTTCTAATGATAGATGAAAAATTATAATTTTGATTTAAAGTTTACGATATAAAGAAGAACTCGGGCGAGCGAAAGAATGAAATAGTTACAAAGTTCAAGGCACGTCAATGCCACGAATGAATCGATAGAAATTATTTAAAGAAGTAATTTCTCTTTTTTTTAATAATTAATTTAATAAAAATCACCATTGTTTGAAATATACTTTTATATAAAATTACATATACTTTGCTAAGATCATTTAAATATATCACGTTAGGGGAAATAGGGGCGGATGTGTGACGTTGCGTGACTAACGAACAGCAAATTCTGTGACGTCATATATTTTTTTAATTTTTATTTATTTATTTATATATCCTTTATTGCACACAACGTATTAAAATAATATGTACAACCCTGACAAGTGCGAAATAAATGAGTAGGTACTAAAACAAGATAGAAAAAAAAGAAATATAATTTCTGCTGTCCAGTGGTTTTAATATCGTAAATTGTTATATGTAAAAATCTAAAGTATGATTCATCATACTAGATGGGGAGCTATGACAAGGACAGGGGAGGGGTCAAAAAATTATGAAATCCATGTGAGGTTTATTGTTGACCCCCAAGAGAACGTGTGTTTTATGGATAAATAAGGCTTCTATGTGTTGCCAGACCGAAGAAATGGAAGAAATAGGAAATATAATTAAATTCTAAATTCATTCTCTAAATCGCAATCTAAGTTGAAATTAAGCACCGAGCTATCTTATATACAGTCAGACAGTGTCCCACTGAGCTATTTATCCCGCATAGCAGGATAGATAGAAAGTACCTAGTGTCAAGATACTCCGTACTTCGCTTTCCACCGACGTCGAGACATTACGTGTTAAGTAGTGGAACTCAACGCCGCATTTTGACTTTACCAGAGCGAGGAAGTTAACTATCATCACTCCCCCGTCTGGGAATCGAACCCATAACCGGTCACGTTTACAGTCACACTGCGCCACGATCGGCATTTATATATAGGTATATATTATCAAACATAAAAGAAGTTTATTTGTTAGCTTTATTATTTAATTTGTTGCTTGAAGCCTAATGTATGACGGTATCCCCTTTTCCTCTATATGCTTTACTCAGGAAATATTGTTCAATATATTTCTTGCGTATAGCATATAGATATATGACTGATCTGTTGGTACGAGTCTGACTGATAATTAAGAGGCCGTAGGTTCGATTCTAGTATAGATTTGTTTATAGTTTTTTATATGGAAACATTTTTGAAAAACGTATAAAAATTTTTGAACCCAGTAGAGATTAGAATCCGTGCCTCTTGGATACCGTCCGCTAAGCCATGCGTTCACTGCCAGCTGCGTCGAAATTCATATACGTTTTTGTTACAGCTTATTCATGTTGTTAGCATCTCTGTAGAGATTTTTACAAATTTCATACTACTTAAAGATTAATAACAAATAGTCGTTTAACAAGAGAGATTTTATATTTACTATTTTTATACTTTAAATAATATAAATAAATATTCTAATAAATAAATATTCCACACTTAGGATTAGAAAACATTTTTGAAAAAAACGTATATATTTTTTTTAACTCAGAGAGATTCTAACCCGCGCGTCTTGGATACCAATAATAAAATATATATATACATATATATATATATATATATATATATATATATATATATATATATATATATATATTTATATATATATATATATTTATATATTATAATGATAATATTTAATAATAGAATCCGAACGTTTAATTTTAAATTCATTGAGTGAGCTTACATTCTTTACACTTGAAGGTAGATTACTATAAAGCCGTACACTTTCATAAGTAAACATTTTTTGTCCAATCTGAATGAATGAATGATAAGTTAGTATTGATTGATTTCTTTAGTATTTTTATTACAAGGAAGACACGTGCTGTTTACATATTGTTTGAAGGACACTAAATTACAATCTTTTTTTTTTTAGCTTCACGCTTTCATCCCGCATAGCAGGGTAGACAGAAAGTACCTAGTGTCAAGACACTCCGTACTCCGCTTTCTACCGAAGTCGAGACATTGCGTGTTGATTGGTGGAACTCAACGCCACTCTTTGTCTTTACCAGAGCGAGGAAGTGAAAATAATTTAAATATAATCACTCCCCCGAGTGAGGATCGAACCCACAACCGGTCGCCTTTACAGTCAGTCGCTGTCACACTGCACCACGACCGGCCGTGTCTACACAGGTTGGCAGCGAAGCGGATGCAGTGCTAAGTTCCGTATCCGCTTTGTTTGCTTTGCGAATGTCCAATAAAACAATCTTACAACGATAAAAATATCAAATTTGGTGATAATTAGTTACAATTAAAAAGCGTTTTATTAAGTTTATTTTCTAATAATTACTATTTTTAAAGTGCTATTGCAGACTTCGGATTACAAAAAAAATTTATAATTTTTTTGAATGTTATATTTTCTAATATTTGAATATTCGTTAGTTTTGTGTAAACAACGCCCCAAATTTCTATTAGATAAAGTAGGTTGGATTTCATTTAATAATACAATACATTTATGTCAATAAAAAATGTTATGTGTATATTATATAAATTTTTTTGCTTCACGCTTTTTCCCTGGCCTTCCCTCCCCTCTGACTACTCCAGTCAGAGGGTACGGAGCACTAAACGCTACAGTCCCTGTATACGTCATTCATCTCATTTACACTTATTAACCTTTTTATATATAATCTTCTTCTGGGTTTCCTTATTTTAGGTGACCTTCCTCCAGTATCACTATAGTGTATTTTCGAAGGTCAACCGATGTCTCCCCCGACCTCTTCTAACACTTTCTTGTATACACACACACACACACACACGCACACACGCACACACACACACGCACACACGCACACACACATACATATAGTAAGTGAGTGATATTAGTAACGAGATCGATACGTACATTATTTGATGTACCAAAACTAGAGCATGTTACTTTGTATTTTGGGAAAACATTTTTTACTTTGACTTTGTAATAGAGAAAATCATTTTTGTTGACTGCTACAGGTAGTGCAATTCTTTATTAAAAACTGCATCGTATTTACTATACTTAAAAAAACAGCTCCACGTTTTATCCCCTATAGAAAGGCAGTCAGTCCGTTGACTGTTTTCTTGTTTGAAATCGAGACATTGCGTACCAGAGAAGACAATTAGAATATATAATCTCTCTCTCATATGAGAACCGAACCCACAACCAATCGCGTTTACAGTCAGACTGTATATCATTGGGCCATGATGGATGAATACTATACAAACCTTTACTGTGACAATATCTGTTCTATTTATTTTGTTATTAACAGTGTTATATGTTTGAAAGATATTTACTTTATTATTACTATATTACTTGAAAAGTTTTATGAAAAATAAACTTAATTGTAAAAACGATTGTAGAAGAAAACTTTTGTGGAAAACAAGCAAAAAATAAATGGCCGTAGTGTCTTGTGGTACAGTGTCTGACTGTAAACGCGATTGGTTGTGGGTTCGATACACACTCGGGGGAACGATGTACCTTAATATTTTAATATAATCCCAACAACCAGTATAACGAAAATAAAATTTTCATTTTTGTTCTCTGGACACGCCAAAGAGAGTTCGCGGAATTTAGTGAATAGAGTGTCTCGACACTAGGTTCTCTCTGAATACCGTGCTTCTTATATTTGTAGTATATAGAGACTATAGAGAGGGAGCTCCTCTAGTTTGATGCGAGCCTGATACAATTCTCTTATTTATTTGATCCTTTTATTTAATATTTAAGCAGTCAACAGAGTGTCTTGACACTAGGTTATCTCTGATTACTCTTTTATGAAATATCAACATCAATCTAATAAATAACTTTCAACGCGTAAGACTAATTAATGGTTTTAACATGTAAGCTCTATTACTAAAACTTGGCACCATTAATTTAGTTAAGGCCATTATAACTTGCATAGTTATATTGATTAGATTTATTTAAAAGTAAATGTTTTATTTTGTGCTTTTATCCCGCATTATTTTAGCAGGTTAAATAGGAAACAATGTACTCCACTTTCCACCGAAATTGGAGACATTGCGGGTTGAGTGGTGGAACTTAACGCTGCGCTTTGTTTTACCAGAGCGGAGAAATGAAAATTGATTTTAAATATATTCATTCCTCTATGTGGGAATCCAAAAGACAACCGATCGCATTTTCAGTCAAACCCATATTATTATAAGAAATTAACTGATAATTTAAAAAAGAATAAAGTTATAATAATATTAAATATAATGAAAAAGTTATAATAATAATAATAAAAAAAATATATTATTATAAATACATTTTATTTATATGTCTTAACAAAAAAATAAACTAAGGTGAGTGATATGAAAGGTCATGAGAGGCCTTGGTTGACCTTTAAAACACAGTATCAATGATACGGGAGGAAGGTCACGTAAAAAGCATGAGAACACCCCGAAAAGCGTGTAAAAAGAGGGTTATAAGGAGGTTAACAAGGTATAAAGAAACTCCCCAATTAGTCCCCAATTACAACCTAAGTACCCATAACCATTAAAGTGATCCTTTGGTGTGGTGTTAGTTAAGAAAGAGAAGCTGAACACTATTTTTGTAACAAAGGTATCAAGTAAGAAGCACAAGTGAATCAAAATATCATTATTGAGAAAATTGTTAAGATGTTTAATTTTCGTGTTTTTTACACGATTTTAAATGAAACTATTTTATACGGATTTATCGCCAATACCTGTGACCACGGTACTGTAAAGTGTTCAAAACGTCTGGATTTCAAAAATGTTTTTTTCGAATACCAAAATATACGCGATTGATCCGTTTAAAATAGTTTCATTTAAAAGGTAGTTAAGCCTTTACCATATTCACAACACCTTGTACCATACGTATAGCTCAATTCACCCAACTTGTTACAATTGAAAATTCTGGTCTTCATCAGGGCTGAAGACTGGTGGTCATCTTGTCCTAACCTTTATCCATTGGATTATGTGTTATGGTCAGTCTAGGGAGTAAGGCTTGCCTTAAATACCATGAAAATTTGAAGTTCTTAAGCTTTATATATTTTTAATGGTTTTATATTCATTTATGAAATTAAAAAACTTTAATAATAATTACTGTTAGGTGTAATAAAATAAATATTTTTCTTTGTAAGAATATTTATGGCAGACTAAATTTTTCTATATTCCACTCTGTAATAAAATACTTTTTTATAAATTTTATTAGGATATACAAGCTTAGATGCTTTAAAATTAACAGTTCTACGAATTAAATATGTTTCATTTACTATACTGGCAAAATGCGGCGTTGAGCTCCGCTACGTTTACTATAATTTCATACAATAAGATGATTTCCATGCGCGTTATCATCAGTGACAATTAAAGCGATCGTTGTGGGTTCGATTCCCACTCGGGGGAGTGATTACATTAAACATAATTTTCATTTTCCTGCACTGGCAAATTGAAGTGCAGCGTTTTGTTCCGCCATTTAACACGCAATGTCTTGAAATTGGATGGAAAGCAAAGAACAGAGTGCCTTAACTGAATCTCTCTTCCTGCTATGTGTGTTAAAACGTGAAGTTAAAAAAACAAAATAACATATACGTACAAAAAGTTTTACATTATTCATAATTCTCTAACTACCGCCAATTAAAATGCTTTTATTTTAATACATTTGTCGTGTCTGATTTATTATTATGTTACAAACGCCACACAGTCACGGAATGTTTGAAATTATAAACTTAATATTGATTTTTTTTATTAATTAGGTCACGTTTAGGTCATTTGAAAATTATACTAGCGTTTTCGGACTTGTTCATGTGAAATAGAAAAACTGAGGCTGGTCGCGGTGTCTGTTCGCTCTGGTAAGATAAACCACGGCGTTGAGTTCCGCTGATCAATCCTCATGCAATCTAACGAATTCAGCACAAAGTGGAGTACGGAGTGTATGGACACTATGTACTTCCTGTATATCCCGCTATGCAGAATAAAAACGTGAAGCTAAAAATCTTTACATTTACGGTTTATAAGACAAATAGCGGCATTATTTCATCGGTTTCGTAATACACAATACGAACGGAGTGTTTTTACACTAGGTCCCCTTTGACTACTAAATATATATATATATATATATATATATATATATATATATATAATTCATTAGGATATACTTATTAGGTATACAGAGTAGGTATTTGTATATATCACATAAACATTACTGTAGTAAATTTGATGTGGTTTTTAGCAAATTGAATTTCCAATGAGCGTACTTCGACTAGAAACCGGTACATAAATATTTATATGTGTTTAATGGTGCTGGCATTCTAACTAACAGCTTGTAGGTTGGAAGTTAGGCATTTTTGCATTATTACTAAAACAGGTAACAATGTAAAAAGTTTATTGATTTTTATAAAAATAACACGCTTTATATACCAGAGTAGTCAAAGGGTATGAAGACATTCCGTTGTTCAGTCTCCGTTTGACTTCGAGACACTAATTGAAACTCAGTGCTGTACTTTGTCTTACACGAGTAGAAAAATGTATATTTAAATACAATTATTCCTCTAACCGGGAATCGAACCTATAATCAATCATCAGATTTGACCTGATTCACTAAGAGCACTCAACCACTAAAGTTAAGGTTGAATAGATTTCATAATACATTTTTCTTGAATAACCTCCATAATCTATTTTGACATTAGCGGTCAAGTAGAAAGGCACTGAGTATTTTGTGAGTGAAATTATAATAATTTATGAATAATATTCATGTATTTTACCATAAAAGGGGATTAAATTAGAAACGCATTATAGTAGCTTAGCTGAGATGTAAGTAAGATACATTATAGATATATTCGTTTCGATATATTTATTCCACGTATCAGGGTAGTCAAAGATAATAAAAGATAATAAATAATGCAAATAAATAAGAGAATAAATAATAAAAGTACCAGGCTTGCATGAAACTAGAGGAACTCCCTCTCTATAGTCTCTTTATACTACATAAATAAGCAGCTTCACGCGCCATCCCGCATAGCAGGGTACTCAGAGAGAACCTAATGTCAAGACACTCCATTGACTGGTAATATATTAAATAAATGTTGCAAATAAACAAGAGAGTTGTACCAGGCTTGCATGAAACTAGAGGAGCTCCCTCTCTATAGTCTCTATATACTACATATATAAGCCATTTTATGCGCCATCCTGCATATCAGGATAGTCAGAGAGAACCTAAAGTCCAGACACTTCGTTGACTGCTTAATGAAAATAAATGAATAAGTGTATCAAATAAATAAGAGAATTGTACCAGGTTTCGCATGAAAGTAGAAGAGCTCCCTCTCTATAGTCTCTGTATACTATATATATAAGAAACTTCACGAGCCATCCAAAATTTTGTGTCAACAACACCAAGCCTAGGAATTCATTTTGGCGTTTTAGCCATTTACCCATACACATTCTTATCAAACGCTCGGAATTCTAATACGTTTGTTACAACTTGTTGTTCTTATATTTTTATATCTATATAAACTTTGTTTGTTCACCATTTTGAAAGAAGGGTGTGAAAGTAATAGAGTAAACCTAAATATGAGTAAGACTCAGAGTCTAGTATTTGAGAGAGATGTAGAAATTACTGAATACAAGATTATGGTAGATAGAAAGATTTTCGAACAAGTGACTGAAATGGTATATCTAGGAAGTATGTTCACTACAGATGGAACACATGAAATGGATGTGGAAAGGCATATTGCTGTCGGTAACAGAGTTAACGGTTCTTCGGCTGCATTGATGCGACGGTAAAACGTTAGTGTAACTGCACGTCTTACCATTCACAATGCAGTACTGATACCGACGTTGTTATATGGAAGCGAAACGTAGGTGTGTCAAAAGAAGAATAAAAGAAAGATGAATGCACTAGAGATGAGATCTCTTCATCAGATTATATTCCCAGCGAAGAAATACGCAGAATGACAGGATAATGCGAGACTGAGCTGAATTGATTTAAGAACGTGCCCAAGTGGTTTAGGCACGTTGAGAGGATGGGTGATGAAAGATTGGTAAGAAAGATTTATGAAGCAAATCTGAGTGTAAACAAAGTTGAGAGAGACCTCAATTGACCTTCGACAATACAGTATGAATGATACTGGAGGAAGGTGGTCACGTAAAAAACATGAAGACCCTCCGATCATGTATTCAGAGGTTAATGACTATAGATGAAGGACAGAATGCAGAGATCGTATCTACTCCGTCAGCGATATATAAAAAGCTAAAAAATAAATTTAAAAAAATATAACGAAAAAATTGCCATACAACCAAGCAAATTCAAAATACGCTTAAAACTGGATATTAATGAAGCAAATGTATTGTTATTAATACAATTTCATCTTAGTTGATACGTTGGAAAGGCTATCCGACTTCTGAGAGCCCTCTAATGGGACGACCCGTACCTTATATTTAAACTAAATGTCAAAATTATACGAATTGTAACTTTAGATACAATATATGTTATCTTATATTTATCTAATATTTTAACCTCTTTTTTCTCGATTTATTTAGAATTTAATTCTATATTGTTAATATAACAATAATATTAAAAAGTATATTAAAGGCTTCAGTTTCTTCACAAGTATTTCAAAAAATATAAAATTATCATATTTAAAGTTAAAGATCATATGGAAAAGAAATACAGAAAACTAGCATTATTTATTACTAGCTAGAACCGCAAATTCATCTATGGGAAATTTAACATATATTTATCTTTATATTATAATTCCATTATAAAAGTTGCCTAAGTTACTTCTTATTATGTCAACTATCTGCCGGTGGAAGTCTCGTCAAAATCTGTCTAGCCATTTCAGAGATTAGCCGGAACAAACAGACAGACATACAGACTCACTAAAATTGAATTAATGTTATTTTGGTATATGTACCGTGCATATATACATATGATTACTTTAATTTTACAAAAACAAATTCTAATTCCATTAATTTGTCTAGATGATGTATTAAAAACACATGAAATTAATAGAATATATATTGTACACATTACTATGTGTTTGACGTACACTTTTGTTTAAAGTTACATTATCGTTACTAAGGTAACGCGTGTTTTTCGCTTCATCTAGTAAATGTAAATGTATTCACTGTTAGATCCATTTACCCGTTTAAATATGCATACCCACATATTTGGACCTGCGCTGCTATGGCGTCAGCTTTCTTATTATATTTTAACTTCACGCTTTTATCCCGCCCAGCAGGGTAGACAGAAAGTACATAGAGACAAGACACTCCGTACTTCGCTTTCCACCCAATTCGAGACATTGCGTGTTGAGTGGCAGAACTAAACGCCGTTCTTTGCCTTACGAGAGTGAATAATTGGAAATAATTTAAATATAATCACTGCCCCGAGTGGGAATCGAATCCACAATCGATCGCGTTTACAGTCAGACGCTGTCCCACTGCGCCACGACCGTTCTCAACTTATAATATATTTTACTTCTCCTAACTTTTACTATGCTATAGTTTTGTACGGTTATAACTAGTTTTAAATTTATTTTCTTAGCAACTTCATGTGATTGATGAGTTATGTTAAAGACTGTATAAAACCCTTTTATTTTAGCTTTACGCTTTTTATATCTGGGTACACAAATAGTAGAAAATTGTTATTAGCAATCCTACGTTACTAAAATTCTTATTTGTTCTTCTTTTATGGCCTTAAATTCGTTATATTTCGTGCAATGTGTAAACGCATTTGTTTCAGAAGACAGAGCAAATGAATTTATCATATTGCAATTTTTTCCTTCCTTAAAAATTTTACATGGATTTTAAAATCTCTAGATATTTATCTTATAATTCAAATTAAAGGTAGCCTTAGTTACTCATCAAAATAAGTCCAGCCGTCTGAGAGACTGGCCGGAAGCATTTATTAAAAGCGCTTAACATTTTTGAAAAAAAAAACGTATCAGTTTTTTTTCAATATTTTTTTCTGATCCTAAGTGTGAATAACACTTTAAAAATAGTAAATATTAAAAGAAAATAGCAATCTCTCTTGTTAAACGATTATTTTACAATAATCTTTAAGTAGTAGAAATTTGTAAAAATCTCTCTACAGAGATGCAACATCAAATGAGATGTAACAAATGAATAGGAATTTCGACGCACTTGGTAGTAGAACGCAAAGTTTAGCGGTCAGAGCGCTTGGACGGTCTCCGAGAGACGCGGGTTCGAATCCCGCTGCGTTCGAATATTTATATGTTTTTTCAAAAATATTTTTTAATCCTAAGTATGCAATAACACTTTTAAAATAGTAAATATTAAAAAGCGCTTATTATACCCTTTATATATATATATATATATATATATATATATATATATATATATATCATAAATTTTGACTCAATTTAACAATAGGTAAATAAACTAAGGTTGGACCGCAGTTAACTCGGCTCGTTCCACGTTGTTAAACAAAACACATTCGTTAACACCAGGTGTCATTGTCAGCTTCCTAAATGAAGTTTCTGGGAGTTAACGAAAGCTTTTTTCAAAGGTAGAGTTTACTGTTAGAGATTTTTGTGTTTCTTAATTATGAAGGAGCATCTGAAACGATTGATACGAGGCGGAACTCAACGCTGTGTTCTATCAGAGACGGAGTTAGAGCGGAGAGAATAATGAAATATAGTTATTTTTCCAGTGATAATTGAAGGTACAACTATTGCGTTAACAATTACATACTTCCACTGCCCTATAATAGAAAAATGTTTTTTTTGTAATTAAATTTATGTTATCTAGTAATGCAATTATAATATAATCTATACTTATATACTTATAATAATATAAAGCCTTTGTTTTGTTTAAACGCTCTAATCAGGATCTATTGCTTGGAATAGAAAAATTCTTTCCGTGTTGAAAAGTCCATTAACTGAGTAAGGCTATAGGCTATATAACATCACTCTACGACTGACGAGAGTGAAGCAGTACTTTTAAAGCTTACCTTGCGTGCGCCGAGCAAACGGTGAAAGTTACGTAAAAATCATCTAAGACAAAATTGTTCCCTTCCAAAAGATCTAAAGCAAATCCGCATCAGTATATATCTAGCTCTTATAGTTGATTCACTATAACAATTTTTATGTATATATTTTTAGTATTAAAATAATGAATTGTATTTTTTTTAGCTTATATCCCGCATAGCAGTGTAGACAGAAAGTAACTTGTGTCAAGACACTCCGTACTTCGTTTTCCGCCGTTTATTTAATTTTTTTTTTGTATTTTTGTGTTTTTATAAATTAAATATTAATAAGTTACTATTCATTAGTTATTTTTAACGAAAGTAGCCTTTGACAGAATTGGATTGCAATATGCAAGGAACTAGTATCGTTTTAAGATAATAACGTCAAATACTACGAGCGCGTTAATGTGCGGGGTGAGCGTGGTACAGCGGTGAGGCGGTGAGACGGGAAGACGCTGAACACTGTCAATAGTCTTCTTACTAATATTATGAAAGCAAAAGTTTCTGAGTTTTTTTATAAGCAAACAAAAGATTCTGAGATTTTATAGTATTAAAGGTTGTAAATCAGAACAACATATAGGTTACAATTTTTTTTAAGGGTAGCCAAAAAGTACCTAGTGTCAAGACACTCCGTACTTCGCTTTCCACCGAATTCGAGACATTGCGTGTTGAGTGCTGGAACTCAATGCGGCACTTTGTCTTTACCAGAGCGAGGAAGTGAAAATAATTGAAATATAAACCCTGCTCCGAGTGGGGATCGAGAACCCACAACCGATCGCGTTTACAGTCAGACGCTGTCCCACTGCGCTACGACCGGCCTCTATCGAATAAATCAATTTAAAAATTTAATATATAAGTATATATATATATATATATATATATATATATATATATATATATATATATATATATATATATATTAAGTATGCGTAGGCGTATAATATATAAGACGCGCGGCTGGGGGGTGTAAAATTTCGTTATAATATAACGATAACTGTCAAGTATAAATATAGGTTTTATCAAGACACGATGCGGGCGAAGCCGCGAGCTAAATCTAGTAGCAATATTTAAATACGCGAGTTGTATGATATCACTATAGTATGTCAAGCTCAATTCAGAAAAAGTTTTAGTATAAAAAACAATGTTTTATCCTTCGTAGCAGGTTAGTGAGAAGCAACTTAGTGTCAAGACACTCCGCTCACAGCTTTCCATCAGAAATCTAGACATTGCGTGTTGAGTGGTGAACTCAACGCTGCGTTTTGTTGTACTAAAACGGAGAAGTGATGATAAATTTTAAATATAAGTATCCCCCCCCGAATGAGAATCGAACCCATAATCTCTAATATGAACTGTCTTTTACGTTATACATATTGAATATTTTAAGCATTAGCATTCAAAAGTAAGTAAATTAAATTAATCATTTGAATGTAATCAAAAGTATCTGCAGTTAGAGTTACCTCGAGACCTTAGAAATCCTCATCTTATTTCATATATTAATACGTGAAGCGAAAAACTTTATACTGTTTTGTACGAAAATTACGCTTCAAAGAGCATTAGCATTATTTCTTAGCTTCTTCATATTTAGCATTATTTCTTAGCTTCCAGGGTAGATGGGAAATACTTACTTTCAAGACACTCCGTACTCCGCTTTCCGAGATACATATTGTATTGAGCAGCGGACCTCGGCGCCGCGTCTTTTCTTATTAGAGCGTGGAAATGAAAATAATTTAAATATAATCATTAATCATATATAATCATCCCCGAGTGGGAATCGAACCTATAACAGATCTTGACCCAACAGTCAGACGGTGTTCCATTACGCCAAGATCGACCTCTTATTTATAATTTATATAGAGAGTTAATATAATAAGTATCTTACTCTACCATAAATCTCACATACACGAATATCTAAAGTGATATCCACGTTGCTAAGGCAAAGCGTTGTTTACACGTCATGACCTCTAGTATTGGTAATTAATTCTAAGTTAGCAATGGCGAGTCAAAAAGTACTAGTTAGGTGAACATCTCTATACTCGCTTAGAATATAAAAGTACAAAAGGCAGAACTCAACACCGCACTTTGCCAAACTGTATTCGGTTGGAACTTTTATTCCAGATTCCTTTGAGAGGAAGTAAATCGTATGTTTAGGACTTAAGGAAAATTCTTGTATACAAATGTACAGCTGCGGTTTTCATAACTTAGATTGTATGGATAAAAATTTTATTTATATGATAATTTTTATAATCTATTAATATGTGAAGTAAAATCTTTGTACTATTTTTTACCAAAATAACGTGAATTGGGGAGTATGAAATTTGGCACAGTTATAGTTTATATAGACGAGTGCAAAATGGTAACGTTTTCTTAAGAATAATATATGTATATAATTAATAAAATAAACATTTAAGGCCATTAAGTATTGAGGCCGGTCGTAGTGCAGTGGGACAGCGTCTGACTGTAATCAAGACATGTTTTGGGTTCGATCCCCATTCAGGGGAGTGATTATATTTAAAAAAATACCATGTGTTTGAGATACACGTTTATATAAAGAGATATATACGTTGCTAAGACAGCGTGTATAAATATGTTTTTGACCCTTTCTACTCTGCTATGCGGGATTAAGCGTGAAACTCAAAATAGGCATAAAAATTATACTAAAAACAATATTCTTATATTTTCTCTGATCTGCCATTCAGATAAATAGGGCGGCAATGTACCTAGCATTAGATGATTTTTTGCATATATAAAGATATCTTCTTCTTTTTTGCACTCTTGGCAGAGTGGTCGTGGTCGTCAGTGGTTTATGGTACGCTTTATAACCCAACACTATTTCTTCGAATGCCTGCCGTCCTGGTACACTCATAAAGAGAGCTGTTAACGGCAGCCTTCATCTGATCAGTTTATCTCATTGCAGGTCTGCCACGAAGCTGGTGTCTTCTACCTTTCCCTGAATAATGAGAATGAGGAGGATTGAGGGCGAAGACAGTAAGAATTCTAGCTTTATGTAATAAATAACAGACATTGTATCTTATTGAGAGTTCAATAGATAGATTTATTGGTTCTAAATTTCAGTCCATGTCATATGAAGCATTCCTGGAATAAGACCCTTTAGGTATCATGGACTTCTAGAGCGTCTATCTTCTTTTTATCGTTTTTTCTAAGTGTTCACGTTTCTCATACATAAACACATGGGAAACACTAAGGAACTAACTAATCGAATTTCCTTTGGTTTGGCAATACTTCTATTTCTTAATATTTCTATGTATACGTCCTCAGATCCATGGATGATTTGGTTTGTGTTCACCATCACAACCTCTTATTGGGACTTCTGGCATGTTATGATATATTAACTTTATTATAATGAGTTAGGTAGTTATGGACGGAGCTATTTAAAACACAGTGTTTTGATTTCAAGTGAAGTGTAGAACGAAGTATTTTGACACTAGGTTTTCTTTGACACTACGATTTTTTTTCTTGTTTTCTTTTAGCTTCACGATTCCTTTCCGCATAGTTGGTTATACACAATGTACCTAGTGTTAAAACACTCCGTACTTCGCTTTCCAACAAATTCGAGACATTGCGTATTGAGTGGCGGAACTCGACGCTGCACTTTGTCTTGCCAGAGCGAGAAAGTGAAAATAATTGAAATATAATCACTTCACCGAGTTGGGATCGAACCCACAACCGATCGTGTTTACAGTCAGACGCTGTCACACTGCGCCACGACCGGCCTCATCATATAAAGTAGTGCTTAAAAATCTCACTATATAAATATCAGTTCAATAAATAAACAGTAAGGAGGTATACGACTATCAAGGCAAGTAACAAATTAGAATATATTCAGTCTAGGATTTATCAGTTAAGACGGAGCTCAATTGAATTGTGTTTAACCACAAGATATCCTTGTATATACATTAAATAGGTTTATTTGAATTAAAACATATATTAATAATGTGAGGTCTCGTGGCGCAGTAGAGCAGCGTCTGACTGTAAAGATTGGTTATGAGTTCGATTTACTCTCATAGTGTATTATAAATAATGTATAAACTTAATTTAAATCGCGGCGTTGAGCTCCGCCACTAATTACGAATTCTTTATTTCGGGTGGATAATGTGAAAAAAATAATTTTAACACTATATTGTACTTATTCTGTTCGGGAAAAGCGTGAAACGTTTTTGCTTAATATGTATCAAATCTTTCTATATATTAATACGAAAAGCATATATAGCTAACATTTCACATTCAAATGATATTTTGAAATAGAATAAATTCGCCTTTGACAACTACACAGATATATTGCGATATATAAATAGAAATTTGGTTTTTACTCAAATTATAATATCTTTGATTTTCGCGATTTTTATACATTTTAAATGTAATTATTTTAATCGGATTAATCGCGTATATTTTGGTACTTGAAAATACATTTTTGGACACCTGACGTTTCGAACACTTTACAGTAGTCCGTGGTCACAGGTAGACTGACTGACAGACGAATGCCACCTCAGTCTACCAGTCAGTGTGACAGCTGGGTAATAAAGAAATGAAATTTTGTCGAGGATATAAAAACGTTATGGCGCGGGATACAGGCATTTATATGATCGATATAGAACGTTGTGTCCGCTTGTTAGACAATTAGAAATATTAATTTGAAATGGTGAATTTCGGTTATCTGCATCCAAAAGATCAGTTAAATATTCTATTAAATACATATTTTTGTAAATAAATACATATTAAAAGAACATAGTAACTATTCTTGTATCATCTGGTTAGTTTATTATCATTAATTTATATTTTTGTATTGCCGTAGCATATCGAAATGCCCTTTATGCTCAGTGGTTCGCTACTACTGCAGCCTATAACTGAAGCTCTGAACACATATGTGAATAGCCGTGGTTTGGTCTTGGCAGAGTTCCCTTTCCTAATTATAATATAACACCTACCACAATTATAAAAACACTCCTGGCGTCCAAAAAATTAGACGTAAGTACTTAGTTTAGTTCGTTAGTAGTTATTTTGTTAATTAGCATTATAATTATAGACTTGTGTAGAACAGGTATATCTTTTATTTCTGTTAAGGTATTTATTTTTAGTTATATGATACTTTTTTTAGATTCACGCTTTTATCCCGCATAGCAGGGTAGACAGAAGGTACCTAGTGTCAACATACTCCGTACTTTGCTTTCCACCGAATTCGAGACATTGTGTATTGAGTGGTGGAACTCAACGCCACTCTTTGTCTATACCACAGCGAGGAAGTGACAATAATTTAAATATAATCACTCCCTCGAGTGGGGATCGAGCCCACAACCGATCGCGTTAACAGTCAGACGCTGTCCCACTGCGCCATGATCGGCCTCATATGGTCTAGTTATATGATAATTACGTATATTTAAGTAACAACTGTGCCAAATTACATACTCCTAATTTAGCATTATTTTTGTAAAAAGAGTTACAAAAATAATATATATATATATATATATATATATATATATATATATATATATATATATATATATATATATTACTTTAAAAATATTTTCCAACCTTATATTTTAAGTAAAATTTATTCAGTATTAAAACAGAATTTTCTTATTCGTACCAGAATTTTCAATAATACATTGAGATTCTAAGAAGTGAATGAAAACAGAGGAAGCAAAAGCGATTCAACTGATTGTAAAATCGTTAAAAGCTCTCCATAAGATTAGATTTAAAAGTTTTTATTATAAAAATCATTTTCTCTTTCCAATTCCATTAATTGGAGGGTAGTTAGTGAAACTTGAACGTTTAATCAGTTATATGTTAATTATATGGCTTAAAAAACACGCCGAATTCAAATCTAATCGCGTTCAAAATATTTATATGTTTGTTAAGTGTGGAATAAACACTTATTAAATATATATTTTTTTTAAGTGTGCAATAAAGTGTTTATTAAATAATAATATTATATAATCAAGTGACATTTTCTAAAGTGTAGTAAATGTATGAAAGGTAAATTTTAGTTTCTCAACCATTTGAAAATATAACGTTGAACTAGAAATATGTTAAAATGACGGTTTCCAAGAGGCGCGGGTTCGAATCCCATTGCGTTATAAACATTTATAGGATTTCTTTAAATCATAAGTGTAGAATTATACTTTAAAAACTGTAATATACGATCACCTGACATACTCGAACTGATTCTAACGTGCATTTTATTTAGCTTCACGCTTTTATCCCGCATAGCAGGGTAGACAGGAAGGTTCTAGTGTAAAGACACTCCGTACTTCGCTTTCCACCGAATTCGAGACATTGCGTGTTGAGTGGTGGAACACAACGCTGCTCTTTGTCTTTCATTTCAGTGCATTTCAGTATAAATAATAACTTCATTGCAATCAAATAAAGAAAGTAAACGTAAAATTTTACGAAGAGAAATTGTAGAGGCCATCGTGGTGCAGTGAGACAACTTCTGACTAAATGTAATTAGAGTTGTAGGTTCGATTCCCACTCGGAGGATTCCCAATCAACGGAGTGTCTTGACACTAGGTTGTGTTTGATTACAGATTGCCAAGCTAGAACTGGCAGCTCATTCCAGAGACTTGCTTTTTTACATTAAAAAAATATCTGTGAAAAAATAGTGATGTAGCAGTAAAAAATCTTATAAAAAAATTAAAAATATTTTTTGAAAAAATAGTGATGTAGCAGTAAAAAATCTTATAAAAAAATTAAAATAAAATCTGAACGTCATCTAAAACTCACGTTATGTAATATTTCCTATAAAAAAATATTCGAACATTTCTTATAAACGCTTCAAAAGTACGAACGAATGAAAAATCACGTTATTCTCAATTTGCTTATATTTCAATTCGATTTCTACTCCCTTATCTTTTTTATTATTTTTTTCCAGATAGACAAAGCTTTTGTGACAGTTGACAGGAGCTTTTTATCATTCGTTTGTAAAATGGCTGATAATAATAATAAAATAAAAATATATTGAGGCCGGTCGTGGCGCAGTGGGACAGCGTCTGACTGTAAACGCGATCGGTTGTGAGTTCGATCCCCACTCGGGCGTGATTATATAAATTATTTTCACTTTCTCGCTCTGGTAAAACATAAAGTGCGGCGTTGAGCCACCACTCAACACGCAATGTCCCGAATTCGGTGGAGCGAAGGTAAACCGAAGTCTACCCTGCTATGCGGGATAAAAAGCGCGAAGCTAAAAAAATGTACGTATAAAATTTTCTTCTTTTATACCGGACTGCTGTTTACCATTTCATATTCATTAGACATATAGTATGATATATTATTTATATTTTACTTACTTACAAATGCAAAAATATAAAATAATGCAGAAAATTTATATAATTATATTTTATAGCTCAATAGCTCATTTATATGAAAAAAATTAAGGTAACAACCTAACATAGGTTATAAAATCGGAGGTACAGTTGGACAGCGTCTAAGTGTAAGCACGACTGTGCGTGGGTTCAATTTAAACTCGGGTGAGTGATCATATTTATATTATTTTCATTTCCTCGCTCTGGACAAAGCGCGGCGTTATGTTCTGCCACTTAACACTCAATATCTCGCATTTTGCGGAAAGCGGAGCACGAAGTGTGTTAACACTAGGAACTTCTTTTCTAGCTTGGTATGCAGGGTAAAAGCTTGAAGCTATAAATATGAAAGCATTATATATATATATATATATATATATATATATATATATATATATATATATATATATATATATATATATATATATATAATTTCAATAATACATATATCATTACAGTCACAAAAATATTCAAAGTAATACTTTGCATTTTACCAATTCATAAGTGTTATTCTACACTTAGAAGAGAAGAAAACATTTAAAAAAAGTGCATAAATTTTGAACGCTGCAGGATTCGTAACCGCGCCTCTAGAAAACAGTTCCAAGTATTCTGACCGCTAAGTCACACGTTTAAAGTTTTATTCATACTTTTCGAGCCATGATCTGCAATCTAAAACATATATGAAACCGCAAAGGTATCGTGAACGTTCTTAAATTATTTGTTTCAAACCTGTCACCCGAGTCCCACGTCGGGCGCCATATTTTTACATCTCTAAAGCCTCGCTCTTACTTACCTGAAATGAATAAATACATATATATGAGTTTACTTGAACATTCTGAACAATGGTTCGGTTATGAATGTTATGTTCGAGTTGAATCTATTAAAGAGGATTGCTAGTTTGGATTGTTTATAAGCTATACACGTCGTTATAAAGACAGAGCGCGTCGTTAAGTTACGTCACTCAATAAAAATACAATATCTTGAATATGGACAATTTTATTAAACTATTTTTAAGATGTTATTCCACACTTAAGTTTAAGAAAACATTTTTAAAAAAAATTTTGAACGCAACGTTGTACTTGAATGGTTTCCAAGAGCCGCGGGTTCGAATCTCGCTGCCGTTCAAAATTTTTATATGTTTTTTAAAAATATTTTATAACTTAGAAAGTGTCTTGATATTACATTCTCTCTGATTATTCTATTAGTGCTTTAAGAGAAAAAATGAAGCTACTTCCTTAAAACGTAGCGGAAGGGTACAAATTTGAAATGTGAAGTAGACTGTCTGTCTGTTTGTTTGTCAGTCATACTAGAGTTTTATATATAAGTAGAGATCCGATAAATAAATTATATATTATTAAAATTAAAAAGAAATATTTTCAAAACCTAAAAAAAATATGATAATTCATACTCAATAATGAGGCGGGAAACCATTTGGAGGGATAAAAAGTATCGTTAAAGGTAATTTACTGTTACATCATCCTTCATCAAAGAGCTTTATCTAAAAACTTTTATTATACATAGCGTCTGATCTCTTAACCTCCTTTTGTACAAAATTCTAACATAGGCAAGTTGAATGGAATATAAGTAAGAAATATATTCTTTTTCGGTACAAAATGTTCTTTCATATTTAAATCCTATTTATGAACGCGTCTTCGTCGGCGTGAGTTAGAACACGAATATATATATATATATATATATATATATATATATATATATATATATATATATATATATATATATATATATATATCATTCAAGTAATTATAATAAATCAACTACTAGCGAACCAAAGTAACTCCTTGCTCTCTGCAGTCAGACAACGTAATGTTAAGACATTCCATTCTCTATGTTCTACTATTCGAGACATTGAGAATTCAACGCCGCACCTTGTTTTATCAATTACCCCTACGGGTATGTAAGTTCAATACACACTCGGAGTACTTATTTTTAATAGCAAAATACAAACAAATCGCGGCGTTTAGTTCCACCACTTAATACACAGTGCCTCGAATTCAGACGGGAAGCGGCAAAGGGAGTGTCTCGACACTCTGTTCTGACTATCCTATGCCATTTATATATAGGCTTGTCACGTCTTATTCTTGTACTGAGATACAACTGTTCTATATAAAATATAATATAACATTTAATTAGAAGCATGCTATTACTTACAGACGGACTCTCTGAGCTTTATTAAAAATGAGATATTGCTATTAAGTTCCATTTTTTTTAATTATCCCGCTGACAAAGGAGTTGATAGAAGTAATTATTATTTAAATATTTTAATTAAATATTATGTTAATTAACCTGATAAGCCCTGATGAGGCTAGAGCGATAGAACAGCATCTAACTTTAAATGCGACTGGTTGTGGATTCGATTCCCATTCGGAGGAATGATTATATTTAAATTATTTTCATTTCCTCACAAAGCGCGGAGTTGAGTTCCACAATTCACAACGCAATGTCTCGAATTCGGCGGAAAATGGAATACTTCAGATCTATGGCAAAAATCTAGACACTCTGAAAGCCAGAGCCGTTATCCTGTTCAGGGGCGAAATCAACGTCGTGTTTTGTCTTACCAGAGCGCCCAAAATAATAAAAAATTAAAATATCATTATAATATTATTTCTCCGAGTGTGAATACCCACGAGCAATCGCGTTTACAATCATACATTGCAAGAAATATAGCCACATAATTATAAATTATTTACTATATATTAAGACACTAAGCTCTTTATAAGTATTATAAGTTTATTGGTAAGAAAAAGTTTTTTTTTGGTTGTTTGAATATGTCATGGGGATATGGAACAGCGTCTGACAGTGGACGCGATCGGTTGTAGATTCGATTAATATTAGTTAATTTATTTATTTAGCTTAAAGTATTTTTTAAATAAAATTTAAATATAAAATACATTGTTTACTATAGCGAACGAAAAGGTTAACACCACATACAAAAC
This sequence comes from Dryadula phaetusa, assembly GCA_032432895.1. Lineage (NCBI taxonomy): Eukaryota > Metazoa > Arthropoda > Insecta > Lepidoptera > Nymphalidae > Dryadula > Dryadula phaetusa. Next base: position 2,623,671 of record JAOYRS010000092.1, on the reverse strand, counting down.
ACCAAAAAAATAAAAAAAAAATTCAAGTCATAAAAAGCACCCGTCGTAAGCTTTAAAAATTTCGCTTTACGCAACTACTGTAGTATAAATTATACTCGATGTCGAGACAAGTTTAATATATAGTATTATTATAGAAAGCTAATTATCGTTATTTAAAAATTTATTAAAATGCAAGAACGATATTTTTTTTTAATTATCGTATCGTATCGTCAGCCAATTGCAGTCCACTGCTGGACATAGGCCTCCCCAAGTTTGCGCCAAACATCCCGGTCCTCCGCAACCCTCATCCAGCCCGCTCCGGCAACCTTGCGTATGTCGTCAGTCCAGCGGGCCAGAGGGCGTCCTACACTACGTTTGCCAAGACGCGGTCTCCACTCCAGGACTCGTCTGCTCCAACGGCCATCGGTCCTGCGACAGACGTGACCGGCCCATTGCCACATTAATTATCTTCACGCTTTTATCCCGCATAGCAGGGTAGACACAGTACCTAGTGTCAAGACACTCCGTACTTCACTTTCCACCGAATTCGAAACATTCCGTGTTGAGTGGTGGAACTCAACGCCACACTTTGTCTTTTTACCAGAGCGAGAAAGTGAAAATAATTTAAATATAATCACTCCTCCGACTGGGGATCGAACCCACAACCGATCGCGTTTACAGTCAGACGCTGTCACACTGCGCCACGACCGGCCTCAAGAACGATTTGTATGAAAATAAATAATTGTAGAGCTAATAAGTTCGGTATTGTTTCAAGCGTGTAATCTCCAATCATTGGCAAATGAGAATGGAACAGAGTACGAAAATCAACCTTATGTTCTCGCAAATAAAGGTGGAAATCGATGAAAAAATTGTTATTCAATAAATAATATTAACTCACGTGTGTTAATATTATGTTAAATATAATTTTTGTGACTTTTATTTTAGACTGAATTACGTAACTAAAGATTTTTTTTTTTAATTTTTTTATATATTTTATTCTATTGAGGCCGGTCTGACTGTAAACGCGATCGGTTGTGGGTTCGATTCCCATTCGGGTTAGTGATTATATTGAAATTATTATCACTTCCTCGCTCTTGTAAGATAAAGTGCGGCGTTGGGTTCCAACACTCAACACGTAATGTCGTAAAGAATATATACCGTGAGGCCGGTCGTAGCGCACTGGAACAGCGACTGAATTGAAAAAAATAAGCACGATCGGTTGTGGGTTCGATACGAGACGTTGTGTGTTGAATGGCGGAACTGAACGCCGCGTTTTTTCCTACCAAAACGAGGAAATGAAAATATATTTTTTAAAATCACTTCTCTGTGTGGGAATAAAACCCATAATGATCGGTAGCGTCAGCAGCAAGTATTTTATAGTGTTCTCATATTATTGTATAGAAATATATAATAGGTACATATATAATCCTAATTAAAGATTAACTTTGATTTTAAACCATTTAAAATTTACGTGTATCGCGTTCGGTTGCTCGGGAACCAGTACTGTCAGTCTGAAGCTTAATTTTCCCTTTTCACGGTAGAAGAAGTTTTGGTATTAATTTTAGACGCTGCCTTTGCTAAAGTTTTTTCGTCACACAAGTAACATTACATATATATATATATATATATATATATATATATATATATATATATATATATATAGACAGAAAACACCTAGTGTTAAGATACTCTGTACCGAGTTCGAGACATTGCGTGTTGAGTGGCAGAACTCAACGCCGCATTTTGTCCTACCAGATCGAGGGAATGAAAATAATTTTATATGTAATCTCTTCCCCTAGTGGGAATGACATCCAGAACCAGTCGCGTTTACAGTCAGATTCTGCCTCCCTGCGTTACGTTCCGCCTATATGACTTTTAAAACAAATCAGGAATATTTTTGTCTAAAGCCTGATATATCGCACATCGTCGACGAGACTGAAATATTGCAATATGCATTCAAACAAAACTAACGTGATAAAACTTTTAAGTGAAGCTGCAATCCACTCCCCGAGATTACTATCGGAGTCTCTTTCGTAGAATCAGATTTTAATGTTTTACGTGTTTATATGTTAACTTTTAGATCACTTTTTAGGAAAATTAGGCGGATGGAGTATGAAATTTATTCATCTTCACGCATTTTCCGCAGCAGGGTAGATGAATTCGAGAAATTGCATGTGGAATGGCGGAACTCAACGCCACGTTTTCTTACCAGTGAGAAGAAATGGCAATCATTTAAATATTATCATTCCGAACGGAAGTCAAACCCACAACCGATCGCTTTTCTAGTCAGACGATGTCTCACTGCACCACCGCCAGCTTACAAAATAGGCATATATATATATAAACTCAAAAAATAGATTAAATTAATAAAGTAAATTGGTACCAAAAACACTATTATATTTTGCTTTTCATACACTTTTCAAAATGACATGCACGTTGCTATAGTTCCATATATTTTACGTTTCAACTAAATCTCTAGTGTTTTGTAGATAGACCTTCGTCTATAATTTTGAACTAAATACTTAGCTTATAGCCAAAAGATATGGTCATAATACGTAATAATCTATTTGTTTGTTTGTTTGTCACTTTTACATATATACAAAAATGTAAAGATAAAGTATGAAATACGTATAGGCATCGGAGTTTTCTATAAAAGAACTATTAAAGGATTTTAACGATGTTGTCAGCTTTATACTTCATCCCGCATAGCAGGGTAGTCATAGAATTTAGTGTGAAGACTCTCCATTGACTGCTTATATATTAAATAAGTGTATCAAATAAATAAGAGAATAGTAACAGGCTCGCATGAAACCAGAGGAGCTACCTCTCTATAGTCTCTATATACTACATATATAAGCAGCTTCACGCGCCATCCCGTATAGCAGAATAGTCAGAGAGAACCTAGTGTTAAGACACTCCGTTTGGTTCTTAAATAAATAAGAGAATTGTACCAGGCTCGCATGAAACTAGAGGAGCTCCCTCTTTATAGTCTCTATATACTACATATAAAAGCAGCTTCACAAGTCAAGACACTCCGTTCTACTCATTTGAGAAAATTAACTTTTTAATTAAATTTAGTAACAGACGCTCCGAAGAAACCTCCTGTCGTCATTATAATTTACATCCTCTGACTTTTAGATATCACGTATATTTTCATATCGCTTATTATTTTTATCATATACATGTTATTTTTTTTATTCATTTTTTAGCTTTACCTACATAGAGTACCTAGTGTCAAGACACTCCGTACTTCGCTTTCCACTGAATTCGAGACATTGCGTGTTGAGTGACAGGACTCAGTGCCGCACTTTGTCTTAATAAAGTGAGGAAGTGAAAATAATTAAAATATAATCACTCCCCAGAATACGTACCGATCCCACAACCGATCGCGTTTACAGTCAGATGCTGTCCCACTGAGTCACGACTGGCCTCATATGATATAGAGTTATATAGATAAAAAATAATTATTTAAAATTTGCTAAAGTATTACCTTTGAATTGTATTATTCATTCAGAGGTACGTTGAAGAACGAATTTTGCTCGGTATTTTTATGTTTTAAGATCTATTTAAAATAGCTTCAGGCTTTTATCCCACATAACAGGATAGACAGGAAGTACCTAGTGTCAAGTGCGTGTTGAGTAAGGAAATTTAAGTTCAATTTTATTGATAAAGAGTTTCCAATAATCTTTTCTTTTACAAAAAGAAGGGAATTGATAAAAAACGATATCAAAAATGGATTGGACACATCTGTATTCAAACTAAAGTCTTTAGGTTTCTAAACCGCCCTCTTCTGAACCATTATAACGTTTTAAATTCTTTGAATATTTAAATGTATTCTTTGTTTCTATATAAACAAAATTGTAAATTGTGAAAAAAATCTATTTTAATGAATATTAAAAGTGTTTCCATACCTGAGAACTGAAAGAATATATTAAGATCGATTTATACTTTCCGAAAAGCCCTGTTTACTATATAAAAAAAATTGCTTGTTTAAATATTTTAGATATAAAATGACTGTCGTGAGTAATTAAAGGAAATGTATTTGATTTCTCGCATTAATAAGGCGGATACGGCGGATACGGCGTTGGGTTCCGCCACTAAACATGCAAAGATTCTAAAATAAGTGGTAGGTAACTGAGTGTCTTAACATGAAGGTTTTTTCTGCCTAAGTAGAATCCAAAATTTTCCCAACCCAAAGTCGTTCACTGAAAATAATAAAAGGACAAGTATTGACAAAGGCTAACCCTTAAATGCCCATTTTCCAATGTTCAACAAACTAACCTTTTCCAAGTAAGACGTTATTTGGCAAGAATATAAAGAATGGAACGCCTACAATATTGATTTTTACACAAAAACTGAGAAAAATGTATTATTTTTACGATTTCTAATATTCAAATTAAACTTATATGAGTTATGACGGTATTTTCGATTTCCACTCAGTGTAATAACTGTATTAAAGTTGTTATATTAATTTCTTCTAAATTATATTAATTGTTTTGGTATGGGTAAGCGCGGCGTTGAAATCCTTATCTCAACACACAATCTCTTAACTGAGACAGAATGCAGAGGAAAGAGAGACAGAGTGGAGTAGAGAAGAGTGTCTTATCACTACGGTCTCTTGGCTATCCTGCTGCTTTATTTAATATCTATGTAATAAATTATTTTTGTTTTTGTTTATTCTATTATGTTGTAATAGTTCAGAATAAATTCTTAAATAAGTTCTTCTTATCATAGTTATGTGTTTTTTTAGTTTTATGCATCCCGTTGAGATGCGGACCTCAACGCAGCCCCTTACCTTATCAGAGTCCACTGAGTGGGCATCGAATCCACAACCGATCGTATATATAGTTAGACACTGGCTTATTTATTCTTTCATTTATTAAATTTGCTTGTATAGGAACGTGCAATAGTCAGACGAGGAATTAAAATATTATTTTTTACTTTAAATATTAAAAAATAAATAAATAAATTTGAGGCCGGTCGTGGCGCAGTGGGACAGCGTCTGACTGTAAATGAGATCGTTTGTGGATCCGATTGTCATTCAAGGGAGTGATTGTATATAAATTATTCCCATTCACTCGCTCTGATTTAACAAAGCGCGGCGTTGAGTTCCGATACTCAACACGTAATGTTTCGAATTCATTTCGTGGAAAGTGGAATACGGAGTGTCTTGACACTGGGTACTTTCTATCTACCCTGCTATGCGGGATAAAAGCGTGAAGCTATAAAAAATATATCAAGATTTAGTAGCATCGTTTACAACAAAGAAATCTCAAAACCCATGGTAAAGGGATGTTCGCCATCGTTTATATATTTAATGAATTTACGTCATATAAAATTCTCATTTAACCGCTTATGTGTGTAATAAAATATGTACCGACTCATCGGTCAAGAATGGAATGGGGTAAGCTGAAATTTTGTATAGCTATTGTAATACGTAGAGAAGCCTTTAAAATTATTAAACAATGTATGTTTCGCATCTTGTGGGACTATAACGATTGTTAAGATAAAGCACGGCGTTGAGTTACGCCTCTTAACACACAATTTCTATGAAAATACAAGAAAAGTTAAGACTAGTTAGTCAATTACTTATAACGACCTAACTGTTGATCTAAACTTACTTTATATGCGTAATATTTTCAGTATTCTTTATTATATTCACCGGTTTTTAACCCCGATTTTAAGTATAAATTTAACTTTAAGATGGATTTTTTAACAAATAAAACCCTCATAACGATACATTTACTTTATTTTCTATTACATGAAATTTGATTTTCAATATAAGTTCCATCCCATTTCACTTTGAGGGTTCATTCAAATCTAAGGGTTAATTTCAACATATAGGATGTACGAAAAATAATATCCTCTTTTGCATACAATTTTCACCTATAATTATTTTTATTTTGGTAGACAGAAAGAATCAAAGTGCGGCGTGGGGTTCCACCACTCAACACGCAGTGTCTCCAATTCGGTGGAAAGCGAAGTGTCTTGACACTTAATACTTTCTGTATATCCGGCTATGCGGGATAAAAGCCTGCAGCTAAAAAAAAAACTAGAATAAATATGGATTCGTTCCTTGCTGTCTGCCGGTTTTTGAGGTAGTACTTGGCCACGTTGACTCGATCCTTTGTTGCCTTTGTCAGAAGAGCACCTGAACAAAGAGTTGGGACAGGCAAGCAGATTTGCCATGGGTTTTGGGTTGGCACTGCAGACAATGAAATAAGTCTCCACTTTGCCAGATGTTAGCAGAATCGAAACCTCGAAAGCGATCGAGACAATTCCAGCCTCATTAGCTTGTGGCCTGAGGGTAAGTACTCTTAAGGAGGCCGAGGCCTGGTGGAAATTGGTATTGGGTCACAGTCAAAAGCTATGATGGATAGCATGGCACTATGAAGATGGAACATTTTATATTAATAGAGTGAGTATCGAGTGAGATTTTTCCTGGTTTTCTTTCTCCACACAGTATTCCACCTCACTCGCCTTACCGGAGCAAAGATATGAAAATATGTTATTAAAATTATTTCGTTAGCTGTGTATCGAAGTTATAACCATCGCGTTTACAGTCTATTTATTCCAAGCTTCTAGAGGTCGATTTGAATCTACGACCTTTTGTTCCAGACAACTAACTAAGCAATACGTTTTTTGTCGCGAATATCTAATGTTAGTCCTCAGAAATCAAGTTTCATACATATTTGAACTGAATTAAGAAAATTCAAAGTTATATAAGTAATTTAAGTGTTCAGACAGTTCTAACCCTTAATTAGGGAAGCCCCTGCGCTGTTACAATTTATTACATCTACCCCAATTTGTAGAATATATCTGTCTTTGCCAACCTCATTTGCGTTGAAATGAGCAACTACTTTGACTACAGGCCTTGTTGACATGTTTTGCCTTAGCAACGTGTATGTAACGTGTTTATACAAATCCCTTAAATTGAGACATTTACGATCAGACACTGTCCCACTGCCACCATGGTTTCACATATATATGTACAAAGGTTCTCTACTCTACTTTGAAAAACTTTTCTTTAGCACGTAAAATCCGCGTTGCCTTAGCAACTGTATACAATAATGTATGCCAAATGCGTAGTTATGTGTGTATTTATTTCATAATCATCAATTTAAAAAATATTATATTTAATTAAAATAATATTTTTTTGTCCTTTACTTATAAATATATGTAAATTATTTTTCACCTCCACAAATGTAGTCAGTGAGAATTCAGTCCAGAGTTCGAATTTATTGTAGTAGCAGCGCAACTTAACGCCGTACTTTATCTTACATTTATTAAAATTAAAATAATTTGCACAGCGTTTGTTTAATATCAACTGAGCTACAATAGCGTTTGTCTGTTGAATTGCATATAAATGTAATTTTACATGTTGAATTCCTACTCATATTGTCATGGAATTAATACTGAACAGGTGTGGCTTATCGTTGTTACCGTATTATGTAGGCGCGTCATGTGTCTTTTATTTCACATTTATTCATATATATATATATATATATATATATATATATATATATATATATATATATATATATATATATATATATATAGTAGAGTAAATGGTGGAACTTAGCGCTGCGTTGTTTTATCAAAGCGAAGACAACAAAAACATTTAATTGTGTTTTTACTTACAAATATATTTTATATAATATATTATATATAAAGAAGAAATTTAGAGAAACTCATATGTTCTGTTAAGTAGCGGAACTCAACGCCAGCCAGATCAAAGAAATGGAAATAGTTTAAATTTAATTAATCAATCGAGAGGAAAATCACTAATTAAACATTTTTTTAAATTCAAACCTGTGACCATTGTGGCTTGGTTCTAATCTTAGTAAAATAGCCTAACATTAGCCGTTCCATTACGTATATTTCACTTGAGCGGCCATAACCTGCCTAATATCGAGCTTTTAGATATATTAAGGTATGAGCGTGACTTTCGGTACTTATAATGGTTTTTTATGGAAAATTTTTCGGGGTCGATAAACTTTTATTTGATAAATGTATTGAGTAATTGTTAAAAATGTTACGAACTAAACTCAATGTTGAAGTATTATTTATTTATTTGTGTTTCTTAAGGTTCACGCCAAGAAAGTGTCAAGACACACTGTTACCTGCTTTTCAAATGAAATTCAGACATTGAATGTTAAGTGGCGTACTAAACCCAGCGCTATGCTACCTGAGCGAAGAATGTAAGTAAATTTCAATTATAATAAATAATTTTGATATTCGAAAATGCATTTTTAGAAACCTGACGTTTCGAACACTTTACTGTAGTCCGTGGTAAGAGGTAGACTGAGGCGGCGACGTCTCAAATCCACCACATCAGAGGCAAAGAGAAAGTCAGCTTATTATGCAAGAGTCCAGCGCAGTACGCGAGGCAGTCAAGAAACAGATGATGGTAGATTGATATAATTAATTTTTATACCAACCGATAGACAAATGCAACCTCATTCGACATGTGAACACGGACTACTGTAGTGTTTGAAACGTCAGGTCTCCAAAAATATATTTTTAAAAAGCAAAATATATGCGATTAACGCGTTTAAAATAGTTTCATTTAAAACTAAACACTGGTGTGCTAACTTATCAAAGTCTCAATCTATTTACTTTGCTTTGAGTTCAAAATTTATATTATTTAAAAAGCTAATTTCACGTGTGTCAGTACAAAATATAATTGCTAAAATAAGAAACTAAAAATACTATTTTAAATCGAATTATTTTCAAGTCGAAGCGCGGCCATGATTTCGCCACTCAGCACACTACGTATGTAAGTGTCGGAGTGTCTTGAAATTGGGTTATCTCTGTCTATCCTGTTGGGAGGGGATATATATATATACTGAGGGAGCTCCTCTACTTTCATGCAAGCTTGGTATAACTCTCTTATTTATTGGCTACACTTATTTAATATATAAGCCGTCAACGGAGTGTCTTGGATCTAGGTAGATTCTATCTGACTACCCTGCTATGCGGGATAAAGCATGAAGCTGCTTTTGTTTCAATGGATTATACGCGACATTTCAAACACTACACTACAGTCCGTGGTCACAGGTAGACATTTAAAATAGTTTGATTTATAATTTGTAAAAATTATAATAAACAAAAATCTTACTAAAAATTTAGACATTGCACGGAATTGGCAGTGCAACCGAGTAATGTCAATAGACTCCGTTCACCAAATGGTGAGACCGACCTAGGAGAGAGAGAGAGAAAATACCAACAGAACCAGAAAATAGAAAGTAAAACGAATTTAGACAGTAACAATATAAATACGTCAAGTAGACTGTTACAAAGGACTATAACAATGTTTATGATTCTCTCCGCATAGTATCCCTACTATATATATAGAGAGAGTACAGTAATAAGATCTTTGATTTTCGCGATTTTTATACATTTTAAATGAAACTATTTTAACCGGATTAATCGCGTATATTTTGGTATTCCAAAATACATTTTGGACACCTGACGTTTCGAACACTTTACAGTAGTCCGTGGTCACAGGTAGGTGGGTTGTCTACCTGTTTCCACGGTCCACTTGAAAAGGATAAAAAGAGAGTACAGTATTAAAACAATTAACACTTTGTATCCGAATTCGAGACATTGTTTTGAAAACGGCGTAACTTAACATCGCATGTCACGTCAGCGGTACAGTGACGTGAACATAATATAATAATAATATCTCCAAGTGGGAATCGAACCCACAATCAATCATTTTCACAGTCAGACGCTGTCCCAGTGCACCACGATGGCCAAAACAAGACCATGTTCAAAAAAAATGTTTGAATTATTTTAATTTTACCACTCTATTAAAGGCAGGCGCGGCGTTAAGCTCCGCTATTTATAGGAAATTATTATTTACTTATATATAAAATAGACAATTATTTTAGATAATATTTTTCATACATGTTACGTACTTTATGAGAATATAAAGTAAGTACCTTAGATTATAACACGACGTAAATTGATGGTAGCATTCGCTTCGAACGTTATAATGTTGATATATAGGTGTCACTGAAAATGACATGTGACGAAGCTGGTAACACACGAATTCAGTGTTAGCTAGTTCAAATTCAAAAGTAAGTTTAGGAAACTAGACACAGCTCGCGGCGTTACTCGCCTTGTGTGAGTACATTTGTTGTTCAAATTTCATCAAAATTTGTTTAGCAGTTTTTGCGTCAATGCGTAACAAATATCCTTACTATCTTTCACTTTTTTAATATTTTTTTATATTCTGCTACTAAGTCATCTTTCTAAAGATTTTCTAACAACAATAAATTAGTTTAAATAATAGTACAAAAATCACAATAGCTGGATAAGAAGGCATGGCTTAATGTTCAAAATGTTTAACTGGTTTCCAAGCGTTGCTGGTTCTAATCCCTCTCACTAACAGATTATTTTATAAGTGTGGAATAACACTTAAGAAATATTCAAAGTGAAGAACCTGTTGGGCGTTACAACCATTTTATTTTGCCAAAATCTTACTTTATTTTCAGGTAAATGTAATAGAAAATACCCCATTTTTTTCAGCAGCGTTCAAATCCCAATCCGCTTAGGGGGTGTAAATCAAACTCACCTGTAATTAATATCCCGCTTTTTGTGAGCTTATCAATTTATGCCTCGCTGGTTTTGATTGATATATAATAGGGTGTACTGTATGAAACGTTAGGTTAGGTTGAGCTTATATATTTTTTTTATTTTTACGCATTTTTGTGTACTTAATACCTACCTACCTATAATGTAAGCAGGGAGAATTTAATTATTTTTTTAAGCTTCACGATTTATCCCTATCGAGGTAGTCAAGGAAAACGGAGCTAAACGCTACAGTCTTTAAATACTTCTTTCACCTCGTTCAGTTGTTTGGATACACAAAATGTTTTAAAATAATAGTATATAAAGTCTAGACACTAAGTTATCTATCAACATGCGTTATCCTGTTTAGCAGGATAGTCAGAAATAACCCAATGTTAAAGACACTCTGTTCATTGCTTTCCATCCAATGATAGAGTATTGCTTACTGAGCTTACTCAAAACCGCGCTTTGTTTTACCAGAGTAGAGAAATGAAAAAATAAATTTGAAATGTAATCAGTTCCCCGAGTGGGAATCGAATCCACAATCAGCTTTAAAATTGCTTTCACTATAAATTTGACATCTTAATAACGCAAAACCAACAATTTTCACGCATATTAAACCATACTAAACCCCATAGTGACACGTGGCAATATCGATATTCCATTACCCGTGACCCGTGTACCGACGGGTGGTCGGTCTATCGAATAATCGAATATAACTCGTATGTGACTCGATTCTACTTGGTTTGTTAGACGAATCGATGTTCGGACTTCCCTAATTTTAAGTAAATATCAGTTCTCTGATTATATGAAGCGAGATTTAGAATTTGAGCTTGATTATAACAAAGTGGATTTTTTAAATATTTATTATAGTTTCAGGATTTTCTCATATTGCTGGATATGTAGAGACAACCTAGTATTAAGACAATCAGCGTTAAATAGCTGAACTTAACACCGCAACATGTCTTATCAGAGCAGGGAAATAAAAATAATTGAAATATGATCATTCCTCTGTGAGGGGGTTTGAAGGCTCGATCACTGCATTACAGTCAGCGACTGTTACAATGTACCACAGTGACCTCAAATATATTTTATTAAAAAGTACGATTATTATTTATTTAACACATTTATTTAACACTGAATTAAATAGTGTCTTGACACTAGGTTGTCTCTGACTATCCTATTATGCAGGCTAAAATATAAGGTAGAATATATTATGTATAAACTGTTTTTCATGACAGCAAGTCGGAAAACGCAGTTAAAGGAATATTATTTTAATAATTTTAACCTTAAAATAACTTAAACCGTTTGAAGTTTTGAAATGTAAAAAAATATATTTTCAGTATTATTTTAAAGTACATATATGGATGTTAAATTAACTACAATCTTAGAAACTGAACTTTGCAATATATTATAAAGTAGGCCCCTTTTTAATACAATTTCATTGAACATTAATAATTATTATAACATATATTGTTTAATAACCAATAGTGTTTAAAAAGGGGCCCTTTAATCTAACACTTGGATTAAAAGTTCCAAACAATGCTACGAACCTTCTCTCCTCTCTTCGCAACGCGAGTGACACAAGAACGGCGAATTCTTATAATGAAGTTACTCATAACAGGCCGGTCGTGGCGCAGTGGGACAGCGTCTGACTGTAAACGTGATCGGTTGTGGGTTCGATTCCTATTCGGGGGAGTGATTATATTTAAATTATTTTCACTTCCTCGCTCTGGCAAAAAGACAAAGTGCGACATTGAGTTCTACCACTCAACAAGCAATGTCTCGAATTCGGTGGAAAGCGAAGTACGAAGTGTCTTAAACTAGATACCCTGATATGCGGAATAAAAGCTTGAAGCTAAAAAAAATATATATAACATACAAAATTGAACAAAAAACAATCAAACACAAAACCCCTCAATTGTTTGTATCATTTAACAATAAAACAAATTCAGCAGATTAACAGGGAATACAAATTTTTCATGAACGTTGAAAAAATTACATCGAAATCCCAAGCGATAATACTTGAATGATTTGTGATGACAGAACATTAACAATTGCCTTTTGTATTGTTTTTTAGACTAACATACCGTGGTTGTAATAATATATAATTGAATAGTCAGAGAGCACTAGTGTCAAAACACTCCACGTTTCGTCTGGTTGAAATATATTACTTGTTGTGTGGCGGAACTCAACGCTTTTTCTCCTGCATCAATTGGGAAATGAATTCGCAATAAATCGATTTTACATTCAAGCGCTATACTGCTGCGCTACTATGCCTTAAACATAAATAGAAACACATTTTATAAAATTATTATATTAAAAATATTTTTATTTTTTTACCCTCGTGATATAAATAAAATGAATGAATGAAGGAAAAAAGTATATATATATATATATATATATATATATATATATATATATATATATATATATATATATATATATATATATATATATCAATGACTAATATTAAAAAAAACGAGAAGGGTTGTTGAAATACTTTAAAGCGTCCACGTGTGTGTGTGTTTTATGTGAAAAAAAAAGGTTGAACATTTCAGTTCACTTTTCCAGCCATTTTTGATGTTGGCGCGGTTTATTTATTACTACTATAGTTTTATGCTAAAATAAATCTTGCTAAATTGAATATATATATATATATTTTTTATTTTTATATATTATACCATTATGGACGAAGTTAACAAACACGCGATGCAGGCCGCCATAGCACAGCGGAGCAGTGTCTGAATATAAACGCAATTAGTTATGGGTTCGATTCCCATTTCGATAAATGATGGAATTAAAAAATATAATCTCATTTTCCACTCTGGTAGACAAGGCGTGGTGTTGACTTCACTACGTAACCCGCAACGTTTTAATTTCAGTGTAAAGCAAACAACGAAATGTCTTTAAAATATTGACGTATGTTCGCATAAAATTTAATTTATAATTTATTTGAAAATTCTAAAATAGATAAGGCTAAGTTATCTATTAGCTATTTGAAAGTAAAAACCCCATAAAAATTGGTCCTTATTTTCTATAGTTATCTATACGGATCAAACAGACAAAAAAATATTATTTTGGTATATTTTGTATACATATATGTACGTATGTTTATACGTACGTAAGAAATTAGTAAAGAAATGATTCTATTATTCCAAATGGAAATTCAAATTTTATTTAAAAAAAAAATGTGGGTTATTTTTTTTCTAAGAAAATTTGTCTCAAATGTTACCTTACAGCTCAATCTTACTTAAAGCAGGAAACGTAGTGTCCTGACACTAGGTTCTCTCTGACTACCCTACTAATAGTGAGAAGTTGAAAACTAAAATATTTTAAAATTTCCACCAGTTTTCAGAGGAAAACTGAAAGGAAAATTTATAAAAAATATCGAATATAAAAGAACATAAATATGTAAATCTTTGAGGGGTTTTTAATAAATAACGTCTAGATTAGATCTTTTCCTAACTAAATTTCTTATTGAACTTGCGATAATTTTACCAAACTCCGGCATAACTTTACTGGTCTAATAATAAGAGATGACGTCTTGGAGTCACTTTTATACTGTTCGTGCTAAAGTGTAGACTTGAGGGGCCCCTCTTTAAAAAACACATTAACTCTCACCTGTCTAAGCTCTTTTCTCTACCTAACCAAATCTTTAACCTTCAAGCTAGTCCTTGAAAAATATATACGTGCTTAACTTACTTGAAGGGTAACAAATTGGCACACTTAGTTCTTACAGACTCTGAATTAGGTAACTCTGGTAAGGCTTAGCTAGATTTATATTATATATTTAATATCTATAATAAATATAATTCTATAATTCTATATAAATATAATTCTATATGCCTTTAATATACACTAACAAACAGAAGAAAAATATTTTAAATATATACTAAAAATATATATGATACTTATAAAATTAATATTAACGATACGTTGAAATTATTATTCTGCGTCACGCTTTATCCCGCATAGTAGGGTAATCAGAGACAACCTAGTGTCAATACACTCTGTTGACTGCTTTACACTCGAAATTGCATGTTGAGTGGTGAACTCAACGCCGCGCTTTTTCTTAATAAATATAAATAAAAATAAATTTAATTTTCACAATGACTTCTCTGACTGAGATTCGAAACTCTCTACTAACCCATTTATATTATAATATTTTCAATGTTTTTTTTCTTTCCTTTCCTTAAGATTCACGCATATCTTATACAAAACAAGGGTCTTGTGTCTACAAGACAAGACACTAAGACACTATAGTACCTGTGGATTGGCGAAACATAACGCTGCGCTTTGTCTTATACATATAAATACGGAAAGTGAAAACATTTACATATTCATAACAGTAGACTGTCTCATTGAACAACGTTAAAGTGTTAAATATTATTTATAATATTGTATTTTGTAGTGTCATTTACGATATCACTTCGCGACTATCCTCCTGAGGGTGAAAGGTAGAAGGTCGCTGGCGACAACTGATAGTGTACAGAAAATGTGACTTGAATTTGAATTTATTCTCTTCCTTAAAGGTATTTTTTTTGTAAATACATTTTTGGGTTAACTATATTCAAATTTGCCGATAGGTGCAAAGAAGAATATCGGAAATCAATTATTTAAGATTTATAACGCTGATTTTAAATTGATTTAATAGATTCGAAAGGATCATACGATATTTTCTATTTGACGTCACTCTTTTATTTCGCGTAGCAAGGTAGATAGGAAGTACCTAGTGTAAAGACACTCCGTACTTCCTTTTAAGTGTTAGTTACTTGAATTTCTATAGAAAATGAAATAAAAATATGTAACTATATATGTTAAAAATATTCATAGTGGCAAAACACTTCTTTCTTCGCTTTTCTCCTAAATTCTGGATAATATATGTTGGGTGAGGAAACTTAGCGCCGTGCTTTATCTTACCAGAGTAAAGAAATAAAAATAATTTACATGTGATCATTTCCTTGAGTCTTGGAGATCCCTCTGAACCTGAATAGAATTTGAACCTACTACCTTCAGCTCCGTATATATTTTTTAGGATAAGGCAATTGTATCTATTATAATATAATATTTTATACCAGTTATAAGGAGTGTTAAAACATATGTGAAGCTTAGTTGGCAAAATGCCAGGAAATTATACATGAGGTATAGTTTGCTTTTTATAGCTTTACGATTTATCCTGTATCCTGAAAGGACAACCTGAAAAAAACATAATGTCCAGATTCTGCTCTTTTAAGACAAAGCGCGGATTTACGTCCCGCCAATCAACAGGCAATGTCTCGAACGTAATCGGAAAATGGAAAGTGTAGAGTCTCGACACATGATTTTCTCTGACGATTCTGCCTTGCGAGATAAATAGGCATTCATAAAAAACTAATAAAATCTTAAAAATACAATACTTTTGTTAATATAAATATGGAATAACATTTTAAAAATATTAAAATAATAAAACAAAAATCTTTACCTCATATCAGATTTGTATCTTTACCCAAAGTACGAGCCGGTATTTTTGCGCTACGCAACGTTAACGGCGAATAAGAGAAAATCTTTAATGACAGATCATTTAAATAAAATTAACATATTA
Source organism: Dryadula phaetusa (assembly GCA_032432895.1). NCBI lineage: Eukaryota > Metazoa > Arthropoda > Insecta > Lepidoptera > Nymphalidae > Dryadula > Dryadula phaetusa. The sequence continues at coordinate 2,607,530 of JAOYRS010000092.1, read as the reverse complement.
TTGAAAATATCGATTGTCCCTGTTCCCTGATGGAGTCGTTATTACTATATTAAATTTAAATTAACTTTTTATTTTTTTTATTGGTATGTATTTGGGAAGAGAATAAATAGAGTTTAGTGATAAGTTCTTCTGACCCTTAGCTTTTTCTTCTGTCTTTTGTAATTATGATTTGGTAAGAATGATTTTGTTATTTCGATTTTGATTTCATTTCTTGTATGGAATAGAATAGCATTTTACGATAAATCATGTTATTCTACTGTATAAAAATTTACATATTTTTAAGTGTTAATTTAATTTTACGACGCCTTATTTTATGAAGAGATTTTTTTTTATTTATAATCTTACTCACTAGGTTAAAAAATCATTATGGAATTGAATTGAAGTTTTTTTACTTGAATTTTAAACATAAAAGAGCTAGTGTAAAATTTGAACTCAGAACAACTATGCTTGGGGCAATGGGACAGTCTGCAAACGCGATCGGTTGTGGATTCGATTCCTACTCGGAGGAGTGATTATATTTTAATCATTTTCACTGCCTTGCTCTGGGAAGAAGAAGTGGGGTGTTGAGTTCCATCTCTCAACACGCAATGTTTAGAATTCGGTGGAAAGCGAACTACGGATTGTCTTGACACTAGGTACTTTCTGTCTACCCTACTATGCGGGGTAAAAGCGTGAAGCTAAAAGAAATAATAAAAAGAAAACAACTATACTTTTATTTAAATTTATTGAAAAATATCATGAAATAGTGTAAAATATATTAAAATAAACTCACCTCTGTGCGTAATATTCGAAGAATGCTACCAATATTTCTATGGACCTAGTCATTGCTGCCCACATTTCGTGGGTTTTGCATTTTGACAAAGACGGTAGAGGCAGTCTAGACGGACCGTCAGACATTTAGACACACATTTTATGTATATACTATTCTGATACACTATCACAGTCTGCCTGTCACTTTATATATACAAGTATAATAGTAATTCGTAGTACTCTACCGCCCACGCAATTTAAATAGTACTATAGAGGCGATCTCTACATTATAAAGGTATATTGTAAACTGATTAAAATTGACACTTTTACACTTCAACGGCCATTTTGTGATTATTTTTTTTTATTGAATTTCAGTAAAAACGTACGCTTCTTACGGGCAATGGTCTGAAACTGAAGGCCGGTTGTGTGGCGCATGCTCTATCTGTCCCTGTACCAGCTATCCTGACCTCCCTTTCCTCTTTGGGTAGGGTAAAATAAGATGACTGAGGGACTCAACTGTAAAGCTCTACGGTTCTAAGTAAACTGGTCGATGTGTAACAAAATACATAACAAGGAATCCACAGTTGGTTTGTTGTAACGTATTTTTACTAGCTTTTTCACCTTCGTGTTTCATGCTAGTATGTAAAGCTTTTGGTAATTTAAATAAAAGCTTTTGTATCGACTCTATATAGATTTTGTTTCGGGATTATCTAATGTCTTTTCTTTATTTTTTATTTGTGAACAAGGAGACCACAAAAATCACTCTGTTTTTTGATGTTTCTTTAATTTGAACCCCCAAATATCATGAGATATTACACATATTTTCACTATACCATTTGGCATGGCAATTAGAAAGCACTCCTATTCCTTATATTGTAATTTATATAATGAAATCACTTTTAAACAAGGCACTTTCACAACTAATTTGATTTGTATGGTTGTAATTCAGAGATGTACTGAACAATGAATTAATTGTTTTGTATTGTTGTTTGTATTATATAAACCACATTTCTTTTCTTTTTCTTCTTTTTTTACTTCACGGTTTTATCCCGCATAGCAGGGTAGACAGAACCTAGTGTCAAGACACTCCGTATTTCGCTTTCCACCGAATTTGAGACATTGCGTGTTGAGTGGTGGAACTCAACGCCACTCTTTGTTTTTACCAGAGAGAGGAAGTGAAAATAATTTAAATATAATCACTTAACCGAATGGGAATTTAACCCACAATCAATTGCGTTTACAGTCAGACGTTGTCACACTGCGCCAGGACCTGCCTCGACTTTTCTTGGATTTTTCATATATTTCAAGAGGTCTTTGTGGCACAGTGAAACAATGTCTGACTGTAATTGTGGATTCAATTGTCACTCGGAGGAATGACTAAATATTTTTTTTTATTCTGCTCTCGTAAGACAAAAAGTGGCGTAGAGTTCGCCAATCAACATGCATTGTTTCGATTTCAGGCGGAAAAAACCTACGGTTGCCTCTGGCTACCCTTCTATGCAGGATAAATCGTGATGCTTTTTTAATATGAAAACAGTTTATTTTTATATAAATGCTGATATCCCAAGTCAAGCATCATTTTAAGCCGAGAATTCCAGTGACACTTGATATGATAAAATTCGTAAAAATACATTAATTTTGTTCTATATTGAACGTAGATGAAAAGTAAAGAATATAAACAAACATCACTAGATCTCCCTAATTAAAAATCATATATAAATATTTAAACAAACATAAAAAGTTATTTCTTATACAACATAATAAAAAGTTAAAAAAAAATATTTGTATATTTTTTGTCTACATTCTTGACTTTTATTAAACTTATCTGTAATTAAACGTAAAACCCATGCGTCTAACACGCATTCGGCAAGTATCCAATTACGGATCCCCTGCCAGTATCAAATAACATTTACGTTGAAAAATATCAAAATATTTATTTCCAGATCACCTAATTCCGAAAATTGACAATTGGAATACGTACCAGGTGGATTTCAGTTATTAATCATAACATAATTAAAAACAGAGGCGTTCCACGTGACATGGGGTGAATATGGAAAACGTGAACGTGGGAGCTATATTTTTTGACTGACATTTTTTTCTAAATCACTTGAGATTTATCGTTATATTATAACCAAATTATATAAAATCGTTAAAAAATTAGCTATGTTCTATTATTATATATAACCTATATTATTGTAAAATTTTATCTTAATTTGTTCAGTAGTTTTTGCGTGAAAGAGTAAGTAACCTTCATACATACATTCATACATACATTCATAAGTGCCTTCATACATACATACACATACATATAACGAATAACTCAATAACTACTCGAGCGATCATAACTAAATTTAAGTTGGATACTCCAATAAATATAATATTTTAATATTTTTTGTTAGTATTAAGGGTTATTACACACTTTGTAATAGAAATATATAACAACAGAATATGCGTAAATAAGTTGTAAGTGTACAAGAATGTCGAAGCAGCCGGATATAGAACGCATGGCTTAGCGGTCAGAGCGCTTGGACAGTCCCCAAGAGGCGCGAGTTTGAATCCCGCTGCGTTCAAATTTTCGTACGTTTTCTTAAAATTAAACGCACTAGTTATTATATTAATGTATAATCATAAAAATCAATATATCCAGTAAATAAAATATGCGGTAACCAATATAAAAAACAAGCGATTTTTGAAAATACTTACAAAAATTTTTTAACACAGCGATATTCGAACTTTGACAATGTTCAAGATGCGCGGGTTCGAATTTAGCTGCCTTCAAAAAAATAAATACAGATGCTTTTTTTAACCTCTTTTTTTAAAAATTGATTAAAAACATAGAGTATTTAAAGTAAATCCCTAAGAATTAAACGTGAAAGGCTACACGGAAGTGTACTTAGGAAGGTTAGAATTTCCACTCAAACTAGTCTTATATTTATTTTATCAATCATTCCGAATTTCCTGGGAAAGTAAATTGGATCCATTTTAGTTCTGAAAACAGAAACAAGCCTTTGGAATTATATATTAGTTTAGTAATAGTTCCAATTGGTGTACCGATGATAGAGCGATGTTATATTTAGTTAGAAAAGAGATGGGTGGGCGTTTTGAACTATAAGAAAAATATTAATAATATATGTATATAGTAGAAGGTCATTGTTGCGCAGTGGCAACACCACGGCTATAAACGCGATACTTATGAAGTCGATTTAGGTGGATGATTATAATTAAAGTTTCTTTCCATGTCTTTGCTCTGATAAGAATAAGTGCGTTTAGTTCACTTTCCAACACGTTATGTCTTTAATTTCAAGTACAAAACTATTAACGGAGTGTCAAGACACTAAGTGGTTTCTGATTATCCTGCAATACAGGATAAAGCGTGAAGGTGAATATATTATAGGGTATATATATATATATAGACTTTACCATATACATCCAATATCATTTGAAGGAGTATTTATATTTATTGTACAATGGTTTTAGAAGATCACTACGGCCTTGTGGGTAGGTAACTAAGAAAAGTGTTATTTACAAGTTAATTGTCACTTGGTTCGTTCACATCACTAAGTTTAGAAGAAACGTAGAGTGAAATAGCATTATTATTTGAATAACAATAGAGTTCTTATTTGTAATGTAATTACATTTCAATGAAATTCACACTTTTCCCACATTATAGTTAAGTGGTAAAACAGAATAAAGTCAAAACTATCCGCTTTCAAATTGCCACCCAAAATCATTTGGGTGTTGGGTAATGAATTGGTTTGTATATTAAAACCACTTCTTTCAACTAAATGCATATGTATATACGTAAACGTTTTGTTTGTTTCAAATTTTTATATGTCTATTTGTTTGTTCCGGCTAATCTCAGAAATAGCTAGATTGATTTTGATGGAACTATTATTGGCAGATAACTGTAGCAATAAGGAGTAACTTAGGCTATATTTTATTTTTTTTAGCTTCACGCTTTTATCCCGCATAGCAGGGTAGACAGAAAGTACCTAGTGTCAAGACACTCCGTACTTTGCTTTTCACCGAATACGAGACATTGCGTGTTGAGTGGTGGAACTCAACGACGCACATTGTCTTTTACCAGAGCAAGAAAGTGAAAATAATCAAAATATAATCACTCCCCCGAGTGGGGATCGAACTCACAACCGATCGCGTTTACAATCAGACGCAGATATATGTATATATATATATATATATATATATATATATATATACATATATGTATATATATATATATATATATATACATATATATATATATATATATATATATATATATATATATATATATATATATATGTCCAGTAGAGCATCTATACCAATAAACCGGCAGGCAGCCTATCTAGACGTAACTAATTTAATCGGTGTCGATATCTGCCACCTCAGGCGGTGATACTATTACTCCATTAAATATTATACACTATATTATAAATGTATAGAAATCCGCCTGTAATATTTAAAATTACAGAATTAATTTTTTGGCCTCTTAATAGTTTACGACCAACTAAGAAGAACTGACGCAAGACCCAAAGTGGGACTTTCTCTTTTTTTTTAAACGTCAAATATATAAAATTTAATATTTTTATTTTGGTATACTGAGACTAAAATGAAAATGAAATTAAATGTAAACATTTCCCCAAATATGATTCGAACTCCAGATCAATCAAGTTTATCGTCTGATTCTCTCCCAGTGCGTGTCGATATAGTATAGCTTCACGATTTATCTCGCATAGCCGGATAGTCAGAGACAATACAGTGTCAAGAAACTCTATTGACTGCTTACCGCTCGAAAAGAAAAAAAATATTGCGTGTTGAATGGCGTAACTTAACGCTGCGCTTTTTCAAATATAAAGCATTTTCGTAATATACATGAATATGATATCATCCATCTAGGCTTGGAATCAATAATTGTACCGCGATATGACGTTCCCGCTTACAATTCACTTCCCACTCAATTGAGCGATCAGTTGATTAAATTTAAATTACGTAAAGACGACAACATTATCGTCTCCTTGACATTATTGTCAGAAGTTTTCGAAGTATTTTCTTAACTTCACAATGTTCTGACAACTTCAGAGTTGAGTAGTTCAGTATTCAATTTTCTAATATATTTATATATGCCTATATAAATATATGCCCTTCATTCTTCTATACCGCATAGCAATGGTAGTCAGGAAGTACATAGTGTCAAGACACTCCGTACTCCGCTTTGTCTTACCAAAGCGGTTAAATTAAAATAATTCAAATATAAATATCCCATAGTGGGAATCGAAGCCATGGCCGATCGACCACAAGCCACCAGTTATGAATTATATATATATATATATATATATATATATATATATATATATATATATATATATATATATATATATATATATATATAACGATTTTCTTCTATCCGAATGTCTAATGATAAGAATTAGTCGGAATAATCTAGTATCTACTGTATACAAATGTCATGAAATCAAACACCTGAGGCTTCCATTTCATTATATTCTCAATTCTAAAGATATTGGTTGATCAAAAATCTCTCATTTCTCAATTCTCATACATGCCATCGAGGGTGCCTACCAACCTTGACTCTAAGACGAGCTTAGCTGGCTCCTGCTGCCGAGGTCGTGGAAGATTGGGGTTCCCGGACCTCAGTTAGTGGCAGTCCAGATAGACCGAGGAGCACCATGTGGTTTTAATGGGTAAACGGCATCGCCTACTGCCAGACCGGAGTCCTACATAACCTGTCTCTAGTCCCCAATAGACGTGGTATTTATAATTGTTTTTTTTTTCAGCTTCATGCTTTTATTCCGCGTAGCAGGGTAGACAAAAAGTACCTAGTGTCAAGATACTCCATATTTTGCTTTCTGCCGAATTCGAGACATTGCGTGTTGAGTTGTGGAACTTAACGCCGCGCTTAGTCTTACCAGAGCGAGGAAGTGAAAATAATTTGACATATATTCACTCTACCGAGTGGAAATTTACAGTCAGATACTGTCCCACTGCGCCACGACTGAATTTTGACATGTTGAAAAAAAGAAATTATATATAGAAATTGCATATAGAATAATTATCTTTCCTAATTCGTCATACAATCATGACAACTGATGATCAATTCTCAAAATAATTTTAAACATATCTTCTAGTTACATAGAGCTTAAAAACATTTAAAAATACATTTTTACCACAATTATAATAACCTCAATATGTATACAAATAAATAAATACTAAATAATATTAAAATAATCGCTTTTCACTAAATACATATGTTAAACGGTACATGCATATATATGTATATCGTTGTTCGTGGCGCAGTGTGGCAACGTCTGACTGTAAACCCGATTGGTCGTGGGTTCGATCCCCATCCGTTAGATTATATTTAAAATATTTTCATTTCCTCGTTCCGGTAAGACAACGTGCGGCACTGAGTTCCACCACTCAACACGCACAGTCTCGAATTCAATAGAAAGTAGAGTACGGATTAGTGTTGACACTAGGCACTTTCTATCTACAATGCTATAACAAACGAGGTAAAAGCATGAAGCTAAAAAAATAAATATATAATTCTCTCACTCTCAAATGACAGACAAACTGATATTTGACATGAATGTAACAAGACAAGTGTAGAAAGGAATTCTCGAGTTAGTATTTGAATGGGGAAAAATGTGGTACAATATGTGTCCAAAGGAAAATAAAAGTTAATAGTACTTAAATTTAAATGGTGTCTATGCGTTGTATTTTAAATGTTTGTGATGATCAATTTAATCTCGGGTAATTGTTTGGATTACATAATAAAATGAATAATTTCATTCATCTACTTTAAGGTGGACAGACGTCAACGGAGTGTCTTGGCACTAGGTTATCCATAACTACCTTGACCGACTTCAAAACAAGAGGTTATCAGTTTGATATATATGTATGTAATATTGTTGGAATTCAATAATATTTTAATGTGGTGACCCATTTAGGTTTCCAAACGCGTGTATTTAATATGGTAAGTGTTTGTTTGTATGTTTGTCATCGAATATCTCAAAAACTAAAAGTCATATCGATTATTTTTAGGTTAGATATATTTCAACTTAGGAAACAATAAAAGTTTAATTTAAATTGGTCAAGTATTTCCAGATATATAGGTAAATTATTAGTAAGGAAACATACGTAAGTAGTTGTATAGTTATTATGATGTCGGTTTATTGTTTTATAAATTAGATTATAAAGAACAAGATCTCTTAGGCATTATTTAAATATGATCAAAGTCGTAGAAGTTTGTTAAGTCTATTGTTAAGAAACTCCGTACTCCGCTTTGCGGAGAATTTTGCTTTTTGAGTGGTGAAACTCAACGCCGCGATCCGTCTTACAGAAATAAAATTAAATTTTTGATATAAACATTCCCCCGAATGGGAATCGAACCCACAAGCGATCGCGTTTACAGTCAGATGCTGTCTTACTTCTTCACGTCTGGCCACAACAGTGACGGGATGTTAGAATTTTCAATTCTGACAAGTGACTTTGCTAGAATTAGCGGATATTCGCTGGAATTTAAATTAGCACCGATTGTTAAAAGCTTACTCAGAATGTAATGAAAATAGACACCAACAATTTTGAGGAAATATCTGAATGTTGAAATATATATATTTTAGTAAAATATCTAGTGTCAAGACTCCGTACTTCACTTTCCGCCGAATTCGAGATATTTCGTGATAAGAGCGGAACTCAACGCCGCAATTTGCCTTAGTAGAGAGAAGAATTGAAAATAATTTAAATATTACTATATATTTTATATTTTTAGTTTTACGTATTTCTTGGTTTCGGTATGGATACATAGAGGGAACCTAGTTATAGGACGACGAATATTAAATAACAGAACTCAACGCCGCACTTTGACTTAAAGAGTGGAAAATTTTCATTTAATTTAATTTAATCTTAATAATAAATTGAATATAATCAAAAGCTCATCCAATGCGATTCCATTGTAGAGTGTTTTAACCACAGGAGTTATCTGACCACCGTGTTAAGCGTAAAAAGGCTTAGAGCTGCAATATTACTTAAATTATTCGTAAATGAGATTTTAGTGGAAAGCGTAGTGTTTTGTCTCACCAGACCATAACAGTATAAAATAAACTGTTATATCCAATATATAATAAATTACATACATTTAAAGATTTTGTAAATTCACAAAATGCCAAAAAAAATAACAGGCAACACCCTATCGCTTAATAAAAAAGAAATTGGTACCGAAGTTTCCTTTCGACATTTTCTTAATCTATTTTAAAGTGTTATTTGCATACAAAGGGATTGTGAAAAATTTTTTTTAGTTGCATAATTAGATTTTATTCGGTGACAAAATATTTGATTTCTTTCGATCGGTTGTAGGAACCTACAAATCACTGGGAGGAATTATTATATCTTGTTATTTTATTTCTCTATTTCGTTTTGACACACCGCGGCGCTTAATTCCTCCGTTCATCATGCAATATCCCGATTTTTGAACCGTAAGTGTAGTATCCAACATTTTGTTATCTCAAAGTAAGAATGCGAGATAAAGAGAGATAAGAACCCATATATTATATATTTATATGTATTTATATATATATTTTTTTCACGCTTTTATCCTGCATAGATAGCAGGGTAGACAGAAAGTACCTAGTGTCAAGACACTCCGTACTTCGCTTTCCACCGAATTCGAGACATTGCGTGTTGAATGGTGGAACTCAAAGCTGCTCTTTGTCTTTACCAGAGCCCTCGCTCTGGTGAAGTGAAAATAATTTGTAATATAATCACTCCCCCGAGTGGGGATCGAACCCACAACCCATCGCGTATATATATATATATATATATACGTATATATATATATATATATATATATATATATATATATATACGTATACTACTGCGCCACGATGGTCTGTCATATTATATTGTATTACTATGAGCTTTAAAGCGGACTTACCGATCGGACCGGACCGAGGGCTAATCGATTATAGACGCTCGAGATCATGTCCGGTGAAACCATTCGAGTGTATTTATATATAAAAATATATTAATACATATATATCGTAAGCTTAGAGTGTAAAACCTGGTAAGTTTTTTTTTTGACATTATTTCTTTTTTATACTATTCAAAAGAATGGCATAAAAACTATAGGGGACGATGGGGGAACTGTGGACCCAGGGTAAATGCGAGCAAACATATAAAATATTATACTCATTATTATATTTTACTTTCAGACATGTTTAATGCTGCGCAATTATTTATAGCCAGTTATTTATTACCTTAACCTATGGTAAGGTAAGTTTTTATATAATTTTTAAGCAGTTTTATTATGATATGTATTAAGTGATTTTGAAAAGTTATATTTTATATCGTTTACTTAGTTAGGTTATGTTTGATTATAACTGGTAACCGGACATACCTATACGAGTAAACACAAATGTCTGCATATACTTCATTTACTGTATGTATTACAATTATCTACGAACGTTGTTCATATATTCAAAGATACAGAAAAAAAAAAATTACAAATCCTTTTTTAAAGAATTGTGATCCATCTAATGAAGGCTGAGTTATGTGCATAAGTGAAAAAAAATGGTCTATTGAGTACTTCACTGATGGGACTTCTTTTCGAGGCTTTGTTTATGACCACTGTAAGTGATACAAATCTTATCCCTTCATATTCTATGTTGATCGGTTTAACCCACCATATGTTCGTATTTACCCCGAGGCCTACTACTAATAACGGACAAACACGATTTTGTTTATGATAGATTTTTTTTAAGTGTTTATATAAAGTTTTTTTTAGCATCACGCTTTATTTGTGGGTTGGATCACCACTCGGGGGAGTGATTATATTTAAAAATTATTTTCACTTCTTCGCTCTGATAAAGACAAAGTGCGGCGTTGAGTTCCACCACCCAACACGCAATGTCTCGACTTTGGTGGAAAGCGAAGTACGGAGTGTCTTGACACTAGGTACTTTCTGTCTACCCTGCTATATAAAATTTAATAATTAACAAAGAAAATTTCATTATATCGAATATTATAAGTCCCCTATTATACCCTATCATCCCCTAAAATAGGCTAGAATTAAATTACATTTAAGATTGTCGAAAAAGCGTGATGAATGTAACTGTCACATCCATGTGTTCAAGTTACCGGCTAACTCCATACAAACATAATGTACAAAACTTTCTCATATAATATATTGATATTATTTAAACCTTTATGTATCTAATAACTGCTTAAATAAGGTCTTAGCAGGTTCACATTTGGCTTGAAAGCGTACGTCATTGGGGTGCTGGTGGGCTCATTAAATAAAGTAGGTGATTTTTAGATTCACGCTTTTATAATGTATAGCAGAAAGAAAGAAGAGATATAAAGTACACATTATTGAAAAAAAGTATAAAAATTTTGAACGCAGCGGGATTCGAACCCGGACGGTATCCAAGAGGCGCGGGTTCGAATCCCGCTGCGTTCAAAATTTTTATACGTTTTTTCAATAATGTTTTCTGATCCTAAGTGTGGAATAACACTTTAAAAATAGTAAATAGATATAAAGTACCTAATGTACTCCGCTTCCCGCTGAATTTGAGACATTGCTTGTTGAGTGGCGGAGCTCGATACCGCTCTTTGTGCCATGAGAGCGAGGAAGTTAAAACAATTTAAAAATAGTCACTCCCTCAGGTGGGAATCGAACCCACAATTTATCGCGTTTACAGTCAGCCTCTGTCCCACTGCGGCCACGTCCGGCCTCATAATTCTCAGTTGAAGAAACACTTATAAGATAACAAATAGCTGCACGTTTTATCCTGCACAGCAGCGTAATCAAACACTACCTAGTGTCCAGACACTCCGTTGACTGTTAAATCTACCTGCTGCCCAAATGTTTAACGTCTTCCTATAATTGCATAAGTTACTACCTCCCGTAATTTGAACTGTGAAACGTAAAATATTCTTAAGTTTAATTTTTTATAAAAGTTACTTTTACTTTGGAATTTATCTTATTTCAATATATTAATTTTAAAGCATTTTCTTATATTATATTATCATAATTTCAAAAGCAACACCATTGTGGCACAGTAGGTAAGAGAGATAATACACACACACACATATATACACACACACACACACACACACACACACACACACACACACACACACACACACATATATACACACACACACACACACACATATTAGTCATACACACTATGGTTAATCGATGGAATAATTTAATACTATTTTCATTTTTATGCTCTAGTAAATCAAAGCGCTTCTATGATTCTCTAAAAATCCTCTGTGCTTTCCTATAGAGGACGTGCAAAATCTATACAAAAGAATTGGAGGGTCTGTTTGTAATATGTCTTTGTATTTCTTCCTGATAATCTCTGGAATAGCTGGACCGATTTTGACAGGGTTTTCATTGGTAGCTAGCTAATTTAGAGAAAAATCTATTCGTCACACAATATCTCGAATTCGGCGAAAAGCGGAGTACGGAGTGCCTTGACACTGGGTACTTCCTGTCTACCCTGCTATGCGGGATAAAAGCGTGAACCTAAAAAATTTTAAAAAATAAATAAATTTATAACTGATTAGCCTCATGAGTGAGTATCAATAGCACTTAACTCCACACATTAATATCAGTATAGTATTTATGGATAAAATAATATACATTCGAAGTATAGGTTCGAATCCCGCTGCGTTCAAATTTTAGTACGTTTTTTCAAAATTTTTTCTAATCCTAAATGTGGAATAAGACTTTAAAAATAGTAAGTATTAACTTATATTCTTACCTACCTAGATATATCTTACGATCTGCGCACTGAAGGGCTCATACATCAAAGATCCCATGCCCATGTATTTTTACCAAGTCTTTTACTCTACAAAAAAGACAAAAAATTCTAAGCAAACACACCATGAAGTAAAGTAACATTTTCATAAAAAAAACAAAAATTTCCTTTTAAAATAGGAAGTATAAAAAAAAGAGTATAACAAGAGTGTATGTTATATAATACTTAGACATGTTGTATGGCGGGATTAAACGCCGCGTTTTGTGTCACGAAAGCGGAGATGTGACGATAATATTTAATTGTATATATAATGCTGTGAATGAAAATCGAACCCAATATATCCTATCAACTTAACAAAATACTTTTAAGTCGTCAAAAATGAATTTAAATACTCAAGAATTTATATATGATAATAAATACTAGTAATTTTGAATAAAAACAAAGACTTTCTCTAAAAGAAAATAGTATAACAAAAATGAAGTTACAAAATCAAATGCTACTCGTTACACATGTCGAGTGGCGGAGTTAAACGCCGCGCTTTGTCTCATTAAAACTGGGAAAAGACAACAATGTAATCGAACTGAAGAAAAAATATGAAGTCATCAATTCAAACACAAATTTTCTTATACATAACAAAAGACTACAGTACAATATAATTTAATATAATAATAACTGTTAGAGGGAGACAGCTATATATGATTGTTAAGAGTGGAACTGAGATGGGTGTAGAGTATCAATCGATCAGGTTGCCATGGCAACGCGAGATAATGTAACAAGTAAGATCTGTAGCTCTTATGTTTAAAAGTTTATTTAAGAAAAGTTTTCAATTTGTTGTTGATTTTAGAATGTTACGAACGCCATTGCAACGCAGTGAAGCAGTGTTCGACTGTAAACGCGAGGGTTTTAGATTCGATACATACTCGTGGGAATTATTATATTTAAATTATTTTCATTTTTGATTCGGGTGATATGAAATACGGCGTTAAGTTGCGGTATTTACCATGTGATATTTTAAATTATTACGATTTACGCGGTAAGTAGGTAGCACAGTGTTTTAAATCCAGGCTATCTCTGCCTCTTACTATAAAATATGAGATGCGCGTGATGGTTTAAGAATCGTTAAAGCAAAGCAAGGTGGTCAGAAAGAACCTAGTGTCAGAACTCTCCGTTCCAACGTATTCAAGATAAGACCCGTTGATAGATGAAACTAAACACTTTTCTTTATGCTACTGGTGCGGAAATATGATAATAATTTAAATATAAATTCTCCTAAAGTCTTGACTAATTAAACGGATTACATTTAAATTATTTTCAGTTCCTCGCTCTTGTAGGATAAAGTGCGGAGTTGAGTTCCGCCACTTAACACGCAATATCTCGAATTCGACGGAAGCCAAGTTCGGAGTGTGACGACAATAGTGTGTCTTGACGCTAGGTCAAGACCCTCTACTGTCTACCCTGGTATGCGGATTAAAAGCGTATAGCTAAAAAAAATCCTAAAGTGTATACTGAACCTGTACCCACAGGTTTGCACTCAGATAACGTCCAATGAGCCATAATAACCTTAGTTTTTTCAAAATATACTAACATTGCATTTCATAAAATAATATAAAAGCCTAATCACACTAACAGATGGAACATTCTTCATAAAGCCTTATAATTATAAGTAAAATGAAATTTATGATTCAATTTTCAACTTTTGACTAATTACTTCACACTTTATTCAAATTGCAAGAGTTTCAGTATGATTTATTGAACGGAGAGAGAGACAGTAAAAATAGAGAAATTAGTTTAAAGTGGATTAGTTGTAGGTTCGATTATATATATATATATATATATATATATATATATATATATATATATAATAAAGAAAAGAACGTAGTGTCTTTAATTCTATATTCTCTATGCTAGGAAAGAGTGTGAAACTGATATAAAATTTTTTGTGGTGTCTTAGTCTGGTTAGACAAATTGCGGTGTTGTGTTTCGCAAAACATTATTAAAATAACATTAAAATTGCTATTGCTTATTAATTTTGATAATACATAGTACATATACCTACCAAATTAACATTTTTCAAAATTTTCCATGTCTGTCTATCTGTTTGTTTGTTCTGAGTTATCTCTGGAAAGGCTGGAAGATTTTGAAGAAGAAGTACGAAGCAACGTGTAATACAGAAAGCCTTAAGAAATTATATATAGATTTAATAAGATAGCTGAGACACTGCATAGAGCGGATGGTAGGAGAGAGCGAGTGAGAAAGATTGAGGGGAGTACTGAGTAATTTAGAGCAATTTGGAGTAATCTAGAGTAAGTTTTGAATAATATTGAATAACTTTGAGTAATATTTAGTAATAACGTAGATATTGTTGAAACGTGAAACTTATATTGCATATTTTAGTTATCATAATAATGTAGATATCTAAGAAATAAATTAAAAAAAAATAATGTATATATAATTTTTGAAACGATTATCATTTTAATTACAATTAAATTCTTTAAATTTCCAACATATCCTTATTATATTAGTTTAGATTTCATTTATATAAACTATATTTAAAAATTAGTTTGGACAAGAATTTTTCCTTATGACCCACTACTTTGTACGCACTTATATTTTTAAATACTAGATATCCCGTTCACGCGTTAACAACGCGTTGCCTTGGCAACGTGTATATCACTGTATATAAACGTGTATGACAAACACGTAGTAGTGTATGTTATATTAGTTTTCATTAATTTAATATATTTTTATAATATTATTTTAATTATTATTATTTTTAAGAAATATGAGGATCCCGTACTCCTTCTCTATATAAACTATAACTGTGCCAAATTTCATACTCCACCGTTCGCGTTGTTTTCGTATAAAGGAGTACAAATATTTCGACACTAGTATTTTTAATATTTACTATTTTTAAAGTGTTATTCCACACTTAGGATTAGAAAACATTTTTGAAAAAACGTATAAAAATTTGAACGCCCGCTGCATTCAAATTTCGAACCCGCGCCTCTTGGATACCGTCCAAGCGCTCTGACCGCTAAGCCATGCGTTCTACTACCAGCTGCGTTGAAATTCTTATACGTTTTGTTACAACTTATTTATGTTGTTAACATCTCTGTAGAGAGATTTTTACAAATTTCTACTACTTGAAAGATTATTAGGAAATAAACTAGTATTTTTACTTTACATCGTTACTTTTCTATGAAAATTTCTAAATACACCAACAAACATATAAATATAATATTTCTCGTAACAATTAAGAACATAGTTAGGTATATATTTTTGGCTTTTCTATATGTTTCAGGTGCTAAGGTCATAAATATAGAGATATAGTTATCTCTTTACATAAATTAAGCGGGTCAAAGGACAACTTTGCGTTGTTAAGGTATTCCATGAATAGCTTGACATTGTTTTGTAAATGTTATACTAAACTATGAAGGTCGTTACGTATGTATATATATACATATATATGCTTTGGCCCGCATATCAGAGTAGTCTGTGACCTAGTGTCAAGACACTCCCTTATCTATTTATATATTAAATAAATAAGAGAGTTGTACCAGGCTTACTTACAGGCTATGAAACTAGAGGAGCTCCATCTATAAGCTGTAAACTACATATATAAGCAACTCCACGCGCTATCCCGTATAGCAGGGTAGTCAGAGAGAACGTAGTGTCAAGACACTGAGCTACGATGGTCTCAATTGAAATTTCCTTACATTTTAGTTAACTGTATTATAATTATGATTTTTTACTATAAAATAGATTTAGATAAGATTTTAAATACAACAGTTTTAAGACACTGCCTAGTGTCGAGATATACTGCTGACTGTTTACCCGAAATTGAGATATTGCATGACGATTGGCGATTTTAACGCCGCGATTTGTCTTACCGAAGAGGAGAACTCTCCTAAGTGGGAATCGAACCCACAACCGTCGGTTGTCTGGTCTTATAAATCTTCAATTGTTATATAATATAGAGATAAGATTTTAAATAAAACAGTTTTAAACGGATTTATCGTCATATTTTGGTGTTAGAAATATATTTTTGGAAAACTGACATTTCAAACGCTTTACAGTAGTCCGTGGTCACACACCTACCTACGTTTGAACAGGTTCAAATAACTTAAGTTAAAGTCCTTGTAACAAGCAAATACTGGTTTTGTTAATAGTATTTAAATATGTATGTAAATGAAGCTATCTGATAACGCCTGACTGTAAACGCGATCCGTTGTGGGTTCGATTCTCACTCAGGCTAATGATTATATTCAAATTATTTTCAGTCCCTCGCTCTGGTAAGACAAAGGGTGGCGTTAAACTCCGGCATTCAACACGCAATGCCTTAAATTCGGCGGAAAGCGGAGTACGGAGTGTCTTGATACTCCGTACTTCTATATAGATATACTATATATGTTCTAATAACATTTGATTTTAAATTACATATTGGTACTAAATTAAAACATTTTTACGTATTTCATACTATAGTTTGATGTAAAAATATCGTTAATTTATATGATTATGAATTTATATTTAAATATTATTTGTATAAAAATATGTAATGATAAATTTTCAGCTTTAAACGCGATTGGTCGTGGGTTCGATTTCCGTTCGGGGTAACGATTATATTTAAAATTTATTCTCATTTCTTCACTCTGGTATATTAATGCTTGGCGTAGAGCTCCCCAGTCAATACAAAATGTCTCGATTTAGGGTGGAGTGTCTTGACTATATTTTATCTATGACTATACTGGTATGCGGGATAAAGCGTATTTTTTGTTAGCTTTTCGCTTTATCCTTAGCGGGGTAGTCAGAGACAATGAAGCGCAAAGCGCTACGGACCCTGCTCAATTCTTTCACCTCCTTTTTACTTAACCGGGGAAATAATTACGTTAAAATTATTTTTACTTTCCTGTTTATTAATTTTCCTTGTGAAACTTTGGTGAAACAAAAGGCGGCGTTGAATTTCGCTACTGACAAAGCAATGTCTTGATTTCGGACGGAAAGCAGTCAACGGAGTGTCTTGACACTAGGTTGCCTCTGATTACCCTGCTATACTCTTGCATGGCAAATGTTGTATCTCACACTTGAATCCTGTATAGTGTTTCAAATTCTGGCGGTATACAGGAAACGTAGTGTCTTGACAT
The DNA here is from genome assembly GCA_032432895.1 of Dryadula phaetusa. Taxonomy (NCBI): domain Eukaryota; kingdom Metazoa; phylum Arthropoda; class Insecta; order Lepidoptera; family Nymphalidae; genus Dryadula; species Dryadula phaetusa. The sequence goes on along the minus strand of JAOYRS010000092.1, from coordinate 2,589,856 downwards.
TAGTGTCTTCCCGACGTGCAAAAAAATTTTAAGTTTTTTTATAAAAACGGGCTGTATCGAGATCACGTCATGTGTACTAAATGCATATATTTAAGAGTACGTACAAGTATATAATAGAGGCGGTCGTGGCGCAGTATAGGGATAGCGTCTGACTGTACAGTCAGACGCTATCCCTATACTGCGCCACGGTTGTTGTAGAATCTACACTGGGGGAGCGATTACATTTAATTTATACTCAATTCCTCACTCTGGTAAGACAAATTGCGACGTTGAGTTCCACCACCCAACACGCAACGTCTCGAATTCGGTGGAAAGTGAAGCACAGTGTCTTGACACTATGTACTTTCAGTCTACCCTGGTATGCGGGATAAAAATCGTTAAGCTAAAAACAAAATAAAAAAAATCTTCAAACAGTCGTAAAATCTTGTTTTTTCGTGAGACAAGTTACATTGTTTTAATATAAACTTGCTAGCGCCCTCTGTGTGTTGTACCGAAATACAATATAGCCAATCTAGAAATGCAATATTACTACGCTAGATGGCGTTGAAACCTTTTTATCAAGATAAATTAAAGAAAATATATTATTATGGTGTTTTTGCTAATATTAGAGAAAATATAAAGAATATATGATATAAAAGTACTTTATTCTACGTATGTTATCAAGTTATTTAAGGAATAAAAGAAGATATGTCTAAATATCGAGTTTTTCCATATTAAGATATATTTTATGGTGAAAATGCCTTTGAAAGGAGTCAAACTCGTAATAACTGGGTATAGTCAGACACGTAACCATAAGGTTATCGTCAGCTTCCTTTTTTTAAAATAAAATACATATAATTATGGGATTTGAAATCTTTATATTAAAACATAAAGTATAAACTTAATAACCCTTTGTATGAAAATAACAACAATTGTGAATTATGAAATTTGGCAAAATTATAGTTTATATAGAGGAGTACAAAATGCTATTATTGTATTAAAATAATATATTTTACAAAAAATATATTTTTTTTCTTTAATGGCGACGACAAGCGCAAAATAATCTACCAGTGTCACGTATCGCAGAGAAAATATATTTTATTAATATAAATATAAATTATATTAATCTAATAAATGTAACACAATTGCAGCGCAGAGGCTGGTAGTGGCGCAGTGGGACAGCATTCGCCTGTAAATGCGATCGATTGTGGGCTTGATTGCCACTTGGAGGAGTGATTATATTTAAATTATTTTCACTTCTTCAAGATGATAAGACAAAGTGCGGCGTTGAGCCCCATTACTCGACACGCAATGTCTCAAATTTGGTGGAAAGCAAAGTACGGAATGTCTTGACACTAGGTACTTTCTGTCTACCCTTCTATGCGGGATAAAAGCGTGAATCTAAGAAAAAAACCGCAACGTATTTTAAAGTAACTTGGAGGCTGAACTTATAGTGACATCTATTGTCTTTAATAGGAACCAAGTAGCAAATGGTGTACAGTTCCTACATATCTCAATAGATGGCAGTTATAGAGCAACCAGTTTTCAGCATCGTTTCATAGATGGCGCTATTTCTCTTTTTCTTGTCTATTTTTATTTCCGTTTTGTTTATAACACGTATGTTTTAAATATGCTGTTGAGAATTGTAAATAATTATTATATAAACAAAAAAAACGATATTTACTATTTTTAAAGTGTTATTCCACACTTAGGATTAGAAAACATTTTTGAAAAAACGTATAAAAATTTGAACGCAGCGAACTTCGAACCCGTGCCTCTTGGAGGGTATTCAAGAGGCGTGGGTTCGTATCCCGCTGCGTTCAAATATTTATACGTTTTTTCAAAAATGTTTTCGAAAAAAAACAGATTTTATTTAATATCTTAAAGTTAGCGATGAATTTAATAAGTTGTCATCTACTTTGAGGAAGTATGCGTATATAATACCCGTCAACTTGGCAACGGTTATGTCTCTTCATATAAAAGTGTATGTCAAAAATTCGGTATTATGTATAATATTTTTTTTAATAATGTTATTTTTAGCTTCTTTTATATTGCACAGCAGGGTAGACAGGAAGTACTTAGTGTCAAAACACTCCGCACTCTACTTTCTGTCGAGTTCAAGACATTGTGTGTTGCATTTATAAAGGCATATATTATAGAGGCAATAGAGATCACGTCATGTGTACTAAATGATTATATTTAAGAATTCAAAGATTTTATTACTATTTTAAATAAATATAGCTATATATATATATATATATATATATATATATATATATATATATATATATATACATTCGTATGCCAAGATGTTAGTTACTTGTCGTTCTAGAAGAGTAAGCGAAAAATATTATCGCAATCCCAAGTTTCAATTTTTAAAAATATACCTTTATTCGTCACACAATTGGCTACCGTGGAGGATCAGAATTTGAAAGTAAACATAACAGTTGTGGGTTCGAGTGTCATTTGGGATACTTAAAATATTTTAGCTTCCTCGTTATGGTAACAGAAATCGCAGTGTTGAGTTCCGCCACTAACGCGCAAAGTGTCAAATTTAGGAGAAAATAAAGATTGGAGTGTCTCGATACTAGACTAGTGACAACCCTGATGTACGGTATAAAGTATGAAACTGCATTAAAAATAAATTAATAATTCTTATCATAAATCAATGTTATCAATACTTTAAAACATATTTTTTGAACTATTGTTGAGTTAAAATTAAAAAAAGAATTTAAACTCATTCCCGTTTTATATTTTAATAAACAAAACAAACAGACAAATATCGCAATAAGCAAATATTTGTCAAGATTGTGGCCATTTTTCGCTTAATAGAATCGCTTTGTACCGTATACGGTACCAGGCACCGTACTACTGCTAAAGACTACAGTAGTATTATTTAAGTATGAAAGTTGATTCATTGTTTTAGAATAATGGGTGATAAAAAACCAGTTTCACGCTCTATCCCATAGAGTAGGGTAGTCAGAGACAACCTAGTGTCAAGACACTCCGTTGACGGCTTTTACGCCAGAAAATCGTAACATTAAGTATTGAGAGCTAAACTCAACGCCGCGATTTGTCTTACTAGAGTGGCGGAGTAATTTCCCGCTCCGGCAATTAATAGAAGGCGCAGCGTTAAGTTCCAACAAACACGCCTCTAATTCGGGCGGTAAGCAATGAACGATGAATCTCAACACTAGATACACAATTCTATACCAAGAAATAACGTAACCTTACACATAATGGGATTCGAACCTCAAACTAACAATGAAAAAGCTTGACACAAAATTTTAAAGGCAAATTAAGTCATGGTTTAGTTTAAATAATAACATTAAGCTCTATTACCGTTGCTAGGCAACGGCGGTACCCTAATTTTAAGTGACCTACTTGCAAACGAAGGTGGAGCAACACTGCGAACGAGGCTTTAACTGCGAAATGGATGGGAGGGCTCGTAGTGTAATGTTTTACTGTGTCTTTTTTGTATTTAGATATTGCATGAGACCATCATGACGCAGTGGGAGCTTCTGATTATAAATCCGATGGTTGTGGAGTTGATTTCCATTCGGGTGAGTGATTATATTTAAAACATGTTTGGCTGTCAGCGAAAGTCCCATCAAAATCGGTTTAGCGGTTTCAGAGATTAACCGGAGCAAACAGGCAGACAGTTATTTTGGCATATGTACTTTGTATATATTCTTAATTGATATTTTAATATTGCAAACAAACGCTGTAATTTTATTTACTTGTATAGATTATTTTTATTTTATTGCCCTGATAAAACGAAACGCGGCGTTGAGTTTCGCCACTCAACACGCAAAGTCTCAATAGGAATTCAGTAGGAAAGTGAAGAACGGAATATCTTGACACTAGGTTCTCTCTGCCTACCCTATGCGGGATAAAGCGTGAAGCTAAAAAATAACGTATCATATTGTAGCCTCTTCCTTATTCTCAAATTCCTTTTTTCTTAAAGCCGCTGGATTATGGAATTCCTTACCATTAAAAACAGACGTACCAAAAGGTACCAGATTGTTAAAAGATTTTTAAATATTATTATTTAAACTTACAATTTTAATGTATAATTGATTTTTTAATATATGAATGTAAATTTTTTTTGGTTTATGCTTATATCACGTTGTATCTTACAGAAGAGAGAAAATGTAAATTATTTAAATATATTTTCCCCTGAGTGGGAAACGAACCTATAACCGATCACGTTTACAGTCAGACGCGGTCTCACTGCACTACAACCGGCTATTTAATAAATTAATTTGTTAAATATGACACTAAAGGTGATTTATATATAATAATATCTGATCTCTAATTTCCTCGCTCTAATCAAGTCAAAATCAAAGCGCGGCGTTGAGTTACACTAAACACATAATGTCTCGAATTCAGTGTAAAGCGGAATACGGAGTGTCAGACACTAGGTACTTCCTGTCTACCCTGCTATGCAAGATAAAGAAGTGACAAAAATATACATTTTTTTTCTAGAAATCTATCTGTACAGTTTCTCGGTTGATGGATTGTTTTTATTTTAAACTTATTTGAAACATTAATAATCTATATGGATCAACCTTTTTATATTTAAAAGCTTCTCTAGGCTGTTAGTGTTTGTGTTACTTACATATATCGTCTTGTGTTCCAGCGTCTGACTGTTAAGGAGACTTTAGGTTCGATACACACTCTGTGGTATAATTATATTAAAATTATTTACATATATTCGAGCTGTAGTAAGACAAAATGCGGCGTTTAATTCCGCTGCTTTACCGGCGTGTCTTTGTTATTAAAAAGGAACAAGAAATAAGAATATAAAAAGTGTATTCAAGGGATTTTTTTTGATATAATATTATGTAGAATTTACACCATATTTATGTTTTGGGCTTACAATTCGCATATAAAATTGAAATTTATCATTTCAATTATGCTAAGACGCAAACAATTGCTTGTTGGCTTTATACCGCATTTAACAGGGTATTCCAACATTATAGAATTATCAGTGTGATATATCAGAAGATAAAGATAGGTGAAGTTGATAAAAGTTAGTTAAAAATACTTTATTTTTTATTATGGCAAGGTAACTAGAGAAAGCTTAGTGTCGCGACACTCTGTTCTGCACTTTTTACCTGAAATCGAAACTGGCAAATCAAGAGTAATGGAATTCAACATCTCGATTTGTTTTAATAAAGGACGAAGTGAATATAAAAATTGTGTATTTTAGTATCTCAAATATATATATATATATATATATATATATATATATATATTCTCCCTATCTCTCTCTCACTCTCTCTCTTTTTCTCTTGTAAATATAATTTGAAGTGTCAAGTGAATTGTATGAAATATTCATCACTAAGAAACCTACTCTAGCAAATAGGAATGGTATTAGATACCATAGTGTGACGCCATAGTGGCATAGTGGAACAGTGTTTGATTGTATACATGATTGCGGCTTCAATTTTTGGTAAAAGATTGTTTTGTTCTGTAAATATTACTCTGGTAGATACTGCGACGTTTAGTTCCGCTGCCTAATCCTAGATGGCACTTATGAATTAATTTAGCCTGCTTCTATACATGCAATATAGCAAAATATAAACCAATAAAGGTAAGTTTTTTTTTAGCTTCACGCTTCATCCCGGGCCGAGTAGTCAGAGAGTACGGAGCGCCAAACGCTGCGGTCTCTGCACACCTCTTTCGCCTCGTCCACAGTCATTATCCTCTTCATGCATGCCCTTCAGGGGGTCCTCACACTTTTTACGTGACCTTCCTCCAGTATCTTCGATACTGTGTTTACATATTGATTACATGTTTTTTCTAATGACCAGATTTCCAAGTGGATTTATTTTTGAATTCTATAATTAACTTAGGTTAGCTAATTTACTAGTAGTTACTCATTATTAGATCATCTATCTGCCAGTGAAAGTCCCATAAAAATCAGTCCAGCCGTTACTGATATTGGAAGCAACAAATTTTGGTACATATATGTACTGGTTAGACGTAAATAAACATTTGGTAACTAGTGGTTATTTTGATATTATAAACTGACACTCCAATTATATTCATTCCTCGTATATGGCTGATTGTTAAAGGTTCATATCATATGATGCTCTGGTAAGCCAAAGAGCGGCATTGAGTTCTGCCATTCAACACTTAATGTCTAAAATTATCGCAGAACAAAGAGTATAAATAACACACAGTATTTAGAAAAAAATATAATTGTTTCTTTTTTTATTTTTTTTTATTTTTTTTAGCTTCACGCTTTTATCCCGAATAGCAGACAGAAAGTACCAAGACACTCTGTACTTCGCTTTCCACCGAATTCTAGACATTACGTGTTGAGTGGTGGAACTCAACGCCATACTTTGTCTTTACCAGAGCGAGGAAGTGAAAATAATTTAAATATAATCACTCCCTCAATGGGGATCGAACCCACAACCGATCGCGTTTACAGTTAGTCGCTGGCACACTGCGCCACTCAATAACTTAATAAATAATAATTTATATATGTACATAAACCAGATTACTTTTTATCCTAGCAAAGTCATTGTGTGTTGAGTGGCGGAACTCAACACCACGTTTTTTCTTACCAAAGCGGAGAAATTAAAAGCGGAGAAATTATATTAATTAAAAATAATAATTCCCTCGCGTGGAAATCGAACCTACAACCAATCGCGTTTACACTCGGACGCTGTCCGACAAGACAGTGATGTCCTATACTTCTAAATGCCCTTGTTAATAAAAATAAATATATTTAAAACAATTTGGATTCAAACCTAAAACTTCCAAATGGGAAAATGTCAATAAATACAATCTACACCGTGTCACGTAGGAAGGATGTACATTAAAATTAATAATATAAACGTATATAAAAGCCAGAATTATCGCAACCGACCGACCGTTGTAAATCTTATTTACGCAACCCTTGTTGTGTCGAGTTGTTCACATTTGAGCCGTTTATATTAAGGTTTTTTTATAGAAAACACACAAAATAAACTCTATTTTGTGTGTTTTCTATAAAAAAAACCTTAATATGAATGTGGCGTGGCCTTGATATGGTCGTGGCGCAGTGGAACTGTGTCTAGTAGAGTATAAATGCGACTGGCTGTGGGTTTGATTCGCACTCGGGGGAAAGATTAAATATTTTTTTTCATTTCTCTGCTTTAAACAAGCTCAAGGGGTAACGTTGAGTTTCGTCACTCATTATCTTGAATTCGGCGGAAGGCGGAGTCCTGAGTGTCTTGACACTAGGTTATCTCTAAATACCCTACTATGCGAGATTATTGGGCCCACTGCTGGACATGGGCCGGAATAGTGTTGTAACTCACTATATCCCAATTATTAAAAAAATAACTTTACATTATAAGTCCTATGTACTCAGTTATTAAATTACTAATTTAAATTGAAGATAATAAGGAGTAAAGAGTGCCCTGATGTGCGTGAAGCTAAAAATATTGTATAAACACTTCCGCAAGCGGGAATTGAACACATAAACTTTGCGAACCTCTACAACTGCACTACGAAGATATTAACTCCATGATAGATAAGTTAAATTTATAATATTAATGCAATGAAATTCCAGTCGGTTGTATGTATGTTTGTTGCTCTTTCACACAAAAACTGCTAAACAGATTTGGATGAAACTTTTTATTAATATAGCTTGTAGATCAGAATAACACATAAAATACAATTTATTGTAAATGGTTATGTAGTAATTTGGTCATAATTTTGTCGTGCTTTTATCGTCCATAGCAGGGTAGTGAGGAAATAGCTAGTGTAAAGACACTCCGTACTCCGCTTTCCGCTGAATTCGAGATGCTGCGTCACGCCCGACCATAATAGGCCGATAAATAACATTGTTTTTTATCGGCCTACTATGGTTTTATCTTACTAAAATACACTAAGCGGGCGTAACTGCGAGCGGAATCTAGTTACCATAATAAGTACCAGATGAAGTGTTAGTATGTAAATAAAAGATATTCACGTCGGTCAAACGAAATGACCTTTTTTATAGTAGCCAATGAGTCTTTTATGACGGTCACCACTTTTAAAATATTCATAATAATATTTAGTTAACTTGGTTTGTAGGGCTCGCTCTTTATTACGCAACCGCTGTACTGATTTTGATGAAATCCCTTATATTTTAATACGTATAGGTAAATTTTGTGGGCGGATGGAGCAGTGTGCAAATTGGCATTTACAATTTGTATGAGATAAAGAAATAACGATCGGACTTGCGCTAGTACTTGCTCCAGTCGGCTACTGGCTCGAGTGGATTTCCTAAAACTACTCACTTACCTAAAATATGCGGGATAAAAGCGTTAAGAAATACGAACATAACTTTGAAATTTAAGTTTTTTTTATGAGAACAAAAATATTTTGAAAATTGGGTTTTTTGAAATCAAAAAATTTGAAAATTTAGGAAAAAGCAAACAATTTGAATATATTTTGGTATTTGAAAATATATCTTTGAAAAGCCGGCATTTCCAATACTTTACAATAGTCTGTGGTTACGGGTAGTTAAGTCTACCTGTCACAATCTTTAATCATTCATTGAAATAAAATTTGAACCAACACCCATCGTCAACGGACAACATATATACAACCTATAGTATGAAAACAGAGATTACAAGAACTTTTTAACAACTTCATATCAGTCTACTTCAGCATCTCAAACAAAACTAAAGAACTAAATGTTCTAATTTCCCTTTCATTTATCTTAGTGAACTGACTGTTCAAGTACAAAGAGTTGAATTAAATGAAGTTCTCAGTTCTGTGACAGAAGATTTATTCACTAACTATTAATAATATAAAAAGCATCCGGCGTTAAGTTCCGCCAATTAACGTGCAATTTCTCGAATACGGCGATAAGCGGAGTACGGAGTGTCTTGGCACTACGTATTTCCTGTCCCACTATGCGGAGAAACGTGAAGCAAACAAAAACAAGGTCTTACAGCCGTAAAGCAGGGTATTCAACCCAGGGTAGACCACCTAGTGTCAAGACACTCCGTTATTCTAATATGCGGGATAAAGCGTATATTTCTCTCAAAACAAATACTTCTAAATGGAAAAAATATAATTACATTGCTTACATCTAATGACTTTTAAAACGGCGCGCCACCATTAAGGCTTATTAAAACTTATATTCTTGCAATTAGTAACTAACCTGAAAACAAAATGACGAATGAATGAAATTATTGCAATATCATATATTAATATTACACAGAAATAACATTAGAGTGTCTGTTTATAATATTAAAATAATTGCTTTTTATAAAATGCATATAAATGTATATATACTACGTGTATATATACTATACTAACATTTTTAATCATTTTTGTCTGTCTGTTTGTTCTGGCTAAACTCTGGACTGATTGTGATGAGACTTTCACTGGCAGATAGCTGATAAAATAAGGAGTCACCTAAATCACTTTAATTTTAGAAATATTAAATAAAAATAAAAAACAAACCATATCGGACAAAGTCACGGGTATGCTGGTTATTAATAGACAGACCTAGTTTCAAGACAGTCCTAGTTTCAAACGACATATGGCTTCAATTCAACGGCGGAGCTAAACACAGTGTTTTGTCTTATCAGAAAGGGAAAATGAGCATAATCATTCCTAAAGAGGCATCGAATTCGTAACCGCCACGTTTAAACAACCAGCCATATACTGTTGCAGGGGAGAGGCGTAATTAGTATCTTGACACTAGATTCTTTCTGAATACTCTGGTATGCGGGTTTGAACTTAAAAAAAAACAATATAATATCCTAAACTTGACTTTTATTTTGATGATTAGCAATAACTAAGATATAAGTAAACAGACAGTACGTTATATAAAGTAACGTCGCGTTCACGGAAAGAGGCGAGGACCCCACGAAGGGCACATCTACGTACACCTCTACGTACACCGTAGAGGTTAATGACTGTGGACGCGGCGAAAGACGTATGCAGAGACCGTAGCGTTTAGCTCCGTTATCTCTGACTACCCCAAAATGGATACAGCATAAAGAGAGAAAGGAATAAAGTAATATATACAGATTTGTTTCAGAAATTTTCAGTAAGGCCGTTTTCATACTATATGTGTCATATATATGAAGTTAATACAAAATCTCTCTATTTCAGGTTATCAAGCGTTAAATTGACTAATGGTAAGCGGTTAACCGAACCCATTATTTACTATCGGATAGGTAAAGCTCATATAAGATTAGAGATTTCGATGTATATTTCAAATTCGACTATATTTTCGTTTATAGCTTTACGCTTTTTCTCTTATAGAGTAGTGAGAGAGAGTCTAGTGTAAAGACATTATATGTTTAGTGGCGGAACTCAACTCTGCGCTTTGCTAAGGTATATTTAAATTAAATAATGTACAGTTACGTGGGTAAAATATGTTTTTTTTTGTTAACAATAATAATGTAGAGCTTTACGTTATTTATCCTCATACCTTAGTTAGGCAAATATTGCGTATTAAATATTGCATGGCGCGTTTGGTCTTGACATAGCCCAATCTCATTCCTCTAATCTAAGTAGGAATCGAACCCACAACCAATTGCGTTTAGGTTTTTTAAAAGAGAAGTTTTCTTAACAGCTTTTCCCTCATAGCAGAAAATACAAAGGGAACCTAGTGTTGGACCACTCCATTCTATACTTTCTTTAACATGAATATAATTATACTAAGTAATTTAAATATGTTAAATAATAATTAAAATGAAGGAACCATTGTGGCGCAGAGGGACATTAACCAACTGTACACGCTAATGGTAGTGCGTTCGATTTCCACTTGGGGTATATTATTTAAAATATGTTTTCAATACCCCACTTTGATGACACAATGTGCAGCGTAGAGTTTATCACTCAACATCAAGGGATTAGATTTGTGGCAGAAAGCAGAGAACGAAGTCTTGATACTAGGTTCTCTTTGACTGCCCTAGTATACCGAAGGGCGCGTGAAGCTTCTTATATGTATAGTATATGGAGCTCCTCTAGTTTCATGCTATCCTGGTACAACTCTCTAATCTACGTATCTTCACTCCAGGTTGTCTAACTACCCTGCTATGTGGGATAGGACGTGACGCTAAAAAAAAATTTCTCGCGAAGACAACGCGAGTGTAGTGATACATTACTCCGTCCCCTTCTAATAAGATAAAGTTATATAAGTACATTACATTCGGAAGCAACTCGAGCATTAAATTGGGTAGATTGCGGTTTGCCGAGCAAAGGATTGTGGATGGTTAAAATGTTATCCCTTATATATGTAACTAAGTGTGCTTTATTTACATTATATTTAATAAAGATCACAGGGTCCACTTAGTAATATTTTTTTTAAAAGAAACGTTTTTTTAATTTGTTTTTAGCTTCACGCTTCTTACCTTTATACTTAGTGTCAAAACACTCTGTACTTCGCTTTCCATTGAATTTGAGATATTGCGTGTTGAGTGGTTGAACTCAACGCCGCACTTTGTCTTACCAGAGCGAGGAAGTGAAAATAATTTTTAATATAATTACTCCTCCGAGTGGGGATCGAACCCACAACCGATCGTGTTTACTTTACTTTCAGACGCTATCACACTGCGCCGCGACCGGCCTGTGTATTTTAAATTTCTTTTAGAAATACATTAAGCCACTATAGTAATTTGTACTGTAATCGAATAAAATACTTATAAAATATACAAGTGAAATATGTTGAAATAATAATAATAACGTCATGATTAGGAAAATAAATCAAGCAACGAACACAACCTACTAAACGAAAGTCCAGAAAAACAAGTATTAGAGCTTCGTGTGGCTTTAATTGGCTGACTTACTTATATATAGGCATCGGACAAAGAAAGGCAAATCATACTCAAAAAGGAGGGTAGGTGTATTGTAATAATATTATTATTCAAATGACTTCCTTTTAAATATTAAGATCAATCAAAAAAGACGCCTTAAGGAGCCTCATTTGATTTTAATAATAATAATTATTACTAATATATAGGAATAATATTTAATACTTATAAATAAATTACGCTAACAATACAATATATTTTCTGATGATAATCCTAAACAAATCAATAAATAAATATATGAATATAGGAGAGGTCATATGAATATAAAAGAGGTCGGGGGAGACCTCGGTTGACCTTCGAAAATACAGTATCAATGATACTGGAGGAAGGTCAAGTAAAAAACTTTGAAGATCTCTCGAAGGGCATGATGAAGAGGTTGCTAACTGTGGACGAGGCGAAAGAGGTATGCAGGGAACGTAGAGTATGACACCCCGTCCTTTCTGACTACCCCGCAAGGGATAAAGTTAAAAAGAAAAAAAGAGTCAGGAATTTCATGACATTTGACCCCTTCAGTCTTTGTCACAGTTAGTCGAATTTGTAAGCCTAGTATGATGTCACATATTTTGGATTTTTAAATTCGAAAATTTAAAACATTAGATAACAACAATTACATTCACGACAAAATCTTCGCGACGGACAATACCTCGTTTTATGCGATTTCTTATGTAGGTGTGTATCATTTTTTATTTGCTTCACGCTTCTATCCCGCACAGCGGGGTAGACAGAAAGAACTTAGTGTCAAAACACTCCATACTTCGCTTTCCACCAAATTCAAGCGTGTCGAATGGTGGAACTCAACGTTGCACTTTGTCTTTTACCAGAGCGAGGAATTGAAAATAATTTAAATATAATTACTCCCCCGAGTGAAGATCGAACCCACAACCAATCACGTTTACAGTTAGACGCTCTCCCCCTGCGCCACGATCGGCCTCAATGTATGCCACATATAGACCACAGATGTCACTATAGTAATAAATATTGTATTTGAAAAAGAAATGTCTTTGAATTTGTGACCCCTCCCTACGCCTGGTCATGAAAGTTCATACTTATCGACCCCTCTCTCCTCCTTAACGTGTGACAGAGTTTTTTTCAACTCCACGATTAATCACGTATAGCAGGATCAAAGAAAACTTAGTGTCAAGACACTCCACCATAGATAGATTAGACATAAAGTTTGGTTGGTAGGAATTAGTAAAAAAAACTTTTCTTTAATGTTAACAACAAAATACGTAACAAGCGCAAACAATAATTTCACCGCAGCTGAATGAAGAACGCATAGCTTAGCGATCAGAGTGCTTAGACGTTTTGCGAGAACCGTGGATTCAAATCCTCTGCGTTCAAATATACGATTAGATTAGATACTAGAAAATGTTTTTTTTTTATATAAACTTTATATAATTGAGTCTTTAATCTCTATGGAAAAGCTAACCCGTAATTAAAATATCACAAAGCCTTTCATTTAACTATAAACGTTTTTATTCAACTTGATTTATTGTAGTTACTTATTCATTATCTACCACTCTACCTGCTTCTATCAGTATAGCTCAATTAACGCTGACAATGTTCGTACAGACTCCCAAACAGATTGTTTTTTTAATGTGAAAATTATTCATTTATTACTCAAACTAAAAATATAAAAAAATGTAAATATATATTATAATTTGAAACTTAGAACATGTTTCCTCGCTCAAGATAAAGTGCGGCGTTTAGCCATTATTCATTTATTCCTGAAGTTAAAAATATTAAAAAATGTATATATATATATATATATATTGCACACATTCTGGACCTTGTTGACGCCTTAAATACCTGTAGCTATGGCAACGTGTATGTTGAACTTGACATACACTTTACGCAAAAGTGTATGTCAAGCTTGTAGTAGTGTGTGTAGTAGCTATTTTATTCTTCAGATTAACGCTTTTATCCCGCATCGCAGGACAGACAGGAATTACTTCTTCGCTTTCTGCCTTATTCAAGACATTACGTGTAGAATGGCGGAACACAATGCCGCATTTTGCCTTACCAGAGCAATGGAATGAAAATATTTTTAAGTTTAATTTCCCCGTGTGGGAATCAAACCCACAACCGATCGGGTTTACTGTTAGACGCTGTCATACTGCGCCACAATCGGCTTCAAAGTAGTTTTTTTTTATCTTCACACTTTCATCCAGCATAAGCAGGGTCGATAGAAACTAGCTAGTGTCAAGACACTCCGTATTTGGCTTTCCACCAAACTCGAGAAATTCTAATACATTATTATATTATCACCCGAAAAATTCGAAAAATTCCCCTTTGAGATATAAAATATTTTTTATAAGCGGCAACTTGTGTGGCACACGTTGATAATAACTACGGCCTTTACCGTCATCTCTTTGTGCATCTGCACTTCTTAATGACGTGTTTGGTTTTTAATTGCTGAGCTGTTTACAGATGAGATTAAATATCTGGTTAACATAAGGTAGTATAATGTTTTAACTCAGCTTCCTGTATACCAGGGTAGTCAGAGAACCTAGTGTCAAGACACTCTGTTCACTTCATTCCGCCCGAAATCAAGACATTACATGTTAAGTGTCGCATCTAAACTTCGCTTTTTCTAACCTGAATTTAGTGTCAAGACCCTCTGTACGCCGCTCTCTGTCCGTATCCAAGACATTGCATGTTAAGTGGCGTAACTTAACGCCTTGTTTTTACTTACCAGAACGGAGAGATTATAATAATCAAATGTACAAATTAGAATCGAACTTAATGGCTACCTTTTTGTCTAGACTAGATCTAGACGTTGTCCCACAATACACAATTCTCTCTATTTATGATTTGATATAAAATATTTACATTTTTAAACATTTTGATTGCTTCTTACGATAGCAGGGTAGAAAAGAGATGCCTAGTGTCAAGGCTCTCCGTACTCCACTTTCCACCATGTTCGAGACATTTTCATTTCGTGAGAATCGAATCAACAACCGATCGCGTTTACAGTCGGACGCTGTCCCACTGCGCCACGACCGGCCTCAAATCGGATGTATATATAATTTAATACAAAATATGGTACATTTTTGGTGATTTTAATTTCTTATTACTGATTTTAACTAGTCGAAAACAACTTAGTTCACGTACGAGCACGTCGTGGTCTCGGCATCAAAGGAATCTTCTAACTATACAAACTTGGTTTCAACTCATCACAACTCTAGTTTAGTTAAGTACCAACTTAACCCATCTTCACAAAGCTATGGAATTTCACACGCGAGGACTGTATGTTAATATTTTAATTATATTTAAATTGCAATAATTAATTAAGAGGCCGGTCGTGGCGCAGTGGGTCAGCGTCTGACTGTAGGCGACCGGTTCTGGGTTCGATCCCCACTCGGGGGAGTGATTATATTTAAATTATTTTCACTTCTTCGTTCTGGTAAAGACAAAGAGCGGCGTTGAATTCCACCACTCAATACGCAATGTCTCGAATTCGGTGGAAAACGAAGTACGGAGTGTTTTGACACTAGGTACTTTCTTTCTACCCTGCTATGCGGGATAAAAGCGTGCAGCTAAAAAAAAACAATAATTAAGTGTATATTTTTCTTAGCTTTACGCTTTTTAACAGGATAGACTAGATCTAGTGTCAAGACACTTCGTACTCCGCTTTCCGCTTAATTTGAACGTTGCGTATTGAGTTCGGTGGATATCAACGCCGCGTTTTGTCTTAATAGAGCGAGGAAATGAAAATAATTTAAAATGTTTATGTTGTTTTTTAATAAATAAATATGTAATATTGTTAGTAATAACTCATTCCGCGTGGAATCTCTGGATTAAAGTGAAATACAGAGTGTCTTGACACTACGTACTTTCTTTGTTAGCCCTGCTATACGGCATAAAATCTTGAAGATAATAAACTGTTTTAACTTTACACACTTGTAAGTTGGAACATTTTTTTATCTCTTTTTATATGGATTTTAGTTATTTTTTTAATTGTTGAATTCTTTTAATAATACTAAACAGATCTAGAAGCCTTATAATATTGTAGTAGAAAAAGATGAGAGACATATGTTTTACTCGTAAATGGAAGATGCAGTGTCAGTCAGTTTACTTTGACAATCCTACTACTAAACGAATATTGATAAAACTTCACTTCACACTTTATAGTTAAATTTATGAAGATTTTGTGTAATTCCATCACTTTATAACGATAAGTATCAAATAAGTCGGAAAAATTCCAGCCCGTTGAGCGGGTCGGGCGCGGGTCAAACTGTTGGAATTACACGAAGATAATGTACGATGGAAGCTTGTATATATATATATATATATATATATATATATATATATATAAATTATCTTTTATGCCCTTGTATCCTAAATAATAAGCCATTAATAGTAATAAAAGAAATTTCCAGCTTTGTTCTGCATAGTAGGGAGTCAAAGGCAAAACAGACAAAATGTGGTATGTTCACTATAACGATTTTCTTGTTCAATTTTTTTTAATATTATTATTTTTTTTATCCCGCATTGCAGGATACACAAGAAGTACTTAGAGTACTCCATACTTCGCTTTCCACCGAATTCGAGGCATTGCGTATTGAGTGACGGAACTGAACGCCGCGCTTGGTCTTACCAAGCGCGGCGTTCAGTTCCAAAATGAGGAAATTAATCATTTATATATATTCCATTCCCCCAAGTGGAAATCGAGCCCACAAACGATCGCGTTTAAAGTCAGACGTTGTCCCACTGCGTCACGACAGTCTTGTATTGTTTTTAGTAATAAGTTACCCAAAGTAATTAAATATTTCGACGTCTTAGAAAATTTATTCGAAAAATGTGCACTTAATAGGAAATTAATCAAATATTTGCACACAGAGGAATTCGAACTTGTGACTCTTGTAACCTACCCAATGTATGGCTCAGTGGTTGGAGCGCTTTAATGTTTCGCGTTGAATTCCGATTTTGGGCTGAAAGCAATCAACAGACCGTCTTAACACCGCTAGGTTATTTCTGACCCCTCCACTTAGTGGGATAAAGCGTGGAGCTGTTATTTGTTATCTTAAGTTTTTTACCCGCTTTTATCCCGCATAGCAGGATAGACAGAAAGTGCCTAGCGTCCAAGACATTCCGTACTTCACTTTCCACCGAATTCGAGACATTCCGTGTTGAGTGGTGGAACTCAACACCGCACTTTAACTCACCAGATTGAGAAAGCGAAAATAATTAAAAATATATTCACTCCGCTTAGTGTAAATTGAACCCACAACCGATCGCGCTTACAATCAGACGCTGTTCCACTGCACCATGATCAGCTTGACTTATCCTTAGTGTCTAATTAAAATAATATATAAAAAAAAACAATTCTTTCGTAAAATTTTTTGTATATCTTAATGAAAAGGTAATCATTTAATATGACTACAGAATTCTTTGATTTCTCCGTCAATATTGTCGAAGACGACTTTTCAAAAACAATTGAGTTAATAATTCTATATTTTTATTTGAAATTTCAATTATTATGCCATGGAATTTGGATAAATAATAATATTTGATTTTCAGGAATTCTAAGAATCACTGTTGACAATACTCAATGAATTACGTTCATTAATTTCTATATTTAATTCGTAGTAAATTAAACGTTTCTTACGATCTCCTCAATTTGCAAATGGAGTTATAGAGAGAATAGTGAACTGGTTTGTTTTTTTTTATCCCACATATCAGGGTAGTCAGGGTGTATTTAGTGTCAAGACACTCCGTACTCCGAGCAAGGAAATGAAAATAATTTAAATATTATCATTCCTTCGAGTGGGAATCGAACCCACGGCCGTTCGCGTTAGCAATCGGACGCTTTCCCACTGCGCCACGTTCGGCTTCTTTTGTGTGTTTCATTTTTTATACTTTAAAATCGTTTTTGTTTTTACATTGAAATTCAGTCAATACATCTATATCATATCTAAAAGTGAAATATAAAGACAATGAATTTAAACTGAATGAATGTTCTTTTTTTATATGTAACGTAAGATGTTTCCCAATAGGGATGATAGGATTTTGATATCCACAGCCGCCATCTTGGTTGTTAAACATTTGATAATTGTATTGTTTTGTGTTTAGTAATGTTTGCCATTTAATCATGAACAAGTTTACGTTACTTCAACGTTTGGAAATCGTCCAAATTTTCTATCAAAATTCGAGAAGTATTGTCTCTACTCAAAGAGCATTTCGTGCTAAATATGGTCATCATGGTGCACCGTCTGAGCTCTCTATACTTCGCATAATCCAAAAACTGGAAAGTGAATATTCTTTGCACGATAGTAGACCACCAACTCGATAACAAACAGGCCGTAGTGAAGAAAATATTGCCGCCGTATCAGCCAGTGTCGAAGAAAATCAAAATGTTTCCGTTCCACGATGTGCACAAGAATTGGGCTTATCCAGAATGACAACCTGGCGAATTTTGAGTATGGATCTTGGCCTGCATCCATACAAGATTGTGGAAACGGACACCGAATTTCATAGGAAAATCATCTTTTCAGATGGGGCTCACTTTTGGCTAAATTATCGTTACTGGAGTGAGTCAAATCCAAGAGTGGTTCATGAAATACCATTATATCCTGAAAAATTGACTGTGTGGTGCTGATTATGGTATGGTAGAATCATTGGCCCGTACTTTTTCAAAAACGACGAAGGCCGTACTGTTACTGTCAATGGCGACCGTTATCGTGACATGTTGAACGATTTTTTTTCCTGAAGTGTATGAAATCGATGCGGACGACATTTATTTTCAACAAGATGGTGCAACATGCCACACTGCGACCGTCACAATGGATTTATTGCGTGATAAGTTTGGTGAGTCGGTTATTTCTCCCAACGGTCCTCACAATTGGCCACCAAGATCATGCGATTTAACACCCTTGGACTATTTTTTGTGGGAGTATGTTAAATCTCAAGTGTATGCCAATAAACCAGCTACGAGACCTTGAACGCAACATTCGAGGGACTATAGCGGTCATACCAGCTGAAATACTGCACCGAGTCATCGAAAATTGGACCGATCGTATTCACCAGTGCAAAAAAAGTTGTGGCGGTCATTTGAACGATATTTTGTTAAGTCATAAATAGCATAAAATTAAATATCAAAAAAAGCCATTGAATACGAAAATCGAACATATATTACATGTTTTATTTCAATTTCAAAACATATTGTTCTTATTGGGAAACTTTTTATATATGGGAGCTTGGCCTTCGTTTAGAACCCTCGAGCATCGCTTCCACTCAGTCTATTTTCTATTTTTGATTGGAGTGTCTTGACACTAAGTTGTCTCTGACTACCCTGCTATGGAAAATAAAGGGTGAAGCTGAAAAAACCAAAACCAAACGCAGCAGGATTTGAAACTGCGTCTAGTGTTATCTGTCCAAGCGTTCTGAGCATTAAGGCATGAGTTGAATTTTGACATAGCGGGATATAGAACGAATAGGATAAAAAATTCCAAAAATGTAGTATATTTTCAGTTTAAGTTTCATATAATTTACACATATAATTAAATCATTAATATAGTATATTTTCGTTCATATTGACTGACAATACTTACAAACTTATATATATATATATATATATATATATATATATATATATACATACCTCATTCATAATTTCCTAGTACCTATTAGACTAAGATCACTTACACCCTTCGATCTCCATCCCCTTTATATTAAGTCATTTATTAAGGGTTGTTGAAACTGATTTAAACGAGGTTAAGTACTAATTAACGTCTAAGAGAAAAAATGTTTGAGTAACATTTTAATTTAGGCCATCGTAGTGCAGTGGTACAGGATCTGACTGTAAACGCAATTGGTTGTGGGTTCGATATCTGCGCAGTGTAGTGACTTTATTTTAGCTTCACGCTTTTTATCCCGCATAGCAAGATAGAAAGTACTTTGAGTCTAGACACTTCGAGCTTCACTTTCCGCCGAATTCGAAACATTGCTGGCTAAGAAATGGAAATCAACGCCGCAGTTGATCTTATTAGAGCGTATCGTATATCGTATCGTCAGCCAATTGCAGTCCACTGCTGGACATAGGCCTCCCCAAGCTTGCGCCAAACATCCCGGTCCTCCGCAACCCTCATCCAGCCTGCTCCGGCAACCTTGCGTATGTCGTCAGTCCAGCGGGCCAGAGGGCGTCCTACACTACGTTTGCCAAGACGCGGTCTCCACTCCAGGACTCGTCTGCTCCAACGGCCATCGGTCCTGCGACAGACGTGACCGGCCCATTGCCACTTCAGCTTACTGATTTTGCGAGCTACGTATTATTAGAGCGAGAAAGTGAAAATAATTTAAATACTTTAAATGATCGCGCTTACAGTCAGACTCAGTCAAACTGCCTCACGACCGGCCCCAATGATGCAGTAGTGTTTATATTTAAATTATCTTAATTTTCTTACTCTAGTAAGATAAAGTGCGGAGTTAAGTTCCGATAGCCAACCCGTAATGTCTCAAATTTGACCGGAAAACTAAATGCGGGATAAAGCGTTGAGTTGAAAAAATATCTTTTTATATATATATATATATATATATATATATATATATATATATATATATATATATATATATATATATATATATATATATATATATATATATATATATATACATATATATATATATATATATATATATATATATATATATTATCAAAATATTTCAAATTTACTTTAAACACTGTACATTATCTAGTATTGTAAATTATTTTGTTCCTCACCCACATCCAAGAATAGCAATTGTAACTTTTCACATAAAATGCTAACTTTGTGCGTTCAACTTTTATCTTTTAGGATTTAAGTTATGGAATATTGTGGGTGTATTTGTTAAAAAAATATTTAGATACATGAAAAATATATAAAAACAAGGACATACAAATAAGAAAGGAACTACAAAATATCTTTACATACTAAAAGTCAAACGGCCGGATAGGGATGTTCAGTGGGACTCCTAACCCACAAATGATTACAGTCATCCGTTGTCCCACTGCGCTGCAACCGATCCTCTTATTTATATATATATATATATATATATATATATATAAATATATATATATATATATATATATATATATATATATATATATATATATATATATATATATATATATATATACTTTACAGTTTGAAACTTAAGATATTTTAATATCTGTTAGGGTTCAAATACCATTTCAAGGCATTCTCAACGTTGAGTGAAGTATACATGATAAATGGCCTCAGCAAGTATTAGCTGATGTTGATTGATTTTGAAGCTTTTCGTACAGAACGAAGCTATTATTGTATTATAAATGGGTAAGATGTTTTTGAATAGATAGATATCGTATGGTAATTCTATGGGAAATGGGGTGAAATAAAAAAAAATTCCATATTTTTTTTGAAATTGTAAAACTTTTAACCATGTAATTAGATAAACTGTTGAATTATGTATAATAATCCTATTGAATTAGGAAGAGTAATTTTTTTTAGCTTCACGCTCTATATCTCCATAGCAGGGTAAGCAGAAATTACCTAGTATCAGGTATACTCCATACCTACTACATATTTTGCTTTCCGCCGAATTCAAGACCTTGCGTGTTGAATGTACAATATTGTTTTTTTTGTTTACTTTATCCATATTAAAAAATGTCGGCAGAGAAAATATATTAACAGACTACTATTTTACTAGAGCGGAATGCTATAAATAGACGGTGACATTCAAAATAGACGCCTAAGCAGATCGCCTATCATAAGTCGAGGTTTGAGTCCGACCCTCAAACTTGTATTTTCCAGAGGAACAGAACATCCTCCCTCCTTTATCTAGTGTTTCTATAAAAACCAATACAGACATTTTGCGGAAGTCAAAATAAAAAATTATATACATAGAAAAATACATACATTTAGAGTTAAATGTGCCATCGTGGCGCAGTGCGATATTGTCTGACTGTAAATAAGATTGGTTGTGGATTTGATTCCCAATTGGAGGAATGATTGTGTTTTAAATATATATTTTCATTTCTCCGCTCGTGCTAGACCAAACGCGGTGTTGAGACTACTTAGTACGCAATGTCTCAATTTCGGGTGGAAAGCCGTCGACGGAATGTCTTGATACTAGACGCCTTTGAGTAAAATGGAATTAAGTTAAATATAATAATAGCATTAAATTTACAAAGGGTTTTCGACTGGTATAATAATCTATTTGAATTAATTTTCGATCGTAAGTAAAACTTGGGTGGAACAAGGAAAAGGGTAAGGAGACAAACCAATTGGAACATTTTTAGAATTTACTTTTTAATAACATATTCGTTAAAAATACAAACTTAAAATAGCACGAATTAAATTACTTAGCATCACATTTTTATCTTCTATAGCAGTACTTGGCTTTTCGCAGAATACAAGATATTGCTTGTAGAGTGGCGGAACTCAACGACGCACTTTTCCTTTTGGACATGGAATTTATTTTAATATAACAAACAGTCACTACAATTTTTTAGTATAGACAACCAGATAATATTTGAAAATGAAAGAAATACATATATATTTTAAGTGAAACTATATTGAACGGATTAATTGAAATATTCGGTATTCGAAAGTACATTTTGGGAACCCTGAAGTTCTCATTCTCGCAAAAGTCCAGGACAGTACGCGAAGCAATCAAGAAACAAATGGCGGTAGATTGATATAATTAATTTTTGTATCAACCAACAGACAAATGCCTCGTCAGTCCACCCACAAGTGTGACCATGGACTATTGTAAAGTGTTCGAAACGTCAGGTTTACAAAAATGTATTTTCAAATACCAAAATATACTCGATTAATCCGTTTAAATATTTTTCATTTAAAATACATATGCATTTAATAAAAAGTTATAATTTTAATATTACAAACAAAAACTCCAATTATATTTATTATAGATAAATATCATATTTTAAAATAAATGAAATACATATATTAAATTTAAATATTTGAACATATATAATGGTATATTTATATATTTATAGACGTGTGTTAGACACCACGCTCACAAGCTTTATCTAAGTAAGCTTAGCTCAGCAGATATTACGTGCAAAAATCCTACGAGGTTTACCGTTTTAAACAGAATTTCAGGATAGAGCAGTGGTGGGAAAACATTTTTAGCGAGAATCAGAAAACTTAAGAAATTTCGTAGAATTACCAGAAAATTTGGGGGTTTCAATTCAAAATGTATTTTATCTTCTATTTTATTCTGATTACCTCTTATATATGTCCTTCCGAAATAAAGACATTGCGTTTTGATTGGTCAATGGCCAATCGTCAACACTGCTCTTTGACATGAAAAAATAATAGAATTTAAATATAATTATTTCCCCGAGTAGGAATCGAACCCACAAACATTCGCATTTACAGGCGTCGTCACCCTGCGCTACGATGGTCTGAATAGCTTATACAACAATACACAATTAATAAGTGTCTAAACACTAAGTTTCCACACTTCATTCTATATAGGAGTAGAGAACAAAATATCAAGACGATCCGTTCACCGTTTTCTGCCCAAATTTGAGACAATGCGCGTTAAATGACGGAACTCAACGCCGCGCGGGAGATACATAAATATAAAATTTATAAAACTTATAACTTCGTAATGTAAAGACAGTAAACGTAAACCAATTAAGCGTAAACGTTGATAAAGCCATGTTACTTAGCCTTTGACCCCAAATGCGTATAAATTGAAATATCCCAAATTCATCCCCAGCTTGAACATTGTAAAGCATTGCTTGTTTGTTAGAAATTCAGATTGTGATTCCGTCGATATGAAAATTGTTGGAATCATTCACGTAGATATGGTGCGTCTTGATTTTCAATATGTGTTACCCCTCTCTCTATATATGTAGAACTCTAAGTTATTTTTTAAGACAGTAAATAGAAAGTTAACTTAGTGTCAAGACACTCCATACTCGGCTTTCCGCTGAATTGGATACATTGCGCGTTGACTGGCGAGAATCAACACTGCGTTTTTAGTGATTAGAGAGGGGAAGTGAAAATAATTTTAATATAATCATACCCCCGAGTGGAAATCGAATTCACAACCCATCGTATTTACGGTTAGTCACTCTATCTTAGAGATTCTTTATCTTTATAAGACGATAGCAATTCTATTTCTCTACATGCCTATTACTACCCTTTCGCCTCTTGCTCGAATCGGCTTTTCTGAAAAACAGCTAGCACTCTGACGTATTTTCCCATACCATCTTATTTAGCTACGTTGACATTCTTATATGTTTGTTCAACGTTATTTATGTATATATATATATATATATATATATATATATACATATATAGCTTCACGCTTTTATCCCGCATAGCAGGGTAGGCAGAAAGTACCTAGTGACAAGACACTTCGTACTTCGCTTTCCACCATGTTCGAGACGTTGCGCGTTGGGTGGTGGAACTCAACGCCGCTCTTTGTCTTGACCAGAGCGAGGAAAATAATTTAAATATAATCACTTCCCCGAGTGGGGATCGAACCCGCAACCGAATATATATATATATATATATATATATATATATATATTGAGATGTTAACAATATGTAACTATTCAGTGACTGTGCATGGAAGATATAAGAGAGGAAAACTATTTTCCAATACATTTTTTTCAATATTAACCATTGCATATAGTAGTTTCTTTTAGTAAGAGTCAAGTCACGTTAACGAAGTTGCGGGCATTCACAAGCCATCAAAAAACATTGTACCATCCATACATTATTCAAAAAAATGAATGTATTCATTTAAAAAATAATACTTGTTAGAGACGAGTGGTTAAAGTGGCTCTTGACAGGCAGATGCTTCAAGTGCCATTAGCTTTTAGTACTATCCGTTTATTTTTAGTTTCGAATTTAATATAGATTAAGACGAACTCTATGCTTTATCCCTCAGAACGGGTTAGTCAGAGAAAACCTAGTGTCAAGACACTCTGTTCACCGCTTTCATCCTGAATTCGAGATATTGTGTTTTAGTGGCGGAACTGAACGCTACGATTTGTCTTACTAGAGAAAAGTTTTAATGAGAATGGAAATATATACTTACCGAATGGGAATCAAACCTACAACCAGTCGCATACAGCAAAACGTAAAAGTGTGCAAAAACGTAATTATATTTTATGAAAATTAGGAGATTTTGTAATGAGAACTAAGTTATATTAAAACTGCGAAATTTTAGCATATTATACTTAATGTTAAAATATCTTAAAAATTAAATTACTCTTCATATATGTTTATATATTAACAAAGTACGGCGTTAAGTTCCGCTATCTATCAAGTAATGTCCCAATGAGAATAAAACGTAGAGCAAACTTATATGAAGAATTATATTTCACTATTGTTTTTTTGTATTAAGAAGTTTCTATTGAAACACTTGAAGATTGCAACTCTATTTTGACCAAATCCTTAATATTGGATTTTGTTCAAAATGTGTACATGTGTCCGAAAGAACATTAAAATATTTTTTATATGAGCCTTAATTTTTTTGGTATTCATTATCATAATTAAATTTTAATTTAATTTATACCTTTTTTATAAACATAACCTGAAAAATATATTAGAATTAGAGGTTACCGTGGCAAAGTAGTTTAGCGACTGTCCGAATAAACGCAACTGGTTATGGGTTCGACTTCTACTCGGATAAATGATTATATTTCAACTATATTCATTTCTCCGTTCTGGTAAGACAAAGCACGGCGTTGAGTTACACCACTCAACACACAATATGACACGAATTTGTGCGAAAAGTTAAGAATGGAAGTTTTTGACACAAAATTCTCAGTTTCGGTGTTAAAAAAAGGAAACAGATTACAGTGTTTCAGCATTAAGCCCTACTTAGTTGCGCTTAAAAGCTCATTAAATTAAATTATGAAGGTTTCAGCTTACTACTAATTCCATAACAGTTTTAAGTGCAAAGCTACTTACTTGAGAATACGTTTTACAGCTTAAATCAAGCAGAGAGTGGAGGATGGAGAGATATAACTCTAGATCTTAATAGCGTCACGCTTTATTATTAATAGTAAATTAAATGGAGATAATGTGGCGAAATTTAACGCCGCTTTTGAGTTATCTAAGCGAAGAGATGAATATAAAGTCTATGTATAACTTTTTCCCTGAGTGGAAATCGAACCTAGAAGCAATCATGTTCACACTCAGACGCTATCCCATTCCGCTATATAAAACAATCTTATATTCGACTCTCACTCTGTGGATTGATAATATTTAAATTATTTTCATTTCCTCGCTCTGGTTAGATAAAGTGCGGCGTTGAATTCCGTTACTCAATACGAATTGTTTCCAATTTGGTTTGGTAAAGCAGGGTACAGAGTGTCTTCACCCTAGGAACTTTCTACCCTGCTATGCGAGACGAAAGCATGAAGCTAAACAAAAATATGAAAATTTTTTTGTTATTAAAAAAGTAATATCCAAATTGAAATACCTGAAGTAAGTATGTAACGAGTGGAGTTATACTAAAAATTTATATCACAGTACAAAATATGCTTGACACGTCGCTTTTCAGACACCGTTGTGGTTTTCAAAGCCATAACGGTTCGTAGGTGGAGGTTCAAATCCAAAATACGTTAGAAAAATTGAGGATTATTCCCGTAGTTTACCATAAATAATACAATAGTTACATTCTTGCTTAGAAAATAATAATACTTAAATTATTTGAGTTTTCCCCTATCATGTTCGACAAATCTAAGCACGGCGTTGAGTTCCGCCAATCAACATGCAGTCAAACGGAAATTGAAGAAGTAAGTGTCCTGACACTAGACTTGAAGTACACTGTGGTATAAAGCGTAAACGTAATATAATTTTGTAGTCAATTTTCTTTGAAAGATATTTATTTTATAAATATCAATTTTTCATGCTCAATGAAGTATAATTTGTTTTGGGTAAAGAAAAAGGACCAAGATCAATAAAAAATTTCTTTGATAAGAACTTTTACTTAACGAATAAAATTATTTCTAAATGTATTTTTTAGATGATTTGGTACGATTGTATATTATTTAAATTCTAAACATTACATTTAGTCAGTATAAAACGTTTCAAACATTTCATACTAACTAAATATCACCGTTGACGCGTTGACAACGCGTTGCCCTAGCAACGCGTACGTCACATTTATTTTACTAATTTAATATATTTTTATGCATTATATTTACAAAAAGATATTTGCATTCTGCACTCTGTTCTCTTCTCTATATAAGCTATAACTGTGCCAAATTTCATACACCTCAGTTCGCCTAATTTTTATAAAAAAGGGGTACAAATATTTTGTTTCACGTAATAAAATATAGGTAAGTAGGGAATAGTAAGAATTTAGTCAAAAATATTATTTGCTTGTCAATCGATTTTTTTTCGATTTAGAAAAATCCATGTGTCAAGGCACTTCTTTCCTATAAAAAGTCATATAGTAAATAAAATCTGTTGAAATAAATATTGAGGCCAGTCGTGGCGCAGTGGGACAGCATCTGACTGAAAACGCAATCGGTTGTGGGTTTGGTGGAAAGCGAGGTTACTTTCTGTCTACCCTGCTATGCGGGTAAAGGCATGAAGCTTAAAAAATCATTCATCGGAAATAATAAAAAAGTAAATAGTATTTGTAATGAAAAGGATCTTCACACCCCCGAGGGTGTTTTAAAAGGAAAATGAAAGAAAGAGATGCAGTAGAGATGCGATCTATTCGTTAGATATGCGGAGTCAGTGTCAGAGAGTGAGTGATGAAAGAATGGTAAGAAAGATTTATGAAGCCAAGGTGAGTGGTACTAGAGGTCGGGGGAGACCTCGGTTGACCTTCGAAAATACAATATCGAAGATATTGGAGGAAGGTCACGTAAAATGTATGAGGACCTGCGGACGAGGCGAAAGAGGTATGCAGGGACGGTAGCGTTTGGCGCTCCGTTGTCTTTGACTTCCCCGCAAGGGATAAAGCGTGAAGCTAAAAAAGGATTTATAATGTGAATATTAGACTGTCCTAAGCAAGACTTGAACCGACAACCATTGTTTATCCATTCTATTGTACCACTGCGGCAGTTTGATATCTATTATGGGTACATTTTCATTGTTATTTATGTATGAAGGTTAAATAACTTAGAAGAATAGGCGTCCTTGTATGACTCAGCCAAAAAATTTTTAGCAAGTAATAATGAATGTTCTTGTAGAATATAGTATGTAAATCTATCTAGATGAGACTCACGTCTCTTTTTCTCAGTTCTCCGCCGCTATCCCGCATAGCAAGGTAGATATGAAGTATCTAGTGTCAAAACTCACTGTACTCCGTTTTCTACCGATTTCTTTGCGAAGTGGAACTTAACAGAACGCTTTTTCTTACCAGAGCGAGGAAATAAAAATAAGTTAAATATAATCATTCCCTCGAGTCTAAATCGAACTCATAACTTTCCGTTCCAAGTGACTGCCAGTTTAACAATCATTTGAAAAGTTTTCTCGATTTTCTTAGGAACTATTTGGAGCTGTGCGAAACTCTACGCCGCATTTGGTCTAAACATGGCTGACCATAAACTATGGCCAATAATTTCTAACTGAGCAATGATATGTCACGAGCGTATTCATATAAAAAATATACATGGATATACAAACAGTTGGCTTGCTTTTCTCGTTAGTTTCATGCATTTATCCCGCATAGCAGGGTAGACAGGAAGTACATAGTGTCAAGACACTCCGCACTCACATTGCGTGTTGAGTGACACTCACCGCCATGCTTTGTCTTACCAGAGCGAGGAATTGAAGATATTTTAAATATCATCATTTCTCCAAGTGGAAATCGAACCCACAACCCATTGCTTTTACGGTCATATGCTGTCATTTGGTTTGGTTTTCTGGCATATTCGGGAAAAAGCATCAAAATCAAAACTATCAGTACCAAATAAATCTTTATAACTAAAAATATATTCTAACATATATTATATATTCCATAAAAAACAAAAAGATTGATAGAAAATAAATTTCAAGGTGAATAAATACAGGATGTGTTCCGAAATCCCGCGAGAATCAACGAGTAATGTACAAAGGCAAGTTTTCCTTTAGAAAATCAGATTTCTTATGACATACATACAGACATATCTTCATATATTTATTTCACTTATGTAAGACAATTCTTATGTTTTATGTATAGGAAAAAGCGTAAACGCGATTGGTTGTGGGTTCGATGAAGACAGGTGAATTACTTATTTTTTAGCTTCACGCTTTTATCCCGCATAGCAGGGTAGACAGAAAGACGACCTAGTGTCAAGACACTCCGTACTTTGCTTTCCACTGAGTTCGAGACATTTCGTGTTGAGTGGTGGAAGTCAACGCCGCACTTTGTCTTTACCAGAGCAACGAAGTAAAAATAATTGAATCACTTCTCCGAGTGGGGATCGAAACCACGACCGATCGCGTTTACAGTCAGACGCTGTCCCTCTGCGCCACGACTGGCCTCTGATTATTTTTAATTAATTTATTTTTTTTGCTTGACGCTTTAAGAGGCCGGTTGTAGTGCAGTGTGACAGCGTCTGACTGTAAACGGGGAAGTTATCATATATAAATTATTCTAACTTTCTCGCTCTGGCGAGACAAAGTGCGGCGATGAGTTCCACCACTCAACACGTAATGTCTCAAATTCGACGGAAAGTGAGGTACGGAGTGTCTTGACACTTGGTACTTTCTATCTACAGTGCTATATGGGATATTTTACTTATTAAGACAAATTGCGGAGCGTAACGACCCCGTGTGCCCGTATTGTAGTATTCTTGCGGAACCAGTGCAGTATTGCAGTTGTACTAAATAAATTGATGTATTAATTAAGTATATAAATTTTACGGGAATGAATCTGCCAAGTAGAAAAAGGAAAAAAGAAACGCGGTATTGAGTTTCACTCCTTTAAAAGGAAAGCTTACAATTCGTGTGGAAAGCGACGGAGTGTATTTACAATAAAATTCTCTCTGACATAATCAAGCGTTATACCCCGAGTGAGCATCGAACCTGCAATCATTGAATAATCAGTTACTGCGCAACATAGCTTTACGTTACAAACATCTTCCATTATAAGCCATTTATTGGAAAATCAATAGAACCTCTCAATTTACGATTTGCTCAGAGTATTCAATTACTTCGTACATCTTGTAGAACATATTTATTTAAGTAAAACATCGTCTTTCCTTATATTTACTTAAATATAAATGATTATATGAATTTTTGACTTTTAGTCTCAGTACATTTGGAAGATCAGATTTCTTTTAGCTTTACCCATATATATATATATATATATATATATATATATATATATATATATATATATATATATATATATATATATATATATATATTAACTCCGTAATATTCCAACGTCGTTATCGTTATCATACACACAACGTTTGATCTCTAACATTTTCCGCAGTCGAAAGATTTTTATACAGATGAAGACCGGAAATTATATTATTTTCGTTTACTCCATTTCCGCTATACTTTTTTTGCACTCCATTCCTATTATTGTAAATGATTCGTCGATATGAACACAATAAAAATTGTATTATTATGAATAATATAAATACATTTTTCTGCACTTTTTGGATTATTTGTGGGTTAAAATTTTTAAAAGGCCGGTCGTAGCGCAGTGTGACTGTTAACGCGATCGGTTGTGGATCGATTCCAACTCGGGGGGAGTGATTATATTTAAATTATTTTCACTTCCTCGCTTTGGTAAGACAAAGTGCGGCGATGAGTTCCCCACTCAACATGCAATGTCTCGAATTCGGTGGAAAGCAAAGTACGGAGTGTCTTGACACCAGGTGCTTTCGGTCTACCGTTTCGGTTAGAACACTCGATCCTCCACTTTCTGCCGTAATTCAAGATACTTCGTAATGCTTAGCGGAACTGAACGCTGCGTTTAACTCAACTCATTAGTATATATAAATGATAGAAATACTTTTATTAAATTTATAAAGAATATACTAAGATTATTTCAAAATTTGATCATATTACATTTAAAATTAATTTACCAAGTAACATATGGTCGGGATGTATTGACCGTCAAGTGACCGTACAAACGGAAGTTGCAACTACATTCTCACCTACGCCGCATATTTTATGAGTATATAGGAAACTTATAGTGATATATTATTCCGCGTTTACATTTTACATTTAATATTTTATTTTGAAGAAAAAAATTGGCAAACGAGCACCTGATGATAGGTGGCCACCTTCGCCCATGGAGATCTATAACATTAGAGTTGTAGATGCGTTGTCGGCCTTGGGATGGAAGTGAAAGAAAACGAGGCTAAGGGAAGGTGGAAATAACGAAAGCTGGGTTATATAACATCGTACCGGAACACATTATGAGATATTTGGCGGATCATATATGTCATGGTAATGGCCACGAGCCAGTCAGAAGCTAACCTCCTACCACCAAATTACTGGGATACCCGCCTCTTACGGGA
This sequence comes from Dryadula phaetusa, assembly GCA_032432895.1. Lineage (NCBI taxonomy): Eukaryota > Metazoa > Arthropoda > Insecta > Lepidoptera > Nymphalidae > Dryadula > Dryadula phaetusa. Next base: position 2,558,620 of record JAOYRS010000092.1, on the reverse strand, counting down.
CCCAGCAGCGGAGGGGAAACGAATTCAACACCGTCCCCTTACAGGGAAAATCTTTTAGTTAAACCTACAAAGTTTTCAAAGAAGGCATATGACAGAATTCCCTTAAATAAGAGAGTTAACTTAACACGCAACGTCTTAATTTCGTGCAAAAATTGCGTCTTTACACTAAGTTCTCCTCGACTAACATGCCATGCTAATGACATGCGAAATAAAGTGTTAATATGCTTATATATAGTATATAGAGAATATAGAGAGGGAGCTCCTCTAGTTTCATGCGAGCCTGGTACAACTCTCTTATTTATTTGATACACTTATTTAATATATAAGCAGTCAACGGAGTGTCTTGACACTAGGTTCTCTCTGACTAGCCTGTTATTGGATGGCGCGTGAAACTTCTCAGAAAGAAGGCTTGTATTAGTTGCAGAGAGGTAATTTAATGATATTTAATAAATAGTAGCAATCTTTGGTCAAAGTTTATAAAAATCTCCCCGCAGAGATGCTGTGAACAAAAATACGTTGTAACAAATATAAGAATCGAATAACGAATCAAGAAATCGATGTAGTTGAACGGGTTAGTGGTCAGAACTCTTAACAGCTTAGCTTATTTTTTATAGCTTAGCAGGAAGTAACTAGTGTCAAGACACTCCGTACACCGTTCTCCGAGCAATTTCAGACATTGCGTGTTAAGTAGCGGAACTCAACACCGCGCTTTGTCTTACCAGGGCGGTGAAATGATAATAATTTAATTGTAATCATTCCCCCGATTTGGGATTGAACCCATAACCGATCGCGTTTACAGTCAGACGTTGTTCCACTACGCCACGACCGGCGTCTTAAAGTTTGAAATACACTTCAAAAATATTTAAATACTAATTTAATGTATAGCGATCGGTAACAATTCAAGGCTTGATAAGGCATACCAACTAAGAACCATTGATCATCAATGTCGGGCATTCAGTAATTATGGGAGAAGATTGTGGCCGCATTCCAAATGTATCAGTCCATTTGATTTAGACGGATTTACATCAGAACCAGTCGTGGCTTAGCGGGACAGTGTCTGAAACGTAAACCCAATTGGTTGTGGATTCGAACTCCTCTAATTAGAATGATTATATTCAATGAATGTTATTTCTACGCTCTGGTAAGACTAAGCGCGGCGTTTAGTTCCGTCACGCTATTTAAATTTTGAGCAGAGAGCAGAGAACAAAATGTGTCGACACTAGTTAACGTATGTCAGTCCTATAAGAAGAAAAGCGTGAAATCAAAAAGAAGTCACTGCGTTTTTTTTATTTTGCGCTCGTGGCAAAAGTGACACTAGATACCGTACAATCTTTATATGATTGATATATCTCCAATCCTCTAACATATAGCAGAGATTACGTAATATCAAGGTACTTCTTTTACTTGTCGGAACCTAACGCCATGACATATTCAACCACACCGTAGTAATAAACAAATGAAATATTTACCCACAACCATGGTGTCAGTCACGATAGCAATTTGTCAGTATGGTCATTACAACAAGAAATAACTAAAACCATGGCGCATACAGTCAGTCACGAATTTATCAGTATTGTCAGTCAAGCGATATATAACTACCTTACTAAACATTAGTTAACTAGATTTTTTCTCTTACTTATAAACTACGATACAAATCGACTAGCTACGTATAATATATTCTATATGTCTAATATATACGTATATAAATTAAAAGGTGCTTTTCAAGAGGCTTACCTCGTTTAATCCCTATAAATCCACTGACTAATAGTGTTGTGCTAAATCCAATATAATTATATAACTACTTAAAACTAAGGTAGATTTGTGTGTAATTTATTTTAAGTAGTGTTGTAATTAATTAGTATGTGTTTTCAATAAATGTATGTGTATTTTGGTGTATTTAGAGATATATAATGTATATTATACACATGGATGCTGGTCGTGGCGTAGTGTGAGAGCGTTTGACTGTAAACGCGATCGGTTGTGGATTTGGTTCCCACTCGGGGGAATGATTGTTTTTAAAATTATTTGCATTTTCTGGTTTTGGTAACTCAAGACGCAATGTCTCAAATCCAACAGATAGCGCAGTTCTTAGTATGTTGACATTAGATGCCTCCTGTCTATCCTGCTATGCTAGATAAAAGCTTGATGCTAAAAAAAAAACTGTTTTGGAAGAATTAATTTAACATTCAATAAAAATTTAAAGTTCATAGAACTAAATTTGATACGTAGTGGTTGAATTTTATATGCAAAACTTATAAAAAGCCTTGTAACAGTTAGGGTTATTATATGTTGTTCTAGTAGTAACAAAAAAATAAAGAAATAACGGAGTGTTATGTCACTACATGACATCTCTCTATTTATGTAGTAAAAAAAAAGTTTTAAAATTTCTGAGTTAAAAAATTAAAATAAATGTTAGAACTATGAAAAAAATACTAAAAATATAAAAAAAAATGCCTAACATTTTATATAAAAAATACACAGATCTATTTACATAAAAAAATTAAGAAAGCTTTTAAGAAAAGCTAACTAAATTCGTTTGCAAAAGCACAAAGCTTAAACAACATATGACCCCTCGTGTAAGATGGATGACATGCTCCGTCGTAATAAAACCTTTTTTTTTTATTTATTTTAACTTATTTTCGCTTTTAGTAATAGATCCTTGTCGAGCTGCCTTGACCGATGACAGAATTAAATAGGTCATTTACAGTGTCTTCATATATATATATATATATATATATATATATATATATATATATATATATATATATATAATCTGTTCTTGCTACTATATATTTTAGCTATCTATACATACAAATATATAAAATTGGAGTGTCTGTTTGTTTTATTAAAATTAAAACATCTGACTATATGCGTATATGCTGAAATTTCATTATTTTACAATTTATGTCTGTCTATTTGTTTCGGTTAATCTCTGGAATACCACCGATTTTGAAGGATTTTTTATTGGCAAACAGCTCATGTATTAAGGAAAAATTTAGGTTTCTTTTATTTTATAGTTATAAAACGTAGTATTTATAAATGTCGTATAGCAAATTTTTTTTATTTGACGCATCTATCCCCCATAATTGGGTAAATAGTGGGTACCCAGTGCCAAGACACTCTGTACTCTGCTTTCCGTCAAAATCGAGACATTGCGTGTTGTGTGGTGGAACTCAACGCCACGCATTATCTCGCCAAAGCTAGGACATGAGATTAATTTAGATATAATTATTCGCCAAGTGGGAATCAATCAACCCACGACTGATCGCGTTTACAATCATACGCTATCCCATTGCGTTACGACCGGGCTTAAATGTTTTTAACAGGGTTGAAAATAACAAAAGCCCTTTCAAATATATAGTAATTTAGAGAAGCGGGATGTTGGCGTGAACTAAAATGATTAGAACGCTTTGTATATCTGAGAAGTGCAGTGTCAGTTCCTGATTAAAACGGGTTATATTGAATTCAGCTGAAAAAAAAATATTATAACATTTTAATAATATTTCCGAAGCCTATGTCGCGTAGTTAGATGGTATCTGTACAGAGCACGGTTGTGAGTTCGATCCATATTTAGGGTAATGATTATATTTTGGAGTTTTGAACTCTGCGATTTGACAAGCAATGCTAAGAAGAATGCTCTACGAACTCGACCTCGCGCTTTGTCTTACCAGAGCGGCAAAATCAAAATAAATTTAAATATCATAAGAAAAAATTTCAAAAAAATGTATAAAAATATGAACGAAGCGGGGTTCGAATCCGCACTTCTTGGAAACCATCCAAGCGTTCAGTTTTATAAAAAAAATCGAATAGAGATGCTAACAACATATTTAAGTTGTATCAAACGTATAAGAATTTCCGTACATCCGTTTTATAATCCTAGTATGGAAAAACAGTTTAAAAACAGTAAAACAATATGCCCTATATTATCGAAATATTGTTTTTCATTCATGTATTATAAAGGAGCTGTAGTTAGTAGCAGTTTCACGCTTCATATCGCATAGCGGGGTAGACAGAAAGTACTTAGTGTCAAGACACTCCTTACTTCGCTTTCCACCGAATTGGAGACATTGCGTACTGAGTGAAAAACTTCAACTTGACTTCAACTTTACATTTAGCCTTATCAGAGCAGAGAAGTTACAATAAATTTTAAATAATTTCCATCCATCTAGCAGGAATCGAACCCACAACCAATCGTGTTTACAGACACATACGGTCTTCCACCGTAACCGGCTTTGAGTATATAACATGCATTATGTAGAGATGAAACGTTGTTACAGGCAGAATCTTAAATATATAAGAAATTTTAATCAGTTCGGTACAAGAACTAGGAACTTCGAGCTTGGTATCCTGTATACGTACAATTCTTTCAGTAAATCCCTTACTTCAGAATCGAAAGAAACTGTATAATGGAGTTAGAGAAGATTAAATGGAGGTAACGAGGTGTGATTTGGTTTGAGGCGAATGTGGCTTGTGTGACAGCGTGACTGTAAACGCGGCTGGTTGTGGGTTCGATTCCCGCTCGGATTTATTTGATTGTCTGTGTTGATGAAAATGCACTTATAATGAAAGAGTTTTAAATAATTTTTCTTAAGCGTTACAGTGTAGGCAAAGAGATGTAGCACAATATTTTGATTTATTTCGTAAGTCAAAACAATATCTTTATTTTACTCTCGGAAACCGTCCAAGCGCTCTGACCGCCAACCCATGCATTCTACATCAACAAGGAGAAATCGAACCCACAACCATGTATGTTCATATAGCTAACATAAATCAAACATAAAAAGCGTTTTTGCTTTATCTTGCATAGCAGGGTAGTCAGAGACAAGTTAACTTCAAGGCATTCCGTAGACGAGTTTCCGCCTGAAAGAGAGACGTGGCGTGTTCAAAAAAAACTAAAATATTCCTTCATATAGAACGTTAGCAAGCACTTTCGTATTGTCAATAAAATGTCAGTATTGTAAGTCCTATATTTAGTTCCACACATTAACATCAATTTAGTGTTCTTTGATAGAATAATATATATTTTTCAATAATATATTTTTGTATTTAACCAGAGCGGAGAAATGATAATAACATAAATAATTATGATCATTGCCTCTAATGGGAATCGAACCCACAATCGATGGTGTTTTCAATCAGACGCTATGGCATTGAAATAAAATGTAAAATTCTTACAATTCCATTTCCCTTAATGTCTAATATTGGAAAAGTATTACAATTTTATTTTTAGTATTAATTCAACTTGTTCTGCTGTTTGACTTTTTGTATTGACTCTGCGAAGTTTCCTCTTTATGACGTTCTGAAGAGATGTATTGTGTTGAAACTTGTTCGTAAGTGGTAATTGAACGTGAGCGTTAATAGTAGTGGCGGTTTGGGGTTCGATTTTTTTAGGTATTTATTTTTTTGAGGTAATTATCGTCCGGTGAAAAAGTGTAGAATTAAACACCATAGTTTTGGGGCCTTTTTTAAAACTAGAGAACATATTGTTTTTATTTCTGTTTTTCACTTTACCCTTTTATTCCGCAGAGTAAATGGAAAGTACCTAGTGTTAAGACACTTACTACTTCGCTTTCTACCGAAGTCAAAGGCAATACGTATTGAGTGGTAGAACTCAACGCCGCACTTTGTCTTTTACCAAAGCGAGGAAGTGAAAATAATTTAAATATAATCATTTCCTTGAGTGATAATCGAAGTCACAACCGATCGCGTACCGGCTACAATATTTATGATATATTATTTTTGATAGAAAATACCATTAGGGTGTCTTCTTGTAAAGGCGATTATTTCCGAAACCAATATTAAATTCAATTACTCCGTTCTGGTAAGACAAAGCGCAGTGTTAAATTTTACCATTCACAATGTCTCCATTTTGGACATAACGTATAACGTGGAAAACGGAGTGTTGTAACACTAGCAAAATGATATATATATATATATATATATATATATATATATATATATATATATATATATATATATATATATATATATATATATATATATATATATATATATATATATATATATATATAACTTTTCCAAATACAGACTGACTGACTGACTAACAACGCACAGCCGAACTACTGGGCGCGATAAACTGAAATTTGTTACGGGTTTTTCTCTTTTCTCTTTTTTTGAATTTTTTTCTCTTTAGGGCAATAAGGGTGGGTAAGTGGGGAGTCGGTATGATTTTTTTTATTTATTTGAAATTTGTACATATTTCTTATAAGTTATGTAGCTAATTATAAGAAAGAATACTTGGAAATCACCTTGCTAAGTTAAAAAGGACAATTGTAATTCCGCCACTTGTAGGAAAAATGGACACTGATTTAGTATGACGTTTTTTATATCGATAACAAACAAACTTAAATACGTGGTTTCGCCCTCTAATTTCTAATTTACATAAAAAAAACAAGTTATAAGAAAAAAAAACAAATATTCATAAAATACTTTAACTCAGGATATAAAAAACACAAAATATATAATTGAAATAAGAGAAGATTTCTTAAATCATATTTTTTTTCTACACGCTTTTATCCTACATAGCAGAGGAGACAGGAAATACTTAGTGTCAAGACACTCCGTACTCCGCACGGGTTCAAATCCGCGCCTCTTGTAAACTGTTCAAGCGCTTTCACCTTTCACCATTCACTAAGCCATACGTTCTACTACCAGCTGCGTTTAATATTTTTAAAAATGTTTTCTAATCCTGTCTGAAATAACACTTAAAAATAGTAAAATATCTGTAAGAAAATTTTACTAAAATCAATTTATCATATCAAAACGAGAAAAAAAACCTTCACAAACTCAATTCATATAATAAGATCTTTGATTTTCGATGTCCAAAAGTGTATTTTCGAATACCAAAATATACGCGATTAATCCGTTTAAAATAGTTTAGCCACGTGGACAAAACCGCGTACAAAAGCTGTAGTAGTAAATAAAACTCAACTTAAACCGTGTCCCTCAAGTAAGAGCACAATAACAAAGTTAGAGGCAACTAAAGTTCGTTTAAAGTTGATGTCTTTACCGAACCACGTTTTATGGTCAACATAAACTAGATATTTAAGGGAAGGTTTACTGCCTATAAGGGTTGAAAAATACATTTTCTTCTATAGAAAGAAAATCGTAACTTTAAATGTAACTAAAAATCTTTATTATCTTTATGCTGATATGTTTGTTATATAATGAAGAAAGTTACGGAGTGTTTCTACACTTGGTTCTCTCTGACTGATTTACTATGCAGGAGGGCGCGAGAAGCTGCTTATATATGTAGTATATAGAGACTGTAGAGAGGGACCTCCTCGCATGAAAGCAAGTCTGGCACAACTCTTTAATTCATTTATTTTATATATACACAATCAGCGGAGTGTCTTGACACTATTCTCTCTCTGACTACCCTGCTGGATTCAGCGTTAAAGTAAAGCGGAAAGAATAGTGACTTGATGAAGTACCATTATTTAATCATATATAAGTTTATAGAGATAGCAAACCATTACAAAAACAAATAGCATTATTTTAGAATATTAGTTAATCAGTGACAATTTCTTACTAGCCATTTGATGTTGTTTCCCGCAGTAGTCAGAGAGAATCTAGTATTAAAACACTCTATTATCAATTTTCTGCTCGAAATCGACATTATACTGTATTACAGAATTAAACCCCGCAAAATATTTTAAAAACAAAGAGCAAAAGCTTAGAATGATTTGTTATATAAACATGACATGATTAGTTGTTAATCAGAGATACATCCACAGAACTGGGGGGTTACAAATAATGTGGTGTTAAGACTCTCCGTTCTCTACTTTTGGTCCGAAATCATGTCAAGTGGCGGAGCACAACGCCGTTCGTTTTATTTCTTCAAGCTGTTCCACTAAACACGGATGGCCTCTTACATAATCAATAATGCCACACAATGTTTAACTAAAATTATTTAAAACAATACTTAATGCACGATAATACGATAAACGTATAGTCCATTTTCGTTTGCCAGATTTTATCAACCACGCGTGAAAGTCTGAAGCAGTTGAACGTAATAACAACAGACAACCAATGTAGTTGGGGCTGAAACTGACGTATAAATGGTTGTGACGTCATTAAGTCTATATATAGGTAAATATAGAGATAGAATAGATATAATTACGGTTGAGTTCACAAATTAATAATCAATGTCTCAATTTTGGTTGGAAAGCAGTCAACGGAGTGTCTTGTCACTAGGTTGTCTCTGGCTACCCTGCTATGCGGGATAAAGCGTGAAACTATTGCTATAATATATTTAATGTATTTTTTAGCACTATATAGTAGAGAACTTAGTGTTAAGACTCTCTTTATTATACAAATATATGCTTTTTAAATTATTTAGTTACCACTTTCAACACTCAATTATGAGCTCAAAATTAGATAGCAGAGTGAATTGTCACTGGGTTATTCTTCCAACAGTGATATGCAATACACATGTTTGAAAATGTTTGAAATTCATACAGACAAAATCTAATAATATATATTTATGTATATATACATAATATAACAGGAAACCAAAGAAATTGCCAAGATTTACTGAAATATTCACAAAGGATTTTGACTCTAAAATTGTGGCTTTAATAGAAACTCTACTAAAAGTTATTTGGAGCGTAAAATGTATTCACGAACACGGTATCCAATGTAATTTCATTTGAACATGTGTGAAGCTTATTTTCGGACTTGTGCTGCTTGTGATTATCGTTTTTATATCAGTTTTACATATATTTTCGTGTTTTTTGTACTATTCGTGTTTTTTATGAAAGTATTTTCTTATTTTGAAAAGAAAAGAGGGTTTGGGCTATCGAGAATTTGCCCTTATTAAAAGGTTTCTTAGGTCCCAAGTTTCAAGCGCTTGTACAGCGCAAGGAGCGGTGAAACCATTCATAACCACTTGGTTTCTTGGAAAATTAAATGATATTTACGTTTTGATGGTTAAATTATATTAACTATAATATAATTTACTGAACGTAGTGGTGTGGATAAGAATTTCTCTGCAAAATGATCATATATTTTTTTTAGCTTCACGTATTTATTGCGCATAGCAGAGTACACAAGAAGTACTAGGTACTTCCTGTTAAGACACTCCGTACTCTGCATGATGAGTGATGAAACTCAACTTTGTGTTACCGGACCGAGGTAATAAAAATAATTTTAATATAATCATTCCCCCGAGTAGGAATCTAACGCACTACCGATCGCGCTTACAGTCAGACGTCGTCCCACTGCGCCACGACCGACCTTATATCTGACCGGTCTTGAATATTAAAATAAAGAATTAGTAATATATATATAAATATATATATATATATATATATATATATATATATATATATATATATATATATATATATATATATATATATATATTTACTTTTTGCAAAAATATCATACACTGTTAAAATCAGTTTATAAAAATAATATTATAAAGTGAATCGCCCTCTCTCGCCAAAACACCTTTTTGTAGTAGTCTTTGAAGTGAAGCTAAACTTTTTTAAAAATCTTTCTAGATGTTTTTTTGATTGTATCAAAATATATGATAGAATATGAGATTTTTTCTTAAATTATTGTACTTTTTTCCTATTGCTACCTAACTACGGTAAAAACTTGTTTTTATTTTTAGTGGTACGCTTTATACCTTACGGGGTAGTTAGAGAAGACAAAGCGCCTCTACATATTTCTTTCACCTCGTCCACAGTAATTAACCTCTTCATATACATGCCCTTCGTCCTCCTCATGATTTTTACCTGACCTTCCTCCAATATCATTGATACTTTGCTTTTGAAGGTCGACCGAAGTCTTGCCTGATCTCTCATACCAACTTTGTTTCATACATCTTTCTTGCCATTCTTTCTTCATTCATCCTTTTAACGTGCTCAAACTACCTTTGGGCGTGGATTATTTTTAGTTCCTATTTATCACAAAATAATCAAATAATTTCTTAAAGAAAATATTATAAGTATCAAAAATCTCATGTTATCGAGAGGCCGGTCGTGGCGCAGTGTGACAGCGTCTGACTGTAAACTCGACCGGTTGTGGGGTCGATCCTCCACTCGGGGGAGTGATTATATTTAAAACTATTTTCACTTCCTCGCTCGTTACAGTAAAGCGTTTAGTTCCACCAATCAACATCAACACACAATATCTCGAATTCGGTGGAAAGGGAAGTAAGGAGTGTCTTGACACTAGGTACTTTCTGTTTACCTTGCTATGCGGGATAAAAGGGTGAAGCTAAAATAACTCTCTTTATTATATAAAAGAAAATGTTGTTTGCAAATTATTGATAGAATAATATATATTATATATATTTTTTGATTTTAATGTTAGCTTAGAAAATCAAAATAATATTCGAAATTATGGTATTGCGTATTGAGTAGTGAATTTAACGCCGTGCTTTCTCATAAGAAAGCGGGCAAACGGAAATAAGTTTGAAATATGTTAATTTCTCCAAGTGGAAACCGAATTCACACCAATCGCGTTTACAATCAAAACCTGTCCCCGACATCTTTAAAGTAATACTTAATATATTAAATAAAATAACTAAGTGTAATTATTCCCCCGAGTGGGAATAGAATCATCAACCGTTTACAGCCCGACGTTCCACTGCGTCACGACCGGCCTCTACCTCATTTAAATTATTTTAATTTCCTCGCTCTGGTAAAACAAACGTTGAGTTCCGCCACTCAACTCGCAATGCGTCGAATTCGGAAAGCGGAGTATGGAGTGTCTTGACACTAGCTACTTCCTATTCTGACATGCAGGATAAAAATAAAATGAGCACAATTCGAAAAGAAGTATCGATCATAAATGTGAACTCACGACCTCTATGGAACCAATCAGAATATCTAACTACCAGACCATCCAGCTCATAGAATATTGATAGAGCCATTGAAATGTGACCTCTTTCAAAAGGATTTGTACGGCGCCTGAAGCTTTAGCTACTTGTACGTATATTTACAATTCAGAATTCGTCCCAAGTTTTCCCCTCTTCGATCCTTAGCTGCTCAAGGCAAGGACATTTGTGAAAATATTTTGCTCGCCGTTGACACTGTGGGCTGAGCCCGTGACGAATATTAGGAAAAGTACGTAATGACCGGCCCTTTGTGTTGAGAATAACATTTTCCGGTTTCAGCGTCACGAATCCTGAAAGTCGTTTTCAACTTTATTTGAACAGTTGAAGCTGTAATACCTATTAATATAACTTGTTTGTTTTTAACTTCAAGCTTTTATCACGCATAGCAGGGTGGACAGAAAGTATCCACAACGCCGCACTTTGTCTTATCAGAGGGAAGAAATGAAAATATTTGAAATATAATCATTCCCTCTAGTGGGAATCAAACCCACAACCAATCGCGCTTACAGTCAACTGCTGCCAATCAACGCTGTCCCACAGCAACACGATCGAATTCTAAATTTTTTAATCTATTAATATGTCTTTTCATTGTAATATCTGTGCACTGGATTTCTTATATGTTTCGTTTTTTGTATTGTTTTTAGTATTATATAACATTAGTATTATCTATTTTTATATTAATAACACTTTTTTTATCTTTTATACCCGTAAGAGGTGGAACTCAACGCTGCAGCTTATATTAACAGAAAAAATTAATCCTATGAATAAAATCTATACTTTGACTGCAATTTCTTTAGAATTCGAGATATCGCATGTTGAGTGGTGGAATTCTACGCCGCACTTTGTCTTACCAGAGCGAGGAAGTGAAAATAATTGCTAAGTATCTATAAGAGAAGCTTGGGTTTTTTTTGATAAATGATTTAGTGTGTCTTAGTTGGGACATGAGCTTTACGGTTTACGGAATGATAAAGTATGAGTAAGAGAGTAATGGCCATGGATTTTTTTATAAGTTTCAAGTGTAAAGTGTTAAGTGTGAATAACACACTTACTAAGAAAAAATATTTAAAAAAATAATTCATTGTAAGTGTCTAATAATTTGAAAATATTACTTACTATATTAATTTAAAACATATTTCCGTATTCTGAAATAATTATTTGGGAATAGAGGAAATTTCTACCTACCAACCAAATATATGAAATAATTAACCAAATATATGAAATAATTATTTCCTTTCAAAATTTACTTCAAAATAAATATATTTTACATCTGACTATATAAGTTAGGTTTACCTTTTCTTAGAAAAGGCCTAGTTTTTTTAAGAGTAGTGTGTAAAAATTAAAACAATAAATTAAATAAATTCCTGAAGCTATTTTCACGCTTTATCCTGCATAGGAGGGTAGATAGAGAAAACCTAGCTACCAAGGCACGCGATTGACGGCTTTCCGTTCAAAATCGATGCGAACACAACGTGCATTTTCCTACAAGAGTGGAAGAGATCAAATTATCAAATTATATATTTTTTTAGCTTCACGCTTTTATCCCGCATAGCAGGATCGACAGAAAGTACCTAGTGTCAAGACACTCCGTTCTTCGCTTCCTAACGTTAGGTGGTGGAACTCAACGCCGTTTTATGTCTCTACCAGAGCGAGGAAGTGAAAATAATTTAAATATAATTACTCCATCGGGGATCGAACCCACAACGGATCGCGTTTACAGTCAGACGCTGTCACACTACACCACGACCGGCCTCATCAAATTATTAAATACAACAATTTTCCACAAATGATAATTTCACCCCACAACCTTGACTTGGAAGTAACGCAGCGTTGGGTTCCGTCACTAAAAATATAGCTCAATTATATAAAAAGTGCAGATATTGAAATATAGTACCATTAAAAACACTTAAAATAATCATTCGTATATACAAAGAAGTATTCTTTACGCTCAGTACAATTTCAATGATATCTCTCAACACGTCGAAACTCTTTGGCACGTTTCATAATTTGGCTTTTTTTTTAAGAAATCGCTTCATAATATTATTTTTGTCAGCAGTTAGAAGGTTGAATAAAAATAATCATATTTATGGATCAGCAAGCTTTGCAAGTGGTCACAGTATCATATTTTATTATAGAAAAAAGGCTGTCGTGGCGCAGTAGCACAACGTGCAGTAAACGTGGTTGTGGGTTCAGTCCCCACTGGGGGATGTGATTATATTTTAATTATTTTCACTACCTTGCTCTGGTCCTTACCAGAGTTGAGTTCCACCACTCAACACGCAATGTCTCGAATTCTTGACACTAGGTTCTTTCTATTTACCCTTCTATGCGACCTAAAAAGTGTGAAGCTTAAAGAAAAGGAAAGCAAGCAGCTTCACGTTTAAATCCGCTTAGTAGGGTAGTCAGAGAAAAGCTAGTGTCAAGACACTACATTGACTACTTTCCGCCAGAAATTTGAACAATGCGTGTAGTTTATTTGCAATTTATTTTAATTTTTAAACTGGAAAGACAAAGTGCGGCGTTGAAGTGTCTCAACACAATGTCTAAATTTCGGGCGGAGAGCATTATATTATCTCTGAATATTGTAATGTACGAAATAAAGCTTAAAGCTAAAAGAAAAATATTTTCAATAGAAGCACAACACAAATAAAGAATGTTTTGTAACAACGTTTTATCCTTTCAAAAGGAATTCTTAAAGTTCCTTCCGGTCCAAGTTTGACAAGACATTGCTTTGTAACTGTTCGTATTCGAGGTGAACTCGAAAGTTCACGCCAATGGGCGCTCGCCCAAAGTTTTGTGTGTTAAGCCAAATGGTAAAGATGAAACAGGAAATGCAAGGATTATTATAGTATAATTTAAAAATAAACAAGGTTTAGCACGCGCAGTGACAAGACACTTTGTTCTACGTTTTTCAGATTCAAAGCCTTGCTATAATTAAAATTGCGCCCAAAATTGATATTTTGCATGTTGAATCCACTTTGTCTTATGAGAGTGGAGAAATGAAAATAATTTTAAATATATTCATTCACCTGAGTGAGAATCGAATCCAATTTATGTGAGCAAGATGGAATTTTTTTTATAAAACATAAGTCCAAAAAGACGGAGAGAGAATAAAATAGAAAATATTCAAACAAAAGTAACTAGCTGCGCACATTCTTTCACTCCCGCGATATCCCCGCTATGATCTTATCATAACATTTATCATAACAGAGTGTTGCTTTAAGTTACGTGAGCTAACGCGCAATATTTCGACTTTTGAGAGAAAAATGCCATACAGAATGTTTTGACACTACTTTCTCTAACTTACCCTATATAAGTAAAAGCGTGACTCTGAAGAAAAATAATACATAAGACATTTAAATAAAAAAAACAAAGTATGTTAGAATAACAATACAATTTCAATGATAATTTTAAAATTAAATGCAAATATTTAAACCAATACTGTTCAAGCCTTGTATCAGAATCTACCTCATTTTAAGCGCGCCATATTCATCCTATGGGTTCATCCTATTCTCATATAAATGTTGAGATAACAAATCCCCGTTTACATGTTTACACGACGAATAAACGAGGGGTGCGTGCGATAAGCGTTTTATATATCCTTAGCTTTTAGATTAAATGTATTTAGCGATATTTGATGGATTCTAGTTGAAAATACAAATATTTCCTTGCCTTACTATACCTATGTGTTAGACAGAATGCAGCGTTCAGTTCTGCCACTCAGCAAGCAATGTCTCGATAGGAAAACGTAATGTTTTGAAACTGGGTTCTATTTAAGTCTTGTTGTTTCGCAAAAAGAAAGATGCTGCAAGAAATTACCTGTTAGCTTAGTAGTTAGCAAATTTGAGCATTAACCAGAGGTCATATATTAAAACCTAGGGGCAAAATGTATAGAACGCACCATAAATTCGCGTATTGAACGATAAGAATATGAAGAATATGTGATTAGAAAGTGGAGAGGTCGTTTTTTGAACTCTCTGCTTTTGTTATAAAATTTTAGAGAAATGTAAAGAAAGAGTAGTCATTGGGATTACTACTGTTTTAATCTAGTAATTAATACATAAAATATGTTTTGCCATGGCAACAACTGTTCCCCTTCGTGCAAAAGTGCATGACAAACACATGCTAGTGTGGGTCGTGTACATTTTTACTGTCATTTGTATGTATTTTTTAAACACTTAAAAATATTCTACATTAAGGATTATACATTTTCTTAGAAATAATCAAAAGATTATTTCTTAGAAATAGCAAAATTAGTAAAAATCTCTCTACAAAAGATGCACCCGGATGTAGTACGCATGGCTTAGTGGTCAGAACGCTTGGGCAGTTTTCAAGACGCCCGGGTTTGAATCCAGCTGTGTTTAAAATTCATTCTGCATTTCTACATATAGACTTCATTCTGCATTTCTACATATAGACTTAATATAACAAATTTCATACTACTTTGTCCATATAATCTTAATAAAAGGTATCAAAAGCTTTTACTTCACGTGTTAGTTTAATATGGATATACTTACTTACTGTATTCCTTCCTTCTAACTTGCCACTTAATCCGCAATTTACTTATCAAAGTTTTGTAGAAAAGTTGAAAACTTACCTGGAACAAAGACAAGATGAGATTAGTTTGTTATACATATATATGTGTTACATATTCAGGTGTTTCTTACAAGTTTTTATGAAAGATTATAAGGTATTAAAGCTCAGCGTTTAGTTCCGCAACTAAGTGAAATACGTCTGGAATTCAGGTGGAAAAGGTAGAACTGAGCCTTAATTCAAGATATATCAATGCTATAGTTAACCTGGTCATCAGGGTGAAGTAGGAAAGCAACAAAAAATTAATCCAACAACCGTTAAAGGAACAATAACGAGTAGGAAGTAAGTTAACAACTAAATCCTTTGACAGGAAATTCCATGTACTTCCGGTTCCGCCGCTACACTACGCCACTTGATATTAGGTTTTCATATTCGACAAACATAAAGAGAACTTTAATACTTAGAATGCGCTATCTGGTCTCTATTATTGCAAATGCAATGCTTTTAGGTTGTATGCCAACTTGAGGTTTATATTTGAATTATCTCTTGTAATAAAACGAAGTCCGGTGGGCAAAATGACAACTGCACATGCTTTTAGCCACTGTTCCACAATGCCACATTGACTTCTTTTGATTAGTTACACGCTTTATCCATTAAAGCAGTAATGCAACAGGCAAAAACAATTATACGTATCTATATAATATACCCGATAGCCAATATACCAAAGTAACATTAGTAAAAATATTTGTCTGTCTGTCTATTCATTTCCCCTAATCTCTGCAACATCTATACTTATTTTGAAAGAACTTTCACTGGCATATAGCTGACGTAATAAGGCATATCTTAAGCTATTTTTATTTAAGAATTATAATATACAGATATGTTAAATTGCATTAAGACGCGGGAAAAGTTTGTATAGTTATATAATAATAACATGCTTTTAGTAGTTACGCCTCTATCTATTTATCTATGTATGTAAGAATATATTTCATGAAAAAAAAGATATTAAATATTTTAAAATTAATATTTACTTTAGAATGTATTCAATGAAAAAAAATATTTAATACTTTAAAATTTATATTTCCTTTGTATATATATTCGATTCTGACAATTCAATATTTTCTAGAACCTGAAGACTTTGACAAGACAATCAAAGTAACGAAAAAAAATAGTGATTTGATTAAGTACCCAGTGTCAAGACACTCCGTACTCCGCTTTCCACCGAATTCGGGTGGTGGAACTCAATGCCGCACTTTGTTTTACCAGGGCGAGTTAGTGGAAATTATTCTTTTGTATCCTTTTTTAATAAAATATAAAAAGACAGAATCAAAAATTAATCCAACAACCGTTAAAGGAACAATAACGAGTAGGAAGTAAGTTAACAACTAAATCCTTTAACAGGAAATTCCATGTACTTCCGGTTCCGCCGCTACACTACGCCACTTGATATTAGGTTTTCATATTCGACGAACATAAAAAAACCTTTAACACTAAAAATGCCTTATCTGGTCTCTATTTAACTGATTGAGCTGAAATTTAATTTTGACGAAAATATATTCAAAATGGCCGCTTTAACAAAATGGCGGATGATATATTTTGGCACAATGTTATTATGGGTATCTAATTTTCTTCTCGAACTGAAAACCAATTTATTTTATTTATTTATTTCACTGTTCTTAATTTATAAAAAAAAAATTGAAATAAAAAATAAAACTTTATTAATTAATTGTTTATTCATATAGGAAACGAAGTATATATTATTTATTATATTTGTATATATATTTTTTACTAGATTTCTAAGATATATTAATAAAAGATCTAAGTACAGCGAACATAGTGATTTTTGTTTGTTCAAACCTTAACGGGGGCATTAATCATATTTCTACTATTTTCAGTACTTCGCTCTGGTAAGATGAAGCGGGGCGTTGAGTTACGCTGTTCAACACGTAATATTATGAATTGGATGAAAAATACAGAAGAATATTCATAAAGACAATCATATTTTGATGTAACTAAGCAATAACATACTTTTCTTAAAATTTGAGTTTGCCATTTAACATAATACTATATTCGGATCTCAGGCGAAAAACAATCAACAAAATGTTTTAATTAGGTTGTCTCTGCTATCCTATAGTATGGGATAAAGCTCATAACTGCAAATTTTACATATTAAAAGCATCAGTAACTGTCATTTTCAATTTTTTTCGATTAATCGCGTATATTTTGGTATTCGAATATACATTATTGGAAACTTGACGTTTCGAACACTTTACAGTAGTCCGTTGTAAAAGGTAGACTGAGTCTACCAAGATCGAATACCAAAAAATACGCGATCAATCCGTTTAGAATGATCTTATTATATTTCCCATTAATATATTCCCTATTTATGATTCGAATTTGTTACCATTTCATAAATATTATAATACATATCTGTCACTTGTAACAAAAGACTATAGCATCATAAATTTAACGCCGTACCTTAAGGAAATAGCTACTGAACCCGTTTCCGCTGGAAACACTGGTTTGAATACAATATACAGTAGAATATAGTGTTTGTATGGATATTTAGTTTTAAACGTTATTTTTCAGTTAGTTGAAGCCTTTGAATCGGGGATACCGTCGAAGAAAGGAATTTAATATTTTTTTTATTCCCTGCTCTGGTAAAATGAAATGCGGGGTTAAATTCCGTTGCTCAATACGCCCAGGTGGAATGTGGAAGATGCAGTTCCTTGACACTAGGTTGTCACAGACTACCTTGCTGAAACAAAGTGTGATATTTTTTGTTTCTTTTCAGTTTCAGTAAAGCTGAGTGTAATATTATTCATATTCTATATATAATAAAAAAGTCAAAGCGCGGTGTTGAGATTACTCAACGTCTGATGTCTCGAATTCGGCGGATTGCGAAGTACGGAGTGTCTTGACACTAAGTACTTTATGTATACCCTGCTATCCGAGATAAAAGCGTGAAACTAGAAAATATATTTTTTACACTTTTTGTAGATTAAAAAAATCTCAGAGAACTTATTAAGACTCCACTTTACATCTATTTTAAAAACATTGAATACAAAGTGGCGAAATTTAACACCTTATATATACCTAATTGTCTTACCAAAACGATAAAATTTAAATAATTTAAAAATCCTCCTGAATTCGAATTAAACCTACATTCAATACAATGTTAAATATATTTTTTAATATGAAATCAATTTCCGTACAAAATTTGAACCCGCTACTTTCCTCGTGAAAACAGTATGACTGACGAAAATCCTTCATCCTCAGCTAATCGTATTTGCATAACGGAGCTATTAGGTTATCAGTTGAAATAAGTATCGTTCTTATCTCCCATAGACAGGTGGGAATTAAGTACCTCTAACGTTGCTTGAGGTCGTTAAGTTTGATTGAATTGTTATTACTTTATATACTCCTAGATATTTATATATAGTCTCTATATATAGCTCGTAGATTCATTTCCACTGAAATAGACGGAGTGTCTTGACACTCGGTTTTCTCTGACTACCTGCTGTGCGGGGTGGCGCGTGAAGCTGCTTATATATGTAGTTTATAGAGACTATAGAGAGGGAGCTCCTCTAGTTTCAGGCAACCCTGGTACAATTTACTTATTTTTTTGATACACTTATGTAATATATAAGCAGTCAGCGGAGTGTCTCGACATTAGGTTTTCTTTGTTACTGTTGTAAGCAGGATAAAGCGTGAAGCTGCTTTTTATTCCACATATTTTTTATCGATCGATCACTCAGTTCAGCTCATCTCAGAACCGGAACTTAAACTAAGTTTATTTAAAATCCAGTACTTTAGATAAAATCAATAAGTAGAAGTTGAAATTAAAATAAAAGAAATACGCTTGGGAGCAAACTCATTTCCTTTAGAAAATTAATCTTTTGCTAGATTTACGAGTTGTTAGCTTTTAGCCGACTGTTATCATTGAGCAGTATGAATAATGTATTTGATATTACTAGTCGAACTGTGGACACGTAAATTACGCGTTTCCATAGCAACGAGTTTGTTTTCTATATATTAATATGGAAAGCAAAATCTTTGTACCCCTCTTTACGAAAATAACGCGAACAAAGGGGTCATGAACTTTGGCACTGTTATAGTTTATTTATAGAGAGGAGAAGAGGGCAGAATGGTCATGTTTTATTATTAAATAATAGGACAAATTTAACATTCCCTCTTGAAAATGAGTTTAAATATTTTTTTCACGTTTTAGTATAAAGATAGAGTACAAAATTATATTATGTATTAAACAGAATTTTTCCAAAATTAAAAAAAATCGCTTGCCGATAGTCTCTGCTTAGATTTTTGGTTAATACTTATAAAATTTGATATAATAAATAATTATTATAAAATTTTTAACTTTACAGTCCGACAAGGTGAGTCGAAGTCGGAATCGAATGATTTCATGAATGAATTTACCCTGTTGGCGGACGGGGTACAATACAATTGCTCTACGTTGCTGGGTAGCTTACTGTAGGAGGAGGTTAATGTTACAGTAATTTGGTGGTAGAAAGTTAATCTTCCGACTGGCTCGCTACCATCATTTCAAAAACGATCTACAAAATATCTGATGATGTCTTCCAGTTCGATGTCAGGAGGGAAAGCTTACAAGCTTACAAGCTTCCCTCCTCCCCATCCCATCCTTCCATCCTATCCTTCATAGTGTAGTGATTACGACAGTCCTGGCTGCCAAGGCCACTAAATTAGTTTTCATTGTCATATACATTGTCTCCTTTCACTTCCATCCTAAAGCCGTCAACGCATCCACTATCTAATGTTGTGGATGTCCCTGGTTGAAGGTGACCACTTACCATCAGGTGGCCTTTTGATCGTTAGCCTCCTTTTTCTATAAAAAAAACGGAAATGTTTATAAAGAAAAATTTATTATTTATTCTTATTTCTCTGCTTTAATATTTCAATGCGTGGCATTGAGCTCCGCTATTAATTCACAGCGTCTCTAATTTAGACAAAAGTCTATCTCTATCTACCCTACTATACAGAAACAGAGTGTAGTGTTTCCAAATACCACTAGGAAAATATATATTCCACAAAAAAACGTAGTATCTTTAGAAGCATTTTTCCTAAAATAATCCCTTAAGCTGTTACTACTGATTGAGCAAAAACATTTCGACTCCGACGATTTGGTTAACTTAAGCAAAATAACTGAGAGAGCTCGCATTTCCACATTTTTTCCATTCTATTTATATATTTTTCAGTGTTTTGTTTCCGATATCAGTGCTCTGGTTCGGATTAAATATCATCGACCTATTCGAATATCTGTTTACAATAATTGTGTATAATTTTATACACCTTGACTAATAATCGTTTGGCAAGAGAGAATGCGTTCAAATTTAATATATATATATATATATATATATATATATATATATATATATATATATATATATATATATATATATATATATAATTAAAATAAATTTACCTAAATATATGTACGTTATCTGTTACCTATTTATGTAAATACCCTTTATAAAGGTATAACCTTAAAAATTCGAACAGTCGAATGCCTTTATATTAATATAATAATAAATGCAAACTAGATGATAAATGAAATAATTTTGAGAAATATACTCATAGGAAAGTATGGATTTACCTTTCATAATCCAGACAAACATAAATATATTTGTTTGGATTATAAAAAGTAAAATAAGTTCTTATAGTATACAATAAAACAGTTTCCATTTTGAAAATTCTAAAAGAATATTTTAACGTTAGAAAATAATTATTTTTCCACCTCGGGGCTTGACTGTGGGTGTTTCGTTAAAATCTCAAAGAAAAGTTTAAAGTATTACTGTCATATAGATTGTGTTAGACCCTAAAGGCCTTAAATGTTAGGGAGAATTACATGCTTTTTGCGTTATTGAACAGCTTCACGCTTTATCTCGCATAGCAGGGTAGTCAGAGAGAACCTCGTGTCAAGACACTCTGTTGACTGTTTATATATTGAAGAAATGTATCTAATAAATAAGAGAGTTCTACCAGGCTCACATGAAACTAGAGGAGCTCCCTCTGAGGTATACAGAGAGAACCTAGTGTCAAGACACTTCATAGACTGCTTTCCGTGTGAAATTGAATTATTAAGCGTTGATTAGCGAACTCGCTTTGCTTGCCATGGCAAGGAAGTCAAGATTACAAATATAATCATGCCACTATGTAAATATCGTAACCACAACCGATAGCTTTATTGTCAGACGGTGTCCCACTGCCCTATAATTTACTTTGCATTATTAAGGTTTAAATTATATAAATTAAGGTCTGGATTTTACATTTTCCAGATGACAAAAACAAAATAACCACCCTTTTCTACAGTTTTTGCCTTTACAGAACTTATATAGTAGATCTCAGAATAGACAGAAGTTTGAATTGTGTTAAGTTTTCTAACACATTAGATACAAGGATTCAAAAAAACGAATATTATCTACAAATAAAAGTCTCACTATGAACATAGGTAGTAAAAAATTATATATATATATATATATATATATATATATATATATATATATATATATATATATATATATATATATATATATATATATATATATATATATATAATCAACCATCCATTTGTCCATCCATTCAACCATCTAGTAAAACTAAAAACATCCACTATCGGAGCTTTAAGTCCCGGGTACTAAGTTTTAATGGTTTTTACGTGTTCACCTTTACTACCTGTTAAAACGCTTGTTCTGTGATTCAGCATTTTACGGTTAGGTTTAAATGCTGGGCATTAGTGCTTTTAAAAGCTCGGTTTCGGTCTAGATTTTCTTTATTATTTTTTACACATATATTGAATTTAGTGGCAAAAACATAGTGTTAAAACTCACTCACTCAGTTCTTTACTTTTCATTTAATATTAAAGATATTATAGTGTTACGTAATTTAACACTGCAATAACGAAATTAATTTAGATTAGAAAAAGATTGTCATCTAGTTTTATTATCCATGTAGCAAGTATAGATTACTTATAGGTTTAAGGTTAAAATTTTATTCAGATAAGGGTGTCATTAATAATATTTTAAATTATTGGATTTCGCTTGTCAAACTATATTAATATGACATTAAATTTTTTTATAAAAAAAAATGAAGAGACTATATTCTCTTTTTTTTAAAAAAAACTCTATGTTTTATAAAATCTAATTTATTAAATAAGTCGTAATATAAAAAAATAAGTACAAATAATTTCTGTATTCCAAAAGAAATTCATGCCAGAGAATTTTTAGCTTTTAAAATGTAATACTGAAGCGTTTAGTGAAAATATTTCAAGTAAGAAAAGACAGTCTCTTACATCTTTGAAATGTGACTCAAGTACTCTCGACCCGGGTCGTCGAGATAACTAGCCTTGCTTGTTCTGATGACATTTACAATTTATTTTATATAATTGTTATTTAAAAAAAAAATATTTTTATTGTAAGTGGATATGACACAATAGTCATGAAGAAGAACGTGTTCAGGTAGTTTGGATTAGAGTATCAGTGACGAAATCAAATTAAATATCTTTTTTTAAATAGGTAATTACTCGTACTTAGGAATGGTGAATCAACATGAAAATTTCAGCATTAACAGTCTCTCTGGGAGCTACCACCAGCTTGCAGGGCACTTTTGCTAAAAATAGCTGGTGAGAAACTCAATTGTTGATGTCTAGAAAAGATGTATATATATATATAGTATATATGTATATATATATAAAAATTATATATATATATATATATATATATATATATATATATACAATTTTTTTTTAGCTTCACGCTTTACCTAGTGTCAAGACACTCCGTACTTCGCTTTCCATCGAAGTCGAGACATTGCGTGTTGAGTGGTGGAACTCAACGCCGCACTTTGTCTTTACCAGAGCGAGGAAGTGAAAATAATTTAAATATAATCACTCCCCCGAGTGGGGATCGAACCCACAACCGGTCGCGTTTACAGTCAGACGCTGTCACACTGCGCCACGACCGGCCTCAATATATATATATATATATATATATATATATATATATATATATATATATATATATATATATATATATATATATTTACACGATAACTTCATACTTTATCCCTCATAGCAGAGCAGATAGAGATAACCTAGCATCAAGTATATTCCGTTGCTTGTTTTCCGCCAACATTGAAAACGTTACTTTTGAGTGGCAATCTGAACACTGTTCTTTGCTATTTATTTTAAATATGGTAATTCCCGCGAGTAGGAATCGAAGTTATAACCACTAAATGTGCCTTGAATGGCATAACCACCATAACTTTTAAAATAAAATCTTTAACAAATTACATGCCTGCAACGCCAACTAGTTAAGGGTAGACCATTTCTTCAGGCACTTTCAGGTTATTTCCCCAGAGTACAATGCAAGCGAGCGCGAAGATATTTTTTTGCAGTCGGTGAAAATATTAAAATAAATATATGATTTACTTGGAAAAATTTAATGTTTAGATTACCGTACTACATTTTCAATTTAATGGGTCAGTGTCAAATTTCTCCTTAATTCCTTGATAGAAGCAGAATGATGAAGCAGATTTTATATTTGTTTTGTTTTTATTATTTGGCATTAAAATTTGACATTTACTATGCAACATCACGAAATATATAAAAAAAATTAAAAGTAGAGAACAGAGTGTGATAACTCTACATTCTCTCTACCTACCCTGCTTTAATCAATACACAATTTAACTAAAAAAAATACGTTTATGACCGAGTCAAAAATTAATAAATACCAAGTTAACAAAAACATAGTAAAATTTTTATAGTAATAATATTACTTGAATTTGAAGTATAATAATGTAATGTATATAGCCTGATTATTTTTTTTAATTCTGGTAAAACAAAGAGCAGCGTTAAGCTACGTCACTTATAACGCAGTGTCTAATTTAATCGGGAAATGGAGATGTCTCTGCCTATTTTACTTTGCGGAAAAATTGCAAGGCCAGTAATGAGTTGAAATCATACTCGAGAAAATATTTACTAACTTGTAAATACATCTATATCAAAATATTCAGCCATTCAATATTCGGTGTTGCGTGTCTTTTTCTAAGAGAAAAAGAAAAAAGACAAATGAAAACAGCTTTAAATTTTGTGATAAAAAAGCAATTTCATCCATAATACCAGAGAGAGCTTAGTGTCAAGACACTCCGTTAACATGAAAATTAAATGTAAATTAACAATACAGGAACGTCAAATTCCATACATACGAAGTGACGGCCATAGCTCGTCGTATTCTAAATTTCTAAGATTAATTATTACAATAACCTTTTGTAATTAAAACTTTTGTTTTAACCAAGAAACACAGTTTCCTCGTAATTTTAAAAACCTAGGAAGAAAATTATAAGCAATTTTACCACGGACTACTGTAAAGTGTTCGTAACGTCGAGTTATCAAAAATATATTATCGATCAAAAAATACGCGACCAATCCCGCTTTAAATTATTTCATTTAAAATTACTAACATACAAACCAATTTATTTACTATCAAAAACAAAAGTCTTATAACATTCCAAAATCTTTTATATATTATTAGCATTCCACGTATGAATGGTAAAATGAATTCTAAATACCCCATTTCTAGCAAAAAGGCTTTACTTTTCACATATCTCATTCTAAGTGGCTTAACGCAATAACACCTTTACGCAATTTCCGACTGAACAAGTACAGTTACGTTTAGAGAGTATCACCCTTTAAATGGCATATTTAAAGAACGGTATATATACTAGCCATTGTGGTACAGTGCAAGAGCGTGGGACAGAGTTTAAATGTAAACACGATTGGTTGTGGGTTCAATTCCCACTTGGAAGAATGATGTTATGTAATAATTTTCATTTCTCTAATAAGACAAAGTGCAGTGTTGAGTTCCGTTATACATTAAATATCGATTTTCAGTGGAAACTCGAGAACGGAGTGCTTATATAGTAGGTTCTAAGTTTTACTAGGTGAGGAAAAGGCGTGACGATGAAATTGTTATAAACATCAGTTTATATTAAAGATATTAAATAAAGCAACGCTATTATTTATATTGATCGGTATTCATATATATATATATATATATATATATATATATATATATATATATATATATATATATATATATATATATATATATATATATATATATATATATATATACATATATATATATATATATATATATACGTAATCCATATTTTCTAATCCTAAGTGTGGAATAACACTTTAAAAATAGTAAATATTAAAATAAAATAGCAATCTCTCTTGTTAAACGATTATTTCTTAATAATCTTTAAGTAGTAGAAATTTGTAAAAATCTCTCTATAGAGATGCTAACAACATAAATAAGTTGTAACAAAAAGTATAAGAATTTCGACGCAGCTGGTAGTAGAACGCATGGCTTAACGGTCAGAGCGCTTGGACGGTATCCAAGAGACGCGGGTTCGAATCCCGCTGCGTTCAAATTTTTATACGTTTTTTCAAATATATTTTTTTTAGTATCAATTTTTTATACAGAAAGTACCTAGTGTCAAGACACTCCGCTTTTTAACTGGCCTACTTCTCCTGTCGGCTTCTATAATTTCTAATAGAGTAAAGTGTTTTGAAGCAAATCATCTACCGTATATCTTGATATGATAAATTCACATGTACTTGCAATTTATTTATTTTATTTTAAATTTATTTATATATAAGTATGTAATTATATCTCTATTGTGCGGCCAAAAAAATTTTGTGGGCAATATGGTTTTTTATCCCGCATAGGATTCAGACAGAAAGTGCCTAGTGTCAAGATAATTCGCTTTCCGCCGAATTAAAGGCATTGCGTGTTGAGTGGCGGAACTCAACGCCTCACTTTTTCTTACCAGAGGGAGGAAGCAAGAATAAATTTAATATAATCAATGTCACGACTAGGAATCGAACCGACAACCGAGCGTGTATACAGCCAGGTGTAGTCACACTGCGCTACGAATTGTCAGAATGTATTTATTGGTAATAAAACTTCACTCCAATATAATATTGACTTTACTGCCATTCGCAAGCATACACTGCCAATATATGCTAGAGACATAGAACACAACTCACTTAGATCAATTTTAAAAGTCTTATCAAATGAAAAGTAAAAAAAATAATATTATTGTTTCCAAGTCGATACTTTGTATGTGAAATTATTTTTTGACATACTTGGGAAAATTGTATTTTTAACATAGCAGGTATTTTGAGTTTCAATGTTAACCATATCCATAGAGTGACTCTATGGATATAGTTAACATTGATTCTTATTTTATTACTATATATTTTATACAATTTGAAATGTTTAAGATTATATATTATAAATTATATTATATATTATATAATATATTATATTACATTATATATTATATAATATATTATTTTATATAATATATTATATTATATTATATAAGACTAATAGAGTTACTAGTTTCTCTATGTATTCCCTAAGAAATTCTAGGATTTACGAGTTACTAAGTTATCAGTCTTTCTAACACTCTACGCGAGGTCCTAGAGTTAGTTAGAAGTATGAAAAACACACAAAGGAGTTTGTATGGTAAAAAAGAGTAAGATGGATGGATTGCATGTTAATAAAAAATCCATCTTAGAGTTCTATTACCTTCTAACACTCAATATGTTCATGTTATATATATATATATATATATATATATATATATATATATATATATATATATATATATATATATATATATAGCTTCAAGACAGAAAGTACCTAGTGCCAAGACTCCATACTTCGCTTTCCACCGAATTCGAGACATTGCGTGTTGAGTGAGTGAGTAGTGGAACTCAACGTCGCACTTTGTCTTTACCAGAGCGAGGAATTGTATATAATTTATATATAATCACTCCCCCGAGTGGGGATCGAATCCACAACCGATCGAGTTTACAGTCAGACGCTGTTACACTGCGCCAAGACCGGCCGCTAATGTTAAATATTCTCATGATATTTACTATTTTTAAAGTGTTATTCCACACTTAGGATTAGAAAACATCTTTGAAAAAACGTATAAAAACTTTGAACGCAGCGGGATTCGAACCCGCGCCTCTTGAATACCGTCCAAGCGCTCTGGCCGCTAAGCCATGCGTTCTACTACCAGCTGCGTCGAAATTCTTATACGTTTTCTTACAACTTATTTATGTTGTTAGCATCTCTGTAGAGAGATTTTTACAAATTTCCACTACTTAAAGATTATTAAGAAATAATCGTTTAACAAGAGAGATTGCTATTTTATTTTAATATTTACTATTTTTAAAGTGTTATTCCACACTTAGGATTAGATTTTTGTTTGTTTTTTTGAACGCAGCGGGATTCGAACCCGCGCCTCTTGGCCGCTGCGTTCAAAATTTTTATACGTTTTTTCAAAGATGTTTTCTAATCCTAAGTGTGGAATAACACTTTAAAAATAGTAAATATTAAAATAAAATAGCAATCTCTCTTGTTAAACTATTATTTCTTAATAATCTTTAAGTAGTTTTCTTAATAATCTTTAATTTGTAAAAATCTCTCTACAGAGATGTTAACAACATAAATAAGTTGTAACAAAACGTATAAGAATTTCGACGCAGCTGGTAGTAGAACGCATGGCTTAGCGGTCAGAGCGCTTGGACGGTATCCAAGAGGCGCGGGTTCGAATCCCGCTGCGTTCAAAATTTTTATACGTTTTTTCAAAGATCCTCATGATCTTTTAATTTTAAGTATCACTTTGTAAATACAAACCAAAAAACATATTGCACATTTCAAACGCCATTTATCTCCTATTTACTATTACATTGTCAAAATACAATCGCGATACGCAGCTTTGCACTTTTTTATAGCATCGTAGAGAAACAGATTGTAAATAAAATATATCATACTTCATTTACATTTCTTTTCAAGAAATATTTTGTATTTTAAAAGGTATAGAAATAATCACTCATACAAGTCGTATGATTCATACATATATATACACTAATAGCCGTAACGTACCAACCAAAAATTATAAAACTGTAAAAATTAATCTGTAAAATCTGCCTCTGGCAGAAGCAAATGGCAGCTATTAAAGTGATTTATGCGATCATCTTAATTAAAGCCAGTATTTTCTCAAATATAATTAAGATATATGAAAATAATAAGTGTTCAACGTTGCAAACTATGATTTATGATTTATGACTTGCCAACGGAAGTGAGTGAACTGAATATTAGATTAGAAGATTTGACGTAAGTAAGTATTAATGTTTGAATTTTAGGCGTTTCCGAGTATAAGTGTGTAAAAAAATTGATAAACATATTATTAGGTTTTGCAATATTTAGTAGAGATAAATAACAGCTTCATGCTTTATCCCGCATAGCAGGAGAGTCAGAGAGAACCTAGTGTATACATTCCGTTAACTGCTTATATATTACATAAATGTATCAAATAAATAGAAGAGTTGTACCATGCTCGCATGAAACTAGAGGACTCTTTGTAGTCTCTTTATACTATATATATATATATATATATATATATATAGTAGCTATTAGCTTTATCCCGCATAGCAGGGTAGTTAAAGACAAATTAGTGTCAAGGCACTCCGTTGGTTGCTTTCGGCCCAAATTCCTAACATTGCGTGTAACGAACTCATCTCCGGGCTTTGTAAAAAGGAACTGTTAGAAAAACAAAATATCAAGTCAATTCATAAATGCAAATTATTATTTATAATTTCCTAGTAGAAGTGACTGAAATTGGAAAATGAAGCTGTTAAATCAACTGAAAACCGCAATACTATCTGCATAAAATATTTTAAATAAGAGATTTTCGTTATATAATTTCATTTGGTTACCTATATTAGGGGTGGGTTGATCAGAAATGTGCTATCCGCCATTTTGTTGAGGCGGCCATTTTAAATTAAAAACATTGCTGATAATGTATAATTTCAACGTCAAAGAGTGTCAAATTTATCTTTGACCAAATACACGCCTTGGATATATTTATTTAAATGTGAATTAAATAATAATTTGAAGCCACAATGAAAAACGATAATGAGGCCGGTCGTGTCGAAGTGTGACAGCGTCTGACTGTAAACGCGATCGCTTGTGGATTCGATTCCCACTCGGGGGTGAGATTACACATAAATTATTTTCTCTTTCTCACTGTGGTAAGACATTGTTCGGCGTTTAGCTCCGCCACTCAATAAGCAATGCCTCGGATTTGGCGGAAAGCGAAGTAAGAAGTGTCTTAACACTAGATACTTTCTGTTTATTCTGCAATGCAGGATGACAGCGTGAAGATGAAAAAATAATAATTTAAAAACGATTTAAAATAAACTTTTTGTTACAAATTGGCTACAATTAGGATTATTCATTACAGATACAGATATCCATATTGAGTGAATTGTAATCCGCCAAAAATATATAATCCGCCATTTTATTGCGGCTTATATTTATATATGTATATATATATATATATATATATATATATATATAACTGAACTCATCGAAATTTCAGTTCAATCTGTAAGGTTCAAATTAAGTTTACAAGATTATACACACAACTAACTAACTAACCAACAAGGTAAATATAAAAGCCTTTAATGAATATTAATTTTTACTTATAAAGAGTATTTTATAAAAAAATTGTCTAGTCTTTAAATAATTAATTCACATTATTTAAATTTTATCACAAGTAAATTCGATCACAAGGTGGTTCAAGACTTGTTGACTTTGGCATTACGCCAGTGGAAGCTGTATTCATATCTCATCGACGCTCTATCGCTTTCAATGAAATTAAATTATAGAGACCAATCTTCGCTGGTCTGGTTTCCAATTTTCCTACGTTTGACTTTGCGTCTTACGAATATATCTTCATACAACTAGTTGTAATTTGCTTAGAAGTTACTTTATAATTTTCATCTATATATACATTTGTTATGAATCAACAACACTTTTGACCCCTTTTTACATGTGTTTATTTTTTTGCTTCACGCTTTTATACCGTATAGCAGGTTAGACAGAAAGTACCTAGTGTTAAGACACTCCATACTTCGCATTTCACCGAATTTTTGACATTGCGTGTTGAACTCAACGTTGCCCTTTGTCTTACCAGAGCGAAGATATGATAACAATTCAAATATAATCACTCCCCCGAGTGGGAATCGAACTTACAACCGATCGCGTTTACAATCAGTGGGACACCACTGCGCTGTTTATAGATAAATTACGCTAACAAAAGTTTAAAATATAATACAATAGCTACTAGATATATAACTAGAAATTATAACCCTCAAACGATATTATTTCACCTATAGATAATATATTTTGACATTTATGTACATTTTGTTTAACCTTCCAGAATGAACTGGCTTGGTGCCAGAGTCAACAAGTAAGCGTGTAATAAAAGTTTTGTATATACGGTAAAGTGGTGGAAATTTGATATAGACGAATAAAAGCAATAGCTGCGGGTTCGAATACGTTTTACAAAAATATTTATGTTTGTATAAAAAACATTTATTTTGTCAACTAATAAATAGTACACTTTTATGGTCTTCACAAATCACGAAGATTAACCATAAAATCTACAGTGTTATAGGTAGATGGAGAAAATGGAAAAATCTTTTAGCATTAAAGACCAAAATATCCCTTGCTCAAACCCTCCCTCCCTATACTCAATTATCGGATGAAAAAACTTATAAAATTGTTGATAAAGACCCTACAGCTGAAACACTTAAAAGAAGGGTTAATATAAAAACACGCGAAAACATTAAGTTGACATTAAATCTCTTGTGCCTAGTTGTGTTAAACCTCCAAAGTTGTATGGGCTACCAAAAATACACAAAAATAATGTACCACTTCATCCAATCGTTAGCCAAATCGATAGAGGGAAGTATAAACTGGCTCAACATGACGTGAAAATACTACTCACCAGCGTGGTCACACAACATCTTATGTCAGGGATTCTTACCATTTTGTTAGCAGACTGAAACATCTTAAGTTAGCTAGCAGTGAAAACATGGTCAGTTTTGATGTCCAGTCGCTGTTTACCAGTAGGCAAATAATACTTTAACTTTTCTTGATCTATTAGTAATAAAGAATCCCATCAGAACATTAGGCCACACAATGTATAGGGAATCTACCCATACCAACATGTATCTCAATGGTGAATGCCACCACCACCCTACACAGTTATCTACCGTTCGAAAATCTTTGTTTCAGAGAATTTACTGCCTTTGCGAAGCTGAATACCCAGGGGCGAGCTTCGACAGGTGAAGGGCGCCCTTTATCAGAACAAGCTGCCAGTTCCCCGCCAGCGTTGTATGAAGACCAACAAACCACCCACAGTGGAGAGACAGCTAGCACTTCTGCCATACGTGAAGGGAGTTACAGACAGAATTGGCAACGTCTTAAGAAGAGCTTATATCAAAACTATATTTTTAAGCCTAATAAAAAAGTGAGCCACTGCTTGAGACCAGTGAAATATAATATTCCTTTGCAGTGTGCAAGGTGTATACAAACTAGATTGTGACTGTGGCTTGTCATACATTGGCCAAACAAAGAGGAGAATCGGGGTTAGGGTGAAGGAATGTAGGGTACATTAGGTTTGATAAACCTCATATCCTACCTAGGGAAAATAGACATATTCCTAGGATAATTGTTATTGAAATTCAAAAACATCTTAATTTCAATAGAGATGTTTGAAAACTACCACCTGGGACCCACTCATATAAAATTTAAAGTTTCTCATTCTCTTCTCATTCGAAACGTCAGTTATTGTCAGGTGTGTTTGATTTTAAAAGCGATTGGATGTGGATTCGATTCTTACTTGGAGGAATGATGATATTTAAAAGTATTTTCATTCTGTCACTGATAAGATAAAGCGGCGTTGATTTCCGCCACTCAACAAGCAATGTCTCGAATTTGGAGTACGTAGTGTCTTCACATTTGGTTCTTCCAGTCTGTTATGTGGTATTAAAGCGTGAAGCTAAAATTAATAGATTTGATCGTATAAAATGAAATTATAAACAATGATATTTTACTTGACTTGTTTCTGTGAAAAGCTGTGGAAAATGAATTTGCTTTTACAAAATTACTATTATCAGGGTGCGAGTACTTGTTGACAGGTAAAACATGTGTTGCTATAGCAACAAGTATATCACTTCTTACAAAAGCTTTTATCCCGCATAGAAGGGTAAAAAGGAAGTACCTATTGTCAAGACACTCCGTACTCCCAATTCCAGATATTGCTAGTTGACTGGCAGTAATCAACGCCGTAGTGTATCTTAATAGAGCGAGGTAGTGAATACAACTTAAATATAATCCCCTGAATAGGAATCGAATCGACACCAATCGCGGTTACATTAAAACACTGTTCCACGAGACAAGAAGGCGTCTAAATACATTAAGTACCATGTATTATAATGTATAAAGATATATAGGTACATATAAGCCACATGTTTGCCAAAGCGATTAATCATACACAACTGAATCCTGAGATAGGAAGATAAACTTGGTTTAAATAAACATCTATATAAATATGTTGTACACATACGCTTCGTGGTTATGGTGTGGATTTGATAACGTCTACTAACGTAAGTAGGTTCGAATCTCAATTGGTCAATGGAGTTTCGAACAAAATACAGTAAATAAAAAACAATATACATCAATCTTTATATTAATACGTGAAAACAAAATTTTTGTACCCATTTTTACGAAAGTAACGCGAACTGAGGAGTATGAAATTTGTTACAATATTGATTTATAAAGAGAATAAGACCAGAATACTTATATTTTTTAAAAAATAGTACATAAAAATATATTAAATTATTACAATAAATGTAACAAAAACTACCATGTGTTTGACATACACGTTTATATAAAGCGACATACACTTTGCTGAGGCAACGAGTCGCCAACGCGTCAATGGGGCATTTTATATTTATAAATACATCAAAATATATTGTAAACTCGATTGAAAACTTATCTGAATCATGAAACATAGAAAAATAAAAAATTTCGACTCGACACCATATATACATCCACAAAATTGGGGTTGTCGAGTGAGAAATTGCAGTCGCACATATTCTTGAGCAAGACCTCACGGATTGGGAAATACCGTGATAATTATCACTTCATACATTATCTATTGAACGTATTCCTGTCACTGTCCTATATATATATATATATATATATATATATATATATATATATATATATATATATATATTAGAGTAGTTCTCGCAGGTGAAGCCGCGAGCAGGCTGCTAGTTTATTTAAATTTTAGATTTGGCCCCTGCGCAATTTACCTTTTTAACCTTTAATTTTTTGTGTGTCTTTCTTTTGGAAGAACGAAGAAATTTTAATATGATAAACTTAAAATTCAAGAGAATGAACGAATGTACGGTAAGACAGTGACAAATGTAGAATTTAAAACATATCGTGGAAATAATTTCTAGATTTCTTTAAGTCTGTCTGTACATGATAAAAAGATAAGCGGAGTGATTAGTCACTGTGTAATAGTGTGTTTAGTATGTAAGCTTTCTTTGCAGTTTAGTGTCCAATTTACTTTCTATATATTCTATATGTCGATATCAAAAACAATAGTGAACGATCACTAATTTGATTCTATTAAGATGTTGTAACTCTAGATGTAACTTTATATTTGAAAATAATACAAATAAATAATTTATAGTAACATCTATCCACTATCAAAAACAACACTACGTAGTGACACTTCTATAAAGCAGGTTACACATATTTTACTGAGGACTCGCTTGACGTTTGTATTGGTTGACACACGTATTAGTGAGGTTTCATATTTTAATTAATAATCTCTGAAGTTTAAGTTCTTTGAATTGATCTCTTTTAACACGGTGTTGGGTTTTTAGTTAATGTTAGTTTTATATCGTCATATTAGGTAAGTTAGTTAGTGTTTTAAGGTTATATAAATGGATAACGATCGCCCGCCGGATCCTCCGGATCCCGGTGATGATCCTTCCCTAAATCAAATTTCCAGAAAACGCCAAGGGGATGATTCATCCTCTTTTAATATTGTCCCTGCTAACAAAAAAACTATTGTGAATCCTTCCTCTGCTACTCCGTCTATCCAAAATGTGTATGTTCATCCCTCCTTGTCTGATGGTGCAAAATGTTATATTAATTCCGACAAAGGCCCTTTTCTAGTATATGTGTCAAGGGATACTCCTGATCCTGCTTCAGGGACCTCTATGAAAGCTATTAAATTTGGTCAGTTCCTCCATACAAATAAATTACAGACATAGTTAATGATGGTGTAAAAAATGTTGGCCGCAATAAAATTAGCGTACAATTTGCGTCTGCAGAAGCTGCAAATAATTTTTTGATTAATCCAGTTCTAAGTCTATGTAAGTATGTCTGTATTATACCAACTTTTAATATAACAAGAATGGGTATTGTAAGAGGAGTTCCTGTTGATTGGGGAATGGAAGAATTTGTTCAATCATTAAAATACCCATCTGGATGTGGTGAAGTAGTGAAAGCGCGAAGATTAAACAGAAAAAATGTGAGTGAGGGTGTTACTACATGGATCCCGACTCAGTCAGTTGTATTAACATTCCGAGGACAACTGTTGCCTGAGAGAGTCTTTTCTTATTGCTCCTCCCTTCGTGTAGAATCATACTACTTTCCAACCATCCAATGCCTAAATTGTTGTCGATTTGGTCATGTTAAAGCACAGTGTCGGTCTAGTTCCAGATGTTACAAATGCTCGCAATCGCACATTGGTGACTCATGCAAGATAATTGAAGAGTTTTCTACTTGCCTCTATTGTACTTCTAAACACTTTGCCACAGACAAGGGCTGTCCTGAGTTTGCAAGACAACAGGCTATTAAAATTTTAATGACTCAAGAGAATATCTCTTACATTGAAGCATCCTCCCGACTACCGCTTGCTCAGCGTTCTTATGCTGATGTAACTAAGGAAATGTTTTCCACTCCAATTCCCTCCAAACCAAAAGCTGTCATGGGGAAAGCTCTTTCTTCTCCCACAATATCCTATCGCAAAACTGCTACCCGCTCTCCCCGTCCCCGAGCTCCTCTTGAAAAGGGATATGATAGCCTCACTCATCAAGCAATTGTTGGGGACTGTCCTTCTTCCCTTCCTAATGGCTGTGCTTTACCTGATAGACCATCAGAATCCAGAAAAGATCTGCTAGTTGCTTTGACTGAAACCCTTATAAGTATTTTAACTCCATTAGATGATGTTACTTTACAGTCCAACGTTGCCCAAAATCTAGCAAAAATCTTTAATATTCTTAAATATGGCCCCTCTGTCCATCCTCCAGTGGAATAGTAAGAGTGTTCGTGTTAAAAAACATGAATTGCTTTCTATTATTTCACTATATAAACCTGTCATTGTTGCCCTCTCGGAGACATGGTTAATGCCGGAATCCCGTTTTAGGGTCCCGGGTTTCTCATGTTTGAGGGAGGACAGGAGTGACGGGTATGGAGGTAGTGCTATCCTCGTCCAGCACTCCACTCCATATTCCTTGATTCCTCTTTCTAATCACAGTCCTCATTTTAATGCTGTTGCTGTGAGAGTCCTTAATATTTCCTGTCTTTCTGTTTACATCCCCCGTCCATCTTCTTCCATCTTTCTTGAGTTAAATTCTATTATTTCTTCTCTCCCTAGTCCTGTGCTAGTCTTGGGAGATTTTAACACTCATCACACGATGTGGGGGTGTTATTATTGTGATGGATTCTCTCCTTCGTTGGTGGAAATGATTGATGATGCTGGTCTTTGCGTCCTCAATGATGGCTCACCGACTCGTAGGGTTAATCCTAATCAGAATCCTAAGACTGCTATAGACCTTTCCCTTTCTTCTCCTTCCCTTGCCTCTCAACTATCATGGTCTGTACTTTCCTCCTCCTATGGTAGTGATCACTTTCCCATTCTTCTGTCCTTAGCTAATCATCAGGCACCTATTCCCTCCCCTTATCCTTTTTTAAATACAATCTTAAAAATGCAAATTGGTTAGAATATGCATCCTCTGTTGATAACATGTTGGGTTCTCATCTTGAGTCTATTAATAATGAGAATATAACTGTCTGCTATGGTCGGTTTGTTGATGCTATCTTATTATCTGCTAGTCATAATATCCCCAAAAAACACTTCACTCAGTATCAGATGCCTTTCAATCCATGGTGGGATCAGGAATGTTCTGATTCAGTCAAACGGCGTACATTTGCTGAGTCGTCCTATGCAGCATGTATGACGGTGGAGAACTTTATTGAGTATCAGCGCAGTTACGCGTTGTTTAGAAAATTGATTTGGAAGAAGAAAAGACTTGGATGGATCAATTTCTGTGAATCCCTCTCTCCCCGCTCTTCCTCGTCTATTGTCTGGAATAATGTTAAGAGATTTCGCCAATCTCTTAATATTAATTTCAGCCCTAGCTCTAATAACCCTGCTTTTTGGCTTGACGATTTTACTGACAAATTGGCGCCTCCATTTGTTCCTTGCCATGATTCGTTTTATAATTTCTCCCCAATTATATCCTTAGTGGAAATGGATACATCTTTCTCTTACAATGAGCTTGAGAGTGTTCTTATAGGCTTAAAAGACACTAAACCAGGTGAAGATGGTATTCCATATTCTTTTTTAAGTAAATTAAATAAAATATCCAAAGATTATTTTCTAAAATTAATAAATTGTACTTTTCATTCAGGCAATATTCCCGAATCCTGGAAATCTCAAGTTATCATCCCTATCCTTAAACCAGGTAAAAATCCTTCCGATCCTAGCTCCTATAGACCCATTGCATTATCGTCTACTTTATCAAAAATTGCTCAACGGCCTTAAAAAAATCGATTGGAATGGATAGTGGAAAGCAAAAATATATTAGCTCCCTCTCAGTTTGGATTTAGAAGGGGGATGAGTACCATTGACAGTCTCAGCATCTTCACTACGGACATTCGAGTAGCCTTTGCCAAGGAAGAGTACTTAGTTTATGTTTTTCTAGATATAGCCTCCGCATATGATAATGTGCTTCTTCCGTTACTCAGGCAGAAAATGCAATATCTGAATATTCCCGCGAGGTTGACTCATTTCATATGCAGTCTGTTTACCGGCAGGACTATTTCTGTAAAACATCCTCTCCTTACTATTCCTCCCAGACGTGTCTGGAAGGGTATTCCTCAGGGTTCGGTTCTTAGTCCTCTGCTATATAATATTTATACGCATGACCTTGAATTGTCTGTAAACAATTTTTGCAACATTCTCCAGTATGCTGATGACATTGTTCTCTATTATTGTTCAAATTCAGTAGAGGACATCAATTTTCGTTTAAACACTGCTTTGCATTATCTAAACCAATGGCTCTCTGAACATGGTCTTTCATTGTCGGTACCGAAATGTAAGGCTGTTTTATTTACAAAAAAAGAGTTGTTCCAAATTTTCGAATCTACTTTGGCGATGAAATTATTAATTTTTCTGATAATATTAAATTCCTAGGCATGGTTCTTGACAAACGACTGAATGGAATGGCACATTCTGAATATCTTAGCAAAAAATGTGAAAAAGCTATTAATACTCTACGTGCAGTATCTGGTGTATGGTGGGGTGCACATCCCTATACTCAAAAACTATTGTACAATTCTTTAGTCCGTAGTCACATTGATTACAGCTTATTTGTTTTAGACCCCTTTAATAAGGTTGCTAATGATAAATTAAATCGAATACAATACAAATGCCTTTGAATAGTTTTAGGTGCAATGAAGTCTACTCCTACGAACGCACTTCAAGTGGAGTGTGTTGATCCTCCTCTTCCTCTCCAGCGTCAATTCCTGTCAGATCGATTTATAGGTAAATTGTTACAGCTCTCTTCCCATCCCCTATTGTCTAAACTATCCACTTTATCCAACTTTTGTAATCGTGATAAATCGGTATCATATTTACTCAACAACTTCCTTAGATTTACCAATCTCCCTCATCCCTTGAAAATATTTCCATGTAATCCACTTTATTGTACTCCTTATCATGCCCTAATTCATTCCCCAATCATTATCACGGATATTGGCTTGTCCAAAGATGATCCGGGTGCCAACACAAATTTTAATTCGTTAATTCAGCGAAATTGGTTTAACCATCTTCTCATCTTTACTGATGCTTCCAAGCTTTCAATAGAAGGCTGTGTTGGCGCGGCTTGCTGGATCCCAAAATTCAAAATTATCTTACAATTTAAATGCCCCCCCGAATCATCAGTGTTTACAGGTGAGGCTGTTGCTCTATTGGAAGCTATCCTGTTTACGCTTTTACATGACTTCCCACGGACTACGACTACGGCTATCTTTACAGACTCTCTAAGTTGCTTATTGGCCATCAAACAAAAACCTTTTCATGGTAAGCCAGTATCTTCTATTATTTTAAAGATTCGTGAAGCTTTGTTCGCATGTCATCGTAAGGGTTTGGATATCTCATTGATTTGGATCCCGGGTCATTGTGGGATTGGAGGTAATGTTACAGCAGATAACTGTGCTAAGTCAGCTGTTCAGTGCGGAACACTCGAACATTTCTCTATTTTGGCCCAGGATCTGTTGTCTCTTGCAAAAACTCATCTGGATAGTTCTTGGAATCGTTATTGGGAGTCGTCCAATCGATTAAAAGGTAAAAATTATGCACTCATTCAAGCAAAAATCCCAAAACGACCGTGGTTTTATAGATTAAAACATGCAGATCGTTGGGTTATCTCAACTGTCTGTCGTTTGCGCTTTGGACACTCATGCACACCTGTACATCTGGCTAAGATCAAGGTCAGGGACCATTTTCTGTGTGAGTGTGGCCTCGATGAAGGCACCCCCTCCCATATCCTTTTTAGCTGTCCTAATCTCCTTTATCCCCTCTATGAAATCCTCCCACTTAAAGTTCCTGGTCCTATAAATGTAAATTCTTTATTAATGTTTGTGTTTAGTCCGCTGTGTAAATTTCTTTGTAAATATATTAAAAAAAACTTGATTAAATTGTAGATGTACTTAATGTGTTATATATTGTTTTTTTACTAACCAGTTTTTGTGTAGATTATGTAAGTATGTATTTTGTGTTGTGTTGTTGTAGATGCAGACTTTTTACGGGATCACTTCTTTATGAATAAAATATTTAGGAGTGTTTCAATTCACGTTCTTACCGTACAACCTCCTTCGTGTGTTCTCCTATCAACGTGACATTGGCGAAGTGATTTGTGTTCTACTGGCATGCTCGAAACGCCATAAGCTAAGAACCAACCAACCAACCAGAAAGTACCTAGTGTCAAGACACTCCATACTTCGCTTTCCACCGAATTTGAGACATTTAAATTTAAATGTATAATCCATTTTAATAGTTAGAAGCTACTAAAATTATAATATCGCACCCTCAAGTATTGGTTAGATATAATAAAATTATCCTAATTGCTGGGAAATTGCTCCACCGTCACCTCGGAATTGGCTATTTATTACTATCCCGAGGGATATAGTGGCTGAAGTGATTATGTTATACGGGACACGGGTAATTAACTATATACATATATATAAGGATACATGCTATCCTGAAGCTCCTGCGGGATAGATATAAAAGTCTTTATATCCATTATGGTTGATAACTCTATTGGATATACTTTAGTGTAAAATTAAAGGCGCATTTTAAAGCTTGAATTTTCTAGTTTCGAGTTCATTTAGCGAAAAAAATTTACAAGTTTATTTTTTTCGGTTAGATATACATATATATATATATATATATATATATATATATTTATATATATATATATATATATATTTATATATATATATATATATATATATATATATTTATATATATATATATATATATATATATATATATTTATAGATATACATATATATATATATATATATATCTTTGAGATATTGAACATCGAATGAAAAATGACGTCTTTCTCCTAAACTATCAATATTTCAGCAACCGCTGATCGTACAACAAAACTAACGAGGTTACACTAGGGTAAGAGGGTTAGAGAAACACTTTTATGATTGAAACTGCATAGAAAGACTGGAAAAATATTTTTTTTTACAGTTTTTTTAAAGATAATGGGCGTTAACCATCAAAATTGTGTTTCTTTAACTTTGTTTCCTATGAATGTTAACATTTTTGTTGATAAAACTGCATAAGAAGAAGTTAATTACAAAAAATCAAGCTAAAAATGGTATTTTTTAAATTCTGATGCGACTGTTTTTAAAGGAAATACATATTTGAAAAATCCCTAAAAAAATAGGATTTAATTTACTTTTATATATCCAGTCTGCTTAAACAGAGCACGGCGTTAAGTTTCACAACCTATTATACAATATGTGGAATAAGATTTGAGGATAAATAATATAAGTAAGTTTTAAATGAAACTATTTTAAATTCATTGATTGCATGTTTTTATATTTCAGAACACATTCTTAAAACTCCGACTTTTCAAACACTCTTCATTAATCCATCGTTAGTGAAAGAAGACTGCGTTCATCTGTTGATATTTAAAAGGCGAATTTGCTACGTGATTTCGTAGTAGCACGTAGCCAGATTACCTGAGAGCGTATTATTACCTGTTGAAGCGTAAAACATACGTTTCCATAGCAACCTGTGGGTCCCTATATAGTAGTGTATTTTAAACACATGGTGTGTAGTGATTGTTTTATTAAGTTACTTTATTTCTAATACATACATATGAAAAAGTATTCTCTATATCTATATCAATGACGGGCAGCTTATGGCTGGTAGTGTCGATTCCACTCGGGGGAGAGATTATATATAAATTTTTCTTCCTCGATCTGCTAAGAAAAAGTGCGGCGTTGAGTTCCACCACTCTACATGCAATATTTCATGAATGCCAAGTGAACTACTGAGTGTTTTGACACTAAGTACTTTCTATCTACCTTGCTGTCCGGGATAAAAGTGTGAAGCTAAAAAAAATTCAATCTCGGTCAACTAAAGCAACCTTAATAATGTTCGACACTCTTAGACTTTTGATAGATAAAAGCTATTCAAATGTTAATTCCTGTGAGCTTTATCTAAATTGTTTCACTTAAAGCTCGTTAACTAT
Source organism: Dryadula phaetusa (assembly GCA_032432895.1). Taxonomy (NCBI): domain Eukaryota; kingdom Metazoa; phylum Arthropoda; class Insecta; order Lepidoptera; family Nymphalidae; genus Dryadula; species Dryadula phaetusa. The sequence goes on along the minus strand of JAOYRS010000092.1, from coordinate 2,517,158 downwards.
AATTCCAATGACGTTACAAAGAGTTACTTATCTATTTATTTTGATTATTATTATTATTATTATTTTAACTTCACGCTTTTATCCCGCATAGCAGGGTAGATAGAAAGTACATAGTGTTAAGACACTACGTACCGTTATTTTGCTATTTGTGGTAATCTCAAATATAAAATGACATTGTTTCTCAGTAGGAAATGGTAAATAAGTAAACAATAGAATGGTAATATTTAAACGACTGTATTTGGCGTTTTATCGCTAAAATCTAGTTATTGCTCTGATTTGAAATTTTGGGTTATGAAATTTTATGGGTCCGGTCGTGGCGCAGTGGTACCGCGTTTGACTATATACTCGATCCATTGGGGGTTTGATACGCACTCGGGGGAATTGAGACAAAGTGACGTTGAGTTCCATTACTCAACACGCAATGTTTTGAATTCGGTGGAAAGTGAAATACGGAGTGTCTTCATAGGTGGGTACTACAGTACTAGGTACTTCCTATCTATCCTGCTATGCGGGATAACAGCGTGAAGCAAAAAAAAAATAATCTATTGTATAGTGGAACTCTATCTCAGATTTTTTATTGAAGACAACGAAAATAACTAAAAATGTAACTAATAAGTATAAACAAATATCCCTAAATATTATTATTTAAACTTACTAGAATAAAGTTTTGTTAGAACTTCTCCCACTGAAAATGTGGTTTTAAAAACCTGACCCGGTATAAGCTCTGTAACCTATATTTTGAACCCAGTACTTCCAACACGTCATACTTTAGATGAATACAATTCAATACAGACTTTGACTATCGATTTTTGATGTTCATTTGAAACTAGCGTAGAATTCCCCTAAAGTCGAACAAAGGGTTTCGCTTCCAAGATTAAAACTTTGGTTCTTACTTTTGCTATGGAAGTACGAGGTCTTTGCACAAAAGCCACTCTTTCTAATGAAGGCGTGTATTATTTTTTTGAAATGCTAAGAAATACTTTTTGTAAGGCCTAATCTAGTTTATTTTTTTTATATATATATAAACGTAAATATTTAAATATTATAATTAGCTAGGCATAATAGATTTAAGTTTTAGGTTCAAAGTTTGTGTCAAGCATTGTCAGACTTTGTGGCATATGTGTCTGACTGTAAAGGCGGTGTCTGTGAGTTCGATCCTAACTATTTAGGATGGATATATTTAAGTTATATTTATTTTCTTTGCTCTGGTAAGGCAAAATAGCACCACTCAACACACAATGTCTCGAATTTATTCAGAAATTGGGGTATGAAGTGTCTTGTCACTAGATATCTTAGCCTCCCTGCTATGAGAAGAAAAATCATGAACTTCAAATATTTCTTTTTTATTTTTTTATGATTTTACTCTCACGCTTTTATCCCGCATAGCAGGATAGACATAAAGTATCTAGTGTCAAGACACTCTAAACTTCGCTTTCCACTGAATTCGAGACATTGCGTGTTGAGTGGCGGAACTCGACGCCGCTTTTGATATTTTATGGTTATTTTCGACATTTTATGGGTATAATAATAATTTAAGAAGATTTTATAAGAAGACAAAATAATCATAAAATACTTTATAGAATTGAAAAGAAACACGCTTGAAATATTATATTTTGGTACAACGATCAGAACACATTCGCCGAATTTCAAGCAAATCTGAGACAAGGGAAGTGGTGAATAAAAATAGTGTTCCAAGACTATTTTACATTGTATATGTAGGTTAATTACATCACTCTGATAAGACAAACCACGGTGTTGAGTTCACCACTCAATACAGAAAGTGGCTAACGGAGTGTCTGGACACTAGATTGTCTCTAATTATTTTGCTATTCGGGATAAGCTGATATAAAGATATATTACACTACTGAAAATATGTGAGAAATAATTAGAAATTATTTTCTATAGAAGGAGAGAGTGGAGTGATATAATCAAAAATCAAAGTAAAGTCGCATTTCAGATTAAAACAAAGTCCGAATTCTATTGCTAAAGCAAATTGAATGCCACAAAATCCATAGGATTGAATTATGTCAATCACCTTACGTAAAAGGTAACGAATAATGTCACGGCCATACGTTTGGTTTGTATCAGTTTTTGTTTTGATTGTAAATTTGTAAATGAAATATCGTCATGGTGGTCCCGTAGTTAGGTTACGCAATGTTTGTGTGTTCGATTCCCATTAGGTAATATTATAAGGTGTGTATATTAATAAGGAATGGTTTGGCGATTTTTATCAGATCAAGTGTTATTTCTTAAACCAATGTCAATGGAGTGTCTTGACACTAGGTACTTTCTAACTACTCTGCTATGCAGGATAAAGTGTGTTGCTTTTTTTATATTACACACTGCCATCCGTCCGAAATCGAGACATCGTGTATTGAGTGCCGAAATCAACGCCGCGTTTTGTCTTACTAGAGATGAGAAATCAAAATATACTTTAAATATAAAAATTGTTTTACGTGGTAATCGAACCCATGATCATTCGTATTTACAATTTTAAGTCAAAAGTCTCATTGCGCTACGTCACCTTTGTAAATATTTTTAATATTTTAAAAGATTTAAGTATATATTTTATCTTTCGGTAATATATGAATAAGTAAGTAAGTAGTTAAAACTACTTATGAATGAATCAGTGAATCAGAATTACGTTAAATCAACGAACTAATTAGTTCTGATTCTAAATTTTAGTTAAATGTGTTATACTAGGGAACTTATGGTGGAAAGTTTGCTTGGTCGATTTAGTGAAATAGTAACTTTTGACCAACTAAAAGAATTTACTATGAATCAGATTCATAATAATATATAGTTTTTTTTTTTTCTTATCGTGGCGCAGTCTGACAGCGTCTGAAACGCGATCGGTTGTGGGTTCAATCCCCACTCGGGTGAGTGTTTATATTTAAAGTAATTTCGATTCCTCGCTCTGGTAAAGACAAAGTACGACGTTGAGTTCTAACACTGAAACCGCATTGTCTCGAATTCTGTGGAAAGCGAAGTACAGAGTGTCTTGACACTAGGTACTTTCTGTATAACCTGCTGTGCGGGATAAAATCGTGAAGCTAAATAAAGAAAATAACACTCTCACACCTTATCTCGCAAAGCAAGCTAGTGAGAGTGAACTTAGTGTCGAGACACGTACTTCATCGCTTCCCATCCGACGCCGCGATATCTCACTAGAGAGGAAGAAATAAATATAATTTTAATATAATTATTACCCCGAGTGATAATCGAACTGACCACGAACTGCGTTTCCATTCAGGCACTGCTCCACTGCGGCATCGTGGCCTCATATATATAAAGTTAAAAAGTAGTTGTATATGTAATTTTATATAAAATGTAATAAAAAATTTGCGTTTTATATAAAAAAATATAAAAACCGTACCATAAAAGTAGATATGAAATGAAAACATTTAAAAGATATAGAAAAAACAAAACTACAAAAATTTTTTTTAGTTTCAGGCAGGGTAGGCAGAAAGTACCTAGTGTCAAGACACTCCGTACTTAGCTTTGCTTGCCACCAGACAAAACGAACAAGCAACCTCTTAAACCAGAGAGATACATCACTAACTTAAAAAAGAAACCCGTTCACTTCGTACAACCCTATTTCCGTAGTCAGAGAAAAAGGTCGCGTCCACTGTTTACAAAACCATATCTATTCTTCTATTGTTTACGCTTTTTTTCTTTGTTATAAGACTCCCCAGCCTCACAACAAAGAAAAACAACTGGATCTTTTAAATATACATTTTATTTTAAAAAAAGATATGCTTGCGCTTTTGGCTTTATCTAACATTTTGAATATTCCTTTCTACACGGAAGTGGGTACAGTGCCACCGGAAATTGGTCAGAAAGCCTCTGACTTCCTTCATTATTATGAACGAAGAACAAAGAGAGACTATCGTGACTTAGTGTGACAGCATCTGACGGTAAGCGTGATTGGTCATTGATTCGATTCTCGGCTGGGGAAATAATAATTTAAAAAGTTATTTTGATTTCTCCGCTCTGGTAAGACTAAGAGAGGAGTTCAGACTACCAATCAAGTCAGTTTTAGGCGGAAAAGAAGTCAATGGAATATTTTTGCTCTAGGCTATCTCTGACTACCCTGCTATGCAGGATAAAGCGAAAAGCTGTAATAAGAAGAAAAAAACGTTCAAAAAATGTTATTATTATTAAATTGATTGAGACGCAAAATGGTTTTTAAATAACGGAATTGAATATTGATTTTTTTCACGTACAACGGAAGTACATAAAATAGAAAGGAGTGTTGTAATATTCCATTTTCTATGCCTACACCGGAAATACTATAAGACCCTTTTTCTCCTATATGTTTTTATAACCGGGAATTAAGAAATTCTTGACATCCGTCATCGTTATAGGTGAGAATGATTCAGTGAACGCTCTTTTTGTGGGATTTGTGTTATATGAAGAACATACGTACTTATTTTTTTTTGAATATTATATGTAGCCAAAACAAATAAATATATATTCACCCATTTCGGGAAAATTTTCCAAAAAAAATGTGTACAAATTTCTTTCCTTGTTATTTAAACAATAATAGAAGTATTTATAGCAAAATATAGTTTACAATACAATCGAATTCACTACCATCCTCACCATTAGCCAACCACTCAGCATATAGGCATTTCAGTTTATATAAGCTACAAAATATGTACTTTTATCAATACTTCCGTACGAAACGTTGTGTGAAATGATGAAATATGACAGCTATTTCCCTGGACTCACCCTCGTTGCGACAAAAATATCTGCACAGTATTTGTATCGGGCTTATCTACATGCTGAGTATTGAACACTGACTTATATTTAAAATATACAAACGCGATGGGCTGCAGGTTCGAGGCTAACTCGGGCGATTTTTTTTTGAATTCACGCTTTTATCCTACAAGTAGGGCAGATAGATATGTAGTAGCTAGTGTCATGACACTTTCTACTCCAATTTCTGCGGAATTCAATTTTTCGGTGAAGTAAAGGTACTCAACACCACGCCTTGTCTTACCAGAGGGAGGAAATGGAAATAACTTAAATATAATCAATTCTCCAAGTAGGAGTCAAGCTCATAACCGATCACGTTTACAGTCATATGCCGTCCCACTCACAGATAAGGAAAAAACATAAGGTCATGTTATAGAAATAACAAAGTAGAAGAGAAAGTATAGCAGGGTAGCTAGAGAGAACATAGTGTCAAGACACTCCGTTAACAGTTTTCCGCCCGACATCGAGACATCGCGTGTTGATTGGCGAACTCAACCCCGAACCACATACAAAATAACAACATAGTCGTATTTATGATAATTTGAACGTGATGAGGCCGGTCGTGGCGCAGTGTGACAGCGTCTGACTGTAAACGCAACCGTTTGTGGGATCGATCCCCACTCGGGGGAGTGATTATATTTAAATTATTTTTACTTCCTCGCTCTGGTAAAAGACAAAGTGCGAAGTTGAGTTCCACCACTCAACACGCAATGTCTCGACTTCGGTGGAAAGCGAAGTACGGAGTGTCTTGACACTAGGTACTTTTTGTCTACCCTGCTATGCGGGATAAAAGCGTGAAGCTAAAAAAAAAAGAACGTGATGATAATCGAACCCGCACCTCTTGCAAACCTCTTCTATTTCGAAATACGCGTACATTTTGTTTGTTAGCATATCTGTAGAGATTTTTTTATAAAATACCAGATCACAAAAATTACTTCTAAAAACAATAAGTTGAAAAGAGATAACTATTATTAAATATATTTTAATTATTTTTAAAATATTATTTACATTAACATGATAAAATCATAATTTATTTGTTGCTTGGTTCTATTTCTTTTCCTTTATCCATTTACAAATAATTTATCAATTCTTTATACATAGCGTATTTATTTCCAGTTGAGAAATATATAAAACATAATATTGTTAGTAGAGAGGAGGATCACACGTTTCAAACGTTTGGCAACGTAACTCCTTGGAGCGTGACTAAGCTCTGTACTTACATACATACATACATACATACATACATACATACATACATACATACATACATATAAATAATTTTGTTTATTATTTAGCTTCACGTTTTTATCCCGCACAGCAGGGTAGGCAGGAAGTACATAGTGTCAATACACTCCGTACTTCGCTTTGCACCTACATTGTGGATTGAGTGGTGGAACTCAACGCCGCGTTCTTGTTTTACCAGAACGGAAAAATGAAAATATTGTAAACACAATCATTGTACCGAGTGAGAATTGAACCCACAACCGGTCCTGTGTACAGTCAGATTCTGTCCCACTGCGGCACGACCTGCCTCATACTAACTCTCTTTTATATTTTATAAATTGAAAGAATATTATAAAGACCTACCATCTTTCTTAAAGACCGGTCGTGACGCAGTGTCACAGCGTTTGACTGTAAACGCGATCAGTCGTGGGTTCGATCCTCACTCGGGGGAGTGATTATATTTAAATATTTTTCACTTCCTCGCTCTGGTAAAGACAAAGAGCGGTGTTGAGTTCCACCACCCAACACGCAATGTCTCGAATTCGGTGGAAAGTGAAGTACGGAGTGTCTTGACACTAAGTACCCTACCCTGCTATGCGGGATAAGAAGCGTGAAGCTAAAAAAATATCTTAGAAAAATCATAAACAAAACTATTCCATACCAATTTATATTTCACCAAAAATTTAGAAATGTGTAGACCTAGTGCTTACTTGCTTTTTTATACCGAAATTCCGAACAAAATTTGCGTAGAAAAATATAACATATAATGGGGCAGAACAATACAAGAAATTACCCACCGAAGTAAGAAATGTAAACTCACTCAATAATTTTAAATCTTAATTAAGTAAGAAATGTATGTATTTTAACATACATAAAATTGATTATAAGAGCTGTTATATTAATCTAGTATTAGAAACAATTATAAAAAAAATATAATATTAAAAAGAATAGTACTTATAAATCAATATCATCTAAAATTATTCGAAATGGATCGATTAAAAGGTTATTATAAAATATTGTATAATCTCTCATTGTAACTACACCTTTATATTTAAAAATAACACACTCACATACTCTATTAACAAGTTAATTATTTTTACTAGTGTTTATTACTACCCAGTAATCCTGACTGACCTAATTTAAGGTAGACTTAAATAATATTTCTTTAGTAAATGACTGTATATTTTTAGTTATTTTTTTTATAAATAAATATCTATAAACGCATATTATCAAAAATAGCTTATGTAGTATTTTATATTTATCCTTATAACCTATATTTCTGCAAAGTTTTATCTAAAACAGTTCAGCAACAAACATAATTTCTCGTAAAATTTCGCATTTATAAATATAAACCAATCGTAGCTCAGTGGCACAGTCTGACCGAACAAACGATAGTTATGAGTTCGATGTGTATTGTTTTTATTTCATTTACCTGGTAAAATAAAACGCGGCGTTGTGTTCCGCAAAACATAATGTTTAGAAAATAAAAAATAAACGTAATGTCTTAACATTATCCTAGCTACGTGTATAAACCTGCGGATAGATTGTTTGTACATACGCGTTGCTAAGGTTACGTGTTTTGTATTGAAATTGAATATTAAGGCTTCTAGTATAAGAATGTTTTGTATTTTAATTAATAAATTAAAAATTATAGATAATACATTATTTTAACTATAGATAATTAATTTTGTAACTCTTACAAATTAAAAAAAAAACTATTTTAAACGGACTGATCGTGTATATTTTGCTATTCTAAAATACATTTTTGATTTTTTTTTAAATTCAAAAAGAATATATATTTCATTAGAAACGATGTTTGAAATTCTAATAATATTTAAGTTTTAAAACCACCAGACTATAGTACAAAATACAGTTGGTCTATTCAGCACGAATCCAGGGCAGTACGCGAAGCAATTAAGACACAGATGGGGGTAGTTCAATATAAATAATTTTAGTATCAACTGACAGACGAATGCCACCTCAATATACATAATATATAACATAATATACTGTTAAGTGGACTGACGGCATACGCAAGGTTGCCGGAGCGGGCTGGATGAGGGTTGCGGAGGACCGGGATGTTTGGCGCAAACTTGGGGAGGCCTATGTCCAGCAGTGGACTGCGATTGGCTGACGACGACGACGATGAAGTGTTCCAAACGTTGTGTTTTTAAAAAGCGATTTCCAATACTAAAATATATATTAGACCGCTTAAAACATTTTTTTAGCTTCACGCTTTTATCCCGCATAGCAGGGTAGACAAAAAGTAATTAGGATCAAGAAACTCTGTACTTCGCTTTCCACCGAATTCGAGACATTGCGTGTTGAGTGGTGGAGCTCAACGCTGCATTTTGTCTTTTTACCAGAGCGAGGTAGTGAAAATAATTTAAATATAATCATTCCCCCGAGTGGAGATCGAACCCACAACCGATCGCGTTTACAGTCAGACACCGTCCCAGCGCACCACGACCGGCCTCTAAAATATTAAAACACTTGAATACTTTCAATAAAGCTCCTATATCCTACAAGCTTGTGAGCTCTCGAGCAATATTTTATATAAATAATATACTCGAGCAATATTTTATATATATATATCTAACTAAGGTATATTTCAACGTAAAGTAACATTTTGGTAAACTCTATATAGAAATTTAAAGCATATTTGCCGTCACTGACAGCATGTCGATGAAATCCTCTAGAGCGTGCGACGTGGCTATACTTGTATGTATATATTATATTACACGAACTTGTATTTCAGAAAACTCCTTGAGAATCATATTTTTCGTAACATTTAAGTACTTTCATGAGTTTGTTCAAAATGATTTTTATATGAAATTGGTAGGAAAAAGTTAAAGGTATTTTCTTGATATGTGTTGTTTTTTAAGAATGATACTATGAAGTCATCGGCGTCCGTAAACACAATTCGTTAGTTTTCTATGAGATTTAACATGTTTTCATTATCGCTAAAAAATGAAGCGCGGTATTTAGTTACGGAAAATTTTACATGTACTAAGTAATGGAATAGAGAGACGGTCTAGTGTTAAAAAAATATGTTTTACACTTTGCCCAATTTAGGCACATTGTGTGTTCGCGTAACTCTACACCGATATTAGTGTTACCAGAGAGCTGCAATTATGTAAATATTTATACCCTTACTGGTGATCGAACCCACAACCAACGTCTGACCCATATTATTATGTGTCTTGATTTCAGGCCAAAACAGTTAACAGTTAGCACTTACTACCCTCCATGCGGGATAAAGCGCGAAGCTGCTTTGTATGTACAATGAAAATTTGCATATATAAATTTAAATATTAAACAAAATAATATTTTAATTCTAAATACAATTTTCACGTAAATAATGCTTTAGAAATGTCAATCCATACAAATATATTCTTCTGAAAGCATGAAAAAGGGTAAAATGATGAAAATTTCGATCTAGCTCTTATAAGATAGCGTAGCGTGGGTTCGAATCCTGATGCGCTTAAATTTTTATACCTTTCTAAAACATTATTTATTAATTTATTGTTATTTTTATTTAGGCCGGTAGTAGCGCAAGCGTTTGATTGTAAACCAAACCGACCAAATCAACCAAATATATATATATATATATATATATATATATATATATATATATATATTCATGGCTTAATGATATCATCCATTACAATAACTTCTCATTTAACGACGCTAATACCAGCAGTTTTACTACCTATAAACTGAACAATAAAAATTTAACAGCTTTTAATATTTTTTCTTAATAGTTTTTATAAGATTAAAGAATGATAGAATAATAGAGAACAAAGTGTCTTGACACTCTCTCTGAGTGAAGGAAAAAACGTATTACTTTGTATTTGCTTGTTGATCAACGAAACTGAGTGCCATCTGCACTAGTTATCGCTGGCGATTTCATTGTGAGTGGAATCTCTGATCATAGTAATGAAGGAAGGAATTCTATAGTATTCTATATTTAAGTGCTTTTATCTTGCTCATTAATATAGCCCTTCTTTCTATCTAATCAAATGCGGAACTTAAAAAAAAAATTTAAAAAAATGCAATTTAGTGAAAGTTTGTATACAAAGGTGGACTTATCTCTTGAAGAGATTCCAGTCAACCCGTGGAAGTGAATGAGTGCGAAGGTGAGAGAACAAAAGTGCAATGAATTTAAAAAGTTAATTAAAGTAAAGAAATTTAACTAATATATTAAATTTAATAAATAAATAAAATTATATATTTGTACATACATACAAACACAAATAACAAATATACATATATAAATACATACAACAATATACATATATAAATACATACAACAAAATACATACATACATATACATAAATATACACACACTCAAACAATATGGAGATACATATATAATACACATATAACCACTGTTAAGTAACACTATGAAGTAAATGCTTTTTCAATAGGGAAGGCATAAGAAATTGAATCTGTTTTCAATTAATGTTTATTAAAAATCTAACTTTGGAATTAAGAGATTTAAAACACCAAAAATATATATAGTTATTTTATTATTACTGATACTATAAGATAATTATTAAACAAGTCCTTATATTTTGATATATATTATTATATAGGAAAATTTGATATTTTGTCCATTTCTCATTAGTATGGTAGGTTTCAGGTTGAGTTTATTGATTATTAGTTAGAAAAAATCCCAAGCTATTATCATCGCTTGGAATTCGAAAACACAGTATCGAAGATACTGGAGGAAGGTCACGTAAAAAGCATGAGGACCTCTCGAAGGAGTAGGAAAAACGTTAATAAATGTGGAAATTCAGGTAATAAAGGGTAGTAGGAAGGAAGGAAGTAAAAAGCATGGTCATCTACGCATCTACGTAAGTATACGTAGATCAAAACTAAATCGTAATGCAAGATTTTGAAGGCGCTCTAACTTATCCAGTAGCTTCTTAGATACATCCAAATAACACACATCGGAGTTGTCGAGAATTGGAGTAAAGATTGCATAACTTTGGTTTTAGCGTCACGCTTTTATCCCGTATAGTAGGGTAGGCAGGAAGTACTTAGCGTCAAGTCGGCACTCCGTACTTCGCTTTCCACTGAATTCGAGACATCGCGTGTTGAGTAATGGAACTCAACGCCGCACTTTGTCTTACCAGAGCGAGGAAGTGAAAATAATTTTAAATATAATCACCCCCCCGAGTCAGACTCTGTCCCACAACCATTCACGTTTTACAGTCAGACTCTGTCCCACTGCGCCATGACCGGCCTTTTGGTTTTAAGTGGGGGAGTCATTGATGTTCGCGATGCGATGTCCATGACAAAGAGCTATCAAAAGTTAAACCTAATTTCTTAACTTTCTCAAGATACATAATTTAAATTCCGGAGTATATCATTCTTGGTATCGAGTCCCAATTTATTTTGTATCTAAGCTTATTACTGCCGATGATAATAGCTTCATGCTTTATCCCTGGCGGGGTAATCAGAGGGCACGAAGTGCCAAACGCTACAGTCCCTGCATACCTCTTTCGCCTCGTCCACAGTCATAATCCTCTTCATACATATCCTTCGAGAGGTCCTCATGCTTTTTACGTGACCTTCCTCCAGTATCTTCGATACTGTGTTTTCGAAGGCCAAGCGATGATAATAGCTTGGGATTTTTTCTAACTAATAATCAATAAACTCAACCTGAAACCTACCATACTAATGAGAAATGAACATAATATCAAATTTTCCTATATAATAATATATATCAAAATATAAGGACTTGTTTAATAATGATCTTATAGTGTCAGTAATAATATAATAACTATATATTTTTGGAGTTTTAAATCTCTTAATCCCAAAATTAGATTTTTAATAAACATTAATTGAAAACAGATTCAATTTCATGCAAACTTTCATAGAAACATTTGCAAATTCAATGTGGAACTGTAATGAAATCAGCTGTGTTAGAGAACATATAGGAGTTTTGTATTGAATTAGTTCCAGTCCCTAGTACTTAGTTTAGATGCAAATGGAACACGCTGGTTTCGATTTTATTAATATAAAATCGACAGCTCTGTTTCCGTTTTTATTTTACGGAAATTGTATATTTTTCTTACAAAATGTATAAAATCCAAAAGCTTTCTTCCTATTTAAAATATATAACCTATCTGGTGTCTTTAAGCGTTCCCTAAGAGAGTCCAGGTTTTGTAATTAGTTGCTTTACTTACTTCCTAATATAAAATTTCAATGAACTTTCAATCATTTAATGAATACTTGGAATGCAACTAACATCATAGCTCATAACGAGCGCTTTATTGGAAAACGCGTTTGGAGTCAACCAAAAGAAGTGCAAATTCTAATTCAACTGCATTTAAAAATATTTTTCTTATCCTTATTGTGTAATTGATACTTTCTTTTTGCCAAATTTACAACATAAAGCTTATTCTACAAATTTTCAAAAAAGGATTCATTGAAAGGTATTCCATGTATTTGCTGTACGAGTGCAAATTTATATAATATATTTTTTATATTTTTACTAGTGAATATTATATTATTTTTATATTATTATATTATTCCTCCACCCTCCAGTTTTTATAAAATTCAATACATTACATGTTATATCGCAAAACTAAATGCCGCCCTTTGTTTTACCAAAGCGAGAAAATAATTTAAAAAACGTTTTAGAAACGTATAAAACGTATAAAAATTTTTAACGCAACGGGATTCGAACCCACGCCTCTTGGATACCGTCCAAGCGCTGTGACCGCTAAGCCATGCGTTCTACTACCAGCTGCGTCGAAATTCTTATACGTTTTGTTACAACTTATTTATGTTGTTAGCACCTCTGTAGAGAGATTTTTACAAATTTCTACTACTTAAAGATTATTAAGAAATAATCGTTTAACAAGAGAGATTGCTATTTTATTTCAATATTTTATGGAGGGTATCTAAGAGGCGCGGGTTCGAATCCCGCTGGGTTCAAAATTTTTATACGTTTTTTCTAAAATGTTTTCTAATCCTAAGTCTCGAATAAAACTTTAAAAATAGTAAATATTAAAATAATTTAAATTTAAGAAATTTAATAATAGAAAGCTTATTTTATAAATTTTCAAAAAAGGATCCTGCGGATTTGCTTTACGAGTGCAGATTTGTATAATATATATTTTTATAATTTTTTTTCTAGTGTTGTGACACTCGGTACTCCACTTTCCGCCAAATGTTAACATTACATGTTAAATCGCGGAACTAAATGCCGCACTTTGTCTTACCAAAGCGAGTAAATGAAAATAATTTACTACTACTGTCCCACTGCACCATAACCAGTCTCAAGTGTATTTTCCGATGTTCCAATGTACGCGATTAGACTTTTTAAAATAAATTTAAAAAAAAATCGCGATATACAAAGTCTATTTTTAGGTGATATTTGTAATATTTTTCAGTTTTCTCTGTAGTCGGTCGTTATGAAGTTCGTAGTCAGCAGCTCTCATGATTGTGTGGAATTTAGAAGAAGTTGTGTCTTTGATTTGGTCCATCCATTGAGGCTGAGGGTCCATGCTTTTTTTTGTTATCTTCGGTGTTCCAACAACCAGCTTTTTCACAATGTTATCGTTTCTTTGCATTATATGGCTAAAATAAGGCAGAATGCGCTAGCGACGAGTGATGGATAAGAAAGATTTTACTCGGAGCAGCATCAAAATCAATGCATTGGTGCGCTTCGCAGTCCAGGGTATTCTTGACATTTTTCCCTGTGAAGGAACAGCGTAGAATACAATTCCCGCCCGTTGCTGGGTAATCTGGTGGCAGTAAGTTAATCCTCCTAGTGACAAACGGCCACTATTATGACAAAAGTGAACCGTTATATATTTGATGATGTGTTCCGGTTTGATTTTAAGTAAGCCCAGCTTTCGTTATCCCAACTCATCCTTTCCCTCATCTCCTGTCACTTTCATCCTAAGGCCGGCAACGCATCTACAACTCTAATGTTATAGATATAGGGCGAAGGTGACCACTTACCATTAGGTGAACCTTTGTATAAAAAAGCATACGTCTCCAGTACTATATTTCAAATGCTTGTCTTCTCAGGATTGTCTCCACTATATAGCCATATCCAGGAAGTTAGGAAATATTAAAACTCACATCAGTCTTATTTTGGTTAATGTGCATGTGCATGTTATTTAGTTATATTTTTTTCACTTCATTAGGGTGACCTTCTAATTAGTGTTACATCTAGCCCATAAATATATATTTTACTTTGTAAAGCAAAACGTAATAATAAGAAATCTCCTTTTTGTGAAACTTAGCGAAGATGCCATGTAATTTATGGACAGTTCCTAATTAGGTACATGTTTGTGTTAAAACAGACTAATTAACATACCGCCTCTTTTATTTAAATAAGAATTTAATTTATATGAAAATGTTATTTAAAATGGGTCTTTTTTATCTTCATTAAACAATTGTTTTTTTTTTATATTAAATACTAAATGTGCCCGCAACTTAATGATGTAGAAATTATAATCTGTGGATGTTTATTTAATATTTAAAAAAAGTGGGCTGCTGTACCATTAGGATTCTTTTAAATGAAGCATCAAGAAAAACTAAAGAATTATTTGCATGTAGTTCTTATTATGATTGATGTATTATAAAAAACAATATTGTTTTTTTTATCTTCACGCCTTATCCCTTGCAGGGTAGTCAGACAGCACGGAGCGCCAAATGCTACAGTCCTTGCATATCTCTTCGGCTCGTCTACAGTCAGTATCCTCTACATACATGACCTTCGGGGGGTCCTCCTGCTTTTCATATGACCTTCCTCCATACTGTGTTTTCGAAAGTCAATCTTTTTTACCATTCTTTCATCGCTCATTCTTTCAACGTACCCAAACCACCTGAGCACGCTCTTCTTCATTCTTACTATGGCATTTACGCCTACACCTGCCATTCTGCGGCCAGCTAAACTGACTTCGCATATCCAACGAAGAGATCTCATCTCTACTGCATTCATCTTTCTTTCATTCTTCTATTGACACACCCATGTTTCGCTGCCGTATAACAACGGTACTACATTGTGAACGGCAAGACGTGCAGGTACGCTGACGTTTTGCCGTCACATCAATGCAGCAAAAGCACCGTTAATCTAGTTACCGGCAGCAATACGCCTTCCCACATCCATTTCGTATCTTCCATCTCTACTAAATATACTTCCCAGATATACTACCTCATTCTAATATCTTTTTATCTACCATAATCTTACATTCCGTTCTTTCTTCATCTCTTCAAATACTAGAATCTTTGTTTTATTCGCAGGTTTAGACCATTACTTTCACACATTTTTTTCAGAGTGGTGACCAATGCCTGTAACTCATATTCTGATGATGCAAATAGCATGCAGTGCTCATCTGCGTATAACAGACAGTTTACTGTCAAATCACCAACTTTCACTCCTATAACACTATCTTTCACTCCTTGGAGACAACTATAAAAAAATTCAAATTGAATAGCCAAACTGATATGGCGCAGCCCTGTTTGACATTCGATTGAATATCAAATTGAGGCGAGTAGGAACTCGTACACAGGCTGAATGATCTCGATAAACAGATTTTACAACCTGCAACAAGAGTCCGTTCACATTGTATCGGGAGAGTATCACCCATAACTTCTTTCTTAAAACCCTCTCAAATGCCTCTTCTAAATCCACAACAGCACATAAAATTTTCTGGTTTACAGCCAAAAACTTTTCCGTGATCATGCGGAGAGAAAAGACCTGATCCATGCAACTTCTTCCAGGTCTAAATCCTCCTTGGGCCTCTCATAAAACCTTTAGGATCTCTCTTGCATTCTTCTCGCTAGGATTTTAACATACATTTTACTGCCCAAGTTAATCAAACTGATAGCTCTATAGCTTGCACAATCTATCTATGAACCATTGCCTTTCTTCAAAGGCACGATGACTGCGCCTCGCCAGTCATCCGGAACCTCTCTCTTTTTCCAGCATAACTTGCATAGAAAAAGAATAGGTTCAAGCTGCGTGGCCCATCATATTTGATCATCTCTACTCCAACTCCATCTGCTCCCGCTGCCTTACTACATTTTAGACTTCGTATAGCATTCTCTACTTCTTTTATATAGATTTCGCCATCTGCTACATCAAAACTCAGCATATTCCGCCCATGGTTGCAAAACGTGTGTTCTTTCCGTAAGTATTTCACCGTCCTCGGAAAGCACCAAATTCATTCTACAGGTTGGCGAACAACGCCGAGAATCATTAATTTCTCACCAGAAAAGCTTTATATTTTCCCGGAAATTGTTTGTCAATCTGTCGTCTCTTTCATGCTCTGACTTTTCACATTTTATCTTTATCAGTGCTTTCGATAGATGCTCTTCCAACTTATATTCTTTCTTCTTAATCTATGTCATACTTTTATTCTTCCTCGAGGCTTTATAGTCCTGCCATGCTTTCTTCTTTCTTTCTACTGCCTCTTTCACTTCATCATCCCACCATTCATCGCGCTAATGCCACATACCTCAATTGCTACTTCAATCATACAATTCTTAAGACTGCCAGCATACTTTAAAACTTTTAGTACCTATTTCGCAGCTGTCTAGCTTCTTGGAAACCCTTGCGATTATTCGCTTCCAAGTTTGGACAATTTGTGCGGCTGCTACCTAGAAATTCTCCGACATTGAAGCGAACCCAGAGCATCCTCGGGTTAATCGGGTTAATCGTCTTATATTCTACCACCACCACATTCAGGCAGTCACCAATCAAGAGGACTAGAATACACCTATACCTTGACACCCTCATTCACTTTCTGGAACTACTACTGGTTGTCCGGCAAATCGGTCATGCTATTGCCCTTTCTTTTGGTCTCAGTCACTCCTCCATTCCCCACTTCCCGCCCTCTCAGACATGGTGTGCCGGGTCTCGATCCCCAACACCGCATTCGTCCCCACTTCTCACACCAGCGGGGACGCACTGGTGCGCGTCGCCTCGGGGGGACGCCTTAGCATGATGCAACCTAGTGCTCGCAGTGGATGGAATGTTGCAGCTTTACACAACTAGCAGGGTTCACTGCGTGCATGTATATATATATATATATATATATATATATATATATATATATATATATATATATATATCAAAATTAGCACTTTCATATAATTCATTCTAAATACATATTAGTAATATTATTTTAACCGCAGACCGATATTATTATTACATTTAACTATGAAATTAGTTCTATTGTAGCCCATACAATAATAAAACAACGTGTAAATTGATAGATTAAAATATTAAAATATTAATACTGGAAGCGTAATTGATAGAACGGTGATAATAGGTTTGAACGTCAATTGAAGGGGCCGAAAATTTATAACGTATCACTTATATTTGGGTTACCGCATTGAATTGCATTAAGCGCGGCGTTGAGTTCCGCAAATCAACATATATTTTCAACATCTTAACATATATATGTACAAGGTGACTTTTTTAATAGAAATATTGCCTTGAATATACAATCATCGTTCACTTACTTAATGTATTTTAAAGACGTATTACCGATTTAAATAATGGCGATAAATTGTCTTAAATAAACATTGTTTTCCGCGGAGCTGATAGGACGCAGCGTTAAGATACGTTTACAGCTTACGTTTTCACAACAGGCTGGTCGTGGCGCAGTGGAACAGCGTCTGACTATAATGTGATCGGTTGTGCGTTCATTGCCTTGCTCTCGTGAGAAAAAGCGCGGCGTTGAGTTCCACCACGCGAAATATTATAGACAATCTCACTGCCTTGATGCTTAACATTCTGTCTCTTCTAGGCGGGGTAAAAGCGTGAAAATAATTTAAATATAAACATTAACTTACACGAAATGCGAACTAACGAACACCAACCAGGCTTACAGTCAGTCTGTCGCACTGCGCCTCAACGGCCTTAAAATTCAAATTCCCATTGATCCCTCATAAAATGAAATCCCTATAAATTTATGATCTTTTTCAATACAAGTGGCCAAAAAAGGAATCCATTATTTGTCATACATATAATCACGTCAGTCAGGGCTTACCGCACGCCACAATTTCACATCTCATTGAGTTACATTGTCATAAAATATTTACAAATTTAATTAAACAGCGACAACCCTCGTGGCTCAGTGGAAAATTGGTTCGTAAATAATAAGATTTTTACACATTTTTATATATAACTATTTTAAATGGATCAATCGCGTATATTTTGGTATTCGAAAATATATTTTTGGAAACATGACGTTTGGAACACTTTACAGTAATCCGTGGTCATAGGAAGGTTCAAATCTGAATATAATAAAATAGACTAGCTAGTATATGTTTTTGACGAAAATCAGTTAATTTAAAGACAATAATGAACTTGTTTAAAATGAAATGTTTATTTTTATACCAGTAACGTCCTAGAGACGTAATAAATCATATATTTTTTATAATACACAAGCATACATAAGGAATCTAGTATTACATGCTTAGTTATCCATTCTTAGGCAAAATTCAAGACATCAGTAGTTTAATGGCGGACTTTAACGCCGCGTTATGTATAACCAGATCGATCGATGATCCCTTTAGCCCAATAGCTTTTCAATAATATAAATGGCTTTACAAATTCTACTTCATATAAATAACACTGTACATGAAAAATATCGATATTAGATACGTAATACATATTTGGAGCTCTACAAAGTGATAAGAAAACGGAAGATTTACTACAGTGAGATGCAGAACTTGGCGAAGTGTTCTCTTTCGATACGAATATATTGTAAAATCAAATGCGCCTGAAATATACCTATATTTTTTTAGTTTCACGCTTTTTATCCCGCATAGATACTCAAGACACTCCGCACTCCACTTACCACCGAACTTGAGAAATTTCATGTTGAGTGGCGGAACTTAACACCGCGCTTTGTTACCAGAGCGAGAAAATGAAAATAATTTTAATTATAATCACCGAGTGGAAATCAAAGCCACTACCGATCGCGTTTACGGCTAGAGGCTGTTCCACTGTGCCACAACCGGCCTCTTATATTTATGATATTTAATAAGTGATAACAAAAATAATCATCTTACTGAGGTAAAATCTGTATTGATTAAGATTAAATAGGAGTTAAGAAAAACGACATTGGCCTCTAAGAAATACATTTTACCATATTTATATTTACCGTTAACCAAATTTCCTTATATGAAAAGCTATATAAATGTATTTATATAATAATAATAAAAAACTCTTTATCGTACATACCAATACAAAAGTTATATTGACTATGAATAAGTATATGTTCTACTTGGTGTAATTGGTGACTTCATCACTGAAGCAGCGACTCCCTCCAGACAACCAACGGTATAGGAAATGGCAAATAAAGAATTGGAATGAGTGCTAATAGTATATTTACATAAGAACAATATATTAATGAAACACACATAATATGTCATTAATATATTATTTTTTGAGTCTTTTTTTTAAGCTTCACGCTTTTATCCCGCATAGCAGGGTAGACAGGAAGTACCTAGTGTCAAGACACTCCGTACTTCGCTTTCCACCAAAATCGAGACTTTGCGTGTTGAGTGGTGTAACTCAACGCCGCACTTTGTCTTCACCAGAGCGAGAAAGTGAAAATAATTTAAATATAATCACTCCCCCGAGTGCGACTGGTTGTGGGTTCGATCCCGAACCCACAACCAGTCGCATTTACAGTCAGAATCTGTCACACTAACCAACCTCAGTTTAATTATTAGCCCGACTTAATTTTTATATATATAAACTATAAACACACTTAATTTTATTTAATCTAACAAAGTTAGTTACTAGAATTATTATCCTGAAGGAAGTAGTTCATTTTTTCGATATCTTTTAAAGATATTTTTATAATATTCAAGCTGAAAAATGCTGTGAATAAACAATAGTTTAACATTTTTGAAAAAACGTATAAAAATTTGAACGCAGCGGGATTCGAACCCGCGCCTCTTAGATATGGTGCAAGCGCTCTGACCGCTAAGCCATGCGTTCTACTACCAGCTGCGTCGAAATTCTTATACGTTTGTTACAACTTATTTATGTTGTTAGCATCCCTGTAGAGATATTTTTACAAATTTTTACTTACGAGTAAAATCACATGTGTTCACAAACCTGTGCAAGACGACATGAAATTTATTTCATGTCGTCTTGCCATTGAATTTAAAAGAAGTTTGTTTAAAACGGCTTTTACGACAGAGTGAGCTCTCGCAAGCTTATATGAACTCTTATCATTATAAGAGTTGTGATAATAATAAATATCACAGGCCTAATGCATATAAATATATATATATATATATATATATATATATATATATATATATATATATATATATATATATATATATGCACTAATTAATAATTCCTGCCTTCCTTACTATGGACTATAATAGCATCAGAAACACATAAAAAACAATTTAAAATATTGTAAAAATTTGAGATACAATAACAAGAACCTAGAGTTTTATAAATGTAACATAATACAAAAAAAAATTAAGCAAATCACGTACTTTTAAGTCAATTTAATCATAATAACAATAATTTCTTGAATTAATTCTTATTTTATTATGCAAAGTGTTTGTTTGCATTTAATTAATTTGAAAGGTATTAATAAACTTTTGTAACAAAACGAAAGCGTTTCGCGTTTTATGCTGAATTTTTAAATTGTTAAATAACTACTTAACTTAATTAGTTTTCGGTCAATTTTTTTTGCTATCTCTACATTTTTTCCCTGAACAGTCTATACAAGGAATATTTAGTTTGAAGTATAGTTTCATACCTAAACTGTATGCTATTTTTTAAGTGTTATTATAAACGTATAAGAAACGCGAAATTTTTATATATTTAGAAATTTATTTTTTAGAAATAATCTTTGGGAAGTAGGAAAAATCTCTCTACACAGATGCTAACAACATAAATAAGTTGTAACAAACGTATAAGAATTTAAACTCAACCGGAAGTAGATCGCCTTATATAGGCTTAGCGGTACTTGGACGGTTTACAACAAGTGCGGGCTTAAATCCCCCTGCTCTCATTTTTTATATGTTTTTTTTAATATTGTCTTACTTGCCATTTTTGGCTTAACAGAGTAAGGAAATAAAGCAATTTATGTATTATAATCATTCCCCCAAGTAAAGAACCCGTAATCATCAATATCAGAATCAGATATAATCCCTACACAACTAGAGCTTTACTTTTCATCTCATATACATACATACATACTTGTGTATAAAAGCATATCCTTCTCGGCCTTAATAACGTTACGTAGCTTCCGGTCACCGGATGCAGCGGCCATCTTGAATTTCTTATATCGGTTTTAGAGTTATGACGTGACGGGAATAAAATTTGAAATGAAAAATTTTATATTAAACAAATTTTTATGTGCTTTAGATATTATAAAATTTTATATGTATTTATAGAGGCGCAGTGATATAGTGTCTGATGATATACGAGATTGGCTGTGGGTTAGATATCCACTCGTGGGAATTATCATAATGAAAATATTTCCACTTCCTCGCTCTGATAAGACAAACTACGGAGTTGAGTTCCGCCACTCAACGCACAATGTCACAATTCGACGGAAAGCGGAGTACGGACACTATGTACTTTCTGTCTACCCTGCTATACGGGATTAAAGTGTGAAGCTGAAAAAATTAAAGTTAAAACCACATGCAAAGGAACAAAAAATAAAAAATCAATAGGAATAACTTTAAACACACACAATGTTAACGGATAGTCACCTGCGAGATATTGCAAGTACTTCCTTTTAAATATAAAGTTTTAATGGCGTTTAATTTAACATACTTCCTTTTAAATATATAGTTTTATTGGCGTTTAATTAAAATCTTCACATAACAATATCGTATGTTTCACAGTTCAAAAGAGTCAGCAATAAAAAGCAATTTTCAATTATTGCAACAGTACAAAGCGGTATATCGTTAATGTATCACTATAAAACTTAACTTATAATGAATTATCGTAGAAAATATTACGCGGACGTTTTCCATGAAAGTTTCAATTGAAATTTTGTTATAGTTATAATTATGAGAATACTTCTGAACTTTAATAATTTCATTGCTCTGGTAAAAGCACGGTGTTGGGTTACGTCACTCTTATATGTACAACTTAACGCATTTTCCCTTATTATAGGGTAGTTATAGCCAGCCTAGAAGATACTGTGTTGTCTTTTTTACCTGACTGCTGTAGAGAAACGTAACTCAACGCCGATTTCCCGAGTTCCCATGGAACCCAAAATGACTGATGACGACTATATATTTAAAGACTTATATACTATATATGTATCCAATTTCGTTAGATTATAATTTAATATCTCTGAATCCTATTTTACAATTAAAACATAAAATAAAATCCGTCTTGCCGTTCCAGGCGTTACCTGGAACAAACAGACAGTCAGACATCCAAAGTTATTTTGATATACATGCAGTATATATGTATATACATACACATGTATTATTAAAAAAGCGATTATTTTCAAACCACAAACAGACACTCCAATTTCATTTATTTTTATAGATTTATATATTATATATATATGTCATCCATTTACACGCAAAAGGCCTCGAGTTACGAATTTTTTGAGGTAATCCTCTTCTTAACGCCACCGGAAGCTTCAGAGGTCAAGGAAAAATATATATAAATCGCAAATCCAATATCCATCGTACGAATATAATATGATATTTTATAAAGACTGGTGTGTTTTTGTGTTTGTTTAGGGAGAAAATGGAGAATATAGAGACTTATAGTTAGTGACTTATTATTTTTTTAGCTTAGATTTTATTTGGAAGGCATTAAGTGTTAAGTTACGGAACACAGTGCTTAAATTGTAAAGAAATTGCTCGTTTCTTTTGCTTAGCAGTGTCAGAGAGAACATAGTGTCAAGACACTCTGAATCTTCATCTATCATGTGTATAGTTAGAGACGTATGTCAGAGATATTATTTGTGTTACAATATTGTGTTCTCCATTTTAAGTAGAAATTTTGAGTGTGTGCGCATCCTCGTAAATTATCATTATATTAATAAAATAAAGAGAAATCTTAGGTCTTGGCAAAATAATGAAGATAGAGCAATTTTTATACCTTTACGCTCTATTTTCCATATCAGAGTCGTCAGAGACAACCTAGCGTCAAGACTTGACTGGTTTTCGACCGAAATCAAGACATACCATGTTAAATAGGATGAACTCAGCTCAACTTCTTACCAGAGCGGAGAAATAAAAAAAAACCACTTTAAATATAATAATTTTCGTGGAAATCGTAGAAATTTAAAGTATAAAATTAATAAATTTAGACGTACTGTGTGTGTGTTTGACATAAACTTCTGTTTATGTCATACACATTAGTAAGGCGATGTTTATTTTATGTGTAAATCTACCAAAATCCCTATACAAACTGTACGGTTAATTATTTAAATAATACAAATATTACGATACAAAATTCGTTTAACTACCATAAATTAGTAGTTACAAACAGTACGGTCTGATCGTGAAGTTTTATGACACTACAGTACTTTAAACGTATTTAATTAAATGTTACAATGTCATTTACTACAAGCGTGTAGATGCTAAATATATTATAAGTATAAAATTTGTTGGTAAAATTTTTCTTAATTCTAACATAGTCAGTCAGTCGTTCTGTTGAGAGAGGTCAGTCAGGTCGAGAAACTGAATTTGCTTTTTTAAAAGAAAGTATTCTATAATAATTATAGTTTTAGTAACTGAACAGATATATGTAGATGACATAATGTTGCAGTACAGCGTTACACTGTAAACGCGATTGGTTGTGGCTTCGAATCCAACTTGGAGAGATAATTGTATTTAAAATTTAATTCTGGAGTTCACCGATCAACAGGAGATTTCTTGATTTCGGGCGGAGAGCAGTTAACAGAGTGTCTAGACACAAGGTTGTCTCTGACTACCTCCTATGCGAGATAAAGTATGACAATATATTGCGCAGTTACCAAGAACTAAACCAAGGTATATATACAAAATGTTCTTTTCATTAACATCCCCAAGAACGATTTGTGAACCATGATCCATAAATATTACACACACGTGTAATGTGTTTGTCATACACTTATGTGTAAAGTGATACTTAAGCATGTTAACTGTTAGTACATATTGTTTTATATAAAAGTAAAAAAGTCTATACAAATAGATTCCAATGTTTTCAATTAGAACAGTACCGTTGAAAAATTAATTAGTTTTTCAATTAAAGGATTCACAATTCCACCGATAATGCTTGTTTTAACCATTGTGAATTTCAATGTGCAGTTAGAAAGAGCTGAAATGTTTATGTTCATACAATTTATAAGTACGATTATGGGTGGATAAAAAAACACACAATTTTATTGTGTGTTTTTTTAAAAAATGTTACTGAACCTTGCAGTTAGAGAAACCGTAATTATGAACTATGTATTGTGACACAACTCAACGCCGTGATTCCTCCTACCTAACGAGAAAAATAATTATTTTTATATAATTATTCCCTTAAATAGGAATCAAACTCCCAACCAACACACTTAGCGACACTTTTTTTCTCTCTGCATAGCTGTGTGTAAGACTTTCTTACTCTCTTTTCAAACGTAGAGATTTTTCAAGAGCGTATATAATATTCCTACTCGAATTATATTAAATTTGGTTTAAGCACTCATGGCATAGTCGACAAGCGTCAAATTCTAACGGTATTTGTGGGTTCTACTACATTTTAAAAGAAATTATTTTAAACAGATTAATTGCTTATATTTAAAATAGAAAATATATTATTGTCGGTCTATCATCCCAAACACTTTACAGTGGTCACACACAGACGCGCGTGTAAAAAATGCATTGAACGCTAGCTACACGCTCGTAAAAAATAGTGTTATTTAAAATATGTATAAAAAGCAAAGATCTTATTATCATTATATTTAATATATTTTAAATTCCTAGCTTTAGTAAGACAAAGTTTGGTATGACAATAATTTGGTTTCTCGGGCTAATCTAATCTGAGGCCGGTCGGGGCGCAGTGGGACAGCATCTGACTGTAAACGCGATCGGTTGTGGGTCGGATCCCCACTCAAGGGAGTCATTATATTTAAATTACTTTCACTTCCTCGCTCTGGTAAGACAAAGTGCCGCGTTCAGTTTCACCACTCAACACGCACTAGACACAGACACTAGGTATTTTCTATCTATCTTTGTGGAATTAAAAGCGTGAAGCTGCAAAAAGTACCCTTTTTTATTAAATTTACAAAGAATTCTTCTTCCAGTTTTCACCTAATAACTGAGTATAATATGCGGCATAGAAAAGGCGAGGGCGTGCTAATGTTCTCACGGCCTAGTTTCCAGCCAAAGTTAGCGACAAAAGCGTTTATTGTATCACAAACTTATTATATTCCTAAGTTTGCTATATGGAATTCGATCGTATAGTTCAGTACTTACTTAGTCAAATTAAGAATAGTGGGGTTCAAATAAATATATGTGTGTGTGTGTGTGTAAATTTCGCGTTTTATTTTGCAAAAACGGAGACATGTTGATAATTAAATAAAAGCATTGGTGATTGAGGACGTCGTGGCGCAGTGTGACAGCGTCCGAC
The DNA here is from genome assembly GCA_032432895.1 of Dryadula phaetusa. Lineage (NCBI taxonomy): Eukaryota > Metazoa > Arthropoda > Insecta > Lepidoptera > Nymphalidae > Dryadula > Dryadula phaetusa. The sequence goes on along the minus strand of JAOYRS010000092.1, from coordinate 2,491,581 downwards.
TGTAAACGTAATCGGTTGTGGCTTCGATTGCCACTCGGAGAAGTGATTATATTTAAATTATTTTCACTTCCTCGCTTTGGTAAGACAAAGTATCGCATTGGGTTTCGCCATTCAGAACGCAATGTCTCGAATTCAACGGAAAGCGAAATACGGAGTGTCTTGACACTATTTTTTTTTTCTACCCTGCTATGCTGGATAAAAAAATGCTACATTATATTGCCCCAATTAAGAATTTGAACCGATAACTAACATGTTCAAACATAACGATTACTCGACAAGACTTCTGATACTGTACATTGTGTTTCTTAAGAAAATCTAGAACAGCTAACGAAAAGAATAATCTTCTATATAAATATATAATATCTTAATAATACAGGGTGTATTATAATAATCCTTCCTAATCCTTGTAAATAATGATGAAATGAATGAGGAGAAATACTGGCATGAAAATCCTATTTATTATATATTTTGTTCGAAAAGCTACGATAGAACAATTGGGTTCATACATGACTGGTGTGGGTTCATATTGTGAATTTGGGTTTATTGTCTATTTAGGTTTACTAATATACAGCTTGTAAATAGTTAGACACTCCGTTCTTCATTTGTCGCTTCCTTTTAGAGATATTTCTTTTGAGACAAAGAAATAAATTATTCTCTACATAATTTTAGTATATTTTTTTTTATAGAAATAGAAAGCAAACGAGCAGAAGCCACTTGATGGTACATCACCTTTGCCCATGGACATTCACAACATTGGAGTATTGGATGCGTTGTCGGCTTTGGGGTGGAAGTGAAATTAGATGGTGTAGGAGCCTCGGCCAAATCTATAGAAATCTACACTCTGAAGGAAAGAATGACTGGGGATAAGAAACGCTGGCATATATAACATCGGACAACCATAACTGGAAATACATCATCGTAAGTATAGTAGTAAATTTCGAATGGAAATAAATAATATGCAATGATTGTTCTCATTTTATAAGGCCATTGTGGCGCATTGGAACACCGTCTGATGTCTGATGGTTGTGGATTCCATACAAACTAATGGGAATGATTATATTTAAAGCTTACATTCATTTATCCTCTATAAAAGAAAGCGCGGGGCTTAAGCTCCCCATTCACCACGCAATGTCTCAATGTTACGCAGAAATCAGTTAAGGGAGTGTCTTGACACTAGGTTCTCTCCGACTTCCCTGTTATGCGGGATAAAGCGTGAATACGCTATCCGTTTTGTGAGTAACATAAAATGAACTAATAAGTAAACTAGTAGTACTTTATTATAAATCAACAGAAAATCTAATTCTTGCATGAAAACAAGAAAAAAATTATACGGTATTTTAAATGAAACTATTTTAAACGGATCAATGTCGTATATTTTGGTATACGAAAATTCATTTTTGAAAATCCGACGTTTCGAGCCCATTAGAGTAGTTCGTGGTCACAGATAGACAATCTACCTCTGACCACAGAGTAAACAAAATATACACAATTACGATCCGTGTGTATCCGTGTATAGTAATTTCATTTAAAGCGTGTATTTTTCTACTCTGATATGACAAATTGCAGCGTTAAGTTCCACCGTTTAACACACAATGAGATATATATATATATATATATATATATATATCTCATTGTATATATATATATATATAAAAGCTACAGACCCAGTCTGTAGTGTAGTAATTCTTTTATTTTTACCTTCGCGCTTTAATCCCGCATAGCAGGGTAGACAGGAAATACCTAGTGTCAAGATTCCGTAAATTTTATATTAAAAATTTCTTTACAACAACATAAAGTGTACAGCCAAAAAATACCATTGGAAAACGCCAAATACACCAGCTAAAGTCCAGATTACGCTGAAAGTGAACGAGCGAACTGGAAACCGACCTCGTGGATATTGGAAAATCGATACAATAATGCATTAAGTATACATTACTTATAGGTTTTCGTTATCTGATTGTAAGTAGTCTAGTTCTATATTTACATAAATATGATTTACACATACTGAGGCCGGTCCTGGCGCAGTGTAAACGTCTGACTGTAAGCGCGATCGGTTGTGGATTCGATTCCCACTCGGGCGAGTGTTATTTAAATTATTTTCACTGTATCGCTGTGGTGGACAAAATGCGGCGTTGTTTTCACCACTCAATACGTAGTGTCTGGAATGGAAGTGGAAATCGAAGTAGCAAGCATATTTTAAATAAGCTCCTTACAACTTATTATATATATATATATATATATATATATATATATATATATATATATATATACATATATATATATATATATATATATATATATATATATATATATATATATATATATAATAAGTTAATTTTTGTCAAAAATATCATTGTATGGGAGTGGAGGTTAAACTATAAACGCTGTAGGTTTTAATTTTAGTTCTCCGCTATAGTAACACTAAAAACGGCGTTCAGTTCCGCTTCACAACATGAAATATCTCAATTTCGAACACAAACTGGAAACGACTACTTTAATCCCGCTGTGCGAAATAAAGGTCAATTGTGTATATAAGCACTTATTACGGTCGCTTTAGAAAAATCAATTTATTTACTGCCAATCGGTTGAAAATTAATTTGTATTTTTTTATTTTTTTTCGTTTCCTCATCTTCTATATATTGAGTGTTAAGTGACGAAACTAAACGCCGCCCTGCTCTATTTAAATTGATTTGGTAAATTAAAAAAATATATTTAGCTTCGCTTTCCACCGAATTCAAGACATTGCGTGTTGGGTGGTGGAACTCAACGCCGCTCTTTGTCTTTAATATTTATATTGTATATTTCTGCGACAAGCTAATTTTCGACTTTTATAATAAAAACAAAATATTATTTTAAGTGACTTATTTATATGCACCGGATGTACGAATGGCTTAGCGGTCATAGCGCTTACTACGAGAAACAGTAGGCGCGGGTTCGAAGCGTTTGTAAAATGTTTTCTCATCCTCAGTATGGAATAAACAGTTTTAAAATATAAAAATATTAAAAATCGTATTTGGGTTGAAGTTGCTAATAATTTATAGCAAATTTTAATTGTCTAATTTTTTAACTGAACATAAAGATTGACAAATGATAGAAAGAAGAGAATAGAGAAGTTCTAATATTCTATATTTTTTTTCCAAATAGATGCTGAGAGAACGTATGTTCAGAGCTCATGCATGGAGTCCACTGTGTTTAAATTTATATTAGCTTTACGCTTTTTATCCTGCATAGAGTAGACAGAAAGCACTCCGTACTTCGCTTCCCACCGAATTCGAAACATTGCGTGTTTAATGATGGAATTCATAGCCACTTTGTCTTACCAAAGCGATCATGTATATCGTATGTATAAAATACTTTAATTTTTTTTTAGCTTCACGCTTTTATCCCGCTTAGCAGGGTAGACAGAAAGTACTTAATGTCTAGACACTCCGTACGATGAACAAATACTTTAATATCTTTAATAATACTACTACTTCGTACTGGCATACTGGCTAGTGCAAAACAAAAAGTGGCGTTGAGTTCCGCAATTCGTAATAGATGAAGCTCTTAACTAATCAGCTATTAACAGGAAATACGTCAAGACAAACAAAAAGTAATAAATATATTCTAGAGAACTCCCAAATTCAGGTGTACAAATTCAGAGGAAACGCTTTAACAGAATTTAAACTTTAGATTAAGTTATAATTTAGTTAGAAGCGTTACGTTTATGTTTATTGTATCAGAACACGTTAAATATCACCTTTGGTGTTGTGAAATCATGTATTTCTCGCGTATAATGTAGGCTCATATACTTTGAATTTTTTTTGAAACTTCGCGCTTTTGCCTGCTGGAAACGGTTAAAAAAGGTTTGTGTGATGGAAATTAATGCCACGTCTTGTCTTACCAGAGAGAAGCTATATATATATATATATATATATATATATATATATATATATATATATATATATATATATATATATATATATATATATATATCAGCTTCACGCTTAATAATTTTATAATATTATTATAAAATTAATAATTGGAGATAATTTAATGTCTAGACATTTCTTGGACTGTTTTCCGCCAAATAACTGTGCTGAATCGCAAACTCAACGCCGCGCTTTGTCTTATCAGAGCGGAAGAATGAGAATATTGTTTTAAATATAAACATTCCCCCAGTGGGAATTGAACCCACAACCAATCACGTTTACAGTCAGAAGACGCTGTCCCACTGCTCCATATAATATAATATTATTATATTAAAATTTTCATATAGAGGAAGAGTAAATACAAAGACATCATGTGTTCTTAAAAGATTGAATCTTTGTATAGCGTGAGAGATTGTTTGTTGTTAAAATAAAGACTTAGTTCCGTGGTAACTGGAACGAAATATAAAATTTTAATTTTGCTTCTAAATAAGTAAAATAAAGAATTTTAATACGAGAAAGAAAACATAAAATTTGAGACAGTGATAATGAATATACAGAAGAAATGTAAAAAGTTTATATTTTCTACTATAATCTACGCAGTTCCCATTAGATTTGGGCCCCGGGGCCGTCCAGATATAATAGATATAGCCATCTTACAAGGCGTCTATCTCAGAATGTGCTGTATTGAAGTCCTAGACTTCGAACATTCTGTCAGAGTTAGACTCAGATGATAGACCGGTACAATTAAAACTTGGGAAAATAAGAACCGATACCGGATAACTTTGGTTCATCGACTATAGCCGAAACGGCCATTTCTAATCTCACTTCGCGAATAGGCGAAACGCTCGACGAATGCTCAAGGGAAAACGAAGTATGCCCCGACGGACGCTTCACGATCCCTCACAATCTAAAACACCTAATAATGTGAAAAAAAAACGCCGTAAATAGGGCCCGTAACGCGTATCCAACCCCAGACAACTGTAGAAAACTCTGGAGACTCTAAAGACTGGTTCGAGCCCGGTTCGTGGAACTCCGAGAAGAAAACTGGGAGCATCGATTAGCACCAGTCTCACCATCGCACCTAGCGTTCTGATCGCTGGCCAAGACCTTTAAAAATAAGTCAATCTCAGAAATGACCGCCCCCCACCCTACTACACCTACGATACGAAGGCCTCAGATGACCTAGCAAAAGCCGAATGCTTAGCAGACAAAGTGTGATCTAGATCACGTCGCTCCGGTGGTCACACGGGTTGAAACGTGGCTGCCGTTACCACCAGTAGGAGAACCTATCACACTGACCTCAGTCGGAAAGGTCAAGTCAATAACTAATGACCTTAAGCATATAACAGCTCCAGGATCTGATCGCGTTACAAACAAGATCTTTAAAATACTGCCCGTTCAGATTATTTCGCTACTCGTAAATCTTCAACACTCTTCTAAAAAAATGTTTGTTTTCTGACCAATGGAAAGAAGCCATTTTCATAGGTATCCGTAAACCAGGGAAACCGGAGTCCAGCCCCACCAGTTATCGCCCGATTGGCCTTTTAAGCACTATGGGCAAAATCCGTGTGCGTATCATACTTAAGTGTCTCACGGAGAACTTGTTATATAAATACAAATGGATGTCATCAGTGGCCAAATTCTTAGATATCTCTATGGCCTTCGACAAGGTCAGGCACAATGGCCTAATCGATAAACTGCTTCAAGTACAGCTTCCGGACAGGAAAGTACACATCTTCATCACGAGATTATCTCATAAACCGCTCATGTCGTTATCGGGTCGAAGGTACCCTCTCCACTAAACGACCTACAGGAGCGGTCCCTCAAGGCTCCATTTCATCTCCGCTTCTGTACTAGTTATACACATATGACATACCCAAAGCCCTAAGCACCCATCTTGCCCTATTTGTAATCTTCGCTAGTGGCCACGATACGGTCAATATAGCTAAACAACTCCACCAACTACTCTGAGAAAAGCGTCTTAGTGCTCTTCCCTCGTCGTAGACACGACGAGGTCATGCCGACAGTCAACGTGCATGGCAAATGAATACCAACGGTGATGACCGCCAAATACCTAGGAGTAGTTCTAGACAGTAAGCTATCCTTCAAGCCCTTCATAGATTACCACGGGGTTCGTCCTCAATAGACTCTACCTTTTGATCTGCGCCAAAAGTAAAATGTCTCTCAAAAACAAGATTCGCCTGTTTACGACGTGTTTTAGGCTAATTTTCACGTATGCAAGTATTGTGTTCGCACACACAGATCTCGGACGTTTCTAAGTCCTCCAGAACAAATTCTTACGCATAGCTTTGTCGCAAACTTTCCAGTAGCTACTTCGAAAAAGCTGCTACTCATCAGAACCCGCTGGTGGTAAGCACCTGCGACTACGATGCGGCCCGAAAATTATGGGGACCCCGCATATCCCGACACGTTCTATCAGGAAAAGCTGAGGACTTACGATTGATAATGACCCTAAACATATAGTTAAATTCATACACAGAAGCAAGCGCACACGCTATTCACACCGTCCTCGCCGGTGGAGACGAGGTCCCAGTTTCTTAACTATCCGATGCGAATAGGCCTGTTCCGGACAGGCAAGTCCACCTCTACAAACGGTGTATATATGCCGAGGTTCGTGCCTTGCAGGAGGAGCCCTTGTGATACTGTATTCTAAGTTGATGGTCTGCTCTCAAGGTCTCCACGTCAAGGTCATAGTTCTTCTAGCTCAGCCTCCCTCAAAACCAGGCGACGCTGTTAAGGCCGGTAGGGCCAACAACATACTACATATTCGAAAAAAAAACACATCGCATCATCTACGCATTTTTTTCACACTTTTATCCCGCATAGTAGGGTGGACAGGAAGTAATGCTTAATGCCAAGACACTCCATACTCCGCTATCCGCCGAATTCGAAACACTGTATTGCGAGGCATAACTCGACGCCACATTCTTACCAGAGCGGTAAATAAAAATAAATTAAATATAATTATTCCTCCACACACCACATCCACAGGGAATCCACACAGAATCCACAACCAATAGCGTTTATAGTCACATCATGTCCCACTGCGCCACGACCCGTCTCATCTCATCTCAACATAGTCCCATTAGAATAAATATTTCATACATTGTCATACATTTTGCGTATCCTATCTAACAAGTATCATTACCGTTGCTAAGGTAATGCATATTCTATGCTTTATAGGAGACACTATTACTAAATGAAAACGTGAAAAATAGAGAGAAATTTGTGTTGAAACACTCCGTTTTTACCTTCAAACAATTTAAAAGACAACGCGATTCGTTGTCTACTTTGACCAGAAGCAGCGAGATTATAAAATAAGCATATTTTAAAGAAAAATAACTTAATGTAATTGGGATTTTTATATTAATTATTTAGATTACTCTGCTTTGGTTTAACAAAACTCGGCGTTTAGTTCCGCCATACTTTTTCTCTAGCCCTGCTTTTCGGAGAAATGTTAAAATTTTATAAATAATATTAAAGTAAACATAACTGAGAAACATTTTTACAGGTTCCAGCTAAAAGTCAAGTATATAAATAATTTAGGAATTTTATTAACGATCACGTTTGAACGCTGCCTCGCATATATTTACTTTGACTGTGCTCAAATAAATATATCTATTTTTATATTTCTTACTGAAGTGTTATTCATACACTTTTATGTTCAAAAAAATATTTTGAAACAGGTTTGAACGTAGCGGGATTCGAACCCACGCCTCTCGGAAACTGTCCAAGTATTAAGACGATTAGAAAAGTGTGAATTAAAGTGTCTTTTAACTAGAGTTATATAATTATATCAATAAATATACAAGCACGATATTGCTTTCATTAAAAAAGCCATACACTTGGTTGTGGGTTCGATTCCCACAATACGAAATGTTATTTAAATTAAATCCATTTCACCACTCCACTCATACAATGCACTGCGTTAAGTTGCACCACTCAACACGCAATACCTTAAATTCAGGTATAATACTGAGAACGGAGTGTCTTGACACTAGGGATTGTTTAAATCCAGCTATGTAGAATGAAGAAGGAACTGAAAAAGCTATTATTTGGCTACATTAGATAAAGATATAGTAAATATTGTAAAGCAACGAGAGTCCTCTCACGTACATTCTGTCAGCAAGTTAGACCTCGTTAAGAGAACGTCGACGACGTCGTATTGTATTGAAAATACTATACGTATCTATTTCACCGTATTGCTTGATAAATTCGATTTGTTAAGCCAATTCTTGGGGAAATTTGTATGTTTTGTATGTTTGTTTTCATTTGTCGATTTTGTTAAGAATATTATTGAAATAAAATGATTATTTTCAATAAAATTGTTTTTTAAATATATATATATATATATATATATATATATATATATATATATATATATATATATATATATATATATATATATATATTTAAAAACCATTATATATTTTCCCGTATAGCAGGGTAGACAGAAAGTACCTAGTGTCAAGATATTTTGTACTTCGATTTCCACCAAATTCGTGAGATAGCGTCTTGAGTGGCCGAACTCAACGCCGCGCTTTGTCTTACCAGAACGAGAAAATGGAAATAATTTAAATATAATCACTCCCGCGAGTGATTATATTTAAATTATTTCCATTTTCTCGTTCTAGTCAAGACACTCCGTTCTCTACTTACCTTCCGAACTTAACCAGATCAAAGAAATAAAATCTAAAGCTTTAAATATAAACACTTTCTCGATTTTAGATTGCACTCACAATCGATCGCGTTTACTTACAGTGGTCAGTTCTTTCCACTGAGCCATGACAGTCATACCCTAATATAGGCAATTTTATAAATAATCTATGTAACATCGATTCCCTCTCGAAGTATGACTATATTTAACATACCGGTACTACTATGACCAGATTCTTGTGGAAAATGGGTAAAAGAATGTCTTGTCACTTAGTTCTGTAAGCCTAATCTTCTATAGACATCCTATGTGTTATATTAGTGATAAATCACTCTTTTTTCCAGTTTCCAAAACTCATTATATTATAAAACGAAGCCATATGGAAAATGAGTAAAAGAATGTCTTGCACTTAGTTCTGTAAGCCTAATCCTCTATAGACATCCAATGTATTATATTAGTGATAAATCACTCTTTTTTCCAGTTTCCAAAACTCATTATATTATAAAACGAAGCCATTTTCCTTTTGTCTACGTTTTTCTCTTTATTTTTTCCAACCAATTGTGAAAAATGCAGCTTATTTTCAATGAATTGACAGTCTTTCTATAAAGTTTTTAAAACTAAAATGGGTTTCAATACCTTCTCGTTTACAGAATTCAGTTTTGAAATATTCCAAATAGCCATGAATCGTTCACTGTCAGCGCTATACTAGAATTTAAAATAACCAAATTCGCACACATTTTTTTCTCTGGTGGATCAAGTTAACATGTTGAATTTTTGTATATTTATTTATATGAACAAATTTAACTGAGTGCCTTAACACTATGTTATTTCTGTTTCCGTTTTTTTTACACTCCGCTAGCCGTTCTTTTCCGGTACTGGAGTATGGATGTAGTGGAAATTATCACGTAAAAAATTTTTATGTCAGAGAAAGATGCGCATAATGCATTGTGTTGTATTTTTTTATATAATTTATAAGTTGTTTCTTACCATTAATTAATATTTAAGACTTGAACCTGCTCTTAATATTATTGAAAATATTTTAGGTAAATGAGCCCTGGTAATATATAGGATATAAGCGCGGCGTTGGCTTCCGTCAAACAAAACTCAATGTTTCGAATTAAGCAAAAAGCGGAGTACGGAGTGCCTTTACTTTACTTCCTGCCTACTTTACTATGCGGAATTTAAAATATATATAGAAATATTTCATAATAATTTAATTTATAGAAATATAAAGTGAAGTCAACGGATTTTGACTAGTATTGTACTGAATTTAATATATAGTAACAATGTTAGAACAATCCGTGTCTGTCAGTGACGGTTAAAATGGGTAGCACATAAATCGTTCAAACCAAAATTATTTTAACTTATATTGTTTTATGTGAGTACATTTATATATATATATATATATATATATATATATATATATATATATATATATATATATATATATATATATATATATATATATATAATACTGGCTTCCTCCATATTAACTTTTTCCATATAAAGTTTAACTGTGTCCAACATCATATGTATGCAAGTGATAATCGAACCCACAACCAATCGCTTTAACTCAAACGCTCAACGCTTTACAGTCAAAACGCTTTTCCACTGGGACACGATGTCGTTAGTGCTTATTAATTTATAAAAAATGTACGTACTTCCTGCTATTTTCATAATCGCCATTTGCAATGCAAATGCCAGCTCTATCTCTAACCGTAGAAACTTAACGTGTAAATCAATTATTCCTTAATTCTTCTTACATTCTGGACGTACAATTGTGATTAAATTTTCGTTAAAATCTCAGGGAATTTTTATTTTAGAATTAACTGCAACGGGGATAGCTTTCGGTACTGACAAAACTGACACCGGGTTCATACATTGGGGTTCCTTTGACGTTAGGGGTGGGAGAGGAGAAGCAGAGTGAGGCTTTAATGACTACTGGAGTCCCACTCAATATATCTCAAGTCAGGAGTTACAACAAAAAACGAACGACTGATAACACTGACATTTTTATGTCAGTGATCAATTCAAAAATGTTAAAAAAATAGCCCATTTGAAGATTATTATGAAAATATGTGTTTTCTATAGCATATGGGTGGTGGCGCAGTGTGACAACGTCTGAATGTAAAACGCGATAGTTTGTAGATTCGATTCACAATCGGGGGAATGATAATATTTAAATTATTGACTTCCTTGTTCTGGTAAACCAAAGCGCGGCGTTTAGTTCCCCCACTCAACACGCTCTCAAATTAAGCGGAAAGCGGAGCACGGTTTGCTTTGGACACTAGATACTCCCTGTCTACCTTGCTATACGGGATAAAAGCGTTAAGCAACTAAAATGTATACTCAATTAGCATTAAGACCCTCCATTTCATACTAACCCATTCACTGTACCCAAGTAGGTATATTCAGATGTGGTGAATGAAATCCCCTGAAGCTTCCAGTAAAATATCAACGGAACTATTGACATGAAAGAATAACTGCTCTGCTATTGGACACGTGAGCAATTTATGACGACGTATAAAATGGAGGCGGGGGAGAAAAATAACTGGCTGGCTATTTTTAAACTTTTAATGAAAACAAATATTGATATTGATATTGATATACTTTTATTTTATTAGGAAATTTAAAATACTTTTATTTTATTAGGAAATCATTAATTTTTTTCTCTACGTATATATATATATATATATATATATATATATATATATATATATATATATATATATATATATATATATATATATATATATATATATTAGCTTAACGCTTTTATTCCGCATAGCAGGGTAGACAAAAAGTAACTAGTGTCAACACACTCTGTACTTCGCTTTTCACCGAATTCGAAACATTGCGTGTTGAGTGGTGGAGCTCAACGCCGCTCTTTGTCTTTGACCAGAGCGAGGAAGTGAAAATAATTTAAATATAATCACTCCCTCGAATGGGGATTGAACCCACAACCGATGGCGTTTACAGTCAGATGCAGTCACACTATATACAAAGCCTTAATATACATGTAATAAAAATAATATTATGAACTCACCCACAAACAAAATTTGATTGTAATGAAGATTGGTTATGGGTACTATTCCCATTCAAAGGGATGATTATAGTTTAATTATTCTCATTTCTCTTCTCCATTAAGACAAAGCACAGCGTTAAGTTACGCCAATTGGCATGCAAAGTCCCGATTTCGCGAAGCAATCATTTTGTTTTGTTTCATAATTTAAAAAACAATACAAAATTTGAGATCGCTTAAAGCGAAATACAAAAAAACAACTCAACTCAACGGATTCCGCAATTTTCGTAACCGTTTTTTGTAACGTAATATTTCAGTATAATTATCTCATAATGACGTAAAATGACAATCTTTGCTTTGTAATATTTTAAAGTATATTTTGCACGAGTTACAGTCGCGACTTCATTCACGTTGAAATTAACATATCAGATTCGTTATTTTATAATTTTAGAATAAAATAGCGTATGGTCAAATCGGACAACCCGTTCCAGTGATTGGCCAGAACAAACAGACAGACGGACCAAAATTGTATATATATATTGTGTTTATACACATATGCATTTAGTAAAATGCGGTTCTTGTAATATTATATATTTGTATAGATGTATATATAATTTTAAGAAACGTATAAAAGTTTGTACATAAGGAATTTGAATCCATATTTCTTAAAAATGACCTGATGAATGATGAATGATGGACGATGGATGATGAATGATGAATGAATGAATGACGGTATTGATATCACTAATATTAACACTAGTCCTGACACTAGTATTGACAGAAGTGAAGTTCAACGGAGTGTCTTGACACTAAGTTATTTCAGACTCTGCCTTTTTTTCTTTAACCTACCTAACCACTAACAATACAAACTTCTTAACATAATATCTAATAAGAAATCAATATTTGTACCAAAAAGCGGTCTAATTACCAATTTCAACTCAACTCCATACAAAAGATGTCCAAGTATCACTTAAAATTTGCTAAAAGCCACAAGACGTACCTAATTTCCTTTATATAATTATTTGAAAATTCATTCCCACTTCAAACGCACAAACGATATTCAATTTTACGTTTGTATAGATGGCTTGCTCCGTTTTGTATTGGAAGTGTATTTTTTGCGATTGTCACTTAGAAGTGGACTTTTAGTATTAAAATTTGAAACTGACAATACTAACTGACTTTGTATTAATTCTAAGGACTTTTTTGTCTTGTCCAATGCTTGAATTGGGAATTATTATATAATATAATTTGATTTAAGGCCGGTCGTGGCGCAGTGGGACAGCTTGTGACTGTAAACACGATCGGTTGTGGGTTTGATTGCATCTCGAGGAAATGATTATATTTAAATTATTTTTATTTACTTGCTCTCATAACACAGATCACGGTGTTGAGTTCCACCAATCTACACGAAATGTCTCGAATTCGGTGGAAAGCGAAGTTCGAAGTGTCTTGACACTAGGTACTTTCTGTCTACCCTGCTATGCGGGATAAAAGCGTGGAAAAATATAATTAAATTTCACTTAATTTCACTCTCATCGACCTCACAGACCAGAGCACCTTTACCATATATCTCGAACATAAACAAATGTTTCCTGAAACAAAGTTGGTAACCAACACGGAAGCCGTCAAATCCAACTCGACAGAATTTTCGGTAAAATAAATAATTTTAGAAAAATTATTCATCCCTCTCACAGTTCAACGCAGGTACAAGAATATTAAAAAAAAAACAAACTTGTAGCCTATTGTGGCGCAGTGAGTTTAAATGTTATAGTAGGTTATAGTGGGTTCGATAATAATTTTCTACATAAACATATTAGCTTATATTAGTTTTATATTAAAAATAATTAAACGAAAAAATTAATCAACTCAACCCACTATCTGTCGCCCGTATAAAATAGCGAGGACAGTAATATACAACTGAGGTAGAAGGGAGAAAAATTACGTTCATTTTGTCGCTCTAGTAAGACTAAGTGCGGTATTGTGTTACGCCACTGTATAAAAATTATTGAACTCAAGCGGTAAATGAACAGCGGAGTGTCTTGACATTAGGATATCTCTGGTTACCCTGCTGTGTGGGATAAAGTATGAAACTGTAAAGTAGGATTATTGGAATCGACCTCATAATTATCTCGAAAGGCCGATCGTGGTACAGTGTGCGAGCGTCAGACTGTAAACGCCACCGGTTGTGGGTTCGATCCCTTCGCGGAGGAGTGATTATATTTAAAATTATTTTAATTTCCTCGTTCTGGTAAGACAAAGTGCGGCGTTGAGTTCCACTCAACACACAATGTCTCGAATTCGGTTGAAAGCAAGGTACGGAGTGTTTTAGCACGAGGTACTTTTTATCTACCCTGCTATGCGGGATATCTCGTACAACCAAACACTGTTCATACATTATGATGCTTTAAACATCTTATAAACTTATTTTTATTATTGTTAGTATATATATTCTTCCAGCTTTCATTATAACAGAGTAGAACCTAGTGTCAAAACACTACGTTCTTGACTTTCAGAACGAATTGCAGATATTGCATACATAATGACACAACTCAACGCCGCATTTTATCTTACTTGATTGGTAAAACGTAAATGCTTAAGATTAGATAACATCATTTAAGATAATAAGAATTGAACCCACAACCAATCACCTTTAGTCAACCACTGTACCACTGTGCCACCAGGATGGGCTTGAGAAGTTTTTTTAAACTTATTAAACTTAAAAAGCCATTTATAGACTTAATCTAATTAAGATTATGTAAACGCGATCGGTTGTGAGTTCGATTCCCACTTGGGCGGAGTGATAATATTTAAACTATTTTCACTTGCTCGCTCTGCTTAGACAAAGCGCGGCGTTAAGCTCCGCCTTGATACTAGGCTTGAAGCTAAAAAAATCAACTTAAGTACAAAAACATGCATTTCATATTCTAAAACGTTCCACAGTTGGGTAATACAAAACAAAGTCCGTTTATTTCAAACTAGAACAGAGTTGAGTAATGAGATTTGCATCAAAAAGTGATTTAAAGCTTAAATACTGCCTGTTTTATTTTTCAGGGTCACACTTAACATCTGTCAGTACGCTACAGTGGTTCAGTTCAAGTGAAACATTGTACAAACAATGGTACTGGGTTCTTTTAGCAAAGAGCATAATGTTAGTAGATTGTATTTTAATGTATTTTTTTTGATGTCTAATATTTAAGGCAACAAAGAACAGATGGATATCTAAAAAAGCTTTAGTTTACGTGAGCGTTTTTCAGGAAAAAAATTGGTATATTTTACACGAACAATGCTGGTTTGTTCTAATTTGCACTGTTTATTTTACTTAATATTTCATAATAATGTTGTTTACTTAAAGAATTTATATTTACGTTTCAAAATCAAATTATATCAGTTACAAGAGGCGTTATCGCTTTTATTTTTTACAATGTCTATCTAACAATGGTAATGAAACAAGGGTAGCTTCACGCTTTTTATCCCGCATGGCAGGGTAGACAGAAAGTGCCTAGTGTCAAGACACTCCGTACTTCGCTTTCCATTGAATTCGAGACATTGCGTATTGAGAGGTGGAACTCAACGTCACACTTTGTCTTACCAGAGCGAGGAAGTAATTTTAAATATAATCTCTGCCCTGAGTGAGAATCGAACCCACAACCGTAGGTTACCTATAACGGGTACCAAAATATTGTATTTGTCTTAATTCATATAATTTAGGCATTAAATTTGCAAATAAACTGATACTTGTATAACGTTAAGGTTGCTGGCGGTAAAGAACCGATAATATGACTTTTACAACGTGTGTTCTTTGTGACTTTTTTAAAATATGTATATTTTCTTCAATTAAAAATAGAAATTCCGGTATGAAAGTGCGGCGTTGAGTTCCACCACTCGATGCACAATGTCTTGACACTGGGCACTTTCTACGCTGGTGGGTGAAAGTGGGATAAAAGCGTGAAGCTAAAAAGAAATAGAGATAACGTCACAATAATAGGTGAAATAAAGAGTTCAAATATATTAGAAAACACAAGTGTTACATGTTGAAATAATAATAAATTAGATACATGGAAATAAAAGAATTAAAAAATAGATACATAGCACCGAACACAATCTACTATTAGAAAATTATCGAGTAAAGGGGCCCCGTGTTGCTTTAACAGCCGACTTATACAGGCAACGAGCAAAGGAACACAAATCATAGTTCCAAAAGGACGGTAGATATTTTCTAATTATATTATTATCAAAATGACTTCCTTTAAAGTATAACTATTAAAATCAAATAACCCTCCTTTTCCTTGTCCCTTTAGTTACTTATATTTAGTACTAACATTCTATGTTAGTAAAAAACGTAAATTTCACTAAAATGCCTTCATGTGATTTGTTTCCGACGGTATATTGTAATAGTGTAATGTAATATTTCAGACTTTACAATTTTTTAATAGTATAAATTTAAAAGTAGCCTTGTCTGTCTGTCTGTTGCGTCATCACGGCCAAACCGCAGCACTGATTTTGATGCAAATTTATCTTAGAGATAATTGAAGGTTTTGGTATTAACATAAGTAACACTTCCCCTCTTCCCATTCCTTTGTTTTTTCAGGAATTTCAGTGTTTTACATTGTTGACGCGGGTGAAGTCGCGTGCGGGTCACTAGTACTTATATAAACTGACCACAAGATAAGAAAAAAGTAAATGACATAGCTGAGGCCGGTCGTGGTCGCAACGGGTCAGCGTCTGACTGTAAACGCCATCGGTTGTGAGTTCGATTCCCACTCAGGGGAATAATTATATTTAAATTATTCTTATTTACTCGCTATGGTAAGACAAGGCGCGGTGAATATGTAATATCTCGAATTTGGCGAAAAGCGGAGTATGGAGTACTTCCTGTCTAACGGTGCGGGATAAAAGCGTGAAGCTAAAAAAAATAACAGTCAAGTATAATAATTTTAATTAATTTGATATTAATGCTTCAGACTTGAGAAAAACGGGCGCAAGAAACACAGCGGTAGTTTTTTCAAGCCAATAATTAAGAGATTCGCAATTTCCACCGGTGACAATGATACCCTTGAAACAGACTGGAGCGAGCATTTCATTCCCAAGGCGTGCTATCATTGTTGTAGTACATAGTGACTTGTTATCGACTAAATTTATAATACAAAGGAATACTAAGCGGTTGGCAGCGGGTCTTCAATATTAAAAGTCAAATGACTTTATAATACCTTGTGCAAGTTAGCTTGAACATAGATATTAGCTAGAACATTAGCTTGAACATTTTTGAAAAAACGTATAAAAACTTGAATGCAGCGGGATACGAACCCGCGCCTCTGGGAAACCGTTCAAGCGCTCTGACCGCTAAGCCATTGGTTCTACTACCAGCAGCGTTGAAATTATTATTCGTTTGTTACAACTTATTTATGTTGTTAGCTTCTCGGTAGACAGGTTTTAACAAATTTCTACTACTTAAAGATTATTAAGAAATATTCATTTAACAAGAGAGATTGCTATTTTATTTTAATATTCCGTTTCAAAATCCAAGAGGCGCGGGTTCAAATCCCACTGCGTTCAATTTTTTATTTTTAACACTTTAAAAATAGTAAATAGCTTGATTTTTTGACAGACGGGTTAGTGATGGGAAACAGAAAATATCTAGTTCTACAATAACGTCACGAAATGGTGTGGGTGTATTGTGTGTGTTATTTTTATTAGAATAGATATAAAACAATAGATAGATGAGTACTTATTTAATATTTATAATTACAGGGTTATTTTTATACTTCCCGCTAAATTAAAATAGGTGGAGAACTGAATGGGTGACTATGAAATTGAACACCATTCCCAAAGCAACACGAGTCGAAAAGTTAAAAAAATGAGACCTCCCATACAAAATCGAGCAAGTGATCGAGCAGTTTCCTATGGGACTGTCGATTTTTTCACTTTGCGAGCCTTTGACGCTTCTCTGGTTAAGTTGTTTAGTTTTATGGTCTGAACTACCTATTTAAATTTGACAGGAGATTCAAAATTCTGTATGTAAAAATAATATAGTTCTATATTTAAAACAATTTTTATTAAGGAAGAGGAACACAGGATGACCTGATGGTCGATGATATATTCGAGATATATATATATATATATATATATATATATATATATATATATATATATATATATAAGAAACTCCTCTACCTTTACCAGTTATTTTATTCAATTTATATATAGAATCACTATTACTCCTATTACCAGCAGCTTTGTTTTACTGACCACTGATCAGTTATTTCACTGATTAATCAGAAATACTATACTTTAGACATAATTCTCATTGCAGTGAAAAAATTTACGATGAAAAGCGTTTTACAAGCTTTTTATTGTCGTCAGAACAATTCAGAAACAATCTAGAGGGTTTTAATAAATGAAAATTGTACCGTTCGTTGAAATGTTGTAGATGTAAAATTTAAATTTAAGCTTTATTGTTTAAGCGTTAAAAGCTGAAACCTTTTGGCGCAGTGGTTTTATTTAGCTTCACGCTTTTATCCCGCATAGCAGGGTAGACAGGAAGTACCTAGTGTCAAGACACTCCGTACTTTGCTTTTCGCCAAATTCGGGACATTGCGTGTTGAGTGGTGGAACTCAACGCCGCACTTAGACTTACCAGAGCGAAAGTGAAAATAATTTTAAATATAATCACGTCGCCGAGTGGGAATCGAACCTAAACTCGATTGTGTTTACAGTCAGACGCTGTAACATTGTACGACCGGCCTCAATTCGTTCAATTTTTTTTTTAAAATAATATTTTAAAGTTCATTAATATAAAAATATCAGCATTGCATATATATTTAAATGTCAGTATTGTCAGTCATTTTTTTCTATACACACTCATAATACACGTAATAACCCTATAGAATCTAATACTAAAATTAATTTTGTCCGTCCGTTGGACATACCATTTTAATTAAAGCATAGAATTCAAGTCCCGATGCTAATGGCCTGAGTAGTTAGTTCGTAAATATCTAGTGAGCTTATTTCCTTATTAATTCTCTCCATTTATTTATAGCAGAAAATAAAAATTTATCATAAATAAAATATCTATGTAGTTTATTATAAAATGTGTTCTTTTTACCTTCAAGCTTTTATCCCGCGTAACAGGAACAGAAAGTACTCAGTGTCAAGACACTCCGTACTTCGCTTTCCACCGAATTCGAGACATTGCGTGTTGAATGGTTGAACTCAACGCTGCACTTTGTCTTACCAGAGTGGGAAAGTGAAAATAATTTTAGATATAATCACTGCTCCGAGTGGGGATCGAACCCACAATCGATCGCGTTTACAGTCAGATGCTGTCACACTGCGCCACGACCGGCCTATGTTAGCTTTTATCACTTGCCGTGTTAGTTAGTTAGTGTGTGTGAAATCTTGCAAGCTTAATTTGTCCCACTTCACAGTGTCCGACTGAGCTAAAATTTGGTATACTTCAATTTTGATGACAAATAAATTATATATTATCCACTTCTGGGAAAGACAAAGTGCGGCGTAGAGTTCCACCACGCGACACGCAGTATCTCGAATTCGGTGGAACGCGAAGTACGGAGTGTCTTGACACTAGGTACTGGCCACTAGGTAGGTCTCGACACTAGGTAGGACACTTGACACTAGGTTCTGTATGTTGTGCACCGATATTTTTTTTAATTTTACCACATTTTTGAACACTAAAGATCTTATGGAATAATAGTACAACTGCAAACAAGAAATAATTAAAAAAGCGAGCAATAAGGCAATAACTTGTATAAAATGAAGGTAGGTGGTGTATTGAATAGTATACATATGTATATATAATAAGCGTAACACATGAAACTCAAGCAGTATGGAATCCGTTTAAGTGATATTTGCTGACTTTCTTCATGTTAATATGTAAGAAAGTAAAACAGCAACTCATTACTACAATATATATAGACCATCTTGGCGCAGTGGGACAGCGTCTAACTTGTAAATGCGTTTGGTTGTAGGTTTGATTCCCACTCGGAAGAAGGATTATATTTAAAATTTACATAAGTAAAGCGTGGTGATCAGTTCGCCACTCATTACGTTAGTCTAGATTTTGGACGAAAAGCAGTTAACGGAGTGCCTTGACAATAGGATGTCTCTGACTACCCTGCTATGCGGGATAAAGCGTGAAGCTGCTAATTACTATATATAGATTGTAAAATAGAATAACTTAAAAATTTCCACCAAAAAAGTTACAAAAAAATAATATTTTTTTGTAACTTTTTGGGTGGAAATTTTTAAAAATAGCCATTTCATTTGCAGATTTAGATATCACAGGATGTAGACATTTAATGATTTTATTGATTATTTTTAGAGATTACCATTGGGCTTGTTAGATCTGCTTTATTATATTTCCTAGCACTTATATACAAGCGTGAAAGGAGCCAAGAATTAAAATTCTACCGAACAGATATATGTTTAAGGCAGTCTTGATTTTCTTGCACGTCAGTGTTTTCTGTCACTCTATCGAAATTGAGAACGGCGCGTTATATTTTATAATATAATTTCCACTGAGTAAGAATCGAACCCACAACTAATTTCACTAACATTCAGACGCTGTTCCACTGCACCTTGAATATCATTATTTTATTTGTGATGTTTTTGTATTTTTTTTTCCTAGAGAAACTAGTGTCAAGATACTCTGTTTTCCGTGTGTTTTATAGTAATATTCTAACTGAGTGGAAATCAAACCTACAACTAACGGCGTTTACAGTCAAACGCTGACACACTACGCCTTGAATATGATTAATTTCTTTCCGATATTTTGGCAAAATACAAAGTGGATTTAAAATTACAAAAAAAAATTTTGCAAAGATAAAACATCTAGTCATAGTAGCCGCAAAATAAATTAAATAATTTAATCCTTTTATCCTATGATCCAGCTTATAAAGCTTTACTAGCATTTGGAAATCATTAACTCCGCTTCTGTCTGAAGAATGTGAACAACTTCCGGCCCATGATCGATATGAAGTTTAATATCTTGTGAGTTTCATGTACATTGGCTTAGTACTTCTGTCCAATATATATATATATATATATATATATATATATATATATATATATATATATATATATATATATATGATTTTCGCGATTTTTATACATTTTAAATGAAACTATTTTAACCAAATTAAAATACAAAAAATTAATTATATCAATATATAGAAACAGATGGCGGTAGTTTGATATAATTATTTTTTTGTATCAACTGACAGACGAATGCCACCTCAGTCTACCTATGACCACGGACTACTGTAAAGTGTTCGATACGTCAGGTGTTTAAAATGTTTTTTCGAATACCAAAATATACACGATTAATCCGTAATAATTAATATTTGTATAGTTACAGCGCCTGACTGTAGACGCTATTGGTTCGGTGTTTTAATTATCTTTCCTCCGCTCTTATTAAATAAAGCACCGCAATCAGAATCAGTAAAGCAAAGTTCTTGAAACTCAGTTCTCTTTGACGACCCTGTCATATAGACAAAAGCGTGAAGCTTTAAAAAAAAATTTATCGGATATTCCGTTTTCTATCACATTGCGTGCTGTACGCAATGTTATAGAATATAACGCCCAATATTAGGTTTTTACTTTTAGTATTACTCGTGCATTGAAAATTAAGTAATAATTAAAATTATAAATAAAAATGTTATTTGGAGGCCTGTCGTGACGCAATGTGACCGCGTTTCACTGTAAACGAGATCGGTCGTGTGTTCGATACCCACTCGAGGGAGTAATTATATTTAAATTATTGTCATTTTCTCACTCTGGTAAGATAAAGTGCGGAGTTGAGTTCCATCACTAAACACGCAATGTCTTGAATTCGGTAGAAAGCGGAGTGTCTTGACACAAGATACTCTCTGTCTACTCTACTACGCGGGATAAAAAGTGTAAAACTAAAAGAAATGTTAACATATTGACTGATAAAAAATTGAATACAAAACTACCCCAGCCATCAATTCAAAATTATAAAATGTTAAATAATCATGAGGTATATATATATATATATATATATATATATATATATATATATATATATATATATATATATATATATTTCTTTTTTAGATAGATCCTTTCAAGTTGCTTGTCAGGTCGCTTTGGGTAGCCTTTGTGCTTTTTATACAAGTTTTAATTTATATTTACTATAAGTATATATTTTCTTAGAGCACAATAACGATCTTTTGTATCTATTTATTTAATCTGTGTAAATTCAATATATATTTATAAAGTAGTGACATTTCACAAATATTCGGAAATTTTGCAAAAAAAAACGTATTTTTGTTAACCTTTGTGCAAGAGAAAGTTGAAAAAAAAAACAACAGAGATAATACGTGGTGTATAAAACTTTAAACCTTCAGATAAAATTGTCATTCGCTGCCAGTTCTTTGTACGGAATCGGAACGCCGAAATTTTGGGAAGAATGAGGAAAAAAACATACAAATATGTCGCTTTTGTGCAGGTAAAGATAGTAGATGCGACTCTTTTATGATTGTGTTTTTTTTACACCTAGCTTTTGGCAGTAGGGTGACTATGATAAAAACATTTTAAGCCATTGAGTTATATCATAAGGTCATGTCATAAAAGGACGCTGACTGACTGACGATGTTAGACTATGCCACTGTGGACAAAAATCATTTTTTTTAGCTCCGCGCTTTATTCCTCTTGCGGGGCAGTCAGAAAGGACGGAGCGCCAAACGCTTTGGATGTTATATAAATATTTCTTGTTCTCAGTTGCCTTCAGCCTAACATTCTGATCATTTTAACTCCCATTCAAAAGGTAATTATGATTAAAATATATTTCAGACAAAGCCTTGCTAAGGTCGCGGCTCAACAGCAATCTATGCGGGTGAAAGCTTGTAGCTGCTCATTAATGAGTTATGCAAACGCGGTGTTAAGATCCGCTGTTTCACATTCTTCAATGCTATGAAACGTGTGATATCTCTAAAAATAAGAGTATGGTGAGATAATTCGCTTGTAGTGGAAGTATGTATTTGTTTATTGTCTAAGGTGCTTTTGATTATAGTAAATGTTAAATATATATATATATATATATATATATATATATAAATATATATATATATACAGTTTAAAGGTATATGACATAACAATTAATCAGCTCTTTTCGAAGCTTATATTTGACCCAACCTTCCATTGTTTGGTTCGGTTTAAATTATTTTCGTGATTGTTTATGAAAATTTCCAATCCGTCTCTTTGTGTATGTTGAGAGAACAAATTAAAAATAGGTGATTATAAATATTTGGAAAATAGTCCAATGTGTGTGTGCATGTGTGTGTGTGTGTGTTTTTTTTTTAAATTATTTTTTTATAAATTCGCACATTGTACTATGAAGTTCAGTTTACTGTTTTAGGATTTACATTGTATTGTTTTATAATAAATATGGCCTGAATCTACTAGCAATATACTCTATACGAAACTCAACGCCGCGTTTTATCTTACTAGAGCGGAGAAATCATAAAATTAATTGAAAATATAATCACTCCAATATAAAGCGAAGCTACAACATTGCGTTTAAAGTCAGATTTTGTACCGCTGTACGTTAGAATATATTTTAACAAAAATTATGGAACTTCGGTCAATGATTAGAACAATATTAGTACTACGTGAGCAAAGTCTTTCTATAAATAATATTTTATTGTCCAATAGAAACGTTAGCCCACTTGCTTATAATAATTTATTGAGTAAAAGTTTACATTTCATATAAAAAGGATATATATATAGAGGCCGTTCTGCCACAGTGGCAGTGTTTGACTGTAAACGCGATTCGTTGTGGGTTCTATTCCCATTCGGGGACGTGATTATATACAACTGTTTTCATTTCACTGCTCTGGTAGTTTTCACCACAAAATGTCAAAAATAGAGTGTTTTTACACTTAATTATCTATGTCAGGAAAAGCGTGAAGCTGTATAATATAATTGTATAATTAATATGAGGCCATGGTACAGTAGGACAGCGTCTGACCATAAAATCAACTGGCTGTAGGTTCGATTTCCAATCGGTGGAATCATTATATTTCAATTATTTCCATTTCCTTGTTGTGGTAAGACAAAGCGCGGCGTTGAGTGCCACCATTCATTCCGCAATGTCTCGAATTCGGCGGAAAGTGGAGTACGGAGTGTCTTAACACTAGGTACTTCCTGTCTACCCTGCTAAGCGGGATAAAAGCTTGAAGCTAAAACAATATATAAATAATCATATTCCTCCATATATGCACATATTTCATGGTAACCCTTCCACCCTTTGTCCTATAACGCCCTAGATACGCTTGGAGCGATGCCAGTGTCGACAATTAACAGCAAACTTTGACACGTATACAACTTTACCAATCATTTCTAACGCTGGTAATTATAGAGACACGGCTCCAAGATAAGTCTTAAATATTTTCAAGGTATGTTTATTTATATAAGAAACTGAATATTGTGAATTCAGAGGACCGTCGTAACACAGTGGGACAGCATTTGACTGTTAACGCAATCGCGGTTTTAGATTCGATTCGCACTCGGGGAAGTGTTTATATTTAAGTTATTTTGAGTGAGATAGAGTGTGGCGTTGAGTTCCACAATTCAACATCCAACGTCTCAAATTCGGTGGAAAGTGAAGAATGGAGTGTCTTGATACCAGATACTTTCTGTCTACCCTACCATGTAAAATAAAAGCGTGAAGCTAAAAAAATAGTGAATTACTTATGAGGCTATTTTAATCAAGTCTATTCCACAAAAAATTATTATTTTAAAATATTTGTAATTTTTTAATTATGCTCCCGATTTTAGAGGGAGCCAAAGAGAGGAGGAGGTGGTTATATTTTATTTGTAAGACAAAATGCGGCGTTGAGTTCGCCACTCACGTGATTTCAGGCATGGAGCAAAGGAGTGTAATAAATTTCCGAGTGGGAATAGAACCCATAACCAATTTCGTTTACATTCATATGCTGTTCCAATAAAAAAAAATAAAAAAAATGGAGAAAGTTTAACATATAAAATGATATTTTAAACCACTATCATTAAAAGTTCGCCAACAAAAACTTGTCAAAAGCTTAAAGTTGAACGCAGAAAATAAATATTTAGAAAACACTTTCTCTTAGATTTCTAATAATAATTTGGTTTGAATAACTTTTTAAAGTTATATCTGTGTATATATTAATATTAAAATTTCCTTCGTGTATATTACATACCAATTTATGATTTTTTCTTAGTTTTATGGTAGACAGAATGTACTTAGTGTCAAGACACTCTATACTTCGCTTTCCACAGAAGCCAGGTGAGCGGTGGAACTCAACGCGCACTTTGTTTTACCAGAGTGAGGAAGTTAAAATAATTTAATCACTCTCTCGAGTGAGAATCGAACCCACAACTGATCATGTTTACAATCAGACGCTGTCCTACTGCACCAAGATCGGCCTGAATCTTTATTAAGTTCACCGTTTCCCATATAGCAGGGAAGTCAGAGAGAACGTAGTGTCAAGACACTTAGTTGACTACTTTCCCTACTTCGACAAGGCAAGGCGTCCCTATGGCTTACCAAAGCAGCGAAATAAAACAATTTAAAGAAGATCATTCCAAAGAGTTAAATCGAACCCACAACCAACGCTGCTTACAGTAAGATGCTGTCACGCTACACCATGACAGCTTCGTTTTTTTAGTTTCACGGTTTTCTCCCGCATAGCAGGGTAGACAGAAAGTACCTAGTGTCAAGACACTCCGTACTTCACTTTCCACTGAATTCGAGACATTGGATGTTGAATGGAGGAATTCTTAATTGTACTGATACTAAAATTAAATATAACAAAAAAAACATATATTATCCCGCATAGCAGGGTAGTCAGAGTCAACCTAGTGTCAAGATACTCTTGATTGCTTTTCACCCGAAATCGAGATATTGCGAGTGGAGAAATCAATTTTTTTAATATAAAAAATATATGAAATATTTTTTTCAGCATATACTTTACACATGATATTCCGGAGGGTGGAGTGACGTTCATTAAGTGTCCCTCCTAAACTTTATTTTGAACGCGATTGTGTTATGAGACCAGGTCGTGATTTGCGATGGGTTGTAGTTGCGATACACATTCCGTGGTAATATATATTGTTTAATAAAATTTACTGTTTCAAATTCTGCCTTTCAATACGCGGTCTCAATATCTTAACATGAGACGGATAGTGAAACACGGAGTGTCTTGACACTAAATTCTATTAGTCTATTCTATTACTATACCTGTTTGTATGATTTCACGTAAAACTGCAAAAATAATAAGAGGTAACGTCATTAATAAGTTGCAGTAGGTGGTGCCAGGCTTGCATAGAACATTGAATATTTTAAACCATTAAAGTTTACTTATTGTAACATATTTACGAACGCCTCAAACTTCTAGACGACCTAGAAATTGCGACAATACAAGTAAATATATAATGAACGCTCCAACTTAAAATATGTGAATATATACATGATATAAGAAATTTAGACCTTGGGCAGTTATTTTTTTTAGGTTCACGCCATTGTTGTACATAGACGACTGTTAGAACTTAGTGTCTACACTCTCTGTCTATTTTCTAGTGGAATTTCGTTATTGAGTGTTGTGTGCAGAAGATCAACGCCTCTGCTGTGCCAATATGAATTATTAAAAATAAACTATATATAAAAATAACAGGTCAGCGTGGCGCAGTGGGATAGCGTCCGACTGTAAACGCAATTGGTTGTGGATTCGATTTTCGTTCGGGGAAATAATCGTATTAAAAAAATTTTATGATTTCTCTACTCTGGTAAGACAAAGGGCGGCGTTCGCCACTCAGCACGCCATGTCTCGATTTCACGCGGAACACGGTCAATAGAGCGTTTTGATAGTAGGTTGCTTCTATCCTGTGTGCGGGGTAAAGCATAAAGCTAAAAAAATGTGACTTCCGGATCTCAACGCTGTTCATTTTCTTCTTTGACCTTTATATTGTAAAATAAATTCGTTTAATCGATTATCTACTTGTGGTATTTTTAATGCAAATTATAAATAATTGCTCACTTATGTTTGAACTCCTAACTATAGTTTTGACACGTGACAACTACGTAACGTCGGCGTAAGTAACGTAAATAATATTCAATGAACCTTACGTCATACCTTAATTATTCAAGCTGCTTATCTCCACTATATAAGAGGAGATAAGCAAGATGACGTGTTGTTGTTAATTACTGATTCAAGCCTGTTGAATTATGTCTCTATATGTATATTTATATATATATATATATATATATATATATATATATATATATATATATATATATACATCCACAACCAGTCGTGTTAACATGCGGACAGACGATAAAAGCGTGAAGGTAAAAAAAAATGTGTTGAGTGTTTGAACTCGACGCCGTGCTTTGATTTACCAGAGCGAGGGAATGAAAATAAGTTTAAAAATTCCCCTGACTGGTAAGCGAACCCACAACCGATCGCGTTTACAATCGGACACTGTTCCACTGTGCTACGATCAGCCTCATCACTATTTTCGACCTACATCAAGCATAATAAGGCCATAATGTACTATGAATTCATGAACTAACTAACAATTTCAAACATAAATCAAAGTTAAATGACCCCCATATGACATATAAGCATTACGCCTGGTAAGACGTCCCTGTTCCGTCTGGCATTGCGCCAGGCGTCAACAAGTTCCTCCGAATTTAGTTAAGTGTTGCAATTGGTGCGGATATCCATCTGTTTATTATCTATATCTACGTTATGTATTATCTGTACCCGTGAATTGGAAGGCGTAAGAAAACCGATTCACTAAAAAATTCAGTAAAGTAAAATTATGTTTCGTCTACTTTGAAAACAAAACGTTTAAAAAAAAACTGTTATTTTTAAGCAGTTCTGATTAATTTAATTAAGTTTTACTTTTTTTTGCCTAGGATCTACTATCACTTCATACTCCCTTTTTCTCCGAATTCGAGACATTGCGTGTTGAGTGGCGAAACTCAACGCCGTGTTTTGTCTTACCAGAGTAAAGAAAAAAAAATAATTTACATATATATGATAACTTAAAATCGGAAGAAAATGTATGCCACACCTTCTAAGATCAGTTATTTTGGCTCGGAAACTCAGAAACGGCTTAACTAATTTAAATGCAGTTTTAACTAGAGTGCAGTTTTCACTCCAGTTTTATTCAAAGCACTGCAGTTGTTTTCACTCCAAAATATAATTTTAGTAACCCTCCCTTAAAATTGACTGTTTTATTCTTAAAATAAAAAAAATAAGTTAAATAAATATAGATTAAGGCCGGTCGTGACGCAATGGGACAGTGCCTGACTGTAAACACGATCGTTTGTGGATTCGAATGTCATTTGGGAGTCATCAATGTCATTCCAACTCAAATGATATCATTTTCCAAAATATTTTGATTTCTCCGCTATGATAATATATAGCCAGTGATGTATGTAGGACGTTGTCTCTATGACTACCCTGTTATACGGGATAAAGCGTAACGATGCTTTTTTAACAAATTATTTTTCCCTATACAAAAGCAAGTAAATAACTAGAATTTAGAATAT
This sequence comes from Dryadula phaetusa, assembly GCA_032432895.1. NCBI lineage: Eukaryota > Metazoa > Arthropoda > Insecta > Lepidoptera > Nymphalidae > Dryadula > Dryadula phaetusa. The sequence goes on along the minus strand of JAOYRS010000092.1, from coordinate 2,463,397 downwards.
CTTACAACAAAATATTGTTTATGAATAAATACTTAACTAAATTTCTGTCAACAAAATAAATAAAATGCTTTCAGATAAAACAAATATTATACAAAATCTATTGGAAAATCAATTTAACAATGATTTAGCTAACAGGCGACTCCTTTGTGCTCCAGCTGACTGTGAACTGGATAATATGAAACATCAATATGTGTCGGCAATATTAGACAATACGATGTATTGTTAAACAGATTTGAGACAATTGGTTGTAGGTTCAATTCCCATTTGGGGGAATGGTTAGATTTAAATTACTTTCAATTCTCCGCTCTAGTAAGATAAAAGTTAATGTGTTACCACGAATTGAGAGGGAAACGGCTAACGGAATGTCTTGATACTTATTACACTCTGGGTATTTTGAGTGGCAGAACTGACCACCGTGTTTTGTCTTACCAGAGGAAATTGAAAACAGTTCGAATATAGTGGTTACTTTCATTGAGAATCGAACCTATAACCATTATGTTTAAAGTAACCTTGCCTCACTAACGGCTTTTCTAGATTAATGGCTTTTATAAAATACAAAATACTAAAAAAATATATATTTTTCAAAATATATTTTGTATTTTTATCTAAATATATTAAATTAAGATAAAATTAAGAACAAGTTATTTAATTTACATTAAGTATTACAATATTGTATTGAAATCAAATCAAATCAAATAAAAAAAAAATTATAGTTTTTCTACATTAATAGAACAGATATAGATGAAGTAAATTAAAACCTCTTAATTATACATATATGTTAGATATTAGAAGGCGTCTATCAGTGTAATATAATAAAGAACAATGTTCATTTTTTTCTGTTTGTGTGTACGTCTGTTAATACTAATCTCTGAAACTGCTTAACTAATTTGAATACAATTATCACTATCGTATTTTGATGCTGGGAAATGCTTTTTACGCACATCACCCGTCGCAAGATGGATGTATGTTATGGACGAATGATATCGTGAGTCGTAAGTGTACTCGAAATTATCGATCGCTCGTGTGTGCCACTACACCTTGGTGGACGGCCCGCTTATTGCTGGGTACCATCGCGTCCAGGGTGCTCTGGGGAGGTTTCCACAGTCCCCAATGCCTCGATGACTTGCTGGAGTCTGTCTGACTCTCTTGTAATTGCGCTTCTAGGGTAGGGGGAGATGGAAATGTGCATACTGTTTTTCCTCTAGCCAATGGTGGTGGAGCAAGTCTGCATTTGCGCCAGTAAGAGGTAGGGCCCTGACCCTAACGCCAGAGTGTTATGTGCCAAAATGAAGGTAATCTTTCCTTAGTATATCGTGTTTATTTATTTTAATACTTCATAAGTAAGAAAGCTGTATTGAGTTAAAATCTTCTGTTCAACAAAATTAAATTCTAACAAATTTTGGTTCTGAAAATTTCTTTCTGTTAAATGAAAATAGTATTTCTAACAAGACTTAAGTCAACGCAAGCAAATTTCCGTATATTCACTTGTAATTCACATAATTATCACAATCTAAGTACTTACAGTGATTGAGACAGGTATTTGGAGAGCCCCAGTTGTGATATCTTCGACCCCTTGATGCCTTCATTGACAATATTGGTAACCGTTAAAAAATTTTTCGTCATGGTCGACTCTTGAGACACTATTCGCAAAGAAAATTAACAAATAAAATCAATTTTCAGGCTTTTTATTGGCCAAAACTCACTGAAAAAATGATATTAAATGGAAATTTCACTTACTCGTCCAAAAGAAACATTCGATATAATAATAATCGAAAAGTTTGTTTTTTTTTAACAAATCTCTCGTTTTTTTATCACAGACCGTTCGTTGTATTGTCTATACTATATATATATAATACTTGAACAATTGTAACAGGTACCTGAAAATGTATTAGATCGATTAAGATTTTATCAGATTTGAAAGTACTTGAAAGTTATTAAAATATCTATATATTAATACGCTAAACAAAGTCGTTGTATCCCTTTTTAGGAAATTACACGAACAAAGGGGTATGGAATTTGGCACAGCTATAGTTTATATAGAGAGGGAGTGTAGAATCCCAATACTTGTTAAGAATAATGCATTAAAATATATTAAATCGACATACGGGTCATATAACGGTTGCTAAGGCAACGCGTTATTGGGACATCTAGTATATATTTATACGTAAATCAAAAATTTTATAAATTTTAATATTCTAACATTTGGAAAAACTAGTTTATATAGAGAAGGAGTGCAGAATGCTAACATATTTTTAAAATTTATAATATTATTGTAACACACACTATGTGTTTTATACACACATTTATATAAAGTGGCATACGCGTTGCTAAGGAAACGCCTTGTTTACGCGTCAACGGGACATCTAGTTGCTATAATATATGTATTTGTAAAAACTAAAAACCGTACGAAAAAAAATATTTTTCTTGAAAATTGTAAATATTATTACTTATTGTCACTTTTTTTTTGTATAAAGTTAAAATATTTATAACCAAATTATTGGAAAGTAAAATATATTTAGGTCAAAATAAAATGATTAAATGGCTCTTGGTATGTGTTTTTTGTATAGATTATTATTTATAACTTAATTTACCAGGTCGTTGTACCAGACAGTATGAGTTCATATCCTTAAAGATGGTCAAATAAAGTGACGGTCGTGGTGCAGTAGGACAGCATATGACTGTAAACGCGATTGGTTGTGGGTTCGATCCCACTCAGGGAAGTGATTATATTTAAATTATTTTTACTTCCTTGCTCTGGTAAGAAAAAGTGCGGCGTTGAGTTCCACCACTCAATAAGCAATGTCTCAAATTTGGTGGAAAGCGAAGTATGGAGTGTCTTGACATTAGGTACTTTCTGTCTTCCCTGCTATGCTTGATATATATATATATATATATATATATATATATATATATATATATATATATATATATATATATATATATATCACTATGTCAACCATTTCAAAACCATTAAACCTGACGTTTCGAGCTTTTTAATAGGCAGAATCTACCATTGACTTGAGACACATTAAAATGTACAAGATTTGCAAAAACCTAAGATTATATTATTATAATATTATATTTTTAATTTTTAATCGTCTAATGATTTACATACTTATGAATCAGAGAAAAACATCACTAGATTCCCTATGTGCTACACAAAATGTTTAAGGTGATAGCGCAGTGGGACAGTGTCTGACTGTAAACGCGATTAAACGCGGGTTTGATTCCCAAACGGAGAAATAATTGTATGTATTTTTTTCATTTTTACCCACTATTAATATAGTATGGCGTTAATTTCCATCACTTTACACGCAATATCTTGAAATCGGGGCTAGAAACAGCAAAGGGAATGTTTTTACTCTAGGATCACTCTGGCTACCCTGCTATGCGGAATAAAGCGTGAAACTGGTTAGTTTTGTATTTACATTCGTACAAAAAAAACATACGTTAAATTCAGGCCTCCAGTTGGCATTATTTGAGTACCGAACACAAAAAAGGTAATACAAAATTGAAATGTCAAAGGTGGGTTCACGTTTGTGGGTTTTATTCCCAGATGTAAGTACTGTGTTACAAAAAAAATAGAGGTTTTTTTGTATTTATTAATTCAGTCCAGAAAAATGTTGGAATAAATTTAAAAGATACTATGAATAAATTTTTGAGGAAACCTTTGTATATATTTGTTTACCTAAGACTGACCGTACTGACATTTTTATAGACCGAACATTCAACAGTGTATATACTGTTTACTTTCTGGATACCATGTTTACGTTTAATATATACATAGTGTATCTCTTGTTTACCGGTCTATCTTTTTCGTGTCATTCATACAATTGGCAGAAAAAGACATTAGCAAAGTGATAATTTATTTTTGCTCTACTGGCGCGTACGAAAGAGAAGAGAAGTGAGAAGAGAAAGAGTGAAGAGTGCTATTCTTGTACATTTAATTTAATTTAATTATATATTACATTTATTTAATTTAATTATTTATTACAAATAGAAGCTGATTTAAATTTCAATAGAAAATAAATATTAGACACTCTGTTTTTTGGACTTAGTTTTCCTTGTCCACGTATAACAAATTCAGAGACAAACTAGTGTTAATATACTCCGTTCTCCGTGGATCTATATTTATTTCTTAGTATAGAGAAGAAATCAAATCAATTATTATAATATAATCAATCTGATCGGGAATCGAAGCTACAACCGCCGTGCCTAAGATCGAATATATCTTTTAGACATTAGTTGTATCCCTTTACAATTTTTTTCTCATTACAGCCACATGTGTAAGCATTTTTCACACGAACCCTTTTTATGTTATCACGTAATGTATGAAAAATATTATTTCACAGACACTTTGAGCCTTAGTTAGGTGTTGAGATTGATAGCGTATCTTCTACGCATCTCCCATACATTGTAGTGTGGAAGAAATATAGATTGGAATTGACACTAAATACAGGTTCATATTCAGGGAAAAAAATCTATATAATTATATATATTATAAATTCTATGGAAATGAGTAAACCTGTAAATGTATAAAATACGAGTTATAAAAAATTTATGAATAAATTAAACATGTAAATTTTATACAAAAATTTATATCAAACAAGAGTAATTTTATATAAAAAATTATGTCAAACACGGGTAAATTTTATACAAAAATTTATGTCAGTTACTTATTTTTATAATTGAACTAATAAATTCAAAAAAGTATTCGATTTTAACATTTTATAATGTCGCAACGTACTATCACTTACAGTAAATAAACCATTGCACATTTTTAATTCATGATCTTGGCAATTACTTAATTATTACACACACTTTGTAAGCATGATACAATGTGTACTATTTTTAAAGTGTTATTCCACACTTAAGATTAGAAAACATTTTTGAAAAAACGTAAAAAATTTCTAATCCTAAGTGTGGAATAACACTTTAAAAATGGTAAATATTAAAATAAAATAGCAATCTCTCTTCGTAACGATTATTTCTTAATAATCTTTAAGTGGTAGAAATTTTTAAAAATCTCTCTACAAAGATGCTAACAACATAAATAAGTTGTAACAAAACGTATGAAAATTTCGACGCAGCTTTCAGATTTGCTGCGTTTAAATTTTTTTACGTTTTTTCAAAAATGATACAATGTGTTTGACATGACATACACAAAAAATTATTCCTACTTATTTGCCTGTTATAAATGTGGCGTTATGTTCCGTTACTTAAGTAACCCTGTTACTTGAGTAGAAAATGAAAAATGAAGTCATTGAGTGCTTTTTCAGTCACGCATAACAAAATCTTTAAAAATATTTGATCTTGTTATGTTTCTTACACCGTATCATAAATAGAGAAAAGAGTCACTAACTTCTTTTTTATTCACTTAATGTCAGGATACGTCATATTTGTATATAAAAAAATCGATATCGCTGTCATTATTTCATACAAGGACGCATTTATGTATCCTTAGTAATAAATAATATTATAATATTTCATTTTGGCATAGGATGAAGGGAATACAGCCAAATAAGTTTTTCAGTATGAAAAAAAAATACAATAAAGCATATAATGGAGTAAACCTGCCAGATACAGAAACGTTTTTACTTTAATCCTAAATTTATTAAACTTTCAAAAGTTCGTGTGGCTTAGTGTATATATAAAAACTTTTTCTTATAATGATAATAATAAGAAATTCGCGTTATTTAAAAAAAAACGTAACCTAGGGTCTAGACACTTCGTTCCCCATTTGCTGTTTGTCTTCTCTATTCTCTCTATACTTATTGAAAATATTGTAATACTTTTAATTTTGAGTTACATGTCGAGTTGCGGAACTCAACACCGCGCTGTATCTTAACAAAACAAATTGAATATAATTATAAGTAGGAACTATAGCTATAAAACAAGTGACGACGACTAGACAAGTTCTGAAAATATAAACTTTTGCATGAAAAAAACACGAGTCATACAGATGAAACTGGGTAGTTGATATGCGGCGTTGGTTTCCGCCACTCAATATATAATATTCATAAACTGTAGTAAACAAAACGTTTCAGTTAAGGCAGTTTAATTTGTATGACTCGTTTTTTTTTCATACAAAGATAAAAAAAAGATTTCCAAAAAATATAATTGTTATTATTAATAATTGTTATTAGAAATAAGAAAAAATAAGTAGAGAAAAGCCTTAAGCTAAAAAATTCTGTATCTGTTTTTAAGCATAAATAACAAAAAGGTCTTAATTTAGGTTATGGGTAAGTGGCAGAATTTAACGAGAAGAACGTGAATATTATACTTGAAAACATTTTTTAAAAAACGTATAAAAATTTTGAACCCGCACCTCTAGGAAATCCAAGCGCTCTGATAGCTAAGCCGTACGTTCTACTACTATACTAAATTCTTATACGTTTTGTTACAACTTATTTACGTTGTTAGCATCTCTATAGAGAGATTTTTACAATTTTCTGCTACTCAAAGACTATTAAAAAAAGGCGAGAGAGTGCTATTTATTTTAATATTTACACTTAGGATTAGAAAACATTTTAAACAAACGTATAAAAATTTTATTTTCCGCATTTTTTCGAATTCCGCTGCGTTCAAATTTTATATGCCTGTAAAAAAATGTTTTCTAATACAAAGTGTACAGTAAAAAAAGAAATATATTATATATTAGAATAGTTGAATTTAGCACCCGAATCCGTCATATGTTGAATAAGCGTGATTTTCAACAGCACAACCCACAGTATATTTACATACTTATATTTGACTCTACGTACTAAATTAAAAACTTTTTTATGGTTGAACTCTGAAACAACTCATACGAGCTATGTATGCTGAAAACTGAACGAATACACCTAAATTCCATGATATTACAGCGTTTTCAAACAAAAAGTAAGGTAATATTAGTACAGCTGCCTACATACATACATACATACATACAAAGAATTTTTTTATATTCGTTTTTATTTCTTTTGAGGCCATAGTGTCTTAACGGACAGTGTCTGACTGTAAACATGATTGGTTATGGGTTCGATACACGTTTTGGGAAGTAATAGTAATAATTATTTTTAACTCTCCGGTTTAGTAAGAGAAAGTGTGACTTTTTCCCATAAAATAGAGTAGAGAAATCCTAGAGTCAAGACTCTCTGATGTTTTTGCTTAATTTTGATATATTGCCTGATGAGTGAAACCCAACTGAGATATAACGTGATAAGTGATGACGCTCAACGACGCGTTTTGTCTTAACGGAGGTGGGAATTTGAAATAATTTAAATGTATTCATTACTACGAGCAAAAATCAAATTACTACTGAGTTTTCTATTGCCACGTTAGTTCTAAGATAGATAGATAATACGTTTTTTCAAAAAAGACTTTAATAACTTATTGTATATATATATATATATATATATATATATATATATATATGTACATATTAGCTTCACGCTTTTATCTCGCATAGCAGGGTAGACAGATAGTACCTAGTGTCAAGACGATCGAGACATTGCATGTTGAGTGGTGGAACTCAACGCAGCACTCTGTCATTACGAGTTAGAGCGAGGAATTGAAAACAATTTAATTATAATCACTACCCCCAGTGGGGATCGAACCCACAACCGATCGCGTTACAGTCAGACACTGTCCCACTGCGCCACGACCAGCCTCAAATATATATATATATATATATATATATATATATATATATATATATATATATATATATATATATATATATATATATATCGCTTACTATTAAATACTTCGTTGGAATGGAACCCATGACATTGATATTTCTCTCTTTCTTGACGTGTGATTTGAAAGAGAATGTCTTTCAAACCACACGTCTATTAACTACAAATGAATAATTTACATAGCCAAATACAAACGTAATTGACAAATTTAAGCGACATTTCTTATATTAAACCGACATCTGAGACCTCAATTTCAGGGAAATCCCTTCATTTGCTTCACTTTTCTCCTTGGCATTATACGATTCGGCCTAATCCATGCGGAATGAAAAAAAAAAGTTAGCTTGAATAAACCTAGCACAAAAGGTATTCTTTGTAAATAAAACTTCTTGTTCAGATGCATGGCGTAGAAATGTTGGAATTATTTTTTTTTTCATATTGTAGATAAAACCCGTTATTGAGCAATTTTTGTGCTCCCTTTTAGTTATGAATAGAATTTCACGATACACTTATAAGCAGCTTTCCGGTTTAATTCAGGACATTGCATTTTTATTGGCGGAACTAAACGCTGCTATGCTACTTTTCACCAGAACGATGAAATAAAAACAGTTTAAATATACCCTCTTGTGGAAATGGGACAACAATCGGTCGTGTTTACTATTAGACTCTATCCTACAAGACACGATGTTTTCCTATACAGATCAGACAGTGATCAGAGAGTTTGAACGGAGAATAAGTAGAGCAAAATAATATTAAATTTATCCCACATTTGTAAGCAAAATATAAAGGGAGGTCAAATTATATAATAAATATATTATGTAAAATATGAAGTACGAATATGTAATGATGGCTCTCAATCTGAAAATGGTTCGCTAGTTAGTACGGTTAGCATAAAAATTAATACTGTTGTTCACACCAACTTGAAGATTCAAATATGTTATGTTTTAAAGAACTCTTACATATATTGCTACTTAAAAACGCTACAAAATCTATATTTTTTGTTATATACATATTATATTGAAACTATATGGCACAGTTACATCTGATTGTATATGTCGTGGGTTCAAATTAATAAAATGCTTAAATAATTTTTATTTTCCAGCACTGAAAAGACAAAGCGTGGTGTTGAGTTACGTCACTGAAGAGTAGAGACTAGGTTCTCTCAGATTCCACTTCTATTTGAGAAAATGTGTAAAACTGTACATAGTTATATTGTAACATATTATACTATGCTAGTAATACAAAGAAAATAGCGGGTGCAGTATCGTTGCGAGTGAGTTTATTTTTACTCACTTATGAAAATCACGTTCTTTAAAACCTCGACTTACCGACCCTTTTCTGTTTTTTTCTTATTTTATTTACAGTTTCTTATATTTTTTAAGTAAAAGTTTGAGAAAACCCTAATCCTTAAAGAATAAACTTATACAGCATTAACCCGCAGAAAGACTAGAAGAGTTATTTCTAGGAGCCACTATCTATTGGAAAATGATTTACATAACTGCGAGGGTTCTAGTTAAAGTGTTTGAAGTACTGGATGAGCCCTTTCAAAAAATATATTGTAAACGTGTATTTGGATTTGCTTAGACAATGTATACATTATATTTTTTACAAAACTTGTGGCTTTGTTTTAGCCCATTAGTAATTATATTGACAACTTTTCAAGCATTTTGCACATTCAGCATTTTATTATGAATTATGCGAAGAAATTTCAATAATATCATCCTGCTCTCCTTTTTGTAGAGATTATCTCAATAAACTTAGTATCCAAATTTTGTTAAAATTAAATTAAAAGGCCTTATGTTTATTTTCTACCGGTTTTGGAATAATAGATATTTCGATATTAAGTTAGCCACTCAACACGCAATGTCTCGATTTCAGGGGCAAAATAGTCAACGGAGGTTCTTGATAATTAGTTGTGTCTGACTTCCCTACTGCCATGCAGCTAAATAACTTACTTACTTACTTACTTATAAAATATTATAGCGACAGTTTGTTTTATATATTTGAGACATTAAAGTGATAAAAAAAGGAAAAAAAACATGAGAAGAACATACATATAGGAACAAACCACTAATACATCAATGTTTGAAATTATACATGACGAATGATGTGATTTTATTGTTGGTCAATTGACTTAAGTATGAATTTTGTAATGGATTTTCAATTTATTTTACTAGAGAAATTATTCTTTTATAACTAGATTCTCAAGTTTTTTCTATAAACGACCTAAAGTCAATCATTTTGTATTGTTTTCGTATAATAGTTTAGACTCGATAATGTGTCTCTGAAGGCCTATCCTTTAATTGATGATATATAAATAAGATTTAAAACTATACTATTTCATTTAACTTGTACAATTACAGTTAATTTAAATTCTTATTTGCTATAACAAAGCGAAGTTAATTTAAATTGTAAAATATATAATATTTATTAGATACGTGTTTTAAAAACCTACCTATTTTTTAAATTATAGAGTTCTTTTGTAAAGATAGTCAAAATTACATGAGCGATGTTGTTTGTGAAGGGAGAATGTGACATTGGCAAAATGACTTGTTGTTTACTGGCATAATCAAAGCACCATTTATAAAGAGTAAAAAAAAATCGTTAAGCTACTTAGCGAATTTCACGCTAATAGAAACTTTTTTCTAAATTTATATATTAGTACACATAACTCTCTAAAATAGTTTTTAACGTTTAAATTCAATATTTTTTTATGTTTATAAGATCAATCAATGTAGTGTCAAGACACTCCTTTTTTTTACTTTCCACTTTGAAGTGAAACCAGAAGTGCTTTTTAAATAGTAATATTTGACTGGGCTCTCTACAAAATAACTCATCCTTTTCAACAAAAGGAGCCTGAAAGAACAAATATTTGGACGTATCCTTAAGACATACGTAGAATGATGATATTGTTAGGAAGTTAAGTGTTATCCGTCCTTTTTATAAACCCAGTGGGGATATACAAGAAAACACAAGGATAAAGGTCTATTTTTGTGATTTTTTTTATTTGAACTGCTATGCTGCTTATCAATGTTATAAAGTAGTATTGATGATCAAATTGATCAAATGTATGTTGTCGACATCTAATGGCCTGGATATAATATAATTAATAATAGGTTCTAATAACATACGGTGGATCTGAAAGGTAAATGGAAAACAGAGAGTTAGGGGAAAATAGCGAGCTAGGGGAAAACAGAGAGTTAGGTGACTAGATTCCCACTGCCTTATCTGCCCAATGCTTCCTGCATTGGAAGCAAGATAAATTTTAATTTATTTTATACAGCGCAGTCGGACTTCATTTGACTGGAAACGAGATTGATTGTAGGTTCTATTCAAATTGGAGGGAATGATAATTTTGAAAATTTAGTTTAATTTTTTAGGTCTGGTAAGACAAAGCGTGGCAGTTAGTACCGCCACCTAAGACTCAATGCCTCAGATTGTGGCGGAAAGTAGAGACGGAGTGTTTTAACACTAGATCGTCTTTGATTACCCTGTTATGTCGAATAAAGCTGGAATTTATAAAAAATAATTTATAATAATTATAACATTATATGTATACAATTAATGATGATTAACATAATAAAGATAATTTGATTACACAGATACTGATCAAGAAGGACAGTCAACAGACACCTGAATCTGACATTATCACGTTAAAATATAGGCTACGTAAAGAATTTCAAGTAAGTTATGAAGTTAGTTGAAATTGTAATCGACTTTTTTTATTATAATACAAGTTTTAGAATTTTTTGATCTTATTAAACCTTAACCGTTAAACCCCTCGCCCAACTCAACGGAATGTCTGAAATTGAGGCGGAAAGTGAACGGAGTGTCTAAGGAAAAAGCGTTAAGCTCAGGAGAAGACAAACATTGTCGTACTGTCATGTTAAAATTAGTTTTAATAGATATAGTATTTTTTTAAAAATCAGCTTCACGCAGTATCAGTTTTGATTTGTTTCCACCTGAAATCAAGACATTGATCTTAACACCGCGGAGAAATGAAAACAAATTTTATTTATAATCTTAACACCAATTGGGAATCCAACACCATTTACCTTCACACTGAGGTGGCATTCGTCTGTCAGTTTATACCTCAGTCTACCTGTCACCACGGACTACTGTAAAGTGTTCGAAACGTCAGGTTTTTTAAAAATGTATTTTCGAACACTAAAATATACGCCAATAATCTGTTTAAAATAGTTTAACTTAAAATATATAAAAAACGTGAAAATCAAAGATCTTATTAAATAATTTAATATTATCTAGAATCAATTTTGTTTTTTGTGGTCCTTGGACGCAACGGGTTGCCAAAACGTCTATAAATTATGTTTTATGGACCAAATTTGCTAAAATTTGAAAATTATGACGATCTTTGCTATTCGATTCCTCTTAGAAAGATTTAAAAGAAGAAGAATTATTTTATTATTATTACAGATTGGGGTCTCAAAAATGGAAAATCATTAAAGTCAAAATATTTAGTGACAAGCATCAATAAATATCACTAACATACATACAGTTTAAATACATGCTTTTAACAAAATTTCACGAAAAAATAGAAATCTCTATGAAAATCGTAAACACGGTTTTCATAGAGATCGCAGATGATCTCACACAGAGTGAAGATATAGATATATATATATATTTGATATGTTAGTAAAACATAAAATTGTGAGAGTGTTATATTTTATGGGAAAATAAAAATATTTTATAACAAAAATATGGTCTGATTTATTAAAACACAGCTGAAATATCTGAAAGGAAAGTAACCCAAAATTTATAGGTTTTGAACTCTACATAAGAGAAGGCTTACATAATATATATGTATACAGTAACACATATAGTGACATGATTTAGACTTTGGAATTGATAATATTATCTTTTAAATGGATTGAATTAGAAAAAAAAACACGTTTAAAATAGAAATTTAAAGTTGAATTTTAAATTAACCAATTTAAAGTTCAAAATGTATGTTATTTGAATATATGTGTATATTTATTATTTTTCGTTTGAGTAAACCTACGCATAGGTAATTGCTATGTACTCGAATATTTAAAGTCGTAGATATAAAAAGTACTTAAATTGGAGATATTTCTCTTTTCTTTTATTTTAAAATATCTTGTAAGATATACGTACATATTCAATATCTTGTGGTATGATAAGGTGTTTGATTATCTCGGTTGCTATAAGTTTTAGATGTAGCTCAGTATACGAAAATAGATATTAGAGAACCAGACGTTTCATAGTCTTATTATAGTCGTGGTCACATGTTACCTGTTTTTTATACATTCATTAATTAATCCGTTTAAAATAGTTTTATTTACGTTAAGGTATATTTTGTTTATATATAAATAGAAGAATATACCTTACTCAAATTTCACTTACAATGCTATAAATATAATATGGAGGAATATAAAGCAATACCTTTTAGTATTTTAAATTCATATAAGTAGCTCTACATTCAATTTTGAATGTACCCGTGGAAAATTTGCAATTTCACCAAAATATTGTCAAAATACGGTATATTTTAGAATATTCTAAGCAAGTTTCAAAAAAGTAACTTTTAGAAAGTAAGCTAGATCCAATTTTGTATTACGAGGTCCTCGTAACGCTGTTACAGTATTTTCATATATTATTAACTGTGAAACAAAATTTCTTATATTTCTTATATTAAATATTATGCATGTATATTTTGTGCCATATTTGACGTCTAAAGATGATCTAATATTATGTACTATCCCTTCTGAGTTCTTCTATTTATCTAGTATCCCTTTTGAAGGAAATTATGGCCTACCATAAAAACAGAGAATTATTGCATAGAAAATTTTATTACATACGTATTTGTAAAAGAATATGAACCCAGAACTATAACGTTTAATTTCATTTCAGTATTATTAATTCATTCCTTCTTAAGAGGAAAAAGAGGCCAATAGTCTTTTTTGCAAGAAACATTTAAAAATATCACACACTTACATTGAAATGAACCTAAGTAAAAATTTATGTATATTTTTGACTATCGTAAAACTAATAAAAGAGTATCTTTTTTTAGGCTTTTAGGTTTTTTTACATGCATTTTAATTTTAAGTTTAATTCAAACGTTTTTCAATTTATTACAATAGATAATTCATACAATGTAAAAAATTAAAAGGAAAATATTTGATACCAAGTAATACTTTTAAATTTGAAGTTATAATTATTAAATATAATAATATATTTATATTTTAAATAAATTAATATAATATTATTTATAAAGAAGATTTCCCCGAGTATTTTAATAGCGTATATTTTATATTTTTGTCCACTTAGTTACGTATATCAGCTCTACATATTTGTAAGTATATCTAATATGAAATGCAATCCCTTTCAGTTATGTAATTTCGTATTGTAATGAAAGTGTTTACTTCAATCATGTTAGGAACAAATAATTATAAAATAAACATTTATTTTATGTTATATTATACTACTATAATGAAACTCTTTATATATTTTCTATTTTTGCCTTAAAATGAGTGTAAAAGATAAAAAATCTTATAAAAATACTAATTAATATGGTTAAATTATAATAAATATATTTCGAGTTTAATATATTTATAAAAATACCGCGAAAACGTATATAAATAATGTATTATATGAATATATAAGGAATAACGTTAGTTTAAAATTTAGTACTTGCGTTAATAAAGGAACGCCCAACTTTTTTCAACCTGTAAGATATTTTGAATTACAAATACGTATATTTATAACAAAAAAAAATAAATATATTTTTTTTTATTAAAATGAGACAAAAGAATCAACTTTCAAGTACTTTGAATCAAAATCGTGATTTACGAACCTGTTACATAACACAAAATAACAATAACAATCACAAATATATCACTATATTATCACGAATCACTATTGCTTTAGTTGAAGAAGGAAAGAGAAGGAGGATTTAGTAAGAGATCGTAGCGACGTGCGCTCCGACCAAAGTGACAGTACATACTGGCTACGCCGTAGCTTTGTACAATGCGCGTAGCGTTACGCTACGAATTATATTGTTTTTTGCTTATGTTATCTTTTTTTGGAGTGTAGATGAAATTTAATTTAGTTTTTGTTTTTATATGTAAATATTTGATGTAATTTTGTACTGCAATTTATTAAAGTGTTATTATTTAAATTTACTCATCTCTAATAGAGACTCTACTATTGTGACATTCTGTATCACTTTTTAATAAAAATAATTTTAATATAATTTTTCCTTCGAACCTAGGACCAAATACACACTCAGACACATTTGTACCTTTAAAATATATGTATATAATTCTATCATTACATTAAAATATATATTTATATATGAGTAATTATTATATATTATTCATGTATATTTGCATGCTTTTAATGGAAGCACTAGACGTGTTTGCATGATTTATAAGGTTTATAATATCAGAACCACTATGTTGATTACATTTTTTTTTAAATTTAGATCACGTAAGTAGCAATTTCGTTTTTTTAGTATTTTATTTACTATTTACTTATTTTATAGGAATTATATAAAAATCTCGATAAATTATTTTAATAATTTTAAATTTGATTTCTTAATTCCCAAAGATTTTTTAAGTAATTTCCAATTTATTTTCTATCCTCTTACTATATTGATATGCGAGGAAACACATAAAACTACTTTTTAACTTTACGCTTTATCCTATATATATTTTAAGTTAGAGCGTTAAGACACTCTGTTGACTGTTTCATGCCTGAAATGGAGACATTTGATGTTGAATAGTGAAATTTAATGGTGTGCTTCATTTTACCAGAGTGGAGAGAGGAAAAAAAACAAATAAAATCATTCCGCCTCGTAGAATTCAAACTCATAACCAATCGCATTTACAGTCAGACATAGTTCTACTGCACCACGATGTCCTTTTAAAAGAAATATTATATGAATTTAATGGTTATCTAACCGCTGTATACACTGTATCAGCCAAAAATATCATTGTTAGTACAAATACTTAGTAATCAAAAAACCAAAGTAAATAGATACTTTCAACGTATTCTGATATTTATCAGTACATTTTAAATACGAGCTTTCAACGTGAGAGATGCAAAAATAAATATAGAGATTGAATGTATGTACGAACTTATTTATTGGCTTTGACTTTCAATTGACTATTTCAAAATAAGCTTGTTTTAAAGTTATTAAATTAAATATTGTGAAAGAAAAGTTATGAAACCTCTACTTTTTAGGAAATACAATCTAGAAATATAGAGAGACTATGACTCTAAAGGAGTTTGATAAGTATATAGACATATAGTAGGTAAGATCAACATACAATAATACCAAAAAACATAATAATATTTAAGATATATATTTATTCTGCAGAAAACCATGACTCTACTTTGAAAACCAGAAGAACAAAAGTGAAATTATACTATTATAATAATTAAATATAATTTACTAATAGTATTCTTACGTCTTATTGTAACGATATTTTTAATATGTAAAGTAAAAAAAAAATAAATTACTTATGCATAGGAAGGAGGTAAATTTATCGTGCATATAGATTATATGGAGAATAAATGCGGAAAAAAATTAACAAATTTACAAACAAACAAATAAAGTCATATAAATAAGTATATACAATAAACACTTACAAGTCTCTCTCACTCACTCGATAAGTTAAAAATCATCAAAAAAATCTTAAAACAAGCGTTATCTATCAAACATTAAAACCTCCATTACTCGAAATTTTGATTCTCTATCAGCCGAAATAATCAGTCACATTACACAAGCTATTTTCTCTCTATAATTGAAAAAATGAAATTACATCTCTGTATTTCAAACATAGCAATATTTTATGTTTCAATCTGTTTAAGTGAATAATTTGAAAATTATTAGTTCCAAGAAAATATAAATTAGTAACAGTAACAGTTTGACGTTATGACTACTATTGTATAAACCATTATTTCTTAAAAAATAATTGTATTAATTTAACTTCTCTAACTTTACGCTTTTATCCCGTATAGCAGGGTGGACATAAAGTACCTAGTGTCAAAACACTCCGTACTCCACTTTCCGTCGAATTCAAGACATTACGTGTTGAATGGCGGAACTCAACGTCTCGCTTTCTCTTACCAGAGCGAAGAGATGAAAATAATTAAAACATAATCATTCTCCCATGCTCTTTTCTCTTTATATCGCAAACTCGATACTAAGATATTTTTAATATATCCTTATGGTTTTACTTATAGAGGACCTACTCTACATAAACGCTGTTTTGACAGCGACCACATAACAAGTCTAAATACGATTGATTTTAA
Source organism: Dryadula phaetusa (assembly GCA_032432895.1). Classification (NCBI taxonomy): domain Eukaryota; kingdom Metazoa; phylum Arthropoda; class Insecta; order Lepidoptera; family Nymphalidae; genus Dryadula; species Dryadula phaetusa. The sequence goes on along the minus strand of JAOYRS010000092.1, from coordinate 2,446,430 downwards.
AAAACCCATAAATATATAACTCCAAACACTTTAAATTAATTTCTACAATTTTCATAAGAAACAAAACATTATTAATAAAAATTTTTAAACACATTATAGTTAAAATTGAGAAAGCATTAAAAGGCTCTACTATACATTTTCATTTATTATACATTTGCTTACATATGTGTACATTTTAGTCACGTTCCATACTTTCGTAGTGTTAACAGATGTGGTAAACGTGACGTGTCCCCTAATATTTACTATTTTTAAAGTGTTATTCCACACTTAGGATTAGAAAACATTTTAGAAAAATCGTATAAAAATTTTTTTACGCAGCTGGTAGTAGAACGCATGGCTTAGCGGTCAGAGCGCTTGGACGGTATCCAAGAGGCGCGGGTTCGAATCCCGCTGCGTTCAAAATTTTTATACGTTTTTTCTAAAATGTGTCCCCTAATCTCAATAAAATTATAAAACAACTTATATGTGTAAACTTTTTGTGTCTCTTATATCGCTGTTATAAAAATAAAATGATATTTTTTATATTCAATTTAATTTTTAATAATAAGTTATTTCTAAGCCTGGCTTGTGTGTGATTCATATTTAATTCTTAATCGGAGTAATTTATTTAATTAATTGATTAAAATGCTTTGCTAAGGGCAAGGCATAATGTGGGGTAGAGCTCTACGATTACTCATATAATCATTCAATTTCGGATGGAGTGCGGTGTTGAGTTCCACCGCTATACACGCAATATCTTGAAATCGGTGGAAATCGATGTACGGAGTATGTTGACACTAAGTACTTTCTGTCTACCCTGCTATGCGGGATGAGAGCGTGAAGCTAGAAAAAAAAATCGGATGGAACTTAGAGATCTAAGTGCGTCATTAAAGATCACATACAGACTCTAAATTTCATATTATAACCATAATTCGAGTTGTATATAGGCATGAAACCGTCTGTCCGCAGTTAGCCAAATAAAAATAAAATAATCCTATTCCGCTTTGTGCGGGTGACGTGTAAAACTGTCTAAAAAAAAGAAAAAAAATGAACTTCTCTTCTGTTTCTAATTCTTCTGGAAAAAAAATATGTATTTTTTCTTATAGTTATAGTTATTTGTTATAGTCAAACATAACTCCATATAGATGTAGTACGTTGTAATATGCCGTTAACACATTTGTATAAATCTTCAGATTTACTTATTTTTTATTATACAAGTATAATTGTTTTATTTAGCTTCATGCGTTTTTCTATATGATAGTACTTTGATCAAGACGCTCCGTTCTCTGTTGTTTATCCGAATTGGAAATATTGTGTGTTGAGTAGCGTAACTCAACACCGCGTTTTGTCTTTCCAAAGTGAAGTAATGACATATAAAAATAACCAATTTAAAAATTGATAAAACTTATCCTAGTCACCATTAAACTCCGTAGCCTAAGCCTACGTTAATTTTTTTATATGTTTTGTAAAAATCTTTTTTATTCTAAATATCTGATTGACACTTTAAACACAATATAATAATTTTAAATAAAAATAATTACTAAATTGAACCTACAACTAACGTATTCAGTCGATAACTGCTCTACTATGCCACAAGTGCCTCATTATTATATTGATGCAATAATATGTAAAGAAAATAACAATCTGTATGTCCATAAAAAGAGAATCGTTACGTTATCTAAAGTTGCCCGGATACGAAAGTGGGTCAACTCGAAATAATTGTTGCACACTTGAATAAGATATAGCGTTTAAATGATGTAATGAAATTTATAGAGTTTCTTGTTTAATGTTTATTATTGTTATTTAAATATTTTCTTATTTTGTTGATTGCAGTCAACGTAGTGTCTTGACACTAGGCTGTCTCTGACGTTCCTGCTATACGGGATGAAGCGTGTAGTTGCTTTTTTAAAATTTTGTAGTGGAATAGTTTTGATCTGTTCCAGGTTGTTTTGTTTTGTATGATGATTTGTGGTTTAAACACTTATACGAATATTTAATTGTACTTATATGTAGTGATCGTGGAGCTGTGGGACGAGATTTGACTGTAAATGCGATTATGAATTCGATTCCCACTCGAGGGAATAATCGTGCGCTCATCAGGGGCACGATTATATATAAATTTTATTTCTCTGCTCTAATTGGCATTACGGCGTTGATGTCCGAACTAAAATTTTTTGTTAACAATATTTATTAAGTTTTGAAAATTAAATACAATTAATTTTAGTTGAATATAAATAATTTATTTTTACAAATTTATTTTACATAGCCAATTTTATTATTATAATTCCATTTCTACACAAAACAGAAATCGTTTATTTTTTAATGTCTCACAGTCAATTTTAAATATTATTTCTTAGTTTTTATATATATGCAAGATATCAGAAACGTCATAGAAAAATAAATATATGATAAAAAAAATGGTCCGCAACTTGCCGCCCCAAAAATCCAAACAGCCCAGTCAATACCAAAAACTATTGCAACAGATTGGAAAACGTTCGCGTCACGTATTCGCGACTCCATTGCGGAAAATGAACCAATACCGGATAGTTTTGATTCATCGACAACAGCCTAAACTCACTTCGTGAAAAGGCGAAACTCTCGACGAATTCTCAAAGGAAATTGAAGCGAGCCCAGACGGCCTTAGCTATCCCTAGCGAGCTTAAAATTCTAATTACGCAAAAAATACCACAAATCTAACCCCAGACAATCGTACAAAACTCTAGAGACTCTAAAGACTGGTTTGAACTCAGCTCTTGGAGCTCGAGGAGGAAAACTGGGATCACCGTTTTTATTATAAAGAATCAGGAGACAAACAAACAGAAGGGCTCCCTGATGGTAGGTGATCACGTTCACCCATGGACATTTACAATATTAGTGTTTTTACCGACCTTGGGATGGAAATGAAAGGAGAAGAAGGAAAAGATGGATGGGAATAGGAAAAGCAAGATTACATGGCAACGAACTGAAACACATTATCAGATATTTGGCGGTTCGTTTTTGTCATGATAGTCGGAGGATTAAACTCCTACCACCAAATTTCTGGGATACCCGCCTTATGGGACGCTACCCAGCAATAGAAGAGAATTGAATTCTACCTCCTCCCCTCACAAGGAAAACAACGATTTAGCACCGGCCTAGCCATCGCTTAGCGTCCTGGTCACTGGTCACGACTTTTAAAAATAAATCAATCGAGGAAATTGAGCGATCGTATCATACTAACGCGTCTTCAGACCACCGCCAAGGCTATAAACAACATTCCTACTGAACAGTTTGGATTTCAAGCCCAGCACTCAGGCGGTCATCAAATGCCCCGCCTCACACAGAACTTGTTATATAAATCTAAATGGATGTCATCAGCGGCCATATACTTAGATATCTCCAAGGCCTTCGACAAGGTCTGGCACAATGGCCTAATCGATAAACTACTTCAAGCATAGCTTCCGGATAGGTTAGTGTACATCCTACGTGATTATCTCACAAACTACTCTTTTCGTTTTTGAGTCGAGGTAGGGTACCTTTGACTAAGCCATTAAACGTCCTATAAGATCAGGAGTCCATCAAGGCTCCATTCTATCTCCGCTTCTGTACACATTGTACACCCATGTACCACCCAAAGCCCCAAGTACCCATCTAGCCCTATTCACGAACGACACGAACCCGCTTATAATAGAGCCCGACAATTATGGAGACCCCGCAGACCCCGACACGTTCTAACAGAAAAAATGACGTCATTACGCTCGCTAACGGCCCTAAACACATAGGTAAATTCATATACACTGTCCCCGCCGGTGGAAACGAGGTCCGGTTTCGGAACCACCCGATGCCAATAGGCCTGATCCGGACAGACAAGTTCCCAACTATAAACGGTGCACACACGTCACTGTCTCCACGTCAAGGTCAGAGCTCTTCTAGCGCGGCCTCCCTCAAAACCCGGTGACGCTGTTAAGGCCGGTAACGCCAACAGCATACTACATAATCGAAAAAAAATATTATATGTTTATGTATGTATATACGGTACACATATTATATAAAATGATAATAATTTTTATCTGTCTGTCTGTTTGATACAGATTATCTCTGGAACGGCAGCATGTATTTTGATGGAACTTTCACTGGAAGATAGCTGACGTAACAAGGAAAATTATGAAAGTTACAGATTTTTAAATTCCACGTGGCCAAAGTCGAGGGCATAGCTTATATTAAATTATTATACTACATTAAAAAGAACTCCATTTCCCTTTTATACAAAGAACTATACTACTAACTACCTTTGGAAAAACAGCTTTTCCATAATAATAACTAATTTAATACTCAGAGTCTGTCATAAAAGCGTATGCCGCTATAAGGTATAGTTAATTAGTCGAAGTAATTCAACTTAAGCCTTCTAATAAGTCTATATATAAATCATTTTCTTTATATAAATTAAACAATATTGGAATAATTTAATTAATTAATAACAATGAGATTGTTTGATAAACAACTAAACTAAATAATACGATTACAAGGACCTAGGTTCGAATAAAAGTGATAAAAGTGATGCAAAATAAATCAGAATTCTATTTTAATGGTCCTTTGTGAGGATTGGGATTGTCGGAATGTAAGCGCGATTGGTTGTGGGTTCGATTCCTCGGGGAAATGATTGTATTATAATACAATATTTTAATTTCTTTGCTCCGGTAAATAAATCACGGTGTTAAGTTCGCCAGTCAACGGAGTGTCAAGACACTCTATATATGTTGTCTCTGACTATCCTGCTAAGCGATATATTGCGTGCAGCTGTAATTGTTCACAGTTACAATGTTTATGGCGATGAAACGTGAGAAGATATATTTATTAAGTAATCTAATAATAAATTACTAAACGCTACTATATTTGAGATAAACTTTTGTTAAAACTGCCATACACGTTGCTATAACTACATGTGTTTTACGTGTCAACAAATTCTCATCTTTTTAAATATTTTTACACCTTTATAGGTTAATTGGAAGTACCCTCCTTTTTTTAATTGTTAACAAATCTTAAAATACTTATTTAATGAAAAGCATTGTCTCAAACCAAATGATGTTCTGGAAAACGTTTTTTTTTTATCGGAAATTTAAATTAAAATATCTAAAATCAATGCTTACGATAGCAAGAACACACTGTAACAAGTATTTGTGGAATATTTATCTCGATAAGAACTTTCGGCTTAGCGGTCAGAAACATTGACGGTTTCCAATAGTCGCGGATTTGAATCCGTTCAACAAATTTATATACATTTAAAGATCTTTTTCCTTTCTTTTGTGAGTAAAGAACACAGACAACAGATTTTTGAATTAATTCTGCTTAATTATAAGATATATAAAAAACAAGGTTTTTAAGCAAACATATCTGTATAATAAATAGTAAACTCTTTTTACCTTATTTCGATGTCTCCGATAAAAGCCTTTTAAGCGCTGCATTACTTTCGTGTCATTTTCTTAAGTAAAAATAATTTATTCTCGACAAATGTATACAATAAAATGCGACCGTAGCGAATTGGGACAGCGACTAGACGCGATCGTTTGTGGGTTCGATTCCCACTCGGGGGAATAATTATACTTTTCGTGATTACTTACCGGCCTTTGGGCTTTCTTTTTAGCACACCAAGCCTGGTGTTAAGTTGTAGTCTACGACGCTTGCTTAAGGAGTATCTATTTACTTTATATTTATAGATCCTTAGATTGTATGACTTCGGCAGTACAAACATCGGATTTACAATATTGAAATTATTTTCATTTCCCTATCTGATAAGACAAAGTAAGGTGTCGAGTTCCGCCACACAATATGCAATGTCTCGTTTTTTAAAATCAGTGAACATAGTGTGTTGCCGCTAGGTTCTTCCTGAAGTAACGGAAGATTGAAGAGCACCATGAAGTTATACTCGATAAACGGGGCGGCGTATAACTGCCAATCCAGCGTCCCACATAACATGTCCAAAGTCCCCAATCGGGAAGGTATCCGTAATACGATTCGTATGACGTTAAACTTTGGCATTTTATTATATATATATATATATATATATATATATATATATATATATATATATATATATATATATATATATATATATATATATATATATATAACGATTACTTGAAAAGTGAAGAACGGAGTGTCTTAAAACTAAGTTTTTAGTTTTTTGTGTTTTGTACAAATATTCCATATTACAGAAATCTTTACGCGGACTAAATTGGAAACACAGCAGGTAGTAAACAAGAAAAAATTACGAAGCGATATTTACATAGTATTTTCGTATAGTAACAATAAATGTAGTAAAGTATGCAGTTGGAAAAAGAAATTCAAATGAACATAATTTTTGTTACTAAATTAAAAAAATAACTTAATAATTAAATAACCAGACTTATGTCTACTGAAACATCTGGGGTAAAAGCTGTTCATTTTATTATTTATTGTAATTGTAGGAATTTTTGAGGGAAAAGAGTATAGAAGTCACCCGAATACCAGATGGGCAGACCAAGTAGAAAATTGAGTTGCAACCTAATTACAATACTATTGCTAACATTGCAACTGACAAGAGCCGCTGGAAACATCTCATCCGTTCTAGATTTGGATCTGCTTGTAAAGACGATCTCCAGTAATGAAGGATCGACTATAGAGAGAGATATATTTTTTTAGCTTCATGCTTTTATCCCGCATAGCAGGGTAGACAGAAAGTACCTAGTGTCAAGACACTTCGTACTTCGCTTTCCGCCGAATTCGAGACATTGTGCGTTGTGTGAGGGACTTCAACGACGCACTTTGTCTTACCAAAGTGAAGAAGTGAAAATGAACCCACAATCGATCGCATTTACGGTCGGACGCTGTCCCACTACACCATGACCGGCCTCTGCATAAAAATATAATGTGTAGAAACTGCTTTAGGAAGGAATTTAATGTTAGTATGTCCTTATTGAGACTAATTTTAGTAGTTGTGGATTCGATATACATTAGGGGAAAATCATATTTATTTTTTTTTATGTTTCTTCGCTCTTGGGTTTTTTTTGTTTAATATAAAACACGACGTGGAGTTCGCCACAAAACATGCATAGTCTTAATTTTGTCTTAATTTAAAAATTTCTGTCAGAAAGCGATTATAAGGAAATCCTGATGTAATACATGATACCTCATGTAATACATGATACTGTTGTATTTATTTGGTCCATGTAACATAAAGAGCCTAATCAACTATAATAAGTAAATCAAAATCTCCAATAATTTAAGAGTCAGACACTTATTTTGCAATATACATCAGTTCTTCAGGACTAAGCAAGGACAAACAGAAACCAGACTTTATTCTCATATCCCGGCCTTGTTACGCTACCATAAGGATATTAAAACCACGGAAATGGTATAAAAGGATCTTATTTTATAAGTATGCTATTGACAGCACCCAGCATGAATATGATACAGTACCAACCAGTCCACGCTTGTACAGACAGTCCTTCAGAAAGCGTAAGCCAATACATCAGCAATTCATCTATTGCTCTCATTTGGTAAGGAATGGGAAGAAAATTATGTTGGGTCAAGGGTGTCCAGAAGTTCAAAGGCCAACTACTGTGCAAATTCTTTGACAAACATATCATCAAGACCACAACTACAACCACAGCAGAGACCTTAAAAGTGAAATTACTTACAGTGGTGCATAGTTCAAAACCTAGAAGATAATAATTTTATCTTATAAATCATGTCAATGATAGAACCACACAAATTTAGCTGTCTAGAGAAAATAACTAACTGCCCTATATAACTATTGGGTCAAAGCTCATCAGTGAATAATAACATATGATTATCCTCAAGATATACCCAACCTATTCAATTAGGTGCTAAGAAGATTGACATTCGCTGGAGAATCCATCATGGTCCGACACGCTCCTCAAATATCCAGCAAACAGGCCACAAATAAATAGATAGAAAAAATCTAACGCACGTATCTCAAAGACTAACACGGTAGACACCACCTAAATCAGTATCTCACATGACATATGTCTTGGTGAAAGATGAATAGAAGTTATAAGAGATGAGTATTTTGGTCCTAGAAGAAAATGATGAAATCGTGGGAATATATTAGATAAAAAATTAGATATGCCACTTCTCTGTTAATATCTTCTCTGATAAATATGAAAAATAATACAGCCTATACTATTTATTCTCCTCTCAGCTCAATTTTAACCCAATTATTGTATTAAGAGAGTGATTAAAAGCTTCTTTTGAAAAAGCATTATTGCTACTGAATTAAGCACAGTTCAGTTTAAGTGGATCTTAAATTAACGTGAAATTCAATTACGAGTGTTCTTTTCATTTTTTATATTGTACACTAAGTATTTAAGACAATGGTATTGTTACCGCTCTGAGAAGCGCTCTAGAGTCAAATATTTTTTTTTTGGTTAATGTACAAGTATTTTTTTGCTAAATTTAGATATCTTTCTTTTAACGGCACTCAACGCCGCGCCCGTTTATCTAACCAGATCATAACGTGTAAAGTTAACCATCATGCAAATTCAAGCTACGTGATACATTATTTTTTTCTTTTTATAGGTTAAAAATCTTGAATCACTTTTTAGCTTGCTAAGTAGTTTCTAATTTTATTTGATGGCAATATTTTTAATTATTTCTTTATGCGTAAACAAGGTTACAAATTATATTTATTTTACAACCAAGCAAGCTACCAAAACAAAGAGAACCGCAGAAACATTGCTTACCCTCATCTATGTAGTTATAACTATATGTGTATATAAGGGATATTGAAGAACTATTTCTTTCAGCTTTTTAAATTTTAAATGAAACTATTTAACCGGATTAATCGCGTATATTTTGGTATTCGAAAATATATTTTTGGACACCTGACGTTTCGAACACTTTACAATAGTCCGTGGTCACGGACGTCAGGTGTCCAAAAATGTATTTTCAAATATCAAAATATGCGTGATTAATCCGGTAAAATAGTTTCATTTAAAATGTATAAAAATTGCGAAAATCAAAGATTCTTTCAGCTTCTAGCTTATTCCCGATAGCACATTAACCAAAAATATAGTTAAAACACTCCATTCTCCACAATCCCGCCGTAATCAAGACATTTCATGTTGAGTGGCGGAACTCAACGCCGCACCTAATTTTACTGAGAGCGATAAAAGAAAACAATTGAATCGCTTAAACACCAAACCCACAACCAATCACATTTACAGGACAGACGCTGTTCCGTAAGATACGGCCTCAAAAAATGTAGGTGTATATTTCAAATATGAAACAGACAGTGATTTAAAAAAGAAATGCTGGCCACACTGACGGATTGCTAAAGCTCAAATTAAGACTGAAAGAAGTCGTAATTATGCGCTGAAATATTCTGAATATACTGTAACGGACGTAGTATTGTACGGACAGCAGAAAAATGGGAATATAATATTTCATTAAAAAAAATGTTTTATTTATTTTTTTGGAATGTAGCTTATTTCTGTTCTAAGTTATATTTAGGTATTATATTACTAGTGGGATATGGGTGGGAATTTGGAACGAAGTTTCTTAAATCCATTGTGCGTTACAAAATTTTTTTTATCCTTTATTTTATTTCTTTATTCCATTTACAGATATCTGCTTTTTACATATAAACTATACTGTTAAAATATAATATAAAAATAAATTAAAAAATAAGCTCACTTAACGTTTCTTTTAAATGGTACTTGGTATAAATTATGACTTTCAAAAAACAATAGTAACCTTATAGCGACTGAGGGTCTAAGGGCTCCATAATTAACATGATTTTGTTTTTATATTATTATTTAACTATAGATTATACTTTTTATAAATGAAAATATTTTGAACTTATTTATTTTAAATGTAGTTAGGTTCTTTATAATAATAATATTTTGATGACACATTTATTGTTTGATATATTCTAAAAATATTTTATTAAAGTGTTATTAAAAAGCAAAATATCTAAAATTGCTAGAAAATTTGAAACAAAATGATTCAAATTAAAATGGTAAATAATTGCTATGCTCAAAACAAAAAAGTCAACTTACTTTTTTTTCTATCCCTACACTATATGCTAAGGCCCACATTCATATCTCATACGACGTTATACGTCGCGTCGCTTTGTTTGAAAATACACATTTATATACAAATTTTATTAATATACATAACACCTACCTATATGGCAGATTTAAGTATTCAGCCCAGAGGCATTTGAAACTATAATCATATTTTTGTAAATATATTAATACTAAACTATCTGCCAAAACTACCAAACTGCCTTACTTGACTCAACTAAACACTTGTAAATAGCTGAATATCGGCCTATATTACCCAGCAAAGTTGATACTTTTAGATACTTAAGGATATTTTTTAAAAAAGTATGCTGATAAACAGAAACATCATTGAAGACGTACAGAAAAGGACGAAATGTGAAAAGAACCCTAGAGAATAACTTTAAAACATATCATATATAGTATGTCTATACTACCCCTATACCATACATAGAAAACATATCATATATAGTATAGACTACCTACAATAATTATTAATATATATAATCAAGCAAATATTTTACATTACCAATTTATCAAAAGTGATATGAAATATACATATATTTTACCTTGCATGGATAACAACACTTAAAACTAACTCTGCCTGTGGGATCTTTAAATCAAGTCAAAGTAGGAATATATCAAAATGAGCCTGCTCCATTAAACTACGGCATTCCTCAAGGCCATATTTTAGGACCTTTGTTATTCTTAATTTATATTAATAACATCAAATAAATTTACATAAGGCACTTTGTTTTTACGTTGTTGACGTCCTGTCTGATCTATCATGGACATTCAGTACGTAATATCTTATATCTGACACAAGAAGTGTATTACACATTTGATACTAAGGTAACTTGTTGAATTAACTGATAAAACATGTTACATTTTCAAATCAAAAAAATAAAATTCATTTCAATTATAAATAACATTCATTTGCAAGAAGAGAAAATAGAAAATTATCTCAGTTTATGACTCGACTCACACCTTAGTTCTGGTGTACAAATTGACCAAGTGTCTAATAAAATAAGTCTTATATATATGCTCAGAACCATGGTTCAATGTCTTGCATACCTTGCCCGACTAATGGTATATAATGTTTTATTAAAATAAGGGGCAAAGATTCTAAATCTTTCTTAAGCTATATAGAAATTTCACTAAATAAAAAAAATAAAAAAATAATAAAAGAAATAAAAAATACTCTATTTACTATTTTCAAAGTGTTATTCCACACTTAGGATTAGAAAACATTTTAGAAAAAACGTATAAAAATTTGAACGCAGCGGGATTCGAACCCGCGCCTCTTGGATACCGCCCAAGCGCTCTGACCACTAAGCCATGCGATCTACTACCAGCTGGGTCGAAATTCTTATACGTTATTGTTACAACTTATTTATGTTGTTAGCATCTCTGTAGAGAGATTTTTACAAATTTCTACTACTTAAAGATTATTATGAAATAATCGTTTAACAAGAGATGTTGCTATTTTATTTCAATATTTTCCGTCTATATACCGTCCGTTACGGTATCCAAGAGGCGCGAGTTCGAATCCCGCTGCGTTCAAATTTTTATACGTTTTTTCTAAAATGTTTTCTAAAAAAATACTCTTCCACTATTCTATCATATTCCTAACTAAAAAAGTTCCTTCCTTAACTAAAAAATATATAAAGACATAACATTGATAAATATTAATCAACTAAAACTAAAAAAGTTAGTAATTTCTTTTGATATGAAAAGTAGACAAGATAAATATACAACTAGATATATATATAGATCTTTTTCTACAGAAGGCACATACCCATCAAGGGAACAGATTGATGAACACTGTTCAAGAAATGATTCTCTATAATGGTCTATCGTAGTTAATAAAGGTTTGTCAGGTCTCAGTGTTTTCAGGTCTAGGCTTTGCACATTTACTATATACTTGGTGATTATTTACTTCTAAAATATGAATGTGAATTACTAATTATGAGTCCGGGCGTGGCGCAGTGTGACAGCGTCTGACTGTAAATGCGATCGGTTTGTGGGTTCGATCCCCACTCGGGGGAGTGATTATATTTAAATTATTTTCACTTCCTCGTTCTGGTAAAGACAAAGAGCGGCGTTGAGTTCCACCACTCAACACGCGATGTCTTGAATTTGGTGGATAGCGAAGTACGTAGTGTGTTGACACTAGGTAGTTTCTGTTCTGTCACACCTAATTGTGAAGGTGGGTAACTCTAATACATAAATAAATCTAAGTCTAACTACCCTATTGTGAGGAATAAAATGTGAAGCTGCCCACACGGATACTCAAGACAGTATTCACTGCACACTACCACCTCTAAACGTCATTCAATGTCTCAATTTTGAGCGCAAAGTAGTCAACGAAGTGTTTTGACAGTACTTGAGTTCACATTTTATCCCGTATATCAGAGTAGACAGACAGAACGTTGTGTCAAAAGACATCGTTGAGTTATGGAACTTAACGCTGCATTTTGTCTCACCGATCAATAGACATTAAAATAATTGAATTAATTATGTTTCTTCGACAGGGAACCCAACCCACAACGTAAATCTTAAATGTATACAGTCATTATACGGCGGAAGTCAGGAATTCAATTTCCTTGTTACTTAAGGTGTTTATAAAAGGTAATATCTCAAGGCAATAGGTCAAGTCAGAAAACATTTAGATAGTTAAGCTGCTCTAAGCCAGTGTAGTCATATATTATATTGCTCTCCGCTTCTTTCAAAACCCCACCTTTATCCTGTTCTATCAGAATAATATTTTATTACTATTCATGGTTTTTCCCTCACAGTAAACAATTCATAGGATACTCAGTGTCAAAACACTCCGTTTTTTACTTTCCTTACGATTCTAGATGATATGGAGTGTTGGGTGGTTGATATCAACGCCGCCGCGCAACATTAATTTTATTTATGAGTTCATATATATTGCATTACTGTTGTATTTTTTTTAGCTTCATAGTTTTATTCCACATATCAGGATAGACAGGAAATGTCATTGCACTTCGTACTCCACTTTTCATCGAATTCAAGATATTGCATGTTGAGTGACGTAACTCAACGCTGCGTTTTGTTTTACCAGAGGGAGGAAATGAAAATAATTTAAATATAGTCACTATAATTTGTACACTTATTGGCAAATTTTTAAGCTGTCTTTTAGGTTCAATAAAGTATTCATTCAATCAAGATTTATTTGGACCGAAACTTTGCCAATTATTACATATGTATGTAGTTTTTTCTTTAAATATACAGATTACTCGAGCTTTAAGCTAAAATTGCCGTCATTATTGGGCCTATTTAAGAAAATAAACATCGTTCGTGACGCAGTGGAACAGCGGCTGACTAAGTAAACGCGATCGGTTGTGGGTTAGATTCCCACTCGGTTGAGTGATTATATTTAAAATAATTTCGACTTCCTCGCTGTGGTAAGATAAAGTGCGGCGTTGAGTTCCACCACTCGTGTTATGTCTCAAATTCGATAGAAAATAAAGTATAGAGTATCTTCATATTATTACCACTACTTCTTTCTGTCCTTTCTGTCTACTTTGCAATGCGGGATAAAAGCGTGAAACTCTAACAATAATTAAAGAAAAGAAAAAACCGATATCTCCATGACACTTAAAGAGTAACAAACGTAAATAACACGAAGTGATGTGACACTACGCTCTTGTCACTAATACATTCAAGCGATGTTTGACAACTTTATCCTTTATAACATAGTCAGGGATTAACTGCTTTTAGCCCAAAATCGAGACGTGTTAATTTGCATAACTCAACGCAACATTTTGTGTTACCAAAACGAGAAAGTGAAAATAATTTAAATATAATCTCTCTCCCGAGAGGGAATCGAACACACAACCAACCGCGTTCACAATCAGGCGTCCCTCCACTTAGTCAGTATGGTCTGGATGTACAAAATAATTAACTCAACATTTTACATTGCGGTTTTAATCTATTTATTTATTTATATATAATCCATTTATTTATATAGCTCAACATCAAGATATTGCGTGTTAATTTGCATAACTCAACGCCGCATTTTGTGTTACCAGAGCGAGAAAGTGAAAATAATTTAAGTATAGGACTGGGAATCGAACCCACAACCGATCGCGTTTGCAGTCAGACGTTACATCAAAATAATTAACTCAACGTTAGAACAAAGACGTATTTTAATGAATTCTCGCAATCTTTCTACAGTCCGTTTGGCTTGGAGCCACCTTATCTAGATACGTCACTTCAATGTACCACTTTATATCTTGTAGTGTTCAAAATAATCTAGTTCTTAGTAGTAATTCTTTTGGCGGTACCAAGAGATAATTATTCTTAAGGTGCCGTGTGGAAAGTACCTAGATAGCAGAATGATTTATAAAACATTTTTTAATTAAAAAAATATTAAGCGAATTAAGGAATAGAGGCCGGTCGTGGCTATACACGATCGTGTTGTTGTGGGTTCGATTCTCACTCATGGAAATAATATATTTATATTATCATCATTTCCTAGCTCTGATAAGACAAAGTGTGGTGTTGAGTTCCGTTATTTAATACGCAGTATCTCGAATCAGAGTGGGGTGAAAAGAAGTTTTAAAGTAATCGCGTTTACATTCAGACGTTGACCCACAGCGCTACAATGATTTATTGAGTGTTTGATTGTTTTTATATTAATATAATTTACGAATTTTTATTAATATAATTTTGTAATGCTATTAAGAGCCACTTTGTTCTTGGTAATCAGAATAGTTTGAAGTATTTTTCTGTCAGTTTTTTCTGACAAAGGTATAACTGTTACTGTTACCTGTTAAATAAATTTAGTAGATTCCCCGAATGACTCAATGAGGTCGATTTCTTGAGCAAAAGAGTCAACATAGTGTCTTGACTCTAGGTTTCCTCTGACTACCCTACTGCGGGATAAAGTGTAAAGAGCGTGAAGCGGGAAATCTATAAAATAGTTTAAATTTTGATTTTAATTTAAAATCTAAATTATTACAATTTCAGTTCAAACTCGCGTTCAATATTCATAAACTGAAAGGTTTATGTAGATTTTGATTTCACTAATTGCTAATTGGTAATGGGATAAAATCACAGAATTTATAAGAATCATGATTGTTATAAGACATGATTGTTTTTTTATACCAACTAGATGTCCCGTTGACGCGTAAACAACGGGTTGCCTTAGCAACGCCTATGACACATGTCAATTTTCAATAATTTTATGTATTATTATGCAATATTTTTAAATTGTATTAGCATTTGGCACTATCTTCTCTATATAAACTATAAATGTATCGAATTTCATACTCTGTGCTCGTAACTTTTATAAAGGTTTTTTTTAGCTTTACGCTTTTATCCCGCATAGCAGGTAGACAGAAAGTACCTAGTGTTAAGACACTCCGTACTCTACTTTACACCGAAGTCGAAACATTGCGTGTTGAGTGGTGAAACTCAACGCCGCACTTTGTCTTTACCAGAGCGAGGAAATGAAAATAATTTAAATATAATCACTCCCCCGAGTGGGGATCGAACCCACAACCGGTCACATTTACAGTCAGACGCTGTCATACTACGCCACGACCGGCCTCAAGTTTTTTAAAAAAAAATTTAATTTTCAGTATTTAAGTGACATCGAAGATACTGGAGGTCACGTTAAAAGCATGAGGACCCCCCGAAGGACATGTATGAAGAGGATGATGACTGTGGATGAGGCGATAGAGGTATGCAGGGACCGAGCCTAAAAAAAAAGTGACAACCGCCAGATTTTTTGTTTGACAGTATAAGAAACTTAGAATTATCATTTGACACTATCTCGAACTCGTGCGTAAAGTAGAGAACAATGTATAGACACATATCCAACTAACCTATAGTGCTGGATAAGGTTTAAAAATATATTTTTTCTATTATTGATATATTGATAGAGTACACGAAACAAACATCGTAACAAGAGACTGTAACAATAAAAAATGAGGATTATATATATATTGATTTCAGCCGACAAGTAGTGAATAGTGTGTTGACACTAGATGCTGTCTGATTTCTCTGCTTAGCTGGATAAAAAGATTTTTTTTTATTTAAAAAAGGAATTGTTCACATTGGGAGATACTGTCTCCGATACAATGTGAACCGATCCTCGTTGCATGTCTGTATGACTCCAAGGAGTAAAAAAGTGACGTGGGAGTGAAAGTTAGTGATTTGACAGTTAACTGTCTGTTGTATGCAGACGATACAGTGATAATTGCATCATCAGAATGCAAATTACAGGCGTTGGTCACCAGTCTGAAAGAAGGATGTGAAAGTAATGGTCTAAACCTGAATGTGAGTAAAATTAAGATTCTAGTAATTAAAAGAGACGAAGAAAGAACGGAATGTAAGATAAGGGTAGATAGAAATATATTAGAACAAGTGACTGAGGTGGTATATCTGGGAAATATGTTTAGTAGAGATGGAAGTTACGAAATGGATGTGGAAAGGCGTATTGCTGCCGGTAACAGGTTTAACGATGCTCTTGCAGCATTGATGCGACGGCAAAACGTCAGCGTCCCTGCACGTGTTGCCGTTCACAATGCAGTACTGATACCGACGTTGTTATACGGCAGCGAAACGTGGGTGTGTCAAAAGAAGAATGTAAGAAAGATGAATACAGTAGAGATGAGATCTCTTCGTCGGATATGCGGAGTCAGTTTAGCTGACCGTATGTGCAGCGAGGAGATACGCAGAGTAGCAGCTGGAAGCGCAAATGTCATAGTGAGAATGAAGAAGAACGTGCTCAGGTGATTTGAGCTCGTTGAGAAAATGAGTGATGAAAGAATGGTAGAAAGATTTATGAAGCCAAGGTGAGTGGTATGAGAGGCCGGGGAGACCTCGGTTGACCTTCGCAAACACAGTATCGAAAATACTGGAGGAAAGTCACGTAAAAAGCATGAGGACCCCCGAAGGGAATGTATGAAGAGGATATTGACTGTTACGAGGCGGAAGAGGTATGCAGAGACTCTTAGTTTATAACTAAAAGAACGTTTGGAATTTTAATCAATAGTGTCTAGTAGAACAGTGACACTAGGTTCTATCTGACTGCCCTATTATATTGAATAAAGAGCATGGAATATGCTCTTAATTTTTCATATTAATAATTAATTTTTGTTACAATTAAATATGAGAGATTTTATGCGTGTGTTGCGTATTCTCAAATGTGGGTACATTTAACTGTGGTCCTTTCGATGAGACAGTACTAACTGCATTTAAAGTACTTTAAGATACCCACTGCAACCCACATGTTACTACTTCATTGTAACTTAGAAATTATTTATTTGTCTAGTTATATAACCCTCACAATACTTAGGATTATTTTATTTAAAAATATACAATGAAATTGTAAATTTCTTTTGGGTAAATAAATTTCTTTGACCATAATAAATACGAGAGATTGTTATGTAAAAAGAAAAATTAAAAAAAAATTAAAATATAAACAAAACAGGTATCACAAAAATTAACCAATCGAGAGGTTCCAATACTATCGTAAATCCGAACTAGTTTCCATAGTTTATAACTCAACACGAACATAACAAACATCACGGCAAGAGACTGGAACAATATAAACTGTGGATTAATGAAAAGTGTATGTACGCAAACGATCGTCAAAGGCATACAATTTACGTGAGAACATCCATACGTTCTATTCAAGCGTGCTCGACCTAAATTCCTGATGTATCGCCGTACGTAATATCGTACGAATTGATACTTGTTCAACGAAAAATCTGATTTTTACTTTATGTTTTTTTTTTTTAATTTTAATATTTAGAGAATTTTGTGACAAATAACTTCTATAGATTATGTTGTTTTTTTTTATTTGTAAGTGTTATTTTACACTTAGAATAGGAATTTGTATAATATAATGGTGTTTTGATTATTGGTTTCCAAGAGGCCCAAATTTGGATACCGTTACGTTAAAAAATATTTGTTATTTAAATATTAACTTGTCAAGATAGATTAGATTAGATTCTTTTTTTTGGGAGTTTCGTTTAATCGGATTAATAGCGTATATTGTGGTATTCGAAAATATTTTTTAGGAAATCCGACGTTTCGAACGCTTCCAGTGGTCTCAGGTAGACTTTTACGGGATTACAAACAACACTACAATTGTTTCATATAAAATCCTTTCCCTTTGTTATTGTTTATTAGTGTTATTCACTCACTTTAGATTTTAAAATATTTTAAGAGAATTACATATTTATTTTCATTATAATTTTAAAGTCAGGGCAGCGCAGTGGGACGTTTGATTGTAAATGCGATTGGTTGTGGGTTCGATTCCAATTCGGTAAAATAATAATGTATATAATTTATTTTCATTTTTCCAGCAATCAGCACGGATTGTCGGGTGAAAAGTCGTCAACGGAGTATTTTGACCCTAAATTGTCCCTACCCTACTATGCGGGCTTTTTTTGTTTTTATAAATATATAACTTATATTGATAAAGATTTTCGGCTCTACAATGGGTGCTGAAATGAACAGGATTATTTTTGAAGTAATTAATAGCTTTTCAGGGCAACTATACTGTTTCCATTCAACTGTAAATTGAAAATATACGTTGAATTTTCATTTCAAAGCTTTAATTAGCTAAAGGTAAAAACGTATGCATATATCGATGTCCAAGCAATAACTGCAATTACAGTAAATTTGTGTTTTTTATATTCCCTATTGGGAAGCTATTGACAGTGACAACTAATTCAAAATGGCTGCCACAACAAAATGGCGGATTTGATATTTTTGTACGAAATGGATTGCACAGTGGGTTAGTATATTATTAAAAAATCAGGTCCAAGATCGCATTAAAAGCTATTTAAACATATAAATATATATTTTTCCTATTATGAGCCGGATAGCGTCTGACTGTAACGCGATCGGTTATGGGTTCGATCCCCACTCGGGGGAGTGATTATATTTAAATTATTTTCACTTCTTCGCTCTGGTAAGACAAAGTGCGGCGGTGAGTTCCACCACTCAACACGCAATGTCTCGAATTCGGTGGAAAGCGAAGTACGGAGTGTCTTGACACTAGATACTTTCTGCCTACCGTGCTACGCGGGATAAAAGCGTGAAACTAAAATTTTTTTTTGTATTATGGGATTTCGTTGAAAAGTTAGTAAAGATAGAGAATTAAAATAAAGGTGGAGAAGTAGAGAGAATTTTTGATTGATAAATGTGTTTTTTGAGGTTAGACCAAAAGTACTAATGTGCATTGCCTACTTGTATTAAGTAGAAAGAACTTAAGAAACTTAACGCCGTACTTTTTCTTAC
Organism: Dryadula phaetusa; assembly: GCA_032432895.1. Lineage (NCBI taxonomy): Eukaryota > Metazoa > Arthropoda > Insecta > Lepidoptera > Nymphalidae > Dryadula > Dryadula phaetusa. Next base: position 2,427,123 of record JAOYRS010000092.1, on the reverse strand, counting down.
CAGAGCGATATAATGGAAATGATTAATTATAGCCATTCAATAGAGTAGAGAATCGAACCCACGACCAATTTGATTTACAATGGAACAATATTTAAAGCTAAAAAAGACAGTCCTTTTAACTTATATCGATATGGACCTAACACTTTAGCTCCCAATAGCTTTCGAATCATAAATCACAATGTGCATTAATTGAAATAATTCCAGGCCGAATTCCAAAAAGGTACATAAATTTTGCTATTAAAAAATTATGGACGTTCTACAAATGTTTTGGTTTTTACAGTACTTTGAAGGTTCTGTACTTTTAAGGTTCCGTACCCAAAGTGTAAAACGGTACGCTATTAATAACATTTCGCTTTCCATCTGTCCATCTATTTGTCTGCCCGTCTGTCATCTGGCTATATCTCATGAACAGTTAGATAGTTAAAATTTTCATCATATATAATATAACATAAAAAAGTAAGAAATCAAATAAAATAAATATTTAAGGGCGCTTCCATACAACAGACATATTTTTTCTGCTGTTTACGCCCAACTTGAGTCTAAGTTGCACTTGGCCTTGGTTTTTATTTTACAAGCTTTTGGTTTGACTTGCCTTGTTAATACGTTAGTGAGGGCCAAATTTTAATTTTAATTTTAAATTTTAATAATGTTATTTTCGATAAACTTATTTTCATATATTACATATGTCAAATTAAAGGACTACAAAATATATTTTTATATTTTACATATCAGTAAAGACACCTTAGTTTCTAATTTTCTAAGCAATTGTAATAATAAAAAAAACCAAAAGCTTCACACTTTATCCCGCGTAGCAGGGTAGTCAAAGTTATAGAGGCCATCGTGGTACACTGGGACAACGCCTAATTACAATTGGTTGTGAGATCGATTCTTTCTCAAGAGAATTATTATATTTAATATTCATTTTCACTTCCGTAATAAGACAAAGTGCGGTGTTGAGTTCGCCATTCTGCAGGTACTATCTCCATTTTGGGTGCACTTCAGTCAACGGAATGTCTTGACCAAAGATGTCTCTGACTTCCGTGCAATGTGTGACAAAGCTGGGCCTTTTTGTATAGACCAAATGTCTCTACCACAGTTGTAAGGAAAAGTTGCTTGTTCAACTATTACAATCTCATGGGGCAAATTCAGTAGTTCCTCCTTACTTTTATTGTTTTCAAAGGGAAATCTTTTCTTAAGTCGATTTTTCTAACCTGCCCCTAGAGGATAATATGTAAATATAGTTTTATTTGTGTTTGGCTTGTCTATACGATTATCAATATATACTTATAATAAAAAAGAAAAAAACAAATCTGTACATTAAATATTAATCAAAAAATTCAATTGAATATGTTAATATATCTGTAATAGAAGTTAAAAACCACTTGGAGTTTTTGTCTGTATGTCTGTCTGTGTATCTGTTCGTTTCTATGTCAATTACGCACAAACTACTGGACAGAAATTCATTAATTTTGGTATGGTATTAATTAATTTTGGTAAAGGAAGTGAAAATAATTTAAATATAATCACTCCCCTGAGTGGGGTCGAATCCACAACCGATTGCGTTTACAGTCAGACGCTGTCCCACTGCGCCACGAAGGACCTCTATATATCTAGTGTATTTCCTACAGTATAATCCGATCTGTGTAATCAAAGGAGCTTGCCATGCAAATCAAAGTCTGATCCATTTGAAGCGTTGTGAAAATTCAGCTCCAAAGCAAAACACAGGTGAAACATACGGATGAGGAAAACGCCAAGCTATATACATATATAAATACGTAAAGCAAAAATATATTAATTCGTGAAGCAAAAATTGTGTACCCCTTGTTGCTATAATTATGCTTTATAGTTGTGTAAATTACAATAGATCCTTAAAGCCGGCTACGGTACAGTGTGACAGCGTCTGACTGTAAATCGGTTATAGGTTCGATTCCCACTCGAGAGAATGATTATATTTAAAATTATTTTCACTTCCTCGCTCTGGTAAGACTCGTTGAATTCCACTCAACATGTAATGTCTCGAATTCTTTGGAAAGTCAAGTACGGAGTGTCTTGACACTAAATACTTTCTGTCTTCCCTGCTATGCGGGATTAAAAAGCGTCTATCAAAAAAAACATATAAAAAATGATTATTTAGAGAAGGAATACAGAATATTAATATTTTTATTATAAATAATTTTTAATAACATTTATATAGAGTGTCATACAGTGTTTCCCAATAGGGATGATAGGATTTTGATAGCTCACAGCTGCCATATTGGTTGTTAAACATTTGATATTTGTGTTGTTTTGTGTTCAGTAATGTTTTCCATTTAATCATAAATAAGTTTACGTTACCTCAACGTTTGAAAATTGTCCAAATTTTCTATCAAAATTCGAGAAGTATTGTCTCTACTCAAAGAGCATTTCGTGCTAAATATGGTCGTCATGGTGCACCGTCTGAGCTCGCTATACGTCGCATAATCCAAAAACTGGAAAGTAAATATTCTTTGCACGATAGTAGACCACCAACACGACAACGGACAGGCCGTAGTGAAAAAAATATTGCCGTCGTATCAGCCAGTGTCGAAGAAAATCAAAATGTTTCCGTTCCCCGACGTGCACAAGAATTGGGAATTTTACGTATGGATCTTGGCCTACATCCATACAAGATTGTGTTGGCACAAGAACTCAAGCCAGCAGACCATCGATTACGTCGTGAATTTGCTGATTGGGCGCTTGAAATGATGGAAACGGACACCGAATTTCATAGGAAAATTATATTTTCAGATGAGGCTCACTTTTGGCTCAATGGCTATGTGAACAAACAGAATTGTCGTTACTGGAGTGAGTCAAATCCATAAATGGTTCATGAAACACCATTACATCCTCCAAAATAGACTGTTTGGCGTGGATTATGGAATCATTGGCACGTACTTTTTCAAAAACGACGAAGGCCGTACTGTTACTGTCAATGGCGACCGTTATCGTGACATGTTGAACGATTTTTTTTCCTGAAGTGTATGAAATCGATGCGGACAAAATTTATTTTGAACAAGATGTTGCAACATGCCACACTGCGTTCGTCACAATGGATTTATTGCGTGATAAGTTTGGTGAGTAGGTTATTTCTCGCAACGGTCCTCACAATTGGCCACCAAGATAATGCGACTTAACACCCTTGGACTATTTTTATCTCAAGTGTATGCCAATAAACCAGCTACGATTCAAGACCTTGAACGCAACATTCGAGCGACTATAGCGGCCATACCTGCTGCACCGAGTCATCGAAAATTGGACCGATCGTATTCACCAGTGCAAAAAAAGTCGTGGCGGTCATTTGAACGATATTTTAAATTATAAATAGAATAAAATTTCCTATCAAATAAAGCCATTGAGCAAGAAATTCGAACATATGTTACATGTTTTATTTCAATTTCAAAACATATTGTTTTTATTGGGAAGCGAATTTGGAAATCGGATTGATCTTGACAGGAAAGCGGGAGCGGGGCACGAGTAGTAGTGATATGTAGCTTGGTACTCGGAAATTTAGTCATCATGCAGCGTTTCACCGGTGAGCAACGTGCGTTCTTTGTATAGGCTTATTACTAAAATGGTGATTCGTGGACTATTTCCCTATGAGTTTAGTTTACTTGATTTGAATCAATCTCCTGGTGATAGTGTTATCAGATCGTGGGTCAAAAAGTTTTTAGTCTACGGGCACGACAGTAAATATAAAACCTGCGAGGCGTCTAAGGTCAATAACAACTGAAAAAACTGTAAGCGCAGTCACCACGACCGTAAGCCGCCATCTACAGTTATCAACCCGAACGAGATCAAATGAGCTCAATATATCAAGAACATTAAAATTCACCCGTGTACACTTCAATTAGTCCAGGAATTGAAACCAAATGACCACCATCTTCGCCGTGCTTGTGTTGAAAGCATGTTACAGCGTTTTCGAAGTTTGAACAATATTCTCTTCTCGGATGTAGCTCATTTTCATTAAAGTGGATATGTGAATAAGCAAAATTGTCGGTATTGGGCCTCAAAAAATACCAAATTAAAACATTAAAGATCATTCCGCTTAAAATAACAATTTGGGCAGCCATGGCGGCTGAAGGATTCATCGGACCCCATTTCTTCAGAAATGAGCGAGGCCAAACCGTAACAAATTCTGATCGCTATACAGACAGGTTACGTAACTTTTTCTTCCCATAACTGCATATTTTTAAAGTCTACAACAACAGGACCTGGTTTCAATAAGACGGCGTGGCATTTCATACATCCAATTAGTCCTTGTAAGAGCAATTGTAAACAAAATGTTTACTGGAAAACTGATATCACGTCGAGGGGACTTCCTGTGGCTGTTGCTTCCTCGGAAGGTGGCTTCCTCGGAGCCCAGATCTAACTCCACTGAATTTTTTTCTCTGGGGTTACCTCATGAGCCGTGTTTATGCCAATAAACCGGAGACAACGGCCCAGCTCAAGAACAACATTTGCGAGGAAATGTCCCCTATCCCACGAGCGATGTGCCAGCGAGTTTGTACGAATTTGAGGTCCAGATTTGAGGAGTGTGTACATTTGGATGGCACACATCTCTGTTATGTTATTTTTAAATTCCCATGTGTTTACATTATTATAAATAAAGTTTATCTTTTCTGATTGCCTTGCAATTTTTTTACATTATTTTTTAACATTCGCACAACTTAATGGGCCATTAAGTTGTGCGAATGTTAAAAACAAGGTAGTTACTATCTATTTTACAATATATATATATTTAAGTTATTTCGTCAAGAATTATGGTAGACTCTATTAAAACCTTATCTCTTTAGACTCGATTAATAAAACATAAATAATAAAGAGAGAGAGAGAGAGAGAGAGAGAGAGAGAGAGAGAGATAAAGATATAACGATGCAGGCACAAATCACAGTCGCCATATTTTCTTTATAAAAACCTCACTGATATCAAATACCACATTGACTTTGTAAAAGCCGGCACAGTACCGTGATAATTATTTTTTCATATTCTATTATTGAACATATTATATTATATCTGTTGAAAGTATCCCTGTCAGTGTCAGAAATGACATAGACCTCAGCGATTTAAGTAATTTAAGCAAAATAAATATTTATATATTGAATATTGAAATATAAAAATATAGTTCTTGCAGACGAAGCTGTGTCATTTGTAATTATATATTATATATTATAAAGATCAAATTTTGTATTCAAATATATATATATATATATATATATATATATATATATATATATATATATATATATATATATATATAATTTTTTCTTTCAAAATTTGACACGACCGTGTGTCTCGACAGCTCCAACAATTCATCTTAGTTATCTGTCTGAGCTGACAGCTCGCAAATGGACGGAATATCTTGTTAGAACTGATATCTCAGTGTTTAAAACCTAATTCTTTATTGAATTGAAGGGTTGAAAACGTATTGATTGATTGATGGATAAATCTATTTTTAATAAAAAAAAAACACTTTAGGCCAGTCGTGGCACAGTGGGACAGCATCTGACTGTAAACTCGATCGGTGGTAAATTTGATTGTAGAAATGATAATATTTAAATTATTTTCATTTCCTTATATATACGACAATGCGCGTTGTTAAGTACCGCATGTCAATTGGGCAAAAAGCATAGTACAGAGTGTCTTGATACCAAGTATTTCACTTCTGTGCTAGGCGGAATAAAAGCATGAAGTTACAAAAAAATATTTTTCATATCAACTCTGAGTGAAGAAATGATAATAGATTTTAAATGTAATCATTTCCCTAAGTTGGAATTGAACACACAACCAATCGCGTTTACATTTTATGAATCAAAAACTGTATTGCTTTATATTATTCAACGAAACGCAAAACAAAGCAGATATACGAAAACGAGAAGGACAAACGACAATTTCAAAACAAAATCTTGTCTAACCTAATTCACGTATTTACTCACGTATTTACTTACCTTAACGGAGAAAGTAATCACATTACACGACAGTCGTTGCGTAAATCATTTCAGCGAGTAAGGCAGTGTCGATGGTACAATATTTGGAATATAGATATATTTTTCTTGAATGTATGGTATAAGTTAGAGGCCATATATATGTTTATTTGATTCACTGATTCATAGCTTGATTTATAGATTTATTGAATGTCGATTTATTAATTAATTGATTGATGCGAGTGAACTTTATAAAAGGATTTAAATCATTTCACTTCAATTGTTCTTGTTTTATCAAAAAGACGTAATTAAATTGTGAATAAATATAACAAAAAAGCTGAATATTGTATACAATAGTTGTTAATTGTTATCTGCGCCTTGTTAGAGACCGTTATGTTAAACTATTTTTCAAGTGTTGGCATTAAAAGTATATAAAATTGAGAATGGAGTGATTTACCACTCGATTCTCTTTGCTTCAAAGAACAGGTATTTTTCTGGAGACCAAATAAGCCCTTTACTTCTCAGACAAATTCGAGACATTGCGTGTTAAGTGCCGTAACTCAACGCCATGCTTTCTTTTACTAGCGGATAAATTAAAATAATTTAAATATAATAGTTCCCTTGAGTGGAATTCGAACTGATAACCAATCGCATTTACAATCAGACTATATGCACAGTGAAATCACTGATCCATAGAAGTGGTATATTAAAAAAAACATATAGTAAAAAGTATGTATATTGTTAATATTTATTCCCTTTTATCTTGTACTGTATCACGACCCTAATAATAATGGAATGTAGTGGAAACTCTGCGAATGTTCAATAAAAATTGCATTTTATTTGAGGTGAAGAGAATAAAAAATATTTTTATATGGCTTGGTATTACAAGGTAAAATACCATGATATCCTATATTACCTATGTAATATATATATATATATATATATATATATATATGTACATATGTATATAACTAAGGAGGATGGAAAAATATAAATGATGTACAGATTCGTCGATTCGATTCCTAGTTAAGGGAATATTTATGTCTTAGATAAAACGCGGCGTTCAGCGTCGTCAGGTTACATGCCAGATACTTGAAGAAACATATAAAAATTTGAATGCAGCGGAATTCGAACCCGCACTGACCGCTAAGTCGTTACATCCGGCTGCGTCGAAATTTTTATACGTTTGTTATTATATTATATACAAGCAGGCAGTTTTGTCACAGACAGACAGTAACCATTACATTTATAATGGTAGTATAAATAAATAAATAAATTTTAAATACTTAGATTTAACTTGGTACTTTTTGACCAAAATGCGGCGTTAGGTTCCGCAGAGTTTTTCATTTATTATTCAAATTTGCTATACGAAATAAAACCGTAAAGCTAAAAAAAACATATAATTTATGTTTTTTTATTACTTAATAAAAAAAATAAAAAATTAAAAAAATTGTAAATTTTATTTCCATTCAATGACTAAATCAATTATTAGATTGTCCAATACTCTTGTAAATATAATTATTTAAACAGGAAAAGTAGAGGTCTATTTATTATAAATCTGTCTAAAAATAAAGAAAATAGGTATTTCTTTTTTGAAATATGCCTAAAAATAATCTTTTTATGTAATACACCTGGGGCTGGGACTGGGACTGGACCGTCTGACTGAAACCGATATCAGTTGTAGGTTCGATCCTCACTCGGGGGAATGATTATATTTATATTATTTCATTTCCTCCGCCATTCAAAACGCAACGTCTAGAATTCGGCGGAAAGCGGAGTACGTTGTATCTTGAAACTAGGTACTTACCGTCTAATCTATGAATATCTAGAATCTATGAATATCTTAAAAACGAGAAGCTAAAAATATCTAAACCTAAATTTCAATTTAATGTGACCGATACGAAAATTAAAAAATTCTCAACCTATTTTAAGTGACACTATTTGAACCCAATTGTCGTAAGTAAAATCTACTTGTGACCACGGACGTCTGTAAAGTATTCGGAAACATGGGGTTTTCTATAATGTATTTTCTAAAATGTATTTTCAAAATATGCGCGGTTAGAACGTTTAAAATGGTTTTATTTGAATAAAAAATATATATTTACGTTATTTATTTAACGAAGGCAAATTTAATATTACAAATTCTGGATATTCTTAAGTAATGAATAGAGATGATGATAATGAATAAAGAAAGAGGTCGGTCGTGACGCAGTGTGTGACTGTAAACGCGATCGGTTGTGGGTTCGATCTCCACTCGAGGGAGTGATTATATTTAAAAAATATTCTCATTTCCTAGCTCTGGTAAGACAAAGTGCGGCGTTGAGTTCCGCCACTCAACACGCAATATCTCGAATTCGGTGTAAAGCGAAATACGGAGTGTCTTAACACTAGGTACTTTCTGACTACCCTGCTATGCGGGATAAAATCGTGAAGCTAGAAAAAAAATGAGTAGAGATAATTAGTTCTCTATGAGTCTTATAGGACTTGTTTTAAGCAATGAAAATATAATAAAAAGAAATTGTACGTTTAAGTCGTCATCATAGAGGCTATCGGGAGACAGTGGGACAGCGAGTGAGTGTAAACTCTATGGTTTTGAGTTCGATTCCCATTCAGGGGAATGACAACATAGCAACGAACATAGTATGTAAATTTCAACAAAAACTTATGTCAAATACAGTGGGTTGTGGAACATTTTTTTATACTAACATGTTAGGTATTTATTTTTTGTTTTTTTTTAAAGCTTCACGTTTTTTTTCCGGCATAGCAGGGTAGACAGAAAGTACCTAGTGTCAAAATACTCCACATTTTGCTTTCTAGCGAATTCGAGATATTGCGTGTTAAGTGGTGAAACTGAACGCTGAATTTAATCTTACCAGAGCGAAGAAATGAACATAATTTTAAATAAATCACTCCCCCTAGTGGAAATCGAGCCCACCACCGGTCGCGTTTACAGTCAGACGCTGTCATACTACGACCGGCCTCGGCTTCGAAGTATTTTGATAAAATATTAACACTTTAATAAAATATTCCTTATAAATTCGACTGTAATAAGTTTTAATATCATATCTAAAATATACTGAAATTTTTTTAACGTACATATTAGTGTATAATTAAATAATAAATCTTAAATAACAATAATAACCAAATATAAGGCAACTTCACGTTTTATCCTGTTTAACAGGATAGGACAAAAGACCAAGACAATGTTGTTTAAAGATACTCTGATGATTGTTATCCATTTCAATACTACACTTTGACTTACCAGATCGGAGAAAAGAAAATACATTTTAAAGGTAATTTTTCCACCTATTGGGAATCGAACCCGCAACCAATCGCATTTAGATAAAGACACTGTCCCACAAGACATGATGACCTCAGTTATAACTAAATAAAATAACTCACAGACTATAATAATTTTAATGTCATTTCCGAGGGAATAATATTTTGAAGAAGGAATTATAGCATCGTTATCTTCATGTTTATTTGACACTTGATATATTTTATTAACTTTGTTTCTATTAAATTCGTTATCCTGTTTACTGTATTCCGGGTTTATATGTCAAAAGTGACGTTGACATTGACAAGCGTTTGACAGATCGGTGAGGTGAGGTGAGGGGTTCAAAATGTTTTTGACGGAAATAATAAAGTATTGAATAATTAGTTATAATTAGAATTTATTGCAAGTTCTGGGAATGTTTTTTAACACGACCTAGCAGGGGCACCATGAAGGATGTTGACTTGAGATTGCGGGACTGTATAACCCTGGTAAGCTCTTCTATTTTCTGCAAGAAGACCCTGCTACACTGGTTACCCTAATTTATAAAAAAATATTTTTTTTATTTAAAATAACAAAACTAGAAGATAGGGAAGACATACTTTAAAGAACAGAGTGCCATCGCGCATACCACAAACGGCATAGCACCAGCTGCCACCTTGGAGTCTCACCAAGCCGACCACCTTAGTCATCATTTCTGTTCTCTTAATAATTCTAATAATTAAGTAAAATATTTTATTAGGCAAGTTGTCGGTAAAAATGTAAAACAAAAGATGTTTTCACGTTAAAATGCTGACTGGACGAGTCTTGGGTATTTTTTTCTATTATGAGGCCGGTCGTGGCACAGTGGGACAGCGTCAGACTGTAAACGCGATCGGTTGTGTATTCGATCCCTACTCGGGGAAGTGATTATATTTAAATTATTTTCACTTCCTTACTCTGGGAAAAAGATAAAGCGTGGCGTTGAGTTTCACCACTCAACACGCAGTGTCTCGAATTCGGTGGAAAGCGAAGTACGGAGTGTCTTGACACTAAGTACTTTCTGTCTACCCTGCTATGTGGGATAAAAGCGTGAAGCTAAAAAATACTGGAAACCCCTCTTTTCGAGAGGCTTTGGAGTAGTGCCTTCCGTCTTATATATGTCCCTCTTTGTCTCTCTTTGTCACTACATCTACAAGAACCGCAAGAGCGATATCAAAACATTCATTCTCATTCTTCATACTATTCCAAATTAAGAAAAGGTGTCCAGAATTATCCAGGCCCAAAGACTCAGGGCAAAAGTCTACAATATATTCGTATCAAATTATTATTTTAATTACTTCTATATATTACATTAATGAATTATCTATTTTATTTTTTTTAAATCTGAAAATGTAATCTTTTGTTCTGGAGCTTCTTATATCTGTAGGACAAATTTCGAATTCCTTTTCACAAAAAATATACAAATGAAGTGCGCAATTAGGCTTTGTTAATGTTTATATATTTTTTTAGCTTCACGCTTTTTGTCCCGCATAGCAGGGTAGACAGAAAGTAGCTAGCGTCAAGACACTCCGTACTTTTGTTTCCACTGAATTCGAGACATTACGTGTTGAGTGGTACAACTCAACGCCGCACTTTGTTTTTTTTCCAGAGCGAGGAAGTGAAAATAATTTAATTAAACTCCCCCGAGTGGGGATCGAACCCACAACCGATCGCGTTTACTGTCAGACGCTGTCACACTGCGCCACGACCGGATGTCGCAATTTGTGTTAACAGAGCGAGGAAATTAGAATAGTATAAATATATTCATTCTCCCGAGTGAAAATTGAACCCACAACCTATCGCGTTTACAGTCAGACATTGACCAACTGCGCTGCGAACGGCCTCTTATATCTTATATGGACAAGAAGTGCTAAAAGGCAATATTACTTATTATTTAAAAAAAGTAACATATACGTTGCTAGGCAACACGAATTATACGCGTCAACGGGACTAAAATATTTCTATATTGATAAAAAATTAATAAAGAACTAACTTGCTACAATTTTCCGTATACATATGTAATTTGTTTACAATGAAGCTGTATACCGTGCTTCGACTATTGTTGAGTTCATATTATGATGATAATGAGGGCTACCCTTTGTTTGTACCCTTTGTTGTTATTAGTTATACCCTTTCAAGTTATATGTATCTGATAATAACAGAGACAGAGGCTGGACGCGGTTGTTGGTTCGATTTCCAGTCGAGGGAGTGATTATAATTAAATTATTTTCACTTTCTCGCTCCGGTACGACAAAGTGCGGCGTTAAGTTCCGCCACCCAATATACAAAGTCTTGAATTCGGTGGAAAGCAATGCGGTATAAGAGCGTAAGGCTAAAAAATAAAAAATAGTCATAATAATATATCATATATAAGTCCAAGAATGATTAAACAATAAATAAACAAACGAAACATACATGAAGGAGGTTTTGTAAGCAACTGCTAAAGTTACAGTAGTTATGCTATCTAAATTATTTTTAATTATCCGCTATAGTAAGGTAAAACGTAGCGTTAGGTTACGTCACTTAACACGCAATGTCTGGATTCCAACGGAAGATAGTCAACGGAATGTCTTAACACTAGGTTCTCTTTGATACTTGCTATGTGGGATAAAGCGTGGTGATATTTTATTCTAGACTTTAGGCAGAAAGTAGAAAACGGAATTTCGACTTTAAAGACAAAATGTAAAGCGTCAGATGTCAAAGTCTCACAGTCCAAATCTAACTTTTCCAACCATGTTGAATAAAATATATCAGATACAAATATGACTATAAATGCACATTAAAATTTTTAACTGCACAGATAATAATACTAAGGAGCTACATCCACGACTTGGTTCACCTGGAATATAACATGTCTAAATGTTTATAAAAGAAAATTAAAAAAAACATTACTCTTCATAACATACATCAGTTATATGAACAACAAAAGTCTCTTCAAAATCGGTACAGCCACAGATAATCCGAAACATTTACTATTTTTAAAGTGTTATTCCACACTTTGGATTAGAAAACATCTTAGAAAAAACGTATAAAAATTTTATAAAAATTTTTGAACGCAGCGGGATTCGAACTCGTGCCTCTTGGATACCGTCCAAGTTTTTTCCGTACCGTCCGTTTTTATATGTTTTTTCTAAGATGTTTTCTAATCCGAAACATACAAACAGGGAAAAATAGTAAAAAAATATATCATTTAGTAATATATACAATATTATTTATTTATACAGATGATAACTCCATGTAATATATAAAACGGAAAAGCTTTGAATTAATATAATTTAAGTTCTTTTATCTCCTACTTTGCAAAAGCTATAAAGATTGAACAGCGCCATCTAGCTTCTTTTCCAGGTAACTCTTTTATATTAATAATATATTTAACAGCCCCCTGAAGTAGTTCATTACAGTAGCAATAGATGGCGTTGTGGTGAATTTAAAGTACATGCAATAAGTTTGAAGTAACGCAGCCATTTCTTCTATATTTTCATTAATATAAGTTATTAAATTATTTTTATTATTATTGATATATTTTTTTAACTTCACGCTTTTATACCGCATAGCAGGGTAAACAGAAAGTACCTAGTGTTAAAACACTCCGTACTTCTATACTATTTAGATAAATAATCAATATATTAATACATGAAGAAAAAATGACCTGTACAATTTGTATAGAGAATTTCAAAAAGTATTTTTTTTCTATTCTTATAGAATGTATTAAAATGTATTAAAATATGTAGTTAGTTTAAGCAATTATGCAAACACTGAATGATTTTTTTTAATTTCAAATATATTAATTATTAATATAAAATTATAATTTAAGGAAGATTTTTTTATCTTCTAAAGTTGTTCTATTTCTGTATTTTAATTATACCGGTTCTGATGAAAAATCGTTTACTAAAAATAAATCAATATCTATTAAGTTGCCAGTCATATTATTAAATTATGGTTAATTTCAATAAATTTATATACATATGTCAATATTTCCGCAAAAAGGAACATAAAGCAATACAAAAATACAATCATATGATTATTTAAAATATTTTAAAAGAATAATTTCACATTTTCACTCAATATAAATTATAAGTCTATTTATTATGTCACTTGTTGTCATTAAAATATTTTTAATAAGTCAGTCAGTGATGGTTACACTTCACACTTATTCGATATATTGCATAAATGGTCAATATACATATAAACATATAATATATATCAAATATATATACTACACTCACCCCAAAGTCTTAGTACTAATGAGAGGAGTCTTTAGATTGAGAAATCCGTTGAGTCTACTCATGCTTTTCTCTCTGCCACTGTCGGTTGTTGAATCCGCCCTGAAACAAGATGGAATACATATTTATACGCAATTATACAAATTGAACAAATAAATAACGCTCGAATAAATAGCGCTTTACTAAATGCATATAGACACCGTACATTAAAAAAAAAACTTTTTCAACCATTTTTGTTTGTCTGTCTGTTTGATTCGACTAATCTCTGGAACGATTGGATCAGTTTCGACGCAACTTATACTGGCAGATAGCTGAAGTAATTAGGAGTAACTTTCATTTTAAAAATAAAGTCTAAAAATTTAAAACTCATTCTTAGATAGTTTTAATTATTCAATAGTAAATTTGTTAACATTGATTTATATCGTATGTATAAAGTGTTTAATCCATGGACCCCACACCCACAAGCCACAGTGACCACAGTGACCACTGTGGCTTGTGGGACAGCGTCTGCATGTAAACGTGATTGGATGCAAGTACGCTATACACTTGGGGGAATGATAATATTTAATTTTTTTATGTACGAGCATTTCTCCACTCTGACAAGATAAAACACGTATTGCTTCCCGCAGTCTAGTCCTAATTCTTAGTCTTAGGCTGAAAGCAAACATATAGTGCCTTGACACTATGCTGTCACTGATTATCCTGGTAATGCGGGGTAAACCTGAAAAATGCTTAATATATATTAAAAAATATAATTTGTATTTATTTAATTATAATAATTTTATACCGTTTTAATCAGAAACATAAAATTTGCGAGTTCAAATCTAGCAAATTTAAATTTTAATTAAAATTATTTTACTAATGTATTTATCATTTGCTGTAATAAGTAGAAAATGTTTATTTTGGTATTTAATTCAGAAAAAAATATTTCACAACATATTAACAATTGAGGCAGTGGGACAGTGTCTGACTGTAAACGCGATCGGTTGTGGGTTCGATCCCCACTCGGGGCAGTGATTATATTTCAATTATTTTCTCTTCCTCGCTCTGGTAAAGACAAAGTGCGGCGTTGACTTCCACCACTCAACACGCAATGTCTCGAATTCGGTGGAAAGTGAAGTACGGGGTGTCTTAACACTAGGTGCTTTCTGTCCTGCCCTGCTATGCAGGATAAAAAGCGTGAAGCTAAAAAAAAACAATTATTTATTACTGCGAAAGGAATAAAAATAATTTCGTGAGACACCATTTTTATCATTCTTTTGGCCTGATTTTGAGATATAAAAGGCAAAATATAAAATACCGGAGAGAAAACACAAATGAGATGAATAAGTATATTAAGAAGAATAATAAAAAGCTTTATTAATAATATACATATGATAAATCGTGGCACAAGGTTTGTCAATCGTTTTGTCATAGAAAATATCCGCCATCTATGAACATTTATTTAAACTATTATGAAACAATTGGTAAACGCTCGCTAGATGGCGCTTAACAGATTTCTATCTAATTTATCAATTTACAAAAGAAATATATTTAGAAATTATTTTTAGTAATTATGATTTTTATTTATATATATATATATTTAGAAACATTAAAATATGAAAGCATCGTGACCTGTAACTCACGCTTCTTGAAACTGTACAAGCGTTGTGACCACCAAATGATTGACTTAGATAACTGGTTAGTTTATCGTATCCTTAATGTACGAATAAAAAATAAAAAAAACATACTTAAGTAATATACACCCTAAATACACAATTGATTGTGGATTCGATTCTCACTCGGGGAATGTTTATTATTAAAAAATAATTTTTATTTCTTCGCTTTGGTAAGACTTAGCGCAGCGTTGACACGCAATGTCTCTATTTCAGACGAAGAACGAAAAGTATTCAACGGAGTGATTTGACACCAGCTGACTGACTCGGCTATACGGGATAAAGTGTGAAGCTACAATACACTAGAATAAATCCACTTTAATTCAAATTTACTCACATTTACGTTTTATTTACTTTTACGTATTAAGTAAACTTATATTATAAATAGTTGATTATTTATAATTTATAAAATAAACGTAAATAGTAAATCATCAATAACGTAGCTTTAAAAGCTTTTTAACATATCTAAATAGAAAATGCAATATTTTACCCTGTATAGTCCGAGCTTTAACGTTTCACAAAACCAGACCCCTTTACAATAATAAACGTGGAATATATTATTAAAGAGGTTGTGAAGCGAAGGCTTGACGCAAGGTATAAAAGGATGGACAATTTATATATAGATATATTTGTAATTGGAAGGGATTTTAATTCATTATTAATTTTAAAAATTCACGCAAAGCTTCACGCTTTGTTTCGTATAGCGGGATACACAAAGAGTGTCAAGTGCACCGTTCTTCATTTTCTCTCCGAATTTCAAACAATTTGTATTGAGTGGCGGAACATAACATCGTTTTTTAAATTACCACAGCGGCAATATGAAAACAGTTTTAATAGGACCATTCCATTGAGTGTAATTGACAGGGATTCGAACCCACAATGAATCGCGGCTTACAGATGAACTCAGTGGATAGCTGCTGCGCTATAATTGTCTTTTGTATGAAATTTTTTAAATTATTATAATGTTTTTTTTTATTATATAAAATTAATTTCATCATTTTAACTGATTAAAAAAATGAATCTATTTAACCGGATTAATCGCGTATATTTTGTTATTCGAAAATACATTTTTGGACACCTAACGTTTCGAACACTTTACAGTAGTCCGTGGTCACAGGTAGACAGGTAGAGTCTAATCAATCAAAAATTAAGTCAATAGAGTCTAATCGAATACCAAAATATACGCGATTAATCCGGTTAAATAGTTTCATTTAAAATGTATAAAAATCGCGAAAATCAAAGATCTTATTATGATTAAAAGAACTTAATGCTATATTAAATTCTTTTCTCAAATATCTCTGTACGATTAATGTAAAATAAAAAAAAATATAAGTTTTAATTTAAGGTTATATTGTAAGATTTCTTGTTATTAACGAGTGGTGTGATATTTTACATACAAGGAATATTTTAATCGACAACTGTAGATATGGGATGATACAGGACGTGCCTTGTGCCGGTTTTTATTTTAATCTAATCAAAGTATATATTTAATATTTGTGTGTTTCAAAAACTATTTAACAATTTATGTAAAAATTTTCTAGTTACAATAAACCATTTATTATAAAATTATTTTTTATTACTTTTAAATAGCCATCCTAACGCCATACAGTACTTTGCAGGATACAAGATCTTGATTGGGGTGAGGGATTCATACTGTGTTTTTTAATAGAGCACTGTATTATACTTAAAAATCCCTTTAATTTGATACTCATATCTAGGGGATTGAAAAAAGACTAGAGATGCTAAGACGTTCGCCATCTTGTATCTACGGCCATCTTGTAGCGACAGCCATCTTGTAGCGACAGCCATCTTGTAGCGACGGCCATCTTGGATTAACAATAATATAGAATATACGTAGTTAATTTGTCACCAGAATCAAAGGCGTATACCAAATTTCAGATCAATCATATCAGTAAATAAACGGGGTAAGCTAAATAAAACCTTTTAAAAGAGCTCTTTTGTTACCGAGTAACCCATAGAACGACAGGTAACTGGAGGAAAGATGCAGAAGAGAACAGAGAAAGAATAGAAGAACGACAGTTGAAACTACTGGAGGAAAGCTTTACGCTTTATCCCGCATGGTTGAGTAGTCAGAGAGAAACTAGTGTCAAGACACTCTATTTATAACTTCCGCAGGAAATAGAGACACTCTATGTTGGAAGGTTGCAATTTGTCATATATTTTTCTTGGGAATTCTGGAAGGGAATTGCCTGAAATGGGAACGGTGTGGTTTTAAGTTTTACATTTAGAAATTATTAAATATTATAATTAAAATAGTTTGCAAGGATAAAAATATCCGCGTGAACTGGTTAAGCTACTTATAATTAACATAATAGCCTTTTTTGAGGCCATCATGACATTGGGAGAGCGTCTGACTGACTGAATGACGACTGCCGGAGAAATGATAATAATTTTAAATATAATATTTAGAATTATTGTCATTTCTCCGGTCCGGTGAGGCAAAACTTAGTGATAAGTAACGCAGTGCTATATATTTGATTCGGACAGAAAGTGGTCAATGGACAGTCCATTGACACTAAATTCTCTCTGACTAGCTTTCTATAACTTTAAACTGTTTTTGTTATTTTTTTTAATAAAAAATGATTACAATTTCAATAGAGACGCTGTATTGTACTTTTTTTGTAACAATATTGATAATTACCTTATTTTTTTTTTAGCAGAGTAGACCAAAAGTACCTAGTATCAAGACATTCCGTACTCAGCTTTTCACCGAATTCGAGACATTGCGTGTTGAGTAGTAGAACTCAATGCTTCACTTTGTTTTACCAGAGCGAGGAAGTGAATATAATTTTAAATATAATATTCACTTCCTCGAAAGAATATAATTTTAAATATAATCACTCCCCCGAGTGGGGATCGAATCTACAACCGATCGCGTTTACAGTCAGACGCTGTCACACTGCGCCACGACCGGGCGCCAAATTACCTTTATAATGTAAAAAAATCTTCAGGATTCAATTAATTTTCAATATATTCCTAATAATAAAGTGTTTTCTTATGAACTCAAATGTTAGTATAAACTAAAGGCTATCTAGACATCAATTATTGTAATTGCCTTATGCTGTTACTTATGTGTTGGCACTTAGGGTTGTCACGCCTTAAATAGGGATAATTAATTTAAGATTGATATAATTATTCAGATAAGATTAAAAGATGTTATAATAGTAGTTTTAAGACAAAGTACGGCGTTGAGTTCCGCTAAATACACAATGTCTCGAATTCAACGGTAAGCGGAGTACGAATTGTTTTAACACTAGGTACTTTCCGTCTACGTGAAGCTAAAAAAATAATTAAATTCTCTGCTTCTGAAATTTGATGTCTAATTGTAGAGAGATGTGAAACTTTGCTACCATAGAGTTTACCATAGTTTTGTACTCAAAACATAGACTATTTTTGGTATTTTTTAGGGGAGCTTAAGTACTCCTAAGTTAACATAGGAATTTATCGATGCGGTGAAACTAATTGGGTTATATTGTAGGTTGTTTTTTTAATTAGTTTGAAATATTAATTTTCCAGGCAGGCATTTAGTATTAGGAATTTCAGACAAACATTAGAATCACAGTGTTTCATTATATTTAAAATTAATTTCTCTTCTCTGAAAAGATATAGCTCAGCGTTAAGCTCCGGCAGTAGCTCGTATTTTTTTTAAATAAGGTAATGTGGATAGACTGTGCTAACTATAAATTTATATGTAGATAACAAACAATATATTAATTTCAGAACCATTTCTATTGTCCTTTGGACAGCCCTAATTATCTTAGCCAATACGGACAATACTGTACAATTCAATTATTATAGTTGGAATAACTAATCTAGAGTGATGTATTACGCTATGTAGAATCATATATATGTATCTATGAAACGGATGGCATCAGATAATATACGAGATGATTGGGTAGAGGTTTTATACTTCCACAGTATTTAGCTTCAAATCTTTACCTTTTATCTCTTGTACCAGGGTAATCAGATATACTTTCTTTCCGAATTACAGACATTGCGTGTTGAATGGCGGAGTTCAACGCCACACTTTGTCAGTAGAAAACTGAAAACATTTTAATCATTTTGTAGATAGATGTTGTTCCAGTGTAGGTGACGTTCTATCTTTCTATTATTTTTATCTAACAAAAACTATGATAACTTATTTTTTTAAATAAACCTTCCCTGAAATGGCATTTGCACTTGTAGCTATTGCATCTGGGATGAAAGGTCTTTATAATAAAATTTTAATACAGCAATGGCTTCAGTGAAATACTCTGAAGCAGTGATTCTCAAAGTGTCTTCCTTAACGGGACCTGAACTCGAACTCCATACTGGTCAAGAGGCGTGTATATTTTTATACGTATACATGTACTTATGTACATCTAAATATATTTCTTTCCCTAGTAGTTTTATTCTCAATATCACTTAAACACTTAAAATGTTTGAATTTTAAAAATATAATAAAATACAGGTTGACATTCGAAAACATATAATAGTTTCGAAGATACTGGAGGAAGGTCACGTAGAGAGTCATGCTCTTTACGTGATCTTTCCCCTGAAGGGCGTGTTTGCAGATGAGAATGACTATGGACGAGACGAGAGAGATATGCAGGGGTCTGGGATACAGCGTGAAGCTAATTATAAAAAAAATTCTACTTTAAATATATATTTTTTTATCTTTTTAGCTTATCTACATTTATAAATCTCATAGATATAGCAAGGAAGGTAGAAGAAAAAATAGTTTTCAGATGCTCCTTTCCTTCTTTACCACCACTAAGACAATCTGTATTAAGAAATAGAAACCATCTGTAACGTCTCACTAAAACAGAGAAATAAAAGCTATTCATATAATTTCCCCAAGTATTGATTGAACTCATAACCATCTCTAAGAACTGTGATAACTTGAAGTATTTTTGTACTACTGTCATTTTTCACTTAATATTCGCTAAGCCATGGTTTGGGAGACGCTGGTCTGTAGAATTGCGTGGCTGAGTTCACGGTACTTTAATATCGGTTATGCGACATGTCGGCAACAGATGCTACTTATTAAATGTATACTAACAGTTTTAAATATACGTACGTGAAATATCTTTTTATTTCAGCTTTATTTTTTTCTTATTTGGATCTTTTATATCTTTATACAGACAGAGACAACTAAGTGTCAAGACACTTCGTTAACTACTTGCTGAAAGTGGTTGCGTGCTAAATGGCGAACCCAATGGCACGTCTTACCAGAGTGGAAAAATGAAAATATTTTTTTAATATAATAATTACCACGAAGAATCGAAGCCACAACCAATCGTGGATACAGTCAAACGATATCCCACTGCGCCACGAGCATGCTGCCTGCATTCTTTACATCTTATTTATATATTTTGGCTTGTTCCTTTGAAGCCGGTCGTGGCGCAGCGTGACAGCGTCTGACTGTAAACGCGATTGGTTGTGTTCTTCACTTCCTTGCTCTGTTAAAGACAAAAAGCGGCGTTAAGTTCCACCACTCAACACGCAATGTCTCGAATTCGGTGGAAAGCGGAGTACGGAGTGTCTTGACACTAGGTACTTTTTAGGAGAGCTATTTTTCATATATTTAAAAGTGAAACATTTTGAAATTGTAGATTTATATCTATTTAAGATATTCGTGTTTTGGTTAAAAGCGCTTAACTGTAAGCCCCAAAGGTTGTAGGTTCAATACACACTCGTTGGGAATGTTAATGCTCTTATATCATTCCGTACTTCGCTTTCCACCGAATTCGAGACATTGCGTGTTAAGTGGAACTCAACGATGCGTTTTATCTTACCAGAGTGAGGAAATGATTATATTTTAAAAATAATCAATCCTCCAAGTGGGGTTTAATTTTCATTCATCATGTTCATTTTTACTTCCTCGCTCTGGTAAGACAAAGTGCGGCGTTGGGTTCCACCACTCAATACGCAATGTTTCGAATTCGGTGAAAAGCCAATTATGGAGTGTCTTAGCACTAGGTACTTAATGTCTACCCTGCTATGCGAGATAAAATCGTAAAGCTAAAAACAAAAGTGGGGGTTGAATCAAGAACCGATCGCGTTTACAGTTAGACGCTGTCCCACTAAGCCATCGCGGCATTCAGATTTCTTAAAATTAATATTTTTTAATAATCTCCATACAAAATATCCAAATAAAAAAAAATACAAAATAAATCTTGTAATTTCAACTAACTTATATATATTTCATATATCTTCAAATATCCTTCAAATGACTATGATGCCTTCAAAATAACTTTAGGCGCGTTCATCTCAAGAAAATGTTCTTGAGCTATAAGCCTTATTATCATATTGCTTTATATGTTTTAGCTTAGAAAATATATATTTATAGAAAAAAAAAACACTTTTCCTGACTACCTCGCCACGGATAAAGATTAAAACTAAAAAAAATAATAAATTCATTGTAAATTATTATCGCTGTATGCTGTACTATTACTAGGAAGTATATTGTTTAAATACGATCGTTCCTCTGAGCTGGAATCAAACCCACACTCTGCCCTTGCACTATGCTGATCTCAACCTCGTTATGAAGCTGCCTGGAAAAAATTCCCATACAAAAATTCTTCGTTTACTTTTAATTTAAATAATATTCATAATTCTATTACAAATTAATTTTTGCAATTCCGATGTCATTAGTGGTCGGTCGGTGTTACGTTGCTTGTACCAAGAAATTATGTAAATTATGGATTTTTTGCTGTTATAATGGACAAATACTAATATTCATGTCAACAAATTGTTAAGAACGTAGAATTGAATTATTTAGAAACATTAATAGACCTTCAAGTAGTGCGGGTTCAAATCCTACTATGTATAAAATTTGTTAATGCTTCGGAAATATTACAATAACAGTTGGTATTTTTTTAAGTTATATTTTCGTCACATACATTAATAAGTTAAATTAAATAAAACTATAGGGAATTAGGGAAAAAGAAATGGTGACCTTGAGTGACCTTTAAAAACTTTCCAGGTGACATGTACAAGGAAGACTTTCCAGGTAACATCACTATCGATTCGATTACCATTCGATTAAATAGTTACATTTAAATTATATTTTTATTTCTCCGTTTTGGTGGGACAAAGCGCGGCGTTTAACAAGTAATGTCTCAATTTCTGGCAGAACGCAGCCATCGGAGTGTCTTGACACTAGACTATCTCTGACTGTCCCATTATGCGGGATAAAGCATAAAGCTAGTTTGTATGCATAAAGAGGTCCATGACAGTAGTTGAATAAGACGCAAGACGAAAATATTAGGTTTGTTCTACCTAACCTACTTTTGTATATGTGTAAAGTTATTACCATTTTAAATGAAACTATTTTAAACGGATCAATCGCGTATATTTTGGTATTTGAAAACACATTTTTGGAGACCTGACGTTTAGAGCACCTTACGTAGTCCGTGGTCACAGTTAGACATTAAAGAACAGAACAAAATAAAGAGAAAGAAAAGATAGTCAGAGAGAACCTAGTGTCAAGAGACTCTGTTGATTTGATTTTCGCCAAAAATCAAGACATTGCCATCAACTTAACTTTTAACGCATTTGTACAATTTTTTGAAGCAATTGTGGCACAGTGGGACAGTGTCTGATTGTATAATATAATAGCGATGGTTTTGAATTAGATACGCACTCGGGAAATTGATTATATTTAAAATTATTTTTATTCCTCCGCTTTGGTAAGACGAATCGCGGCGTTGAGTTCCTTCACCCAACACAAAGTCATGAATTCAGGCGGAAAGTGAAAAGCAGAGGGTACTGACACTAGAACCAGCCACTCCGCCCACTCTGTTATACAAGAAAAAGCGTGAATCTAAAATATATTTTTTAATACTGCTGTTCACAATATTTTTTTGTGGTTTATTTTTCTTAGCTTCTCGCTTTTATCCAGCCGAGAACGGTAGACAAGAAATACCTAGTGTTAAGACACTCGTCGCCGCCGATCCTGATGTTTGTATGAAGCGAGGAATTGTTAACAATTTAAACATAATCATTGCCCCAAATAGGAATCGAATTAGCAACCGATCGCGCTAAAATTCAGACGCTCTCCCACTGTGCCACGACCAGCCTCAATAGTTCCTCAATATTTAATTTTTGTTATTTATAACTCAGTGTGATTTTAAAACAAAACTTGTATAATACGCTACCTTTATACGAGAAAAAGCGTGAATCAAAAATTTATTTTTTGACGTGAAAGTAATAATATTAATTTACTTTGCAACGGGATTCATTAAGATAATTTATAGGAGTTTCCGGTCCAACATTCCAACATTCCATTTAGTAAGTAAAATATTTGGAACGGTAACAGATTGTTTGCTGTGTCAGCTTAAAATGAAGGAATGTAATTTGAAATGAAAATGGCGTTTTATTCATTTTTTTTAAATTACCAACAGTAGCGGGTTCAATTCTTACTTCAAGAATGTTTTGGTAATATATGGTAAAAAGTATAAAACGCAATAATTATCTATAAAATAAACTATTTTAAACGAATTAATCGCGTATATTTTGGTATTGGAAAGTATATTTTTGATCTGCCATTTCAACTACTTTACAGTAGTACAGGTAGAATAATCTTGTACTGGTTTTCGTTGAAATCCCTTAAAGGAAGACATAAAATATTGCAAAATCATATTTAGACAGACAAATTGAAAATTTTCACGTCAATTTGTTTGGTTTACCTTTGAGCAAACAAAACTGTAAAGTATTCAAAACATCTTGTTTACAAAATTATATTTTCGAATACCAAAATACATTGATTAATCCGTTTAAAACAGTTTCATATAAAATGTGTAAAAGTCACGAAAATCAAAGTCAGTAATATTAATATGTTAATTATCAATTTTAACCAGCAAAGTATATTGATAAGGCTTTATTTCTTCATCTTAATATGTTAAATTATACATTTTAAATGAAACTATTTAACCGGATTAATCGCGTATGTTTTGGTATTCGAAAATACATTTTTGGACACCTGACGTTTCGAACACTTTACAGTAGTCCGTGGTCACAGGTGACTGGCTGGTGGTAAAAATCGCGAAAATCAAAGATCTTATTATGTTAAATTATACTTTTAGATTCCTTTCTACGTAAATTATAAGAACACGTGAGTACGAAATTTTGGCAAAGTTACAATTTGTATGGGGAAAAAGAGCAAAATGTGAACACTTTTTTTAACAATATAAAGGATTACGTTGATATTTTCGTTTTTTTATTTATTTATTTTCTTTATCCTGCCCTTTTCAAACTGCTGGTAACAATATTTCATACTTTTTCTTCTTTTGCTTGTGTATTTTTATGGTTTATTTTATAGTTTCTCGTATTTATCCCGCCTAGCAGGATAGACAAGAAGTACCTAGTGTCAAGACACACCGTCTTCCGCTTTCAATCGAATGATGGCGAAACTTATCGCCATGTTTTGTGTTGCAAAAGCGAGGAATTGTAAATAATTTAAACATAATCATTGCCCCAAATAGGAATCGAATTAGCAACCGATCGCGCTAACATTCAGACGCTCTTCCACTGTGCCACGACCAGCCTCAATATGTCAAAATGCCTGGGACTATTTTCTGAATTATATATTACT
The DNA here is from genome assembly GCA_032432895.1 of Dryadula phaetusa. Classification (NCBI taxonomy): domain Eukaryota; kingdom Metazoa; phylum Arthropoda; class Insecta; order Lepidoptera; family Nymphalidae; genus Dryadula; species Dryadula phaetusa. The sequence goes on along the minus strand of JAOYRS010000092.1, from coordinate 2,402,413 downwards.
TACTTACTTTTATATTTTAAATTAAACATAAAATGTACAGTTTTTAAGAGAGAATAGAGAGAAAAGGGAGAACAAAGTGACTTGCATTTTATTGTTCCTTTTCTACGATTTATACTTTCTCACACACACTTTGATACTTATTGAGTGATAGAAGCTTTATATGACCCCACATTCTGATATAATAAAATGCTAATCTAACAATTTTCCTGGTGTAAAACAGTTAGCAGAGAGTCTTGACACTAAGGTGTCTCTAATTACTTTGCTGTACGGAATAAGTGTGAAGCTGTTTGTTATATTTATAAGATGACCCAATATTCAATGTCTCAAAATTGGGTGGAAAAAAAAAGTAGAGAATGGGAAGTCTTAACTATGTATATGATCTCTCCAATTATAATCCCAAAATAAAATAATGGAACAATCATTTTCTTTAGCTTCACGCTTTTATCCCGCATACCAGGGTAGACAGAAAGTACCTAGTGTCAAGACACTCCATACTCCGCTTTCCACCGAATTCGAGACATTGCGTGTTGAGTGGTGGAACTTAACGCCGCTTTTTGTCTTTAACAGAGCAAGGAAGTGAAGAACACAACCGATCGCGTTTACAGTCAGACGCTATCCCACTGCGCCACGAGCATGCTGCCTGCATTCTTTACATCTTATTTATATATTTTGGCTTGTTCCTTTGAAGCCGGTCGTGGCGCAGCGTGACAGCGTCTGACTGTAAACGCGATTGGTTGTGTTCTTCACTTCCTTGCTCTGTTAAAGACAAAAAGCGGCGTTAAGTTCCACCACTCAACACGCAATGTCTCGAATTCGGTGGAAAGCGGAGTATGGAGTGTCTTGACACTAGGTACTTTCTGTCTACCCTGGTATGCGGGATAAAAGCGTGAAGCTAAAGAAAATGATTGTTCCATTATTTTATTTTGGGATTATAATTGGAGAGATCATATACATAGTTAAGACTTCCCATTCTCTACTTTTTTTTTTCCACCCAATTTTGAGACATTGAATATTGGGTCATCTTATAAATATAACAAACAGCTTCACACTTATTCCGTACAGCAAAGTAATCAGAGACACCTTAGAGACAAGACTCTCTGCTAACTGTTTTACACCAGGAAAATTGTTAGATTAGCATTTTATTATATCAGAATGTGGGGTCATATAAAGCTTCTATCACTCAATAAGTATCAAAGTGTGTGTGAGAAAGTATAAATCGTAGAAAAGGAACAATAAAATGCAAGTCACTTTGTTCTCCCTTTTCTCTCTATTCTCTCTTAAAAACTGTACATTTTATGTTTAATTTAAAATATAAAAGTAAGTAAGTAATATATAATTCAGAAAATAGTCCCAGGCATTTTGACATATTGAGGCTGGTCGTGGCACAGTGGAAGAGCGACTGAATGTTAGCGCGATCGGTTGCTAATTCGATTCCTATTTGGGGCAATGATTATGTTTAAATTATTTACAATTCCTCGCTTTTGCAACACAAAACATGGCGATAAGTTTCGCCATCATTCGATTGAAAGCGGAATACGGTGTGTCTTGACACTAGGTACTTCTTGTCTATCCTGCTAGGCGGGATAAATACGAGAAACTATAAAATAAACCATAAAAAATACACAAGCAAAAGAAGAAAAAGTATGAAATATTGTTACCAGCAGTTTGAAAAGGGCAGGATAAAGAAAATAAATAAATAAAAAAACGAAAATATCAACGTAATCCTTTATATTGGTAAAAAAAGTGTTCACATTTTGCTCTTTTTCCCCATACAAATTGTAACTTTGCCAAAATTTCGCACTCACGTGTTCTTATAATTTACGTAGAAAGGAATCTAAAAGTATAATTTAACATAATAAGATCTTTGATTTTCGCGATTTTTACCACCAGCCAGTCACCTGTGACCACGGACTACTGTAAAGTGTTCGAAACGTCAGGTGTCCAAAAATGTATTTTCGAATACCAAAACATACGCGATTAATCCGGTTAAATAGTTTCATTTAAAATGTATAATTTAACATATTAAGATGAAGAAATAAAGCCTTATCAATATACTTTGCTGGTTAAAATTGATAATTAACATATTAATATTACTGACTTTGATTTTCGTGACTTTTACACATTTTATATGAAACTGTTTTAAACGGATTAATCAATGTATTTTGGTATTCGAAAATATAACTTTGTAAACAAGATGTTTTGAATACTTTACAGTATTGTTTGCTCAAAGGTAAACCAAACAAATTGACGTGAAAATTTTCAATTTGTCTGTCTAAATATGATTTTGCAATATTTTATGTCTTCCTTTAAGGGATTTCAACGAAAACCAGTACAAGATTATTCTACCTGTACTACTGTAAAGTAGTTGAAATGGCAGATCAAAAATATACTTTCCAATACCAAAATATACGCGATTAATTCGTTTAAAATAGTTTATTTTATAGATAACTATTGCGTTTTATACTTTTTACCATATATTACCAAAACATTCTTCAAGTAAGAATTGAACCCGCTACTGTTGGTAATTTAAAAAAAATGAATAAAACGCCATTTTCATTTCAAATTACATTCCTTCATTTTAAGCTGACACAGCAAACAATCTGTTACCGTTCCAAATATTTTACTTACTAAATGGAATGTTGGAAGCAAGGACCGGAAACTCCTATAAATTATCTTAATGAATCCCGTTGCAAAGTAAATTAATATTATTATTTTCACGTCAAAAAATATATTTTTGATTCACGCTTTTTCTCGTATAAAGGTAGCGTATTATACAAGTTTTGTTTCAAAATCACACTGAGTCATGAATAACAAAAATTAAATATTGAGGAACTATTGAGGCTGGTCGTGGCACAGTGGGAGAGCGTCTGAATGTTAGCGCGATCGGTTGCTAATTCGATTCCTATTTGGGGCAATGATTATGTTTAAATTGTTAACAATTCCTCGCTTTTGCAAGGCAAAACATCAGGATCGGCGGCGACGAGTGTTTTAACACTAGGTATTTCTTGTCTACCGTTCTCGGCTGGATAAAGGCGAGAAGCTAAGAAGAAGAAAAAATATAAAATATTGTGAACAGCAGTATTAAAAAATATATTTTAGATTCACGCTTTTTCTTGTATAACAGAGTGGGCGGAGTGGCTGGTTCTAGTGTCAGTACCCTCTGCTTTTCACTTTCCGCCTGAATTCATGACTTTGTGTTGGGTGAAGGAACTCAACGCCGCGATTCGTCTTACCAAAGCGGAGGAATAAAAATAATTTTAAATATAATCAATTTCCCGAGTGCGTATCTAATTCAAAACCATCGCTATTATATTATACAATCAGACACTGTCCCACTGTGCCACAATTGCTTCAAAAAATTGTACAAATGCGTTAAAAGTTAAGTTGATGGCAATGTCTTGATTTTTGGCGAAAATCAAATCAACAGAGTCTCTTGACACTAGGTTCTCTCTGACTATCTTTTCTTTCTCTTTATTTTGTTCTGTTCTTTAATGTCTAACTGTGACCACGGACTACGTAAAGTGCTCTAAACGCCAGGTCTCCAAAAATGTGTTTTCGAATACCAAAATATACGCGATTGATCCGTTTAAAATAGTTTCATTTAAAATGGTAATAACTTTACACATATACAAAAGTAGGTTAGGTAGAACAAACCTAATATTTTCGTCTTGCGTCTTATTCAACTACTGTCATGGACCTCTTTATGCATACAAACTAGCTTTATGCTTTATCCCGCATAATGGGACAGTCAGAGACAGTCTAGTGTCAAGACACTCCGATGGCTGCGTTCTGCCAGAAATCGAGACATTACTTGTTAAACGCCGCGCTTTGTCCCACCAAAACGGAGAAATAAAAATATAATTTAAATGTAACTATTTCATCGAATATAGTCAGACTCATACATGTTGTCTGGAAGGTGTTCCTGCTACTAGCGAGACGCTTTTCCAGTGTCATTTACACTGAGTTTTTAAAGGTCATCCAAGGTCACCATTTCTCTTACCCTCATTCCCTATAGTTTAATTTTAATTTAAAATATTAATTTATGTGCAGAAAATATAACTTAAAAAAATACCAAATACCATTTTAATATTACATTTTAATAATTCCGAAGCATTAACAAATTTTGTACATAGTAGGATTTGAACCCGCACTACTTGAAGGTATGTTAATGTTTCTAAATAATTCAATTCTACGTTCTTAACAATTTGTTGACATGAATATTAGTATTTGTCCATTATAACAGCAAAAAATCCATAATTTACATAATTTCTTGGTACAAGCAACGTAACACCGACCGACCACTAATGACATCGGAATTGCAAAAATTAATTTGTAATAGAATTATGAATATTATTTAAATTAAAAGTAAACGAAGAATTTTTGTATGGGAATTTTTTCCAGGCAGCTTCATAACGAGGTTGAGATCAGCATAGTGCAAGGGCAGAGTGTGGGTTTGATTCCAGCTCAGAGGAACGATCGTATTTAAACAATATACTTCCTAGTAATAGTACAGCATACAGCGATAATAATTTACAATGAATTTATTATTTTTTTTTAGTTTTAATCTTTATCCGTGGCGAGGTAGTCAGGAAAAGTGTTTTTTTTTCTATAAACATATATTTTCTAAGCTAAAACATATAAAGCAATATGATAATAAGGCTTATAGCTCAAGAACATTTTCTTGAGATGAACGCGCCTAAAGTTATTTTGAAGGGATCATAGTCATTTGAAGGATATTTGAAGATATATGAAATATATATAAGTTAGTTGAAATTACAAGATTTTCTTCCGTTATTTTGTATGGAGATTATTAAAAAATATTAATTTTAAGAAATCTGGATCCGCGATGGCTTAGTGGGACAGCGTCTAACTGTAAACGCGATCGGTTCTTGATTCAACCCCCACTTTTGTTTTTAGCTTCACGCTTTTATGCCGCATAGCAGGGTAGACATTAAGTAGTTAGTGCTAAGACACTCCATACTTGGCTTTCCACCGAATTCAAAACATTGCGTATTGAGTGGTGGAGCTCAACGCCGCACTTTGTCTTACCAGAGCGAGGAAGTAAAAATGAACATGATGAATGAAAATTAAACCCCACATGGAGGATTGATTATATTTAAATTATAATCATTTCCTCACTCTGGTAAGACAAAACGCAGCGTTGAGTTCCACTTAACACGCAATGTCTCGAATTCGGTGGAAAGCGAAGTACGGAATGATATAAGAGCATTAACATTCCCAACGAGTGTGTATTGAACCTACAACCTTTGGGGCTTACAGTTAAGCGCTTTTCACCAAACCACGAATATCTTAAATAGATATAAATCTATAATTTCAAAATGTTTCACTTTTAAATATATGAAAAATAGCTCTCAAGTAACATTTAAATTTGAATATGCCCAATAATGCTCTAACTAACACCGGATCATATTCAGTAAGACGTCCAATTATGAATGTAAATTCAGAATTGTATGACGTACAATTATACATACATACATACAACGTAACAAGCAAATATAAATAACAAATTATGTTATTTTCCGAGGGAAGAAAGTTTAACTTATATTTATTCTAATTTTAGAGTATATTTAGAATTTTGAATTTTCACGCTTTTATCCCGCATAGCAGGGTAGACAGAAAGTACCTAGTGTCAAGACACTCCGTACTCCGCTTTCCGCTGAATTCGAGACTTTATGTGTTGAGTAACGTAACGAAATATGAAATATACATTTTCTATAATTATTAACCCGGCAATAGGGTGGCGAGGGTTATAATTAGACAATAATATTATAATGCATTGAAATTAAAACATTCTCGTTTTTTAAGTTTTTATTATTTTTTTTTACTTAATTAGAAACAAGTCACTATGTATGTTCAAACAAAAAAAACAGGCTCTAATAAAATACATGTTTATAAAAAAAATATGACAGAATACGAAATAGGTAACTTTCTGAGCTAGAAAAAAAGACAAAATAACTTTAGAATATCTGGAATTAAAATTGGGGCAGATCTTTCAAAGACGGGTGTCTTTGGAACTTAGTCTACGTGAACTCAAAAGTTAAAGCAAAGTCAAATAATTTTATTCAAAATAGAAAGTGACATGTTCCATTTTTTGAATTGCCTCAAGCCATCTTTAGGACTTTAGTTACAGGTTACATAAATAGCCCGCTTTGAAGGACAAATATTGAGTTAACAATGGCTGCATCATCCCCAGAGCAAAATGCCATATGACATAATACTATGAAAGTAGCTAAAGTAAACGAGGCGAGCCGTTTCCAAGTCGGTTAATAATCTGTTTTTTAACCGCAAGTGCTGTTCAACTAAGTCTTTTTTTCGAGTAAAAGGCAATGCAAATAATTGTGCGGGTCACCTGATGGTAAATGATCACGCCGCCCACGGCCCAGTGTAACACCAGAGCTAGCTACATGTACGGTTGCCAGCCTTTTCCCAGATGGGAATAATGACATATTTTTAACTTCACGCTTTTATCCCGCATAGCTGGATAGACAGGAAGTATCTAGTAGTGTCAAGGCACTCTGTACTTCGCGTTTTTAGGACATTCTTACAATATTTATTTGACAATCCATAAATATGAGGCTTATTAAATTAACCTCACAATACTACAACACGTTGCCTCCAATTTTCGATGATTATAATTTATAATCGAAAATTCCCTACAATACTCAACAATTTTTGCTAAAGGGACGTTTCCTTATATGTTATAGTTTAGCTGAACTCGTATGGAATTTAATCAGGTGTTCCAAATCTTTTGTTTTTTGCTTCACGCTGTACACCTCATGGTGTAGTCAAAGAGGACGGAACCTCAAACGCAACGGTCCCTCCCTACCTTTTTCGCCTCGTCCGCAGTCATTAACCTCATACATGCTTTTTGGAGGATACTAAAAAAGTATGCAGTCTAAATCTTCTATACATACTTCAACAAGGCGGCAGTTCCATATTTCTTACTGTTTTATCGGGCTTAAGATTTCACATGATGGAGACCAGCTACCAGAATCAGTTATAGCCTATATAGTGTCCAAGGTTAATAGAATAAAATCCATTGAGTTACAGAGATTAGCGCGTACATAGAAACACACAAACTGGAAGTCCTGGACAAAAATTATAATATATAACATTTAATTATATTTAATATATAAAAGTATATATATTTACGTAATTAACGTATTATTTGAATTCATATTTTGGTTTTGTACCGTTGATACATATGCATTTTATAAAAAGCTGTTATTTTAACATTACAAAGAGACACTCCAATATGATAGAAAATTTGTCTTCTGCTCTTTTAGTGCGTACAAATTGAAGGCATTCCAAATTACATACACTTTCTTCCGAAGATTTTTTTTCAAACGGGAACCAAAGGTTATTCTTTACGTATAATGATAAAGATAAAAGCAGCAGTTAAATATGAAATTTGGGGACGAATTTAAGAACGCCAATACTTTTATAATAATAATATGTAAAAAATTACACAGACATATTTTTGAATGGTTAAAACAGTTACGTAGATGTTAACGTTCAAATTACATAATTTTTGTCTTTGACCGACCTATAGAAAAAAAATATTATATTCTTCCAGATGGCGTAGAAGGGTAAAATTTGGCATATAAATATGTAGTTGGACGAATGCAAAGGAAAAAAGCAGAAAATAGAGAGATTCTACATAACGTATTTTTTAAATGAAATAATTTTATTTCAAACAGTTACTTATAAATTTATTATAATGCTTATAATTAACAAGTTAGTGTTTATTTTGTTTTAAATAAGTAACCACATACTGAAAAATTTTGTACACTAAATAATAATGTCCAGTGCGAGATAAGAAGCAAAACTGATATAATGATATAGGAATGAACATAAATATTTTCTTCATTTTCACTCTTTTGTCCCACATAGCAGGGTAGATAGAAATTACGTAATGTTAAGACACTCTGTACTCCGCTCTCAGCCAAATTCAGGACATTGCCTGTTGAGTAGCGAAACACAATGCCGCGCTTTGTCCTACCAGAGCGAGCAAATAAAAATAACTTTAAATATAATCGTTTCTCGAGTGGGAACCGAACTCAAAACCGATCGCATTTACAGTCAGACACTGTCCCACTGCGCCATGACCAGCCTCGGCTTTTGTATTAACAATTTAAAATATCCTTTCTTCTGATAACTTAGAATAACCTACTGAAACCGAAGGTCTAACTTGGATACATGCTGTGACCTTGATAGCACCTGAAAGGTAGCTTGAAACCTAGCCAAACCAGGCCTTACGCTTCGATATATTCAAAGTTATATATAAAAATTAAGAATATATATTTTTTTAGCTTCGTATAGACATAAAGGACCTACTGGCAAGACACTTCGTACTTCGGTTTCCACCGAAATCTAGACATTACGTGTTAAGTGGTGGAACTCAATGCCACACTTTGTCTTTAACCAGAGCGAGGAAGTGAAAATAATTTGAATATAATCACTCCCCGAGTGATCGAACCCACAACCGATCGCGTTTACAGTCAGAAGCTGTCACACTGCGCTACGATCGGCCTCAAGAATATTTAATAGAATATTTTAAATGGGCGCAAAATATTCGTAAGCATACCTATATCGTAATACCGAACTAGGTTCTTATTGAAATAAGGGCTATTTATGTTTTGATGGGAAAACTATAATAATACATATGAAACGGCTTACTATAAAATAAAATTCTTATACGTTCTAAACCGGTCGTGGCGCAGTATGACAGCTTCTCACTGTTTACGCAATCGGTTGTGGATTCGATACCAATTCGGAGGAGTGATATTTAAATTATTGCCACTCCTTTGCTCTGGTAGGACAAAGTGCGGGGTTGAATTCCACCACACAACGCGCAATATATTGAACTCGGTGGAAAGTGAAGTGTGGATTATCGTGATATTAGGTATTTTCTATAAAAAAGTATATATTCTAAACTATCTCTTAGGCACAATATAATCTCTTCTTTCGCTTTATCTAAACTGTATGTTGTTTGGATAAAAAAATATCGCTCCAATAAATATTTATGAATGATCGTTACCCTAGTTCGATCTTTTACTAGAAATACGATAAACCAGTTTTTTATAGTACTACTCTGGGAAGAATTTTCAAAGGAAAAATAAATTTCAAAGATTTCAAGACAACTTACAAGGGTTGGTTAGAAACCAAGACCAATTGTAATAGCAGTTAAATGTTATGATGCCTTTGTGGTTTTGTTGAATAGTGTCTAACCGTCGTTACGTATTCAATACCAGAAATATTATTTTTCTTATAAAAAGCTTTTTTTAGACTAATTTAGCCTGATTCCAAGCATTAGTGTCCTCAAGTGGCCGAGCCCGAATCTTATGAGAACCTGGTGTCGACAACTCGTATGGTACGCCACTTCAGCTACCCTAAGCTTACTACCCTCTGGCCTGATATAGTGGAAGATGTTAATCGAGAATCGTAGGCTCTCATGTCAAAAAAGTCAAGATTATTTTCATTCTTATTTTCATTCGTAATCTTTGTAAGACAAAAGGTCCTTTAAAGTGGTTGTAACGTGCGGAACGGAATATCTCAATATCATGATCTTATTTTAAAAACGTATAAAAATTTGAACGCAGCGGGATTCGAACCCGCGCCTCTTGGACACCGGCCAAGCGCTCTGACTGCTAAGCCATACGTTCTACTACCAGCGGCGTCGAAATTTTTATACGTTTGATATAACTTATTTATATTGTTAGCATCTCTATAGAGAGCGTATATCTGCCAATCCGGAGTCCCACATAGCCTGTACCAGCTCCCCAATCGGGCAGGTATCCGTAACGCGATTTCCCCTGTTAAATAAAAAAGGTTCTCTCTGACTATCCTCATATGCAGGATAAAGCGCGAAAAGAGATTAAACGCGATATTTTGGTTAGAAATTGTTTCATTTAATACGTGACTGTAATTCGGGGCCGAAGAGAATTTCTATTACGTTTTATCTATAGACATTTCTATCTATAATTTTGATGTTGTATATAAGCTTTTTCTCCATATAACGGGATAGGTATAAAGAAGCTAGTGACAAGACACTCCGTTCTTCGTTTTCACGGAAGGGTATTGGTTGAGTGGTGATAAATTTGTGTTTTGTTTTACCAGAGTGGGAAAATAACTAAATAAACATTACTCTGAGGAAGTTTTGGAGTCAGGCGCAGTTCCACTACAACCTTTCATAATATGGGGTTTAAAATCGATCTATAAGTAATAATAATAATTAAGTTTTAATTTATATGAAACTCTTGTCTTATCTCAAGACTCTTTGTGGTTTCTACTGTACACTTGGGGTAATTTTAAGTTATAAATATTCATTTTTATTGTTTGGAAAAATAGAAAAAACGGTGTTAAACTCATCCACTCAACACGCACTTTTAATTGTACATTAAGCGGAGTATCTTTACATTGGGTTCTCTCTATTTACTATAAGAAATATATGAAGCTTAAAATATGGCCTAAGTAAGCTTTTTTTGCTATCGGTATGCAGTGAAACAGATTCTGGCTATAAACCTGATAGTAATGATTATATTTAAACTATGACCAATGAATACTTCACTGCTCTGAAAAGACAAAACGCGGCGTTAAGTTTCGCATCCAACACGCAATGTCTCAAATTCTAGTTAAAAGCCACGATCGGAGTGTCTTGGTAGTCATTTCTCTCCGACTTCTCAGTTTTGCTGGACAAAAAAGGAATTTAAGTCAAAGAATTTCCGGAAATTTAAAATTTCTATGAAAGTACATATAAACGTTAATATAACATTTAACCTTAGAATGAAACTTTTAATATAACTTAACGTATTAGGTTGTGACAAACTGCCTGTCAGGACATTATAAAAAATTATGAGAAATCAAAATGTACTCTATTCTTTAGCGAATAAAGTTCAATTTTGTGAACCATTACTCGATTGGTTGGCTAAACGGTTCTTGGAAATACGGTATATTGTATGCTAAGAAATAGCGTTCGTAATTATATATATATATATATATATATATATATATATATATATATATATATATAGATATATATTTATATATATATATATATATATATATATATATATATATATGTAATCTGTATTTTTTTTATAGCTTCCTGCTTTTATCGCGCATAACAGGATAAACAGGAAGTACATAGTGTCAAGACACTCGGAACTCCACTTTCCACCGAATTGAACTTTGCGTGTGGGAAGGCGGACCTCAACGCCGCGCTCTATCTTAAATATGATTATTTTTCCGAGTGGGAATCGAACCCACAACCGATTGCGTTTACAGTCACACGGTGTCCGACTGCGCTACGATCGGCCTAATTTGTTTTGTTGTTAATCCAAAATGGCCGCCACAACAAAATGGCGTATTACATGTTATTGTACAACCCACATTATATAGATATCAAATGAAAAGTCTTAACTTAGTTTTTTTTTATATTACAAAGAAAAACAGATATATAACTAAGCAGCCAGCTACGTTATGTAACATAATTGATAAAAAATAAATACATTTTCATAGATTTAATATTACTTAAACATTAATTTGCATCTCTGAGTGTTATATCACACTTATACGTTACATTATATACTATTATTTTTGTTAAAAAAAGCCATCAAAAGCAGTCACTTAAAATATGTCCAGAACATCTCTTTTATAATAGGCAACACTGAAGTAAGCAAACAAGCCTGAAGCGATTAGATGCACAACTTATGACAATGGCATCTATGTATGTATGTACTTGAGGCCGGTCGTGGCGCAGTGTGACAGCGTTCGACTGTAAACACTACCGGGTGTGCGTTCGATCCCCACTCGGGGGAGTGATTATATTTAAATTATTGTCACTTCCTCGCTGTCATAAAGACAAAAAGCGGCGTTGAGTTCCACCACTCAACACGCAATGTCTTGACTTTGGTGGAAAGCGAAGTACGGAGTGTCTTGACACTAGGAACTTTCTGTCTGATTCCCTGCTATGCGGGATAAAAACCTTAACCTAAAAAAAGTCTGTACTTATCGTATACGTATAAAAAATGTATGTTTATCTTTGTTTTTTTTTGCTTCTTGCTTTTTTATCCCGTATAGCAGGTTAGACAGAAAGTACCTAGTGTCAAGACACTCCGTACTCCGCTTTCCGACGAATTCGAAGCATTGCGTGTTGAGTGACGAAACTTAACGCCGCTTATTGCCAATACATCTTGAATTTTGTATATATATTTAATGTATGTGTGAATCAACCCAGGTATCACCTACCATATATGGGGTTTCCCAATAAGAACAATATATTTTGAAATTGAAATAAAATATGTAATATATATTCAAATTTCATGTTCAATGACTTTATTTGATAGGAAATTTTATGCTATTTATGATTTAAATAAAATATCGTTCAAATAACCACCACGACTTTTTTTGCACTGATGAATATGATCGGTCCAATTTTCAATGACTCGGTGCAGCATTTCAGCTGGTATGGCCGCTATAGTCGCTCGAATGTTACGTTCAAGGTCTTGAATCGTAGCTGGTTTACTGGCATTCACTTGAGATTTAATATACTTCCAAAAAAAATAGTCCAAGGGTGTTAAATCACATGATCTTGGTGGCCTATTGTGAGGACCGTTGCGAGAAATAACCGGCTCACCAAACTTATGACGCAATAAATACATTGTGACGGTCGCAGTGTGGTATGTTGCACCATCTTGTTAAAAATAAATGTCGTCCGCATCGATTTCATACACTTCAGGAAAAAAAAATCGTTCAACATGTCAAGATAACGGTCGCCATTGACAGTAACAGTACGGCCTTCGTCCATGATTCCAACGTACCATAATCCGCACCAAACAGTCAATTTTCAGGATGTAATGATGTTTCATGAACCATTCTTGGATTTGACTCACTCCAGTAATGAAAATTCTATTTGTTCACATAACCATTGAGCCAAAAGTGAGCCTCATCTGAAAATATGATTTTCCTATGAAATTCGGTGTCCGTTTCCATCATTTCAAGCGCCCAATCAGCAAATTCACGACGTAATCGATGGTCTGCTGGCTTGAGTTCTTGTGCCAACACAATCTTGTATGGATGTAGGCCAAGATCAATTCGTAAAATTTGCCAGGTTGTCATTCTGGATAAGCCCAATTCTTGTGCACGTCGTGGAACGGAAACATTTTGATTTTCTTCGACACTGGCTGATACGGCGGCAGTATTCTCTTCACTACGGCCTGTCCGTTGTCGTGTTGGTGGTCTACTATCGTGCAAAGAATATTCACTTTCCAGTTTTTAGATTATACGACGTATAGCGAGCTCAGATGATGCACCATGACGACCATATTTAACACGAAATGCTCTTTGAGTAGAGACAATACTTTTTTGAATTTTAATAGAAAATTTGGACAATTTCCAAACGTTGAGGTAACGTGAACTTGTTCATGATTAAATGGCAAACATTACTAAATACAAAACAACACAATTATCAAATGTTAAACAACCAAGATGGCGGCTGTGTGCTATCAAAATCCTATCATCCCTGTTAGGAAACACTGTATATATACAATTCCAAATTTTAAAGTTGCCTAAAAGAAATCGTTTCATGCGTTAAGGCCACCTTATAGATCATCCCTATTCAGTTTTTGTATATTTATATATATTTTTATGTGTGTAATAATATAAAGTATTTCTTTTATTTGTTCGTATAACGATTGCAAATCTCATTATATAAATAAGTATATAATATAAATAATATCTATATAAATAAGTAAAATTGGAGTGCCTGTTTGTAATATAAAATAAACCAATACATACTAAATGCATGGTATAATACATAGAAAAATATACCAAAATACATTTTTTGTCGGTATGTCTGTGTGTTCTGGCTAATCTCTGGAAGTGCAGGACTGATTTTAACGCGATTTTTACTGGTAGGTAGCTAATGTAACAAGGAAAAACCTAGAAATAAATTCTATTAGAAGAATAAGTATAGTCTACAAAAGTCGAAATGCCAAGTTCACCAAATCAATGTGACAGACGACAGCTAATTTCAAGATAAGACCTTTCCTTTTAACAATCAGTTATTTTCTGATATACCTACTGTCAAGAAACTCCATTCTCCACTTTCCGCTGGAACTCGAGACATTTCCTTGACGAATGAGTTGGAGATGGCGGAACTCAACAACGCGCTTTGACGTCCATACGTTAGCTTCACGCTTTATCCCTTGCGGGGTAGTCAGAGAGCACGAAGCGCCAAACTCTACGGTCCCTGCATACCTCTTTCGCCTCGTCCACTGTCATTATCCTCTTCATGCATGCCCTTTGGGCGTTCCTCATGCTTTTACGTGACCTTCCTCCAGTATCTTCGATACTGTGTTTTCAAAGGTCACCGGAGGTCTCCCCCAACCTCTCGTACCACTCACCTTGGCTTCATAAGTATTTCATAATTTTTCATATTATATTCTTAAGTAAATAATAATAATAAGTTACCATTGAATCCACAATCACTCTCCAAAATCTAATACAATCCGAATACAGAGGTATAAAATTTAAAATTCATATGAAAAAGCCTTATTTTGAAGGTAAATTATACACGCTATATCACTTATAGTGTAACTAGCATGCCTTTATGGCATACATCATCCCCTAATAGTCTTTTATTATGGGCCATTCCATTGATTATGGTGGAGAGAATGTGAATTTCAAAGTAAATGTACGCGGCGTTATATTGACAATGTACACAGTACTGACATTACTACAGTGACGAGTACAGTATGTGACTGTAAACGCGATTGGATACAGGTTCCATTTCGATTCGGGGGAATATATTTAAGCGTAACTTAAACAAAGTACGGCGTTAAGTTACGCTTAACACGCAATTTTTCAATAGAGTGCTAAGTAGAGAACGGAATGTTTTAACACTGGATTTTTAACCTGCTAGGTTATGAAAAATGCGTGAAGCTATAAAACAGAACTTAAATAATATTATTAAATGTTTAGACCATCGGGGCGCAGTGCCACAGCGTTTGATTGTACGATTTGACGCGATAGTTGTGAATTCGATTCCCACTTGAGGACTTGTCAATATTTAAATTATTTACATTTCTCCGCACTTTAAGGACAAGTTGTTTCATTGACTTCGCCACTCAGCACACAATGTCTCGATTTTCAGCGGAAAGCAACTGAGTGTCTCGACACTAAGCTGCCTCTGACTACCCTGCCATGCGGGATAAAGAGTGAAGATAAAAAAATATTAAGTAGAGATTTCTTTACATTTATTTCCTTTTATTCACATTTAACTTTAGAGCTAAACAACCACTTGGCCGTTTCAGCTCTAATGATTACATATGTAGAAATACAGAGATAGCAAATATTGTTAATAGCGTATAAATAAAAAATATTGTTAGAGCATTTTGTAATGATTTATTATACATTGCAAAAGATATTTATTAATTTAATTAAAATATATACGACATGTTAAAGAAAAATCAATACTATAACGCTTTATCCCGCATATCAGTGTAGTAAGAGACAACCTAGTGTCAAGACACTCCGTTGACGAATTTCCATCAGAGATCGGGATATTGCGCATTGTCTGGGGAACTCAACACCGCGCTTTATTTAACTAGAGCGGAGTAATGATATTAAATTTTAAATGTAATTATTCTCTGTAGTGGGAATCGAACCTACAACTAATCGTACAGTCAGACGTTGTTTCATTGTGCTACGATCTTAAAAAAAAATTTTGTAAGCCATTAGTGGAAAAATAATTTCTTCATTTTTCTTCATGAAGAAGAACGTGCTCAGGTGGTTTGGACACTGAGAGAATGAGAGATGAAAGAATGGTAAGAAAAGTTTATGAAGCCAAGGTGAGTGGTACGAGAGGTCGGGGGAGACCTCGGTTGACCTTTGAAAACACAGTATGGAAGATACTGGAGGTCACGTTAAATGAGTAAAGACGCAATGTCTCGACTTTAGCCTTAAAGAGTGTTTTGACACTGGGTACTTCCTGTCTTCACGCTTTCATTCTTGCTATGTGGAATGAAAGCGTGAAGCTAAATAAAATATCAATTTTTCTAAAGGTGTCGTAGCCCCATTCCCGTTCCGTGTTCCAGAAGTTTCCACTTCAATGACAATGCCCGCATTACAACGTTGAACCCTAAAGTTTTTGTTTGATTCATACACTTTAGACGAAAATTGTAGGTAAATGGGCTTAAAATATACCTACAGGTTTATGATTATATAAGATTTGACCTTAGCACTTTATCCCGTATAGAGGAAGTCAGAGAGAACCTAGTGTCAAGACACTCCGTTGACTGTCATGTAAATTAAATGAGTATATCAAATAAATAATAGAGTTATACCAGGCTCGCATGAATCTGGAGGAGCTCCCTCTCTACAGTCTCTACGTATTACATATAAAAGCAGCTTCACGCAATGCCGCATAGCAGGGTAGTCAGAGAGAACCTAGTGTCAAGACACTCCGTTGACTGACTTGTACGTGTATTAAATGAGGTTACGTACGTATATTAAATGAGGTTTTCACATAAATAAGAGAGTTGTACCAGGTTCGCATAAAACTGGAGGAGCTCCCTCTCTATAGTGTCTATATACTACATATAAAAGCAGCTTCACGCGCCAACCTAGTGTCAAGACACTCTGTATTCCATTTTCGAAGTATTATATTTCACGATGTATAAAAGATCAATTGGCACGCTATCTAATTAAACGAAGTAAGACCTATACGTTATTTTTTTATATACTATACAATTTACAAGATAATAGCCTAAAGCTCAATTAGGAACAAAGTGTAACCGAATTGGAAGTGTGAATTCAAATCCTTCTACGGTGTTTTTTTTTAAATTTTATATAAATTTGTATATAAATTCAATTTTTTATATTTCTATCATAATTATATTTCTATCATAAATATATATTAAAATATATTAAAACATTCTGGACATTCACATAAAACAAATTTGAAGCCAAAATTATCGCGTGAATTTTGGCAATAATATAAGCAAGATCTAAAACCTTATCAAAAACTGAAATCAATATCGATACAACATACACCCCGTATACAATGTGACCTCATTGTTGATAACAATTGAGTGTAGCGTTAACTTTCTTGGCGAATGTGCCAAGTTCAAGGCCGAATTGCAATCTTTATATGGGTTGGAGTCGATAGACGAGATTTAGTGAAAATCTTTAGTAGACGCCATCGTGAGTGTAAACGCGTTTGGTTGTGGGTTCGAATCCCATTCGTGCGATATTATTTTTAAAATTTAGTTTTAATTCTCACCTCGTTTTTAAAGACAGAGCACGGTACTGAGTTTCCCAGTCATCAGGCAAGGTCTCGATTTTGCTCGATTTGGTCAAGTCTAGTTCAACTCGAGCCAACGCCGTGCCTTGTGTAATCATAATTAAAGGGACAAATGCAAATATCTACAACTTTCTATCTAATATTTTTAAAGTATTTTTCCATACGTGAGACTAGAAAACGCAGTGGGAAAACAATACTTACTTAGTGGTCAGAGAGGTTGATCCGCTTCGTTACGTATAAATTTCTATAGATTTTTGATTTCTATTACAAATTAAATTTATTTATAAAACAAATTAAAAAAATAAAATTTTTACTATTTTTTAAGTGGTATTCCATACTTAGAATTGGAAAACATTTTTAAAAAACGTATAAAATTTTTAACGCAGCGGGATTCGAAGTCACGCCTCTTGGATGCTATACATAAGTTGTAACAAAATGTATAAGAATTTCGACGCAGATGGTAGTAGAACGCATGGCTCAGTGGTCAAAATACTTGGACGGAAAATAAGGGGCATGGGTTGGAATCCCCACTCGGGGAAGTGATTATATTCAAATTATTTTAACTTCCTCGCTCTGGTAAAAGACAAAGTGCGGCGTTGATTTCCGCCACTCATCACACAATGTCTTGAATTCGGTAAGCGGAGTACGGAATATCTTGACACTAGGTATTTCCTGTCTTCCTTGCAATACATTAAGTTAATAAAGTACAGTAGTAAAAGGTGACATACACGTCATGTCAAGGCATCTATCTAGTAATAATAATAATTATGGCTAAGAAAAAACCTGTAAATTGACATTAAAACCCCTTTTTTAAAAAAGAAATAATATCATATCACTATACCAGAAAGCGAAGTACAGAGTGCCCCGATACTAGGTACTTTCTATCTCCCTGTTATGTGGGATAAAAGCGTGAAGCAAAAAAACAATTATATTAAATCCTGTTATTTTTTTAAAAAAAACAAATAATATCAAAAACGATTTTTCCTAAAAATAATATCACAAAACCCGTAGTACTTTCTAAACTTTCAATCAATTACAAGTTAATACTGGGACCTTTCATAATAAATCGCGCATTTGGGAACGGCCGAGCCGTATAATTTGATTTTTCCACGTCATCAATCTTGCAATTTTTAACCCTTCATATTCTATAAATATTATCGTTTTGAGATACTTTACTTCGAGACAGACAAATTATTATACAAATAAGAAGAATTTTTAAGGCCGGTTGTGGAACAGTAGGATAGCGTCGGACTGTCAATGCAATCGGTTGTGGGTTTAATTTTTATAGGGGGACTGATTATATTTAAATTATTTTCAGATCATCGCTCTACTAAGATTAAGTGGAGAAAATGTCTCGAATTCGATAGAAAATGAAGTACAGAGTGTCTTGACACTAGGTACTTCCTGTCTACTCTGCTATGCTAGATAAAAGCGTGAAGCTAAAAAAGCCCCTGGTTCTCTTTCCAAGACTCGCAGGTTCAAATTCCGCTATGCCTTTTTTGGTTCGTTTTTAACTAAATAATAATTTTTTATTAAAACTAGATACTTTTAACTAATAATTTCCCTGTATTTATTTTAATTTGCATAATGTTTTGAGACGGAGAGTGAAGAAAAAATTATATTTTGATATAACGTATAACCTAATATTTTCGGTCGGAAAGTAAGTCTGTCTGTATGTCTGTGACGTCATGATCAAACTGCTGTGCTGTGTACTGATTGAGATGAAATTCTCATAAAGTGATATTAGACAGTCTTGAGATGAATATGAACATTGAGGCCGGTCGTGGCGCAGTGTGACAGCGTCTGACTGTGAACGCGTCCGGTTGTGGGTTCGATCCCCACTCGGGAGAGTGATTATATTCAGATTATTTTCAATTCCTCGCTCTGGTAAAGATAAAGTACGGCGTTGAGTTGAAAGAGGCAACCACTCAACACGCAATGTCTCGACTTTGGTGAAAAATAAAGTACGGAGTGTTCTGACACTAGGTACTTTCTTTCTACCCTGCTATGTGAAATAAAAGAGTGAAGCTAAAAAAAAATGAACAGGGTAATTGTTTTACATTATTGTCGCGGAGAAAGACACTTGCAGGTTGTTAGTTTTAAATATAATTGACTTTCTTGAGTAAGAAAAGCAATTTGAATCTATATATTATGAGTATATTAGAAGCATATTATTTTTATTTAAAAGTAATTCACTCCAGTAGGTTATATCAATTTTCATAGAAAACCATTGTTTTTTTGCAACTTCACGCCTTTTTCTGTATACAGTAGTGACAAGACACTCTGTTCTTAAACGAAATTAATTTTAATAAGGCACTTAACAATTTATTACTTACTTATAAATCTCAAGGCTTTATTAACTAAGCATCTCTTACGATACGATATAATTCTTATTAAATTTCTTATTAAATTACCTAAATAGTGTCTTTATGAAATTACCTAAATAGTATCGTGGTGCAGTGGGATAGGGTCTGACTGTTAACCCGACTAGTTTTGGGTTAGTTCCCCACTCAGGGGAATGGTTATATTTAAAATTAATTTCACTTCCTCCCTCTGATAAAACAAAATGCGGCGCTAAGTTTCACTACTCAACACGCAGTCTCAAATTCGGTGGAAAGCGAAGTATGGAACGTCTTGTAACTAGGTACTTTCTGTCTACCCTGCTATGCGAATTAAAAAGTGTTAAGCTAAAAAAAATATAATTTTAAGCAAACATTTGTTTTAAAATTTAAAATTGCTAATATGGAAATAAAAATAACACATAAATATATTTCAAATAATGTGTTTGGTTTTTATTGGATATGCATGCATATAAAATACAAACCGTTCAAAATCATAGCGCATCTCAGCGAAGTTCACGGTCACATTTGGACCAAGTTTATCTAAATTTATTACAGTATTCCGACTGACTTAACTTACCTTTTCATATTCATACTGTCAGTTCCAGTGTGTTATTGCACAAATTAACTGACACTTGTCACACAAAACATCTTAAAACACACAAAACACTGCTAAAGAGTTTATCAGAACAACATTTACTCACCGGGTTTGTGTAAAGACTGGAGTTTTGCCGATTTTGGCGTTTCGTATCAAAATTTTAGTTCAAACGAAAAACGGACTTAAGAACTATTCTTTAAGTCCTATTTTCTGTAGCAACCCTCTAGCTAACAGAACCCCTGTTAGGAGAGAAGCTAAAATGGTCTCTATATAGTCTGTATTTAAAGTTTTTTTTATATTGGCATCTTGTTATAAAGATGTTATTCTATTATTGTTAGCAAATTCGCTTCCCCAATTACAATGTTTAGGCAATGCATAGCTTTTTGACTGGTATGTCACTTATGATAGACTCAGGGTGCTGATTGATTTATGTTGTCTCATTGATGGTCTTTTTCAGATCGCTGATGCTTTTATCCCGCATAGTAGGATACACAGAAAGTACCAAGTGTCAAGGTACTCCATACCTTCCGTGAAATTGGATACATTGCGTATTGAGTGGCGGAAATCAACGCCGCGCTATATCTTACCAATAATTTAAATACCATCACTACCCCGAGTGGGAATCGAACGCACAACTGATCGCGTTTACAATAGTACATCCCACTGTCCCATAAACGGCTTCATTTTCTATGTATAATTTTCAATTCATAAGTTCTTGCTATTCTTGCTTTATTACACCTATCTTTAGAAACCTTACATATAAAACATAATAAATATTAAAATCAAAGAATTTGTCAGACTAGAATTAAACATAATGAAATTTTACCCCAAGTGGTGTTCGAACTCACGACTACCGTGTGAACAGTCAGTTATATACTAATATTATATACTTTACTATACAGAATTATAATAGATAAATACTAAATATTATTAATATGAAAGTTAATCGTGATAGTGATGAAATTTCATATAGAGATACTTTAGGCTCTTGGTATGTACGTAGGCAAATTTATTTATCTCATTTTTTTCTAGTATTTCCTGGAAATTCATTGTGTTAACGATTAGAGAATACAAAAGTGTTATATTTTTTCTTTATATATAATTCCTGCCTGTTCTCTAATGGTAAGTGCGATTATTTGCGTGTTGAACCCACCACCAATCACCTTTCCCGCTCCGAAAAATGATTATATTAAAAATTTATTAACATTTCTCCACCCATATTAGACAAAACACGGTACTGAGTTTGCTGCTCAACACGCAATGTCTCCATTTCGAGCGGAAAGTAGTCAACGGAGTGTCTTGACACTAGGTTATCGCTAACTGCCTGTTATGTGCAGGGTAGTTGTAAAAAAATATCTTTACTGGAACTAAGAAATTAATTAAAAAATTATCAAACGCTTAATACATAACCTCTTGAGGGTCCTCTATCCTCTTCGTGACCTCCCTACTATTATCGAACTTATGTTCTTAAGGTCAACAAGGTCAACTGGTTTCCTTTCCTATTTTACTGCTAACTTGTAAATATGTATATTTTGAAGCGTTTTTCTATGTTTATTTCTAACTAGCAAAAGAAAGAGATATTCGCATTTATATACGTATATTGATTGAAGTTAGACTTCACATATTTTTTTACAGTTTTTACAGTACATTTTAACTCATTAATTTTTGGATATTTTTTTATGCCCCTCTTGTTTGGAGGCTTCTAGATAGGGACCCCATGGCCGGAAAGGCCCCTTGTAAGTTTACGCAAGGATACAGACTTTTATCGGATATTTTTTTTTATTATGGATGCCCCTCTTGTATGAAGGCTTCTAGACAGGGCCCCCATGACTGAAAGGGCCCCTTATATTCGTGTACGCAAGGATAT
Source organism: Dryadula phaetusa (assembly GCA_032432895.1). Lineage (NCBI taxonomy): Eukaryota > Metazoa > Arthropoda > Insecta > Lepidoptera > Nymphalidae > Dryadula > Dryadula phaetusa. The sequence continues at coordinate 2,380,283 of JAOYRS010000092.1, read as the reverse complement.
AGGTACAATTAAATATAGGAACAATTTCTTTATAAAATATGAGATTTTTCTAGAAAATAAATCCAGTTTTGGTATTAATATTATTGGAAAATATAATACAAAAGTTCTTATTCTATTATTATTCAAATAGTCTACATAATAGTAAGATGTAATATATACTTTACATTGAATATAACAGTTTGGCTGAACTTGAGATGATTTTTCTTTCTTTGCCAAGAAATATATGGAAAAACTTGAATAGTAAATGATACGCTTGCGGCAACTTATGGAACTTAACGCCGCATTTTGATCAATAAGTATCTAAGTATATATGTGTGTGTATGTATCCTATTTGTTTGTTTGTTATTTTCATTTGTGTAATGTGGAGGCCGGTCGTGGTGAAGTGGGGGAGTAAACGTGATCGGTTTTGGGTTAGATTCTCACACGGGAAGTAATAATATTTGAAATTATTTTTACTTCTTCGTTCTGGTAAGTCAAAGTGCGGCGTTAAGTTCCGCCACTCATCACGCATTGTCTCATTCGAAATATTAATAATTTTAACTCAATATTTTCTTTTCCTTTTTTGGTAATAAAAGGTTGCCTTTAAGCGATTACTTCAGAGAGAAGGCAATTTTGTTTCCCTATGTCAATTTGGCAGTGTTCTCTTTTATAAAAAAGACAACTATATCCTGCATAAGACACTCCGTTATCCGTTTGAAATAGAGACGGAAATTGCATGTTGAGTTGGAAAATGGGGAGAAGTTCAACGCCACACTAGTCTTAACAGAGCGGATAAATAAAAATAAATATGAAATATAATCATTCCAGCGAGTGGGAATCGAACCCGTAACCAATCGTGTTTACTGTCAGGCGCTATGTTCTTTTATTATTTGTAATAAAATGCTCATAATAATATTATAACTAAAAATAATATCTTTACTAGACTTTAATTTAAAACAGTGTATAAGATGATTGTGAATTAATACTAATTTATAATTATATAAAATAAAAATATACATAATTTGGTTATATATATATATATATATATATATATATATATATATATATATATATATATATATATATATATAACCAATTTATGTATATTTTTTAAAAATTCGACGTTTAATTGCCCTGAAATGTATTTTGAAATATACTATACTTGAAATATATTTTTCAGATATTTTATATATACTTTTAAAATAAATTACCTTTAGTTATACCACTTTTAGTCGAACATAACATAAACTCACATTCAGAAAGGGCGACTGTGAAGGTCTGTATATAACTTATTTCAACCGCAGAACAGATTAGACGAGCTGTTGAAAGTTTAAGCTTTTATTCGTACGTCATAAAGTACGTCGGTTTACATCTATTTTTTTATATCATTTATATATATATATATATATATATATATATATATATATAATTCAGATAAGTTAAGATAAATAAAGACTAGTATTAGATTAGTAGATTTATAAATATTATATATTCATTATGGAAGCCGGTCTTGGCGCAGTGGCACAGTGTCTGACTGTAATCGTGATCGGTTGTGGATTCGAATCCCACTCTGGAGAATTCTTCAACTATTAAAACAGAGTATTAAGTATAAACTATTAAGTATAAAATCCCACTGCGTTCAAATTGTATACTTTTTTAAAAAAAAATGGCCGATTAATACTTGTAATAATTTATATATATATATATATATATATATATATATATATATATATATATATATATATATATATGTATACTTGACGCTAGGACGGAAACGGAGTGGGATTGAATCCCACTGCGTTCAAATTGTATACTTTTTTAAAAAAAATGGCCGATTAATACTTGTAATAATTTATTTAGTTACTTAATGAATGATTTAATTACAATATAGGAGTCACGACTCATTAGGAGAGCGTTCGATTCTAAGAGCCAATTGGTTGTGGATACGATTCGCACTCGGGGTAAGGATTATATTAAAATTATTTCTATACTTTGAAAAGACAAAGCGCGGCGTTTAGTTCCACTAATGATAATAAATAGAAAACAGCGAACAAAGTTTACTGTGTGGGATAAAGTGTAAAATTATATAAAATTTTGCCCAAGTGAAAATCGAATCCGCAACTGTCGCGTTTACCGTCAAACACTGTCACCCTAAGGCTCAGTATATAATAAAGGATTTACATTTTCCATGCAATACCATTTTCAAAGCTCGCGGGATTACCCTGCGGTTTTCTTTATCAAACGAGCAGACGACAGTGTTGATTTTATGTTATACGTAAGCTGTTTATTATGTTTTAAATACTTGTTTGTATTTTGGTATTATGTAATGTTATTTAAGTCTGGTTATACACATTTGTATAGTGAAGTAGAGTTTACTAAGACAGAGTATAAGATCAGTGCTGCATCAAAAACCACCTTTTTTTATCTCGCATAGCTGGGTAGACAGGAAGCACCAAGTGCAAGACTCCGTACTCCGCTTTCCGCTGAATTCGAGACATTGCATGTTGAATTGTGGAACTCAACTCCGTGCTCTGTTTTAATAGTTGAAGAATTCTCCAGAGTGGAATCCGAATCCGCAACCAATCACGATTACAGTCAGACACTGTGCCACTGCGCCAAGACCGGCTTCCATAATGAATATATAATATTTATAAATCTACTAATCTAATACTAGTCTTTATTTATCTTAAGTTATCTGAATTGTATAAATAATTCATTTGTATATTTATTTATGTATATTACAGTCGCTACAGACAGAGTCTGATCATATCGATTCTATCTGTGTTATTAAAATAACGTGCGACTGTAAACGCGATCGGTTGTAAGTTCGATTCCCACTCTGAGGAATGATTAAATTTAAATTATTTTCCTTTTTTCGCTCTGGTAAGGCAAAACGCGGCTTTGGAAGTTAGCAGAAAGCAGTGTACGGAATTTCTTGACACTGAGTACATCCTATCTATCCTGCTATATGGGATAAAAACGTAAACCTTTTTAAATAAACACAGACAATAAGTTCGTAAAGGTTCGTCTTATTTCTTTTTTAATAACCCCAGTTATATAGAGCTGTCTTAATAATATTAAACGAATTTCTAATAACACGAAAACGATATAAGTTATAACATTAAACTGATATCTCCCATACTTATATCTACTTGGTAGCGCTGCTTATTAAATAAAATTAAATTTATCTTAGAAGCGATCTTAAAGAGTTCAGACACTTGAAACTGCTTAGGTCTACTCGTCTCGTGTCTAGAACTCTACCGAGGCAAGCCTAGCTTGTAATTATGAACGTAACATAAAAATATATAACACATATGTAGAGGCTTAAAGTAACACAATTAAGTTGAAAATAATATTTTCATGATAGTAAATGAAACTATTTTAAACAGATTAATCGCGTATATTTTGGTATTCGAATATACATTTTTGGAAACTCAATATTTCAAACATTTTACAATAAAGATTAATATATTTAATTTGTATATGCAAGCAGATGAATGCCACCTCAGTCTACCTGTGACCACGGACTACTGTAAAGTGTTCGAAACGTTGGGCTTCTAAAAATATATTTTATAATAGAAAAATATACTGGATTATTTCGTTTAAAATAGTTTCATTTAAATTAATTTCATGATTTTAAAATAAAGATTATTAAAGAAAACTCAGAAATAATTGTATTTTATATGAATACTTATTTACTATTTACAATCTCTTATTTTTGGTGTCTCTACAACTCTACCATGACAAGCATAGCCTATAAATGTAAATAATTATATATTTAGGTAATTTAATTACATAAGGCTATCCGTTCTAAGGATTGAAACAACGTTGGATTTTAACACCATTAATTACGAGTTTAATTGGCACTTGTGGTGAAAATAATATTCAGATATGTTTATATTTTTCAGTTCTGGAGACAAAACGCGGAGTTAAATTCCACCACTTTATATAAGTAAAAGTCAAATAATTTTATTAAAAACTCCAAGTAATATGCTTCAATATTTTTTTTAATTTTACTTCACTAAAGTTAATTCCTCAGATCCAAGAAGAACTGGCAAGTATCTAAGCGACATTTTCAGTTTTTTTTCTATTTGGCGAGACGAGCTGAGCGAAGTATCTTTATACAAATCCCTCTGACTTCCCTGCATTGCGGGATAACGCGTGAAGCTGCAAGCTCTATCAAACACATGTTTACAAGACTGTTTTCTATCTACACGAAACTGAGTGTATGTGAATTATCACATTTACTCAGTTTCTTATATATTAAATTCAGTCTCCTAATGAATAAAGTTATCTTTTTAAATAATATCATACTTTTAAATAATTTAATTCATAAATCACAGGATTAAAACAGGATAATGAAGATTAAAAGCAAAAAAACTGAATATTTTATTTAAAATTCTAAACCCATATAAGCAATGCCCATTATATATTAAGCAACCAGTTTATTTAATTATATAGAAAATTCTATTTTACAAGTTCATTATAAAACTAACTTTAAGTTAGAAGTGAAAGAAAGAAGACACTTCAAAATACTTGGGACTAGGGTCTCTACAACTCTACTATAGAAAGCATATAATTAGTACTGGATGATGCTTCACCGTTTGAACTTGAGCTAGAAGAACTAGTTCAATTTCTAGATGATAATATTTATATCATGTTTATTTCTTTGGTGAATTTATAAAATGGAGAGCGGAATCTTTTTTTTTAACTTCACGCTTTTTATCCCCCATAGCAGGATAAACAGAAAGTACCTATTGTCAAGACACTCCGTACTTCGCTATTTATTGAATTCGAGACATGGCGTATTGAGTGGTGGAACTCAACACCGCACTTTATCTTACCAGAGCGATGAAGTGAAAATAATTTCATATAATTATTCTCCCGAGTGGGGATCGAACCCACAACCGATCGCGTTTACAGTCACACGCTGTCTCACTGCGCCGCGGCGGGCCTTTTTCACCGCTTTTATAAGTATTTTATTGATGTAAGCTATTTATTTGTTATAAAAGTAATAAATAATAAGAATAAGGAACAAATGCTACGAGACCATTGTCTGTAGAATAACATTTGATCAAGACAAGACAGTGCGTTGAGTTCCGTAACTCAGTACGTGATGTTTCTTGACATATTTGACATTTGTTTGCCACATATGATTGCTTTATAACGCTTCAACATATCTGTTGGCGGGGAAGTAGACCGGCTCCCTGCCATCACCGGTATACTCAGTAGCTACGTTACTAATTGTTACTAATTCAGTATATAGAAAAAAGAGTGTCTTGACACTAGGGTCTCTGCTAAGCCTTTTGTGCGAAAAATTATTTTGTAATAAGAAGTAAGCTGTGAATAATTTAAACAGAACGGAATTTACAAGTAAGGGAAAATACAAGCTATTGATCCGTTTAAATTAGTTTCATAGTAAAGATTTCATCATCAGGCTATGTAAGCTAAGCTATGATGGTTATCTTCATGAAATTCAGATATTCGTGTTAAATACCGTTTAATTGAGTGGAGCTAGTTAAAACTTTCAGCTCAATCGTTTTGTTTTCATACAAAATTATGTGAATTTAGTGACTTATTTTTACATATCCTCCAGATGCGTGTTAGATAGCGTAACTCAACGCCGCGCTTTGTCTTACCAGATCGGAGAAATGACAATCAATGATATATAATAATATATGGAAATGTAAACAATGGATTACTATGCCACAGTGGCCTTATTCGTTAGTTAAATTTAATACATAATTTATACTTTTTTTCACGCATATTATTCAGAATAGAGTTGACACAGAGAAAAAAGTGTCCAAATACTCCATTCTACAAGGTCATTCATCTGGTTGGATGTGTAAGATTGTAGAGATGAGTGTTCCTCTCACTTTGAAGATCAAAAAAATTGAGACCATCGTGGTTGTTGGGGTTTTTTTTTACTTTTTCGCTCTGATAAGATAAATAGCGGTGTTGGGATGGCCACTAATATGGAATGTCTCAGTTTCGGGTGGAAAGCATCCAACGGAGTGTCTAGACACTAACTTATCTCTGACTACCCTGCTATGAAAAATAGATCGTGAAGCTGTATTAAAAATAATAATAATATTTTTAACAATTACCTTTTCAAAGTAATTGAAGTTAAAGTAGATCAAATACAGCATTTCTAATACTTATATAGAAAACTCACCTTAACAGAACAAGTGCGGCTTAACAATGTCACGTACTGAATAAAAGGTTGAGAACCCTGTACAGTAACACTCTGTCGAATTTCATATAATTTTAGCTGGTGAAATAAAATGGTTTTCATTTTTCAGAAAGTTCTCTTATATATATATATATATATATATATATATATATATATATATATATATATATTTACTTATGTTATGTATCTAATGTGTGTCAAAATATATTTGTATATTATTGTACTTGCATTTTTTTTTCTTTTTAGCTTCACGCCCTCATCCAGCATAGCAGGTTGTCTACCGAACTCTACTTTCTATTTAGAAAATACCTAGTGTCAAGACACTCCGTACTTTGCTTTCTGCCGAATTTGAAATATTGCGTATTGAGTGGCGAAACTCAAAGCTGCACTTTTTCTATAAAATAATTTAAATATAATCACTCCCCTAAGTTGGAATCGAACCCACAACCGATAGCGTTTACAGTTGTAACGTTTACTGTTATTATTATATTTTTACAATTGGTATGTATGGTCTAAATTAAAAATGAACGCTCTTCCACTAAATTTATTGTATATTGGAGTAATAAATATTTATTTTTTAATATATTTTTTTGGTGACATTACTTTTTGATGTGATAACAATAAGTGACCAATGAGAAGCTTACGTATCATTGTGTATAATCTTAACACTGATATGTATATATGTGTTTGTAAGCACATTGAAAGTGAATGATTGAAAATTGAGGCCGGTCCTGGCGCAGTGGGATAGCCTCTGACTGTAAACGAGATCGGTAGTGGGTTCGATCCCCACTCGGGGGAGTGATTATATTTAAATTATTTTCACTTCCTCGCTCTGGTAAAGACAAAGAGCGGCGTTGAATTCCACTACTCAACACGCAATGTCTCGAATTCGGTGGAAAGCGAAGTACGGAGTGTCTTGACACTAGGTACTTTCTGTCTACCTTGCTATGCGGGATAAAAGCGTGAAGCTGAAAAAAAAGAAAGTGTCCAGATGTTTATTATTAATTTAAATAGCCATAGTGGCGAGGTTTGACTTTAAGCGCGATTCGTTGTAAGTTCTATTTTCAGTAGGTGAAATGTTAATATAATTAAAAAAAATTCTCCGCTCTAAATGTACGGCCGGCGTTAAGCTCAGCAGTATGATATCTCGATTTTGTACAGAATGCACTTAATGGAGTGTCTTGACACTAGGTTATATCGGTAATTGTTTCTAAAGCTAAATCATCCCCCAAAACTATATCAAATCCACAACCAAACACATTTACAACACTTTACCATTGTACCATAACGGTGTATAATATCTTAGTCTAACTGTAAGCGTTCAAACATTAATTTGAAAATGATTTAAAATTCAACCCATTTCTAGAAGAAAGTTTGTGTTTACGATCTACACGTAGTTTATTTCGTACTTGGAAGGTTGTAAACAAATTATTCCAAGTTCTAAGTAGCCTGGTACGTTGTTAGAAGAAAATAAAAAGAGAAACTCTGAAGAATTATGTGGAAAGAATATTTACTCGTTAATATTTAAGAGTAAAACAGAGTGTCTTGACACTAGGTTCTCTCTGACTACTCTGCTATGCGGGATGGCGCGTGAAGCTGCTTATATACGTAGTATATAGAAACTATAGAGAGGGAGCTCCTCTAGTTTCATGCAACTGCCTGTTACAACTCTCTTATTTATTTGATACACTTATTTAATATATAAGCAGTCAACGGAGTGTCTTGACACTAGGTTCTCTCTGGCTATCCTTTTGTGTGAAAAAGATACTTATTTGCATTATATTTATTTCTACGGTGCTTTATACATATATACGTTAAAATATCATACGCGTTTCTCTCTAAGCGCAATTAGTTGTGGATTTGATTGGTAGTAAGGATTATCTTTATTTTTCATTAAGGGACATAAAGCACGGCGTTTAGTTCCGCCGCTTATCATGCAATATATATCCATTTCCCAGCTGATAGTAGAAAACGAAATGTCTTCATTTCAGGTACTGTGTAATCGTTGATATACCCCGATCAATTAAGTAGCAAACAATAAATCTGTCTATTATATATTTTTGCTAAAATAACAAAAGTTTTATAGGACATTGTTTGTGGAATTCATTTCCAAGACTCGGGAACAACATTTTTACGATGTAATAAACTACGTGGAATTCCTTTAGATAGGGGTCGTTTTGTACTATTATTATAATTTTTTCATCTTCACACTCTAACACAAAATAAGGTAGAATTCAGGACATTTTTTGAGTGGTGGAACTTAACGCCGCGTTTTCTCTTACCAGTTAATAAAATGGACATATTTAAAATATAATCATTCTTCTGAGTGGGAATCGAACGTACAACCATTCTAGATTACAGTCAGCTATTCCAGTGCACTACTTTGGCATTACATGCTATTTATTATGATCTTACACGTTTATATTTTTGATCTATATTTAAGTTATAATTTAAGATTTTTTATTATAAGCTAAATCTTGTCATTATAAAGGTTTTAGCCAATTTTTTGTCTATCAGTGTCTCCCAAATTTTATTTCATGTTAAAGGAGAGTAAATTATATATGAAAACTCTTTGGTTTCTATTTAAAAGTGTGTTAGTTTTCATAAATATATGAAAACACTTTGGTTTCTATTTAAAAGTGTGTTAGTTTTCATAAATATAAAGTGTTTTTATAAAACATGTGATAAAAATACTTAGAAGACGTATCAAAAATAATCACAGCGAGATTCGAAGCCGCGTCTTTTAGAGACCTTACAAGTACCTTTGTAGATCTGGGTATATGCAACAGCGTTAAACTCCACCACTTTACACACAGTATGTTTAAATAGTCTACAATTGTAGGAGTGTTTTGACACTAAACTTACTCTAATAAAGCTTCAGAACCAATTCTTTTATAACATGTCAGTATTGACGTTATTTTTATAATACTGTTTGTTTGCAACTCGCTCATGTTGTTTTCAAGTTGACAATTTATATGTTTTTCACTATCTCTAGCTGTTTTCCTATGTTAAATGTATTTATATACTAGTTCTTGGGGCCACTATGTCCCTTTGTTAAAGTGTCTAACTCTAAATACGGTTGGTTGTGGGTTCAGTCCAGGCTTTAAGAAACGATTGTACTGAATTCCTTGCTCTAGTGACAAAAACTCAACACGCAATATCTCAAATTCTGGCACAAAGCAACAAGGTGGTGTGTCTTGACACCTAGTTCTCTGTAACTAATCTTGACGCTCTATCCCGCGGAGCAGGGTAGTCTCAGATAACCCAGCGTAAAGATATTCTAATAGCTACTTTTCTCCTGAAATCAAAACATTGTGTATTAAGTGGCCAAATCGACTCCGCGCTTTACGTAACCTGAATAAAGTATTGTTATTATAAGTAGCTTCAAAACTCTTTGTATGTACAATTTCGACGCAGCTGGTAGAAGAACGCATGGTTTAGCGGTCAGAGCGCTTGGACGGTATCCAAGAAGCGCGGGTTCCAATCCCGCTGCGTTCAAATTTTTATACGTTTTTTGTAAAATGACATCATTCATTTATAGACTTGGCCACCTTATGTTGTGGGACAGCGTCTGACTGTAAAACAGTCGACGGAGTGTCTTGACATCAGACAGATTGTCTCTGATTGACCTGCTATGCGAGATAAAGCGTGAAGCTATATAACTGTATATAAGTAAATCATTATGGCCGGAAAAAACATATATATATATATATATATATATATATATATATATATATATATATATATATATATATATATATATACGTATAAATATAAATATATATATAGCTAAGTGTACTACGGAAACGTAGCACCAAATATTTTGCCTTCCACAAACTTGTTTTATCCCGACGTAGATCTTTAGAATATCTCTCTCAGGGGACTTAAGGAATAATTAAGGCCAACAAAAGGCATAGCTATTGAGCCTGTTTGTATAGATGCTTAGAAATTTGGGGTAGAAAATTCTGAGGCCGGTCGTGGTGCAGTGGAACAGCGTCTGACTGTAAACACGATCAGTTATGGTTTAATTCTCCTTCGCGGGAATGATTATATATCAATCATTTTCATTTCCTCGCTCTGGTGAGACAAAACGCGGCGTTGAGTTCCACCAGCCACCAAGCAGTATTTCTTACGGGACGCGGTGATTGGAATATCTTAACATGAGGTTCTCTTTGCCTACAATTTTCTTTAACCAAAATATATTTAAAAAATTAAAAGTATTTATATAAATATATAATTAGGCTCCTTTAAACAAACTAAGACGATAGAAATAAAATATCGTAATAAGAATATAGAAAACGATTATTAATTAACTATTTATGAATTCTATACGAATACATTTACTAAGAAAATAAAAAAAAAATGAAACCTATTAAATCCTATCGACGGTTATGGTCGTCTTTTCCTTCTAAAAAGTGCGGAGTTAAGATCCGCCACTCTTTCTCGAATTTAAGCTGAAAGGGGTGAACCAAATATTTTGATACTAGGATCTCTCCTACTTTACCATTCAGTTAAAAGCAAAAAACCTACAAAATAAATAATTAGGCAGTCAAGAAATGCTACTGAAACTTTATTGGAGTTATTGACTTGTAAGTGACAAGAGCCAATAACGAGTTCAAACGATTGATGGACCGTTTCCTTCCCTTAACATTTTCGTTATTTAGTCGATAAAGCTTTATTTGTCTTACCGTGACTATTTTCCCCAAGACTTTAGTATACAAAAGGCTATCGTTCTAGAATTGGTGATACTAACGCATACTTTATATTATTAGAAAATATTATTTTTTCTCTGTATAGTAGAGTAGCCTAGAAAAAACGTAGAGACCAGACATTCTGTAGTCCATTCTCGCCTGAATGCGACATGTTGCGTGCCGAAAACGAAAATACAACGCTAATAATTTTCATAATATTTACATAAAACGCGATGTTAAGTCACCCCAAAATGCCTAAAATGCAATGTCTAAACACTGGACCCTCTGGACATCTAAATGTATGCAGATAAAAAAATCATCTTACCTGATAGCACAGCTAGTACCATCTTCGTCGTCTTCCCTCTTTCTCCGCTTCCGACGAATGTACAAATAAGCTGCAACGGCGAACAACGCCGCCGCAGCTCCAAGGCTCAAAAGAGATATTAACACTACGTCACGAGTCTTCATTTTAATCTGGAAATAAAAAAACGGTTATTTTTTAATATTTTTAAGAGGGTCTTATTTAGTTTCACGCTTTTATCCCATATAATAGGGTAGACAGGAAGTATCTAGTGTCAAGAAACTCTATACTCCGCGGAACTCAACGCCGTCTTCTTATCAGAGCGAGAAAATGACCGAGTTGTAATTGGACCCCTAATAAATCACGTTTACACTCAGATGCTGTCCCAATGCGGAACGACCGGCCTCTAAATGTTTTTGTGTTTAATTATTAATAAATTTAAAAATAAATCTTAAATGAGCTTACATACGTATATATTTTGTTATAATATTCTACCTTGATATTTTTGACAAACTAAAATAAAGGAAATAGTTTTCTTAAAATATTTTTTGGTTTTGAAACATTTCTCATATATACCACGGTAGTTAGAAAGAACCTAGTGTTAAGACACTCCATTCTTCTCTTTAAAACGGGAACCCGGAAACGTCCACACATTTACATACCTTCTACATACGGTTCGTTTGGTACTCGATGCTCTTTGATAAAGATAAAACGTGAAGCTAACTAAGTAAATGGCCCTGTTCATACTAGCAAAACAACATGCCCAAAGAGATAATTGGAAACAGGTATACAGGAGTCGATATATGCGTTTGGCACTCCGTTCTATATCGACCTCGTTAGGGATAAGGCGTGAAGCTGAACAAAATCGAACATTACATGTTCATTGGCAGGTACTGGCTAAGAAGTAGATTCCTTCGGTCTACCCAATAAAAATATTATTTATTCTAATAGGCTGTTCACAAGCACTTTCAAATCATCAATAAACACAAGTGTCAGTATTGTCAGTCGTATACCAGTAGCACGAAACGCAGTTCAGCTGAGAAGAGCCGGCAATAACTCAACAGTTGCTCTTTTTAAATATTTATAAAATTAATTCTTAATAATTCAAAAACTCAACAGTTGCTCCTTTTAAATATTTATAAAATTAATTCTTATGTTTAAAAATAAAAATAAATACATATGAGTACCTTTTCATACCAAAGTCATATCATACTAATATCCGATTTCAAGAGTTGCCTCTTGCAATGTATTGGAAACATTTATAACTATTCAATTGAAGTTCCTTCCACAAGAATTTCCTAGAAGTTACAACTAGAACTATAAATTCTAGAATACGTGCGATGTTCAGAATAGTATGGCAATATCGTTGCTACTATTTCACCCAATTCAATGTACTCAGTATATCTATATAAATATATATGTGTATATATATATATATATATATATATATATATATATGTGCGTATTTTTTTGAGGTTTTATGGTACAAGCTATGGATTTAAAGGGGTCCATGAATCCTATTTATAAGATTTTTTTATGACGGGTGGAGAGCACCCGACACACTACAAGGAACTCAGAAGTACATATAATATAATAGAAAAGTCCCTTTAAAAGGTCTAGTCCGGTGATTGGGGTCTTCTCGTTAGTTGTTGACACTGGTAGCTCATATGCTCGGGTTCGCAGTGGGTTGTCCGGTTAGTTTGAGGACTGTATCTATGTCTCTTCGAGAGATTGCCATTTTTAAGTTGTAATCAACTATATCGGTTAGGGAAGATTCGTTTGCCCGACGGATGAACCAGCCGATCGCGTCTAAGAAGAAGACGCCGAAGACGGCGTCAGTGCAGTACATACAGTCAACAGTGTGCCTGGTAATTGTGACTACAGCATGTGATACGCTTTCATGTATGGCGTTTTTGGTAGATTTTGTCTAGATGCTGACTGCGGGATCGTATGATAGTAAGGATGGATTAAGCATGTTATCTTACTTTTTTCGCAAATTGCAAGATTGATCTTAATGGTCTCCCTAACAACCGCTGTGTACTCAAGTAGGGCATTGTACATGTAGTGCTTTGGTTCGTTTACAGAAAGCAAGTCGGTTGTTGTAACCTGGCCCTTGTCCGCTGTAGTGTAGTCATTCTGCCCCTCCTTAACAGTTTTTGCAAAGGCTTCAGCATTGTGGGTGCTAGGTTTGAGGTGGTTCTATCTATCTTTGACTGGTCGCAATTATTCCTATTTGAGGTTTGAGGTGTTTCCTATTTGAGGTCAGATTCTCTTCGAGGTACCGCACTTCGCTAGTAGTTGACGCAACTGGCCTTTCTTCCCCATGTATTCTTTCCTTAAGAAAAGCTACGTCCTGTCCCCTATCTTCATAAACGACTAAGTTGTGGTGTGTTGATCCGTGTATGATATTGCGTATATAGTGGTCAACACAACGCCACGCCTAGTCTAACCAGAACGGAGAAATGAGAATAAATTTTAAATAAAACCATTCCCCCTAGTGGGAGTTGCCAACCAATCGCGTTTACAGTCAGACCTTGAAACCTTGTTCCACTACGGCACATTAACCTTGGGTCTTTTTTTAGCTTTACGCTTTGTCCTTTGCGGGTAGTTAGAGAAGAATAGTCATAGCTTGTAGTCATTATTCTCTTCATACATATGCTCTTCGGGGGGTCCTCATACGTTTTACGTGACCTTCCTCCAGTATCATTGATACTGTGTTTTTAAAAGTCAATCGCTGTCTTCCCCGCACTCTCGTACCGCTCACCTTTGCTTTAAAAATCTTTCTTACCATTCTTTCACCACTCATCCTCTCGATGTGCTTTCTCATTATAACATTCACGATTACGCCTAACATTCTGTGGATCTTTTCGCTGCATATATGATCAGCTAAATTGATTCCGCATATCTGGCAAAGAGCTCATTTCTACCTTTGTATGTAAAAAATATGTACCACACCTTCAGAATTGTAGTGGCTTCGTCCAAATTTCGTATTTTTAACAATAAAAGAATAATAACTTAACACGCAATGTCTCGACTTCGGTGGAAAGCGAAGTGAAAAATATCAAGACACTCCGTACGAGTGTCTTGATACTAGGTACTTTCTGTCTACCCTGCTATGCGGGATAAAAGCGTGAAGCTAAAAGCGTAACTATAAAAAAATGCCAGTTTTGTAATAATTCGATGACGAAGTGAGAAAAATAGTTAGTTTGGCCTATTCCAGTCCAAAAGAGTGAAATTAATTCTAATAAAGTAATAGATTGAAACCGGTCATGACGCCTCGGGACAGCGTCTGACTGTAAACGCGATTGGTTCTGGGTTCGAACCCCACTCGGCGGAGTGATTATATTAGTTTTTTTTCAATTCCTGGTTCTGATAAGACAAAGGGTGTTGAATTTCACCACGCAATACGCAATTTCTCGAATTCGGTGGAAAGCGAAGTACGGAGTGTCTTAAAACTAGGTACGTTCTGTCTAGCCAGGTATGCGGGTGAAAAACGTGCAGCTAAAAAATCTGATAAAATACATATTTACAAATCGTTCAATGAACAATTTTTGGACACATATTTTCAATATTAACGGTTTAAAATATATGTTTTTAATGAAAATTAAACCCAGAAAGGTCGTGAGGTATTGATATAAACCAAATTTTATAGTCACTGGCACCTGAAAGGTAAAACTCTACAAACTTTGTCTAACTAGACCGAACTGAACTAAAAAAGAAATAAAACCCCTACAGTGCGATAGCGTTTCACTGTAAGCACAATTGGTTGTGAATTCGATTTTTAGTCGAAGTAATGATTTCAATTTTTCCGCCCTTGTGAGATATGGCGGCGTTTAGTTCCGCTAATCAACCTACAATGTGTCTAATTAGTGTGGGACGCAAAGCACAGAATGAATTATCTTACCACTACGTTCTCCATGCCTACCCTCCTATGTGGGATGAAGAGTGCAGCTGTTGTGTTATATAAAATATTTTCTTCACGGCACGTTTTTTGATTTGTTTTTGTTTGTATGATTTTATATTATATTTGTAAGTTTTTTTGATTCAAGTGGGATATGAACTCATGATCATCTTTTATAATTAAACACATGTCAGTTGCACCATGTACCATGGCATATAAAATAATATTTCATAACAAAGTGGCGACTCGCAATATAACGTGCATCACGATATAGCGTCTACAAAAACATTAGTTTTCCGATTTGTAAATTTTATATTAACTAACTTTTGAGTATTAGAGGTTGTAAATTGAAATTGAGGTTTTGAAATTTATAAAGTAATTTTCGCTTTATTTTTAGCTTCACGCTTTAATGGAACGGAGCGCCAAACGCTACGGTCCCAGTCATTAACTTCGCCATACATGCCCTCTACGACGCCTCAAGCTTTTTACGTGACCTTCCTACGTTATCATTAATACTGTGTTAAGAAGGTCAACCAAGGTCTCCCCGTAGCATTCGATTTTGCTTCATAACTCTTTTTCTAGACGTGTCCAAACCACCTGAGCACGTTTTTCTTCATTCTTACTATGACATTCTCACTTGCTTAGGTGCAAGAAACAAAGTTCAAAGTGGTGTAAAAATATTCATTTTAACGCATATTGATAAGTTACAAGGTATGCAGAGAACGTACAGTGTCAAAACACTTTGTTCTCTACAAATTTCATTTTTTTTAGCTTCACGCTTCATCCCTGGCGTGGTAGTCAGAGAGTACGGAGCGCCAAACGCTACGGTCCCTGCATACCTCTTTCACCTCGTCCACAGTCATTATCCTCTCCATGCATGCCCTTCAGGGGGTCCTCATGCTTTTTACGTAACCTTCCTCCAGTATCTTCGATACTGTCTTTTCGAAGGTCAACTGAGGTCTCCCCGACCTCTCGTACCCCTCACCTTGGCTTCATAAATCTTTCTTACCATTCATCCATCACTCATCCTCTCAACGTGCCCAACTACCTGAGCACGTTCTTCTTCATTTTTACTGTGACATTCACGCTTACACCTGCCATTCTGCGTATCTCCTCGCTGCATATACGGTCAGCTAAGCTGACTCCGCATATCCGACTAAGAGATCTCATCTCTACTGCATTCATCTTTCTTTCATTCTTCTTTTGACACACCCACGTTTCACTGCCGTATAACAACGTCGGTATCAGTACTGCATTGTGAACTGCAACACGTGCAGGTACGCTGACGTGTTGCCGTCGCATCAATGCAGCAAGAGCACCGTTAACCCTGTTACCGGCAGCAATACGCCTTTCCACATCCATTACGTATCTTCCATCTCTACTAAACATACTTACCTGATATATCACCTCATTCACTTGTTTTAATATCTTTCTATCTACCATAGTCTTGCATTCCACTCTTTCTTCGTCTCTTTCAAATACAAGAATCTTAGTTTTACTCGCATTCAGATTTAGACCATTACTTAGATAATATTACATTAGTTACAATATTTAATCTGAAATCTAGACATTTCTTTTTTATCTAGTAAAAAATACTTACTGCTCTAGGCATCTTGAATTTTAAACGCATAGTACATTATTCAAAGATAGCCTAATGTCAAGACATTCCGTTCTTCGCTTCTCGCCCAAATTCCAGACATCACTTGTTAAGTGGCAAAATTCTACGCCACCGTATTTTAATACTAAAATAATTTTAATCATTATTCCCTCTAGTGTGTTCGATACACACTAGTGAAGATGGGAAGTATCTAGTTTCAAAACACTCTGTACTCTGGTCAAATTCGAAACATAACACGTTGAGTGTCGGAGCTCAACGCTGCGCTTTGTGTTACTAGAGCGAAAAAATGAAAATAATTTTTAAATATAATCTAATAAATAATCATTACTCCAAGTGGAAATCGAACTCACAATCGATTAGCGTTTATAGTCAGACGCTGTCCCACTGCGCCACGAAGGGTCACAATTAATACATTTCTTAAATAGATACTTTTCCTAAATAAAATCTAACAAAATAAATATATATTTTGAATATTTTGCTGCAGATTTCAGTTGAAATAAGCTTGAAAGCTTCCTGAGCATTAATTTGCTTTAAATTTCACCTAACAATGATAATCTGTGAGATAAACCAAGCTTAGTTTCGCGTATTGCGCCTTTACAAAGTGACACTTGATTTGTAGTGAATTTAGTTTACTATAAGGGTATTGTTAAAAGAAGGTGTGACTGTAAACGTGTTCAGTTGTGGATTCTATTTAAAATTATTTACATTTTCGCGCTCTGGTAGGAGAAACAAAAGCGCAGAGTTGAGTTCCGCCACTCGACGTGCAATGGCTTTAATTCGGCGGAAAGAAGAGTACGGAGTGTCATGACACTATGTACTTTCTCACTACCCTGCTATGTGGGACTAAAGCCTGAAACTGAATAGATGAGGAATTCAATTTATTCACTTGAAGTAAAAGTAGCTAGATTTCTAGATATATGTCTAATGCATTTTTAGATCTATAAATTTACAAACGTTTTATATATTTGTACATACAAACATACAAATGGGAAAAGCTGCGAATTGATATCAAATAAGATACCTGTATATCTTAAAGCCAAATCCAAGAAAGTTTATTTTAAAGTTACGTATAACGAAAAATGTAGCTTCTATTACAACGTAATAAGAGTTAGAATGTTCTTTAAAATACTTATTTGTATGGAATTTTGCCAAATTTTAGGTACCACTTGAATTTCCGCTACATTCCATTTGGAAACCTTTGACCCCCTTTTTCTTGTGCTTTTATCTAAATATATGTTGAATTTGAACAAAACATAGAAGAGTATGTATTATATTTGTGTATTTCTTTTTATACATAATTCTCAAAAATATGTCTATGTTTATTAAATTCACACTTTATCCCTTTGCGAGGTGGTCAGAGAGTACGGGGCGCCAAACGCTACGGTCTCTGCATACCTCTTTCGTTTCATCCCCAGTCATTATCCTCTTCATACATGCCCTTCGGAGGGTCCTCGTGCTTTTAACGTGACCTTCCTCCAGTATCTTCGATACTGTGTTTTCGAAAGTCAACCGAGATCTCCCCCGACCTCTCGTACCATTCACTTTGGCTTTATAAATGTTTCTTACCATTTTTTCATCACTCACCCCCTCAACGTGCCCAAACCACCTGAGCACGTTCTTCTTCATCCTCACTATGACATTCGCGCTCACACCTGCCACTCTGCGTATCTCCTCGCTCAAATACGGTCAGCTAAACTGACTCCGCATATCTGACTAAGAGATCTCATCTCTACTGCATTCATCTTTCTTTCATTCTTCTTTTGACATACCCACGTGTCGCTTCCGTATAACAACGTCGGTATCAGTACTGCAT
Source organism: Dryadula phaetusa (assembly GCA_032432895.1). Taxonomy (NCBI): domain Eukaryota; kingdom Metazoa; phylum Arthropoda; class Insecta; order Lepidoptera; family Nymphalidae; genus Dryadula; species Dryadula phaetusa. Next base: position 2,361,787 of record JAOYRS010000092.1, on the reverse strand, counting down.
TGTGAACGGCAACACGTGCAGGTACGCTGACGTTTTGCCGTCGCATCAATGCAGCAAGAGCATCGTTCACCCTGTTACGGGCAGCAATACGCCTTCCCACATCCATTTCGTATCTTCCATCTCTACTAAACATACTTCCCAGATATACCACCTCATTCACTTGTTCTAATATCTTTCTATCTACCTTAATCTTACATTCCCTTCTTTCTTCATCTCTTTCAAATATTATTAAATTGGTTTTTATTTTTAAATACAACAGAGACACTCTGTTGATTTGATTCTTTATTTTAAAATACGAATTCCATCTAAAACGAAAGGAAGCCAGAAGAAAGATGTTGATTATAAAGTTGTGGTTATATATTTTTGAAAAAAAAAATAGATAATAGAGTCGTAGCGCAGTGGGATAGCCTCTGACTGTAAACGCGATTAGTCGTAGGGTTGATTCGTTCTTGGAGAAATGATTATATTAAAAGTATTTGCACTTCCTCGCTCTGGTAAGACAAGGCGCGGCGTTGAGTTCCACTATTCAACATGCAATGTCTCAAATTCTGCAGAAAGAGCATAAAAGCCTAAATTTAACGAAAACAAAACAGAAAACCTTATAGAAACACAAATGTCCTATTATAACTTAAAATTAATTCATTATTTTTATTTCGTCAGTATACCAAATGCTACTAATAGTAGATAAATTGTGGCGTTAAATTCCGCTATTCAACTCTACTAAATCTCTTAAATCTATAGTGCATTAAACAATACGTGCAGGTAATTTTATTGAGTTGACCTGTTAGATAAACGAAGGTCTTTTCGATCTCTGTAGAAATATACAATGTCACAATTTACTATTTATTAGCGTTATTCTGGCACAGTAGAAATGCCATTTGTTGGGAGTTTAACAAAAATGTAGGCTTTAATTTTTGATTGTGGGATCAATTCTCACTCGGATTAATGATTATATTCAATGATTTTCCTATATCCACTCTGGTAATACAATATTTTAATTTTGATTTGGGCCTGGAGTAGAGGATAAAGGAAGAAAATTTCCTTAAAAAACCTGTCATATAAAGGTCAAACAAATAAAATGCCAATTTTTGCATTAGAAATGCAAAATATTTTTATTAATATTACCTATATTTTTTTAAAGCCACGAGATTCGAACCCGAATACTGTTGAAACGTGTTCAAGACTTTCCGTTTTTAAGACATATTTACTATTCAGTTTGCTTTACACGGGCATACTTGCTTCCTATATATCAAACCATCAACAATATGGCGGTGTTTTTTTTTTAATTTGTTTTTTCTTTTTTCACAATATATTTTACATTTATTTCGTCAAACCATTGAAATAGTTTATCGAAGGACGAACTCTCTTTTTATAAATACTTAAATACACTTACAAATATAAATTCTAGTGCTAAACTATACAAAAATAATACTTTTATAACTTTACGTATTTAACACGATTTTTATATCGTATCGCAGAAAGTACCTAGATACTCCATTTTTCGCTTTCTGCTGAATTCTGGATATTGCGTATTGAGTGGTGGAACTCAACGCCGCACTTTGTCTTATCAGAGCGACAAAAAATAAAATCAATTTTAAATATAATCACTCCAAGTGGGAACCGAACCCATAACCGATCTCGTTTACAGTCGTGCCACTGCGTCACTATCGGTAACGGCATAAAATACAGGTGGAGTGCCCGGACACTACTGGTTGTCTCTGACTTACTTAGCCAAAAAAAAAAGACTAAGACATTTTTAACATACATTAATGAGCTTCACTCGTATCTATACATCAATCTAATAATATAAGAAAATTTTGCAATTCTTGTTATGGCCCGCTTCTTCCTGTCCGATTTTCTTTAGAAATTGTACACGTGTTGCGATCTGATGGCGACATAATATTTTATAGTTTGAACCAGATGTTCTTGACAGCTTGGTCGGGATAACGAGTAGGTAAATGTATTAAAATGTAATATTATATATATATATATATATATATATATATATATATATGGGGTTTCCCAATAAGAACAATATATTTTAAAATTGAAATAAAACATGTACCCCCACAAAAAATAGTCCAAGGGTGTTAAATCGCATGATCTTGATGGCCAATTGTGAGGACCGTTGCGAGAAATAACCGACTCACCAAAGTTATCAAGCAATAAAGCAATAAGTCGCAGTGTGGCATGTTGCACCATCTTGTTGAAAATAAATGTCGTCCGCATCGATTTCATACACTTCAGGAAAAAAAAATCGTTCAACATGTCACGATAACGGTCGATATTGACAGTAACAGTACGGCCTTCGTCATTATTGAAAAAATACGGGCCAATGATTCCACCGTACCATAATCCACACCAAACAGTCAATTTTTCAGGATGTAATGGTGTTTCATGAACCACTCTTGGATTTGACTAACTCCAGTAACGACAATTCTGTTTGTTCACATAACCATTGAGCCAAAAGTGAGCCTCATCTGAAAAGACGATTTTCCTATGAAATTCGGTGTCCGTTTCCATCATTTCAAGCGCCCAATCAGCAAATTAACGACGTAATCGATGGTCTGCTGGCTTGAGTTCTTGTGGCAACACAATCTTGTATGGATGTAAGCCAAGATCCATACGTAAAATTCGCCAGGTTGTCAATCTGGATAAGCCCAATTCTTGTGCACTTCATGGAACGGAGACATTTTGATTTTCTTCGACACTGGCAGATACGGCGGCAATATTTTCTTCACTACGACCTGTCCGTTGTCGTGTTGGTGGTCTACTATCGTGCAAAGAATATTCACTTTCCAGTTTTTGGATTATGCGACGTATAGCGAGCTCAGACGGTGCACCATGATGACCATATTTAGCACGAAATGCTCTTTGAGTAGAGACAGTACTTCTTGAATTTTGATAGAAAATTTGGACAATTTTCAAACGTTGAGGTAACGTGAACTTATTTATGATTAAATAGCAAACATTACTAAACATAAAACAAAACAAATGTTAAATGTGAAATTGGCAAATACTCTACTCTCTCTATATATATTCTCTCTCTCTCTCTCTCTCTCTCTATATATATATATATATATATATATATATATATAAAATTGAAAAAAAAATTAAATTATTAAACAAAAATTCAGAGATGTCAAATAAAACGCGGACGATGTCCAGAACATAGTTAGTTTTGAATATAGTCATGTCAATGTCAATGCAATCGAACCCACAACTAATCGCGTCACAGTCAAATAATGTGAGAACTGCGCCACGATGGTCTATTGCTAGTTTTACTCAAAGAAAAACTAAAAAAAGAAAATTAGCTTATAGAAGTTAGTGATAAATCACTCAGTCCTCCACTTTCCGTCTAGTGCCTTAATAATATATCCAATTACAATTATACAGTAATAGTATGGTAATTGAAATTAGTCTTATTATATATTCAAGGGATACCTAATTGTAACATAATACCATTATTTGATGGTGAATATCAAATATTCTAAATAAAGTCCTCCAGCAAAGTCTAATAGATTCGAATTGAGACCGAGCAAAAAATTTTGTCACTAATAACTAAAACCATGTTGCACGTTTTTCATCGTGAGCCAGACGGATCGTACTGCATGGGAAGTTCAATTCGTTTTCTTTCTTTTCTATTAGCTTCACGCTTTTATCCCGCATCGCAGGTTAGACAGGAAATACCTAGTGATAAGCAACTTGTACACCGATTTCTGTAGAATTCGAGACATTACTTGTTGAATGGCGGAACTTAATGCCGCACTTTGTCTGCGCCGAGTGAGCACATGGAAATAATTTAAATATAATCATTCCCCCGAGTGAGAATCGAATCGACAACCGATATGAAGTGGGAAGCTGGCCGTGGTGTAGTGGGACACCGCCTGAGTGTAAACGAGACCAGCCTACTTACAAGAATTATTACATCTAGAACAAAGTCAAATTCGTTTAATATGTGATGAACGAAATGTTTTCACAATAGGTTCCATCTGATTATCGGGATAAAGCGTGAAGCTATTAATGTTCAAATTTTAGACATTTCACAAATTGAATACAGCCTTATGTCTATTTACAATTTCCTTACGCAAAATATATAGGAGATATTTGGCGATCAAAGTACGAATGAAACAAACAAACAACAACTTCTGATTCGTGTTAATATTGAAATTTATTCCTAGCGTCTCGACAAATGTACGCAGAATTTCTCGACGAATTTTAATGAACTGAAAATAAAGGACGATTCGGTCAATTTGAGACCGAGCACTGGCTATAATGTAAAAGCCGAGAATTACCACAAGCCTTATATTTCTATAAAGGGTAAGCATTCGGAACATGCCAACTAGAGTGTCATACTTAGGTTTTCACCCATTTCTTACTATTTTTTTAGATTCCCACTGCAAGTACACGTACAGTATAAATATTAATATAGTTTAAATTGATTCATTATAAATGAAACCATTTTAAACGGATTAATCGCGTATGTTTTGGTATTTAAAGATGTACTTTAGAAATCTGACGTTTCAAACACTTTACAATAGTTCGTCATGATAACTAATAAGACGAATACAACCTCAGTCTATCTGTAACCACGGAATACTGTAAAGTATTCGAAATGTCAGGTTTACAAAAATGTATTTTCGAATACCAAAATATACGCGATTAATCCGTTTAAAATATTTTCATATATAATGTGTAAATGTCGTAAAAATCAAAGTTCTTATTATATTTTAAAGTCACTTCTGAATTTCTGTGAAATTTCTGAACGTTGCAAATTTCAAAGTTTATAGGATTTCCAGCAAGCCACTGGTAACAAGCTTTCCTATAAATGAAATCCGAAGAATATCACTTATAATATATTATAATTAACAAATGAATAACTCGTGGCGCAGATGTAAGGCTTCTAATAATAACAAAGACTCGGCGTTGAGTTCCGCCACTCAACACGCAACGTCTCGAATTCGGTGCAAAGCAGAGCAGAGTACGGAGTGTCTTGGCACTAAGTTCTTTGTGTCTACTCTGCTATGCGGCATAAAAGTGCGAAGCTAAAAATATTTTTTCTTTAGCTTCACCCCTTATTCCTAACGGGGTAGTAAAGCACAAAACGCTACAGACTCTACATACTTCTTTCGCCTCGTCCACACTCACTTTTCTCTTCCTCCTTGCCTTCCGAGGGGTTCTCTTCTTACTTTTAGAATATTGTTAGAATATTGCTCACTATAAACTATATTATATGTTAGCTAGCAGAACTTAACGCCGGATATTGTTTAAATATATCCATATTCTAATTAATAATATTATACCTAATTTTAAAGTATGGAATTAAAGCTGTCGTACATTGTAAAATCATACTTGAAAACACAATTGTTGAGTTTTTCACCGGCTTTTCTCAGCAGAACTGCCATCAAAAGTGCTTGTAATAGTCTATAATAATAAAGAATATTTTGATTGTAAGATATAAATAGTTAATTGTGAAAGGTATTTTTGGGATTTCAACCCGCACCTCCTGCGTACCGTCCCTAAAACACTAGACCGAGCCTTTTATTCAACTACATCGAAATTCTTCTTGGCTTATTACTCCTTTTTTTGACAGTCCCGTTTCACTCAATTTTCTATATTGTTTCTAAAACCACTCTTTCAAAACATTAACATAATACATATAGAAATAATAGTTTTTTTTAAGCAAAAATGCTATATATGGTTCTAAAAATAAGAAAAGCATAAATCCGATTGATTTCCGCTTGAAATTCGAGACATGTTAAGTACCGAACTTAACGCCGCGCTTTGTCCTACGTAACGTATTAAGTGTAATGGCTATTTCTAACAGCGTAGAAATAGTTATGGCCTTTATAATTTATTAAAGCTTCTAGCTTCCCGGAGTTGGAATCGATCCCAAAACCAACCGTATTTACCAGTCAAACGTCACTTCCCCAATATCCCATATAAACCAATAAATCATTTAATCGCTGTCTAAAATTTTTCTTACAACAAGAATTGTCCGATTCATACTAACTCCCATGAATACTAATGTATGATAACATGACACAGAATTTTAGATCCTAATATAATTACTTTAAGGTCACTTGTACCCTGAAAGTCCTACAAATGGGGATTTTAACAAAATTGCCAGCAAATTGATCCCGTCCGATAGACGCGAAGAGAATTCTAAATAAATGTAATTATTAGCTCTCAAGTCTCTAGTCCAAAGTGTACTATTTAGACTGAAGTGACTTCAACTAGATGGTCTTTAAAGTGTAAGTGGCATTTACACTTCAAAACTCAATAAATATAAATAAATGAAATGTGAGAGTATTATAATAAACGCATAAGTGTGCTCGTTATATTTAAAAAATACATTTTTTGCAATTTTGTATGTCAGTATGTGCCGCCTAATCTTTGAAACGGCTTGACCGATTTTAACGAGACCTTCATCGGTAGATAGTTTATTTAAAAAAACATCCAAAGATCTTAAATTCCATGTACGCCAAGCTATTAAATATATCTATAGTGTTTCAGTGGATTCGTTTCCTACTCAGGAAAATGATTAGATTCAATTTATTTTCATCTTCCCGTTCTGATAATACCAAGCGCAGCGTTGAGTTCCGTCTGCTACACAGAATATCTTGAATTAAATGGATTGTGGTGAATGGATGTTCTCTAACTACCCTACTTGTTCGAGATATAACGTGATGCTGCGTTTCTTACATATGTAAGATAAGAAAGACTTTTTTTTTAATTCTTAATAATTGATATGCCAGTCGTGACGCAGTGGGACAGCAGACTGTAAGGTGATCGGCTGTGGGTTCGACTAGGGGGAGTGATTATATTTTTTATTATTTTTTCTCCCTCGCTCTGATAAGAGAGTATGCGGCATTGAGCTCCACCACTCAACACGCCATGTCTCAAATTCAATGGAAAGCTAATTACGGACTGTCTTGGATAAAAGCGTGAAGCTAAAAAAAAATTGTACACCTTTTGGAACCTAAACAAGGCTTATACCATATCTTTAAGGGTTTTTAAGATGGTTTTTAAGATGATTTATGGCTATTCTAATTCTTTTGTGCACGTACATATTACCTACAACGAAAGAGTATTTATTTCAATTCTAGCTCAACGCTTTTATCCCTCATAACAGGGTAAATAAAACGTACCTAGGGTCAAGACACTTCGTTCTCCGTTTTCTCTAGAGTTCGAGAATTGTGTGTTGAGTGGTGGAACTAAACGCCGCCTCTTTGTCTCAACAGAACGAAGAAATTAAATTAATTAATAATTATATAATCACCCCTCCAAGTGGGAAACGAACCCATAACCAATCGCGTTTACGAGACGACCGGCTTTTTAACTTTTATTACTATATAAAATAAGAAACCGTGCTATTCTGTACAAACATAAAAGGAAACCCATATATATTTTAAAACTAAATAGCCCTCATGTAACTTGTGTACTCTCAATCAATGTGATATTTAGACATTGTTAGTCAAACACATCCTTATTGAGTCACGAGCTTTGCTCTCTCTAGTTTGCCGCATTATATATATATATATATATATATATATATATATATATATATATATATATATATTATTTTTTTAGCTTCACGCTTTGTCCCTAGAGAGGTTGTTAGAGAACGGAGTTAAACGCTACGGTCTCTACATACTTTTTTGTTCATTTGTTCATCTTGTTAATAAGGCAGGCCTTTAAAATAACTTTAAATGGTTATCATAACGCCTTTTATATTATCATAAAACGTATATTATGTTTCTTTTATATTTTCTTAAGTTGTAGGAACAAATCAGTATCAAGACATTCGCTACTTTCTCCCAAATTCGGAGGATTGTATTATATTGCGATACTCAACGCCGTGCTTTATCTTACGAGAGGGGAAATAAAAATATTTTAAATACTAAGTAGAAATCAAACCCAAAACCAAAATCAGACACTCTCCTACTGCACCTTAATGCTTCTCCCATATAAAAGCAGAACCATCGCATCTAATTCAAATATATCCAAACTATATCACAAATAACAACAAGATAAACAAAATAACGTAACGTATTGTTTAGCAAAACAATTGTTTAAACAATAGAACATAAATCAAAAACAAACGCACATATACATAGATATACATATATATATATGTAACGCAGTAACAAAGAATCAAAACTTCTGGAGAATGGAAATATATGCCACAAATTCATAGGGCGCGAGCTCTGAAGGTCGATCGACCGGTGTGCCTTTTAGTATAGGATAGTACTCGATCGAGTAAAATACACAAGTTAAATATGATTTTTTTTAGCTTCCGAGACGTTGCGGGTTGAGTGGTGGAACTCAACGACGCACTTAGTCTGATCAGAGCGAGGAAATGAAAATTATTTGAATATAATCACTCCCCCAAGTGGGAATCGAACTCATAACCGATCACGTTTACAGTCCCACTACGCCACGATCGGCCTCAAGTATAAAAGTATGTATTTACAATAAGTTTTAATGTATATACTTTCTGTGTTATTGTTTTTCTGTATGTTTGCTAGTTTTTGTATGTAAAAACATTTATATCTCATATATAGTGGTATTTTGTAATGTCCTTTTTGCAATAATTGTTAAAATTGTAAGGAGATGGGGCTGAAATAGCATTGTGGATAATAATTTTTAGAAGAAATATATTTGTGCTCTACTGGTTTTAGGCTAAAAAGCTTTTGAAAATAGTATTTTAAAGCAAATTTCAATACTTAAATAATGAGTTTATTTAAATATTATTCCACGCTATATATTAAAACATGTTTAAAAAACATATAAAAAATTAAACGCATTGTGCAGTGGTTAGAGCGCTTGGACGGTTTAAGAAAGACATTCCGCTGCATTTATTATATATTTTTCACCCAACTATGGGATGCAATGGAGAATCATATGTTTATTTAGAAAGCAGTGTCTTAATAATTACTATTTTCTAGTCACAACTCTAGTCAAATAAATGCGACGTTAAGTTACATCACGAAAATGGAAACTCAGCTACCTTGACAGACCTTGAGATATATATAAATATATATATATATATATATATATATATATATATATATATATATTTATATACATAAATATTCAAGCTTATGCTAGTAAGCCAGTACACTTGACCATCCAAAGTTACCTATTTATACAAGTGACATGTAGGTTCGGTCGACTTTGCGATCTCAGAATAACTAAGTCGAGTCGGTTATACCAATTAAGGTTATGAGTATGACAATTATTATCATTTGTATGGAAATTATTTAATTTTATGTATGTATGGTCGGTCGTGGTTCATTGTGACAGCGTCTGACTGTAAACACTGTCGGTTGTGAGTTCGATTCCTATTTGGATAAATAATTTTGTTTAATTTATATTCGGATTAGTTCGGCCACTCAACTCACAATGTCTCGAGTGTCTTGCCACTAGATACCTCCTGTCACCTGCTATGCAGCATAAAAACATGAAGCTAAAAAAATTATATGCAGGGCTTGGTACAATAAATGTTTCTTGGCTAAAACTGTGTTATAAGCAGCCATCTTTTTCTAGAAAAAAAACAAGTAGCAAATCTCTTTTCTTTGAGTTTCCGGTTTTCGACACATTGCGTGTTGGGTGACGCAACTCAACCACGCAATTTTTAACTGCGCGGAGAATTAAAAACTATTTAAATCATGTTATTTATAATCATTTCCCCAAGTATGCATCGAACCCACACCAATAGTATTTACAATCAATGACCTCTTTACTACTGTAATCTACATAAAGCAGTAGAAATAAATAATTTAAACGCTTGACTAGCCCATAGCTTTTATCAGTCATTGGAACAATATTCTAGAAAATATATTTACAACTAACTGTTTAGGCGACTTCATCCGCGTGGAATTTAACATCTCAGGATCTTTATAATTTTTAATTGCTAGTTATCTGCCAGTTAATGTCCTATCAAAATCGGTCCAGCCGTTTGAGAGATCAGCAGGAACAATTAGACAGACAGATATTTAAAAAAATTTTGTAAGAGAATTTTTTATATATGTACCTGTATTCACCCATAAGCATTTGGTAAAAAGTGGTTATTTTAAAATTATAAAAATTGAAATTTTACTGAAATTTTATTTATTTTATATGCATTCCACTAAAACAAAAACATGCAGTTTTAAAGTTCCTGACTGCTACGATTGTAATATTCGACTTCCACTCAGAATAATTGTAGCATTTTTTGGATAGTGAACGCAGTAAATTTTGGGAAATAATTATATTTAAATTATTTTCATTTCACCGCTCTGGTAAGACAATATGCGGCGTTGGGTTATTTTTACTCGTCCACGAAGCGCAGAACGTAATTAACGTTAGCTGGTAAAAAACACATTATTATATCAAACACTTGATTGTTTATCAAAATAGGTACAGCAAAATATTTGACATTGATTTGACATAAAATTTTGACACGCAATGTCTCCAATATATAAAGTAGACACAAATTGTCTAATACAAAGCGTAAGACAAAATACCTATAACAAATTTACAATTTTTTATTACAACCCTGATTAATGTAGATGGCAGAACCAGTCACCGAGGTTGATGCGATAATCGATTGTTTCATTTAATTTACATTTAAAACTTTTAACATCAGCCATCATAATTCTTATATTTTGAAATTATGAACCCGTTACCTATGATGACAGTCCATTCTAACTTTTTTAATAGAGAGGCTATTGTATAGAAAATAAAACGCGCACTGTAAATGCGATTGGCAGTGAGTTCGATTCTCGTTTAGGGTAATTATTATATTTAGAATATACTTTCATTTCTCTGCTCTGGTAAGATGAAGATGTAGAGAGAAAGCTCTTCTAGTTTCTTGCGAGCCTGATACAATTCTCTTATTTATTTGATACACTTAGCAGTCAAAGGAGTGTCTTGACACTAGTTTCCCTCTGACTATCTACTTGCTACCCTGTCTTGATACTAATTTCTGTGTCTGACTACAACCCTGCTATTCGGGATGGCGCGTGAAGCTGCTTATATATGGATTATATAGAGACTATAGAGAGGGAACTCCTCTAGATTCATACGAGCCTGATACAACTCTCTTATTTATTTGATACATTTAATATATAAGCAGTCAACGGAGTGTCTTGACACTAGGTTCTCTTTGACTACCCTGCTATGCGGGATGGCGATGCGAGTCTGATACAACTCTCTTATTTATTTGATATACTTATTTAATAGACACTAGGTGTCTTTGAATGCTCTACAATGCGGAATAAAGCGAACTGTTTCCAGCTTTATTGAAAAAGATTGACCAGTGCTGTTTGTGTATGCAAAAATAATTAAAATTTTTGTATGTACAAGAAAAATTGACTTCATCTTGGTACAGTGGGATATTACTATACGTGTTGGTTATGGGTTTAATACTTGCTTGGTGGGTGATTCTTTTTTTATAGTTGTATATTATTTTTACTTCCCCAGTGTGGTAAAGCAAAGTAATTCATTTTTTTTTTTCTATTTGCAGCAAAGAAAATATTTTAACATTAGCCACTATTTTAATAGTTTAAAATTTTATTCTATGGTTAACATGAGAAAATATTTATAAAAACCGTGTAATTTTTTTAATGAAGCGGGATCCAAACCCGAGCCTTTTAGAAACCGTTTAAGCACTCCAATCGCTAAGTCATGCGTTCTAAATCCAGTTGCATCGAAATTTTTATACTCCATCAAAATTGTTATACATTTAGTAAAAATAAATGAGATTCCTAAGTATTAAGCAACATAATGGTAAAGTCAAAA